>CM076999.1:96163141-96788641 GCA_039090855.1 Macrothele yani | reverse complement strand
GTGGTCTTCTTCTGGGTCTTTTCTTGTCCCTTGGAATCCAATCTAAAATTTCGGCTGTCCATCGATGATCTGTCCTTCTGGCAGTATGTCCAGCCCATTGCCATTTCAGGGATTTAACTCTGATCATGATGTCTTCCACTCTTGTCATTTTTCGGATCCATGAGTTCCTCTTCTTATCTCTCCTGGTTACCCCAAGCATGCACCTCTCCATGCTTCTTTGAGTTGTCTGGAGCCTTTGTATGTCTCTTTTAGTTAAGGTCCACGTCTCTGCACCATACGTAAGCACTGGAAGGATGCATTGATCAAACACTTTTCTTTTAAGACATAATGGCATATTGCTCTTGAAAATTATGCTGTTTCTTCCAAAAGCTCTCCAGGCAAGTTTTGTACGCCGATTAATTTCTTCATCAATGTGACCCTCACTTGATATCTGCTGTCCAAGATAAACGAACGTGTCTGTTATCTCCAGCTTTTTTCCATCAATCGATAAATCTTCATTTCTTGTAAAAGCATTGAACATCACTTTTGTCTTCTGAAAGTTCATTTTTAATCCCACTTCTTTACTCTTGTCCGCAAGTTCCTGGATCATACTCTGCAGCTCTGATGGGGTAGTTGCAAAAATGACTACGTCATCAGCAAAACGAAGGTGGGTTAGATAATCTCCATTAATCTTTATCCCCTTGTTTTCCCAGCTCAGCGACTGAAAAACACCCTCCAATGTGGCATTAAAGAGCTTCGGAGATATGGTGTCACCTTGTCTCACTCCCTTTCCAATTTTTACGTGTGTTGTATTTTCAAACAGCCTAATCTTTGCACTTGCATTTTCATAGATGTTATTAATAATATTAATGTATGCATCTTCAGTACCGCAGGTTTTCAGAGCCATTGTAACTGCTGATGGTTTCACCGAATCAAAGGCTTTTTCATAATCGATAAAAGCCATGCACAATGGAAGTTCATATTCCCTCGCTCTTTCAATTAGTTCTCTCAGCACGTGGATATGATCTATTGTGCTGTAGCCACTCCTGAATCCAGCTTGTTCTCTCGGTTGAGCCATGTCCAGTGTTACCTTCAAGCGGTGAGAAAGAACTTTAGTGAAGATTTTATAAACTACTGATAGGAGGCTGATAGGTCTGTAGTTTCCGAGATCCTCAATGTCACCTTTCTTATGTAGCAGGATCATTGTAGTGGTGTTCCAATCCTCAGGAATCTTTCCTTCATTAAGGCATCGAGTGAAAATTTGGGAGAGTACTGTTTCGATTTCTCCACTTGCTTCTTGTATGATGTCTACAGTAATTCCATCTTCTCCTGGAGCTTTCCTCTCTTCATGTTCTTGATTGCATGTGCAACTTCTGCTGGAAGGACTGGAGGAACTCTGGTACTGGTATCTTTCATGATGTCTGGAGTGCATATATCATCCCTTTCATATAATTTGGAGTAGAAATCTTTCACTCTTGTCAAAATTTCTCCTCTATTTCTTGTTACAGAACCATCTTCTTTTCTCAGTGCCATAATCTGTTTTCTTTCCTTACTGAGATGTCCCTTTGCTATCTTTAGGCTTTGGTTGTTTTCAATTGCTTTCCTCACTAGTTCACAGTTGAATTTCGCACGTCTTCAGTGATACTTTTTCTTACTGTCTTGCATAGCTCTATATATTCCACTTTGGAAGTCACATCTTTAGTTGTCCTCATCTCTCTTCTTTTTTTGCATCAACATTTTGGTTTTCCTGATAATTTGTTCACATGCAACTTGTTCTTAGACCCAGCTAATTTTGTTGCTGTTTCCATAAGAGCTTTGGTTACTTTTCTGTTAACTTCAGAGATGTCCACTTCTTCCGATGTTAGGCCTTCTAAAGCAGAGAACCTGTTCTTCAGTTCTAACTTGAAGGTATTATGGTGTTTTTTAAGGTTGGTTATGTCAATAGATTTTGTTTGTCTTATGAGCTTGCCACGTTCAAGTTTAGTGTTGAGGTGCATCTTACATCTCACCAATCTATGGTCACTACCTGTGTTGAACTTGTTTAGCTTACACTGCAGTCTTCTATGACGAATTTTTTGTTACACATAATAAAATCAATTTCACTTGTCGTCCCATTTGGATGTCTCCATGTCCATTTCCTGTGTGGCTTTTTCTTGAAGAAGGAGTTCAAGATGAAAAACCCTTCTGCCTCTGCAAACTCAACGAGAGTATTTCCACGCTGGTTTCTGTTGCCATGACCGAATTTACCTACTGAAGTTTCATTCTGTTGCTGTTGCCCTATTTTTGCATTAAAATCTCCCATAATTATTTTCAAGTGCTGCTTACCTTTATTATTTAGATGACAAATTTCCTCATAAAATTCTTCAATTTCTTCTTCAGGATGACTTGTGGTGGGTGCATAAGTTTGAATAATCTGAGCCTGGTATCTTTTCGAGAGTTGGATAACAAGTCGTGCAGCTCTGTCAGAGGAACTTTCAACTTCTACAACTTTATCCTTCAGTTTCTTGTTTATTATAAATCCAACACCACTAGTTCTGCCAGTATCTGTCCCACGATAGTAGAAGAGATGTCCACTTTTCAGTTCGATGAGATCTTCTCCTTTTCTCCTTACCTCATTTAGCCCCACGATGTCCCACTTGATCCTTTGTAGTTCCTCTTCCAATTCAAGAAGCCTTGAATCAGAAGATAGGGAGCGTCCATTGTAAGTAGCCAAGGTCAGCATCAGATGGCAGCCTAGTCCGGTTCTCCGGGGATTCTTAGCACCCTCTGCCTTCATGTCGCACTGGCCGCTGCCTTGGCCAGGTACATTCCAGCTGCCGGAGACTGAGGGCCAAGATTTAAGTTGTGGAATCATTTTGGAGGGTTTGGCCATAACTCACCACGCTGGCCAAGCGGGTTGGTGAGTGTATGATAGAATTTCCTCTAATCCCGATGGTATAGTTATACCGCTATGGGCGGTCGTCAGAGCCCCTTTAGTGGGAACAGGATGCACCACGAGAAGGCGGGGTTGACATTTGTCAAGGAGAGGCTATGATGTTACGCATCACCTGACCTTACATAATAAAGTAGTAAAGTAATACTATAGTATTGGTATTAGTAGAAAAATACTACTACTGTAGTCTAGTAGTCAAGTTTTAAAATCTCTTTGTAGTCTAGTTAAAAATTTCGGTTTAACGAAAAGGATAACGGAAGAAGTCAAAATCATTCATGAAATCTGATTTTTGAGTGCTGTCCCATGAAGTGGCGCAACAATAGTTAATTTGATTGTTACTCCACAATATAGTTTACTAAACTGTCGCTGAAAATTATTTCATCACGTTTATAACGCAACAATATCTCATTGCAATCAGCGTAAATTACAAGAACCTGATGCTAAATGTGATAAAAAGCCATTACAAAAAATGCATTTTTCATGATACGAAAACGGCACGTCGCGTCGTAGCGAAATTTGCCCTTTTCCCGACCTGCTATTGACGAGGGCTTTAAAATGCTGTAAAAGCCCTTTTGGGGTGTAAAACCGGAGCTGAGACCAAGGAGGTTAGAAGTAAGAGGAGATGGCAACAGCCCCTCTTCTTGTGCTTCTTGCGCAACGCCACTTTTTATCAGCTGACTACGCCAATGCGCCCAACCTAAGAATCTCCTGTATATCTCTATGGGGAAATCGCTATTTTGAACGGGTTTTTCGGATTCTTACCCTACCTATACCGGCATGAAAAAAATTGAGGCTGAAATATTCATTCCCATAATAAAAAATTTCCAGAAAAAACAGGAAAATATGTGTTGGTATTTCTTTAAAAAAGTGAACGAAATACTGATTTTTTGAGCGGAAGTGCATAGTGCGCATGGTTACTTACTGCCCATGTGCGAGTAACCATGTTTAAAATATAACTAAAAGACTAATGTTAAGAAATAAGAAGTCCGAAATATTCCTTCTTTCCATCCTTGGTTTGCATGTGCAAAGCAGAACTGCTTAAGACACAGGAAGTGACGTCACGTTTCCGAACTCTCACTGCGCAGACTCCCACCACCTCAGAAAGAGGGCAGAAACAGCTGATCTGTTTTGACTTCACTCAAAACGGACCTCCTCTTCTTCTAACCTCCTTGGCTGAGACGGGCTGAGCCAAGGCCATCTGTATACCTCACCAGGTCTGCCACCAGGATTTGTGACGTCACAATCGTGGTTCTATCGACTCGCTTTGTTCCCCGTGGTAACATGAAATTTTTGTATATTTTCCGCTACCACGTATTTTCATATTATCGTTTCGTATTTCAACGGATATGTTATGGATCTCGGGTACTTCTGGGAACTGTTTTGGAATGCAATTTTTTCAGCAAGTAGCACTCTTAATACGTTTGTGTGTATAGTATTTGTTCAAGTATTCAAAATCGGAACTTTTTTTTATGACTGTGTGTCAGATTTTCGTATTTGTTCAAGTATTCAAAATCGGAACTTTTTTTTTACGACTGTGTGTCAGACTTTCATGGCACGTAAAGTCGTTTTCTCTACATAAAGAGGAAGGAGTTGCATTTTTTGAACAGTTATTTTGTTAAGAAAATGGGAAAATGCCTGCTGTGTTACTTCATATAGAAACGGGTGCGTAGGGTGCGATATTTTCACTTGAAATGCAAGACATACATTTCATGCAAAAATATCAAAATTTGATGCAGTCGTAGCTCGCTCTGCGGTAAAAACAATTTGACTGATCGCGAAAATGTAGCTCGCTCTGCGGTAAAAACAATTTGACTGATCGCGAAAATGTAGCTCGCTCTGCGGTAAAAACAATTTGACAGATCGCGAAAATGTAGCTCGCTCTGCCGTGAAGATGATTTTATGGGTCACGATTCCATCATGGGCAGATGAAGCACATAATTTTTTATTTAATTTCGCTAGCACAAGTTGGAAATGGAGGGAGGGAGGAATGCGAATTCTAATGATTGATTTTGAAGGAAAGACTACTGAACTAGGAAAACACACTTTAAGCAACAGAACTTTGTCAGAAAAATTTTAAATGTGAAAAAAAACCCGGAATATTTCCACACCGCTAGAACGATCATTACCACCGATTTCAGAAGAAAGTCTCATAAACTTCCGGAAATGTAACAAATTCCGGTAAAAAAAATTTTCCTACCCACAGACAACACGATCCACAATACTAGGCAGGTATGCAATTAAGGCGAATTTTTTAAATTTTTTGAACACTTTTTAAAACATTTAGTACAACTTCACAGCCTTCAGTGATCATATAAATACGCTTTCGCAGTTCTCGGAGGGAAAACAAATATAAACGAGGAGGAAATGAGTTTTTGAATAACTTGACAATCATAACAAGTCCCCAAGATTTTCAAAAAACGAAAATCCATCCACAATTAAGCCCCAGAACGCAAGAATGAAAGCTATGTGTGCAGGGTTAAATACAGAATTACTGGTGGCATACAACAGAAAATATGTTTTGAAATTCCATGGTTATCAGTTTTAAATTCATTGAACAACCGCTAAAAACATGCTATTTAAAATGAAAATTTGTTAATTTCTTGTAATTCTAACATAACGAACTTTTACAGAATAAAGAAATTATTTTTCATGACTTGAGAATCATGCACCCATTTCTAAGCTCACTTCAACAACGGAATTACTTTAACTTGTGCCATTTCCAGCATGCAAATAATACATTAAAAAAAAAAAAAAAGGAAAACAATTACATCCCTTTTTATTCCGCAGCAATAAGAACATTTTTGTAAACCAGCACTTCATGAAGAATTAAGTGACGTTCAATCAACAGCTCGGTTTTATAAAATTTTACTACTGAATACTAATAAAAAGAAAAGAAACATACCTTACCGCTGAAAATATCTTCTTTTGTGATCGAAGAGGATCTTCACAATAAACTTCAAACCCTCTGTAAATATCCACACAACATTCACTGGAACAGCGCAACTAGCCAACAAGAACGAATGTGATAAATAAACTACAAAACGAGTTAAATCCGTAGTTCTACTGGAAAAAGAGTAGCCCTGCGATTGTGACGTCACGGGAAAGTCATGTGACCCTGTTGAAAGCCTGGTGAGGTATAACGATGGCCTTAGCTGAGCCCCGGGCCCGAACCGGGCTCGGGCTGTAGAATATTTACTGCGGTTCGGGCTGTAGAATATTTATTGCGGTTCGGGCTCGGGCTCAGACAGAGGGAGAGCGAGGAAATATTTTTTATATAAAAATGTGATTTCATATGATTTAGCAAATGAGATACACCGGCATGCAAAAATTAAGGACAAGACGGTTTTACGAATGTAACGTTTTGCAGAAGTGCTCCACATTGACTCAAATCATACCATAAGATCCCCAAGATGTACGAATATGGGACAAGTGAGCAAAACCGTCCAAACAAGGAATCCAAAGGACACAAAGGCACTTTATTGAAAAGGTAGCTTCGAGCACAACTGGACAGAAGACAGAAACGTCAATGTGACAGGCGGCTGCCAAGAAAAATCCAGTCTTTAGTAGGGTCTATGATCATCCCTGACTGCGTTGCACGATTTACAACGTCTTTCCATGCTGAGGACGAGGTTGTCAAGGAGCCGGCATCGCGGCCCATTCCTCTTGTAGCGCCAATCTCAGCTGCGGAATCGTTGCTGGAGGCTGGTGACGTGCTGCCAAGCGTCTCCCGAGAAGGTCCCACACGTGTTCGATTGGATTTAGGTCCGGGGACCATCTATGCGTTGAATATCTTTACTCTCCAACAGCTCTGCGACAGCCACTATACGATGAGGTGTAGCGTTGTCGTCCATGAAGAGGAACTCGGGACCCACAGTGCCTCTAAACAGACGCACGTGAGGCAGGAGAACCTCGGTACAATAGCGGACACCACTGACTGAACCTCCTTAAAAGATGTGGAGGTCCGTACGGCTACCAAGCATGATACCGCCCCAAACGAGAACTCTGCCACCTCCAAACCGGTCCCTTTCGATGATGTTGAAGGTGTGATTGCGTGTTTCCTGCTCTCTCCAGATGTGTATTCGTCCAGATTCGCTCGTCAGACTAAATCGGCTCTCATCCGTAAAAAGAACTCGACCCCATTGCTGATGTGTCCAGTTCTTGTGTTCCTGGCCCCACAGAAACCGCCGTCTCCGATGAGCAGGCGTTAATGGCCCACACCGTACTGGTCGTTGTGCAAATAGACCGCCTTTGTGCAGCCTCCTGGCCACGGTAAAACGCGATAACGGACGTCCAGTTGTCTGTTGCATGTGCCTTGCAATTTCTCCCGCTGTCTGCCGTCTGTCTCTTTTCGCCTGTAGGACAATATACCGGTCGTCCGCCGCTGTGGTTGCTCATGGACGACCACTGCTAAACTGTCGGACAGCTGTTCCTGTCGTTTGAAATGCTCTCCATGCTCGTGAAACGATGCTGTGTGCGATCCCGAACTCCTCGGCCACACTAGTCACACTTCGACCTTCTTCCAACTTCCCAATGACGCGACCTCGGGTAAAGTCTTCCAGATGTCGTCTACTGGATTGCCTGTTGCCCATATCACACGGTGGCAGCAACTCGACGTCGTTCAAACCGATGTACACCGTGCAATAGCTTTCACCGAATTGCTAAGCGTACACCGTGCAATAGCTTTCACCGCCCGTGTGCTTAATCCCCTTCCGACACTCCCCCATACGTCATGCTGCATATATGCACATGCCCTACCGTACTTAACCCTAGCTTATCTCCTGAGTGGTCTTTCTTTCCGTTCTGCTAATTTCTCCTCTTTGTCTTTAATTTTTGCACACCAGTGTAGTTTGTAGTTAGTAAAAGGAATTCTTCGGCAACTGGTTCTGGTTGGGGAGGGTGAATTCGAGATAGCTATTTATTCTGGGCTTGGGTAGAAAATGCCATAGGCAGCGTATTAGTGTGTTCTGCAGAGAAGAAAACGCTTTTTCAAGAACTATAGACATTGGATAATTGATTGATAGGTTGCCGACGATAATTTACTCCCTATCTCCAAGCAGTAGCTCCCTGCTAATTTTATTCAGCAACGTAAATGTTATAGCGCTTTATGGCACAATAATATTTGCATTATTTGAGCAACATACAATTGCAGCACTGCCCGATCATTTTCGATGCCCGGCTTCCCGAAGCACTTCAGGTGGAAACGAACGGTTAAAGAAAATTGTACAGTTGCACTGTAGAAATAGATAGAAGTTCCTCCCTCACTCCCCATTTGAGAAATACATTGGCTAATTGCAGGAGGTCGAGACAGTAGAAGTGTGGAAAAGGAGATGTTTTTTATTAATGCTTAACAAGTTAGCCAGTTTTCGGGCTCGTTCGGACCCGGGCTCTATTTTGCAATATGAAATTCGAGCTCAGGTGGGCTCGGACTGATATACCACGTGCTCGGGCTCCGAAAATTGAGCCCGAACTCAACTTTAGTGTAAACTGTGGATAGGCTGTACCGAAAGGCACCATTCCGTCTCGCTAACACAATTGCAATTCAGCTCTTCTTTGAATTTTGAGGTCAGATTATGAGCTGCGCATGCGCAGATGGACTTTCGTACCTACAACAGATTTCACCGGTGTCAGGGGCGTTGCTTACGTACGTGCAAATCTGAATAATACAATAATAAAAATAAATATTGCTTTTGAAAAACCGAACAGTCCAAATGCTTACTATCGCCGTCGCTATAGTTTAGTAAATATTTACTTTTATGGCTCACGTATCTTCTTTCATTGGTTTTACGACAATAACATTCAATAATCCACCTAGCTAAGTACTGCTTAATGTTTTAATAAAGCTTATTGTTTGTTGCTATGATTTAAGGTGGACGTCAAGTAATTTTGCTTCCTATACTTCGAATGGAAAAACTTCTGTACACATTTTCTTCACAATTAATGCGTTCCCAAGGATGAAAATTTGAACATCGATTAAAATAGCTACATTTTATAACTTGGAATACTTAATATTTTGTAAAACATAACCATAATTATTATACAATCCAACATTTGTTTGACTACTGACGTCATCAAAGTACAGGTCGCGCCATCTTTTTTCTGGACAATTAATGCGTTCCCAAGGATGAAAATTTGAACATCGATTAAAATAGCTTCATTTTATAACTTGGAATACTTAATATTTTCTAAAACATAACCATAATTATTATACAATCCAACATTTGTTTGACTACTGACGTCATCAAAGTACAGGTCGCGCCATCTTTTTTCTGGACAATTAATGCGTTCCCAAGGATGAAAATTTGAACATCAATTAAAATAGCTTCATTTTATAACTTGGAATACTTAATATTTTCTAAAACATAACCATAATTATTATACAATCCAACATTTGTTTGACTACTGACGTCATCAAAGTACAGGTCGCGCCATCTTTTTTCTGGACAATTAATGCGTTCCCAATGATGAAAATTTGAACATCGGTTAAAATAGCTTCATTTTATAACTTGGAATACTTAATATTTTCTAAAACATAACCATAATTATGCAATCCAACATTTGTTTGTCTACTGACGTCATCAAAGTACAGGTCGCACCATCTTTTTTCTGGACAATTAATGCGTTCCCAAGGATGAAAATTTGAACATCGATTAAAATAGCTTCATTTTATAACTTGGAATACTTAATATTTTCTAAAACATAACCATAATTATGCAATCCAACATTTGTTTGTCTACCGACGTCCTCAAAGTACAGGTCGCGCCATCATTTTTCTGGTTTTAACACCACCAAAGGAAAAGTTATTGATTTTTTATATAATTATGGTTATGTTTTAGAAAATATTAAGTATTCCAAGTTATAATATGAAGTTATTTCAATCGATGTTCAAAATTTCATCCCACACTAATTGTGAAGGAAATGAGTGCAAAAGTTTTTCCATTGGAAGTATAGGAAGCAGAATTACTAGACGTCCACCTTAACGGTTTAGCATAACGGTTTACAGTTTACCGAAATGTTTTTTGGACCGCTTTTGTTTTTATTGGTAAATTTAGTAAGTGCTGTAAGTTCAAACGACAAAAGTCAGACATTCCAAAAATAATCGACAGTAAAAGAAACTCTGAAATTTCGGAATAACAAGCCTTATTTGCTTAGACATGCAATAAAAATTGAAATTTATATGAATTTTCCAGATTTTATTTCATGTGATATACTCGGAAATCGGGCTGCAGGGCCCGAGCGCTACTCTGGAAACGAGCGTAGCGAGCCGAGAGGCGTAGCCCCTAGTAATGAGCATAAAAGTGTTCTTCGCAGGGACGAAGATACAGAGACCTGTGTCAGCATTTATAACAGGGTCAAGAGAAAATACATATATCATGCGCAAACATTGTGGCATTATTTTAAGCAGAGTAAATAATTTAAGTAGTTTTACCTTTTTGTGCTACAATTCTTAATTTTAACTTATTTGCTTGCTGACTTATGTTCTGTATTTTCATAGAAATCGGAAATGATCGCTAGACACTGTCACACGGCAGTTGTGTATTGTGTGTGTAATCGTAAAGCATTTCAAAGAAGTTGGCCTTAGTTCTCTGAAAGAATAAAATTTTCATGATACGATCAACTTAGGCGTACGTGATTTGTAGTACTATGTATTGGTATAAAACTAAGGCAATCATTTGCGCTTTCCAAGCGTAGGTTGAAGAACCGTATATGCTCCAGCTTTGTCCGTCTGTCCGTCCGCACGATAACTCACGTAATAAATGGTTCGATTTCGATGAAATTTTAGTATGTGGTAGGGGACCACATAGGAACGAACCCTGTTGAAAAATAGGAGAAATGGGGTCAAAGATGACGACATAGGAGCGGGATCCATTCCATTGGCCTTATGCGTCATAACTTATGTAAAAATGCTTCTATTGCGACGAAACTTTAGTATGTTGTTCCGAAGGTATACTGAACCGGTTCTGTTGAATATAATCGAAATGGGGTCAAAGATCAGGGCACAGGAGCCAGATTTGTTCCACAGCCATTATCCTCATAACTTGACCAAAAATGTTTCTATTTCAACAAAATTTTAGTATGTTGTTCCGGAGGTATACTGAACCAGTTCTGTTTAATATAATCGAAATGGTGTCAAAGGTCAGGACATAGGAGCGGGATTTATTCCACAGCCATTATCCTCATAACTTGAGTAATGATTTCTGGTATGTTGGAAAGCGTATCATAATCAATGCATTGCATGATTTTACAAACTTGTTTTAAATATACAACGTGCCAACGTGCCCATTTGTGTTGCACGCAATAAATAGAGTGCGAAAATTTTGGATTTGAGAAAAATATCTGTAGATTTCAAAGAATTTGAATTATTAATACGCCCATAAAACCCAGTTAATGTGGATTTGAAAATTTCAGTAATTTTAAAGTTAAGAGATATTCGTAAAAGGGTTTCGAAGGTATTTTTTTGGAAAGGTCCCCCGAGTTTTTCCGGCTTTACGTTAAGCAAAACGTTTTCGCTTGGGGGTTTAACAATAACTGTGAGCAACACGGTGGCTTATCAGCAATCGCACGTCCCTAATTTAGGGCCATTTGTTACAGGGAAGGGAGAGAGCCAGTGTCATAAGACAAACGCACCAGACATGCAAAACCGGAATTCGAACCCGGACCCAACTCACACGAATGATCAAATCAGATGATATGCAGAAGATTTTAAGAAGGGATTGTCTGACCCCAGTCTCAAACAACCCTTAGAAATAGGAAGCTAGGAGATTTGGGCTAGAGTGCCCGTTAGGAAAGTGACACGGAAGTGAGGTATAGGGTGTGCCATATACACTGCTGGCCACCCAAAATGCAACACCGAGAAGGACACGAGATAGTAAAGCCAAATTTACTGGACACATAACAACAGATACAAAGATGAAACGATTGAGCTTACAGGCCCGTGCGACTTGCGGAACACGCAGACATCAATAGTTCGTGTGGCCCCCATGGCTAGCAATAACGGCCGCTACACGCCGCGGCATCGAACGAAAGAGGCTTTGGATGTGGGCTTGGGTTATGTCGGTCCAGGTTGCTTCCACACGTTGCCACAGTTCATCAGGCGTAGCCGCGGGTGGTGCTTGCCGGGCCACTCGGTTGCCGATCAGCGACCAGACGTGTTCGATGGGCGACATATCGGAAGAACAGGCGGTCCACGGCAGCAGTGACACCTAGTGGGCCGTGAAGAATTGTTGCACGATGCGTGCCACGTGCGGGCGCGCATTGTCTTGTTGAAACGTGGCCGCTGGCAGCTCTTGCAGGTAAGGTAGGACTACAGGCTCCAAAACGTCAAAGATGGTGCGGTGGTTGTTGAGTATACCGGCGATGCGTACCAGAGGGGCGCGGGTGTCATATCCAATTGTGCCCCAAACCATAACGCCAGGCGAAGGACCGGGATGGCGATGCATAATGCAAGCGTCATACAGTCTCTCGCCGCGGTAATCCCACACGCGGATCCGACCGTCGTGGTGTTGCAGGCAGAAGCAGGATTCGTCGGAGAAGACAATGTCGTGCCATCCCGTAGTCCAGGTGCAGCGTTCAACGGCCCATTGCCGCCGCACTCACCGGTGGTGTAACATCAATGGTAATCGGACCAATGGGCGCCGTGCGACAAGTTCCCGCTTCTGCAGACGACGTCGAACGGTACGTGCTGACACAGGTTGTTGCGCAACACACCCTAATTCCTGCGCTAACGTTTGTGATGTGGCGGTGCAAGCCGTCAATGCCCGCCGCACAACGTGTCGGTCCTCTCGTTCGGTGGTGTACCGCGGCTGCGGCAATCGCTCACGTCGGTCCGTACGTCCCCCTGCACCCACCGAATCCCTACTCGCCCCACTGTGGCTGGATGTCGTCCCACAAGGGCGCCGATGTCTCAGTACGATAAACCGCTGTCGCGATAAGCCACTATTCGTCCCCTGTCGAACTCCGAAACGTGCTCGAATGACTGTCGTATTCTGCGACGAGGCATCAGGAAGCTTCCCACGCACAGGTACGGCAGCACAACACAGTTCCACTACTTACACCCCGCCTTCTGTGCACCCTTCGTATAGTCTTTCTCGGTGGCGTGCCGGGTGCACATGATTTGCATATGCCCTGCAATGCTAATCGTTTGCATGTACTCTCACGGGCAAGGCATGCTGCGAATTTCAGGCCAATTGGATGCTTCCTTCTTGGTATTGCATTTGGGGTGGCCAGCTGTGTAAAAGAGGCCCAAGTATAATGAACTTCAACAGTCAGGCAATGTTAGTATACATGGTAAAGAATAGTTGAAATGACAGAAAACAGGAGTAATTTACCTTTTAGCTGACACGCAGAAACCGGTTAGAAGTTGAACAAAGCAGTTTTAACTGGAAACCCGCCAAATAACTTTAACCCAGCTAATAACGTTGGGCCACGGGGCCTCTTTTATATGGCTTACCCTGTAGAAGGGGGAGGAAAACGCCCTTATTTATTACCGGGGAGCCATTACCACGGCTCGACGGCTTAACGTGCCCATCCGACGCACGGTGGATATTTAGTGGTTCGACCGTTCGTGCCTGCCGGGGATTGAACCTGAGGTCTTGTCCGTGGCAGGCACGAACGTTGACCACTACGCCACCAGCGGTCCACCCGAACGAATGGTCAGAAGCCAGCGTTTAAACCACTACGCACACCGGGGTGACCAATAATTTACTCGCGCATGCGCGCGGACCACAATAGATAAAACAAATACTCTAAGATACGACACTACCATTGACTCTGTGGTCTTTTGGTGAAAATCAACAGCGCCGCCAGGTGTGCGAGTGAATAACTATCAAATCAAAAGCGGCGCATGCGCACCGATTAAGCAGTTGGCTCGATTAATGGACAGGATGAAGCGTAATTTGGCTACGAAGCCAAGTCAAATCTGCGTTATTTATCTTTATGAATTTAAATTGGGACATTCCTCTTCCGAGGCAGGCAATGTAGAAGAAGATCACACATTTTTCTTGAACCTCACATCCAGGAGATTTATTTATCGTTTGCGCGCCAATATAGCGCAAAACAGTTTTGCCGGTGGTGCAATTCAAGGCCACGTCTTCCTGCTCCGGAGCCGATTATTCTCCCAGCTGAACTACATCTACCTTGGCTTATCGCTTGTCGTTTTGACTCTTTGTCACCTCAGCGGTACGTCACACGGTTCCTCCGAACAATCTTTTTCTCAGAGCACGACTGTCAAGCTTTTAAAGTGCAGTTTTCTGGACACACTTTAGCGTTTTAGATCAAGAGCCGCTGATCTTCCAGTCGCTAAACATCTTGGAAATTGTTGTTTTTAAGAAACTAATAATTTGTTTTGTTAACTGTGGCTCCAGCTAAACTTGCGCTTACGATTAGAACTTTTTCGAATTTCAGCATTTCCTAGACATTACTCATAAAACCTGTATAATAGATTACGTCTGTCCATAACGCTCTGACGTCAATGCTCTGACGTCATTCAGTACTTACAGCACCGTCTGCTTTCATCCGGTGGCCGAAATCGGAACTAAACTCACAGCTATGGCACAATACGTAAGATCAAGAAGAAATACCGAAAAATAAAATAAAGTTGGTAAGACAAACGACTTCGTCTGCGGCAAACGTTTCACCCTGTCTTAGGTCGGGCAACATCCCCTATATATCATCATCATCATCATCATCATCATCATCATCATCATCATTGTCAACCATTATCAATCCACTGCTGGACGAAGGTCTCCCCAAGTTTATTCCACAACGGTCTGTGTTGTACCAGTCTCCTTCATGTTACTCCCGCATACTTTCGAATTTCATCCACCCATCTTCCATGTGGTATTCTTCTGGGTCTTTTCCTGTCCCTTGGAATCCAATCTAAAATTTCGATTGTCCATCGATGGTCTGTCCTTCTGGCAGTATGTCCAGCCCATTGCCATTTCAGGGATTTCATTCTGATCATGATGTCTTCCACTCTTGTCATTTTTCGGATCCACGAGTTCCTCTTCTTATCTCTCCTGGTTACACCAAGCATGCATCTCTCATGCTGCTTTTAGTTGTCTGCAGTCTTTGTATGTCTCTTTTAGTTAAGGTCCACGTCTCTGCACCATACGTAAGCACTGGAAGGATGGATTGCGTTGGCCTCTGACCATTCGTCCGAAGGGGTCCGGGTTCGAATCCCGGTGAGGCATGGATGTTGTGTTTGTCTTACGGCACTGGCTCTCTCCCTTCCCTGGAACCAGTGACCCTAAATTAGGGACGGGCGACTGCTTATAGCCCATTGAGTTGCTCACGGTGGTCGTTAAACCTCAAATCAAAAAAAAAAAAAAAAAAAAAAAAAAAAGGATGGATTGATCAAACACTTTTCTTTTAAGACATAACGGCATATTGCTCTTGAAAATTATACTGTTTTTTCTAAAAGCTCTCCAGGCAAATTTTATACGCCTATTAATTTCATCACCAATGTGACTCTCACTTGATATCTGCTGTTCAAGATAAATGTAGGTATTGGTTATTTCCAGCTCTTCCCCTTTAATCGATAAATCTTCATTTCTTGTAAAAGCATTGAACATCACTTTTGTCTTCTGAAAGTTCATTTTTAATCCCATTTCTTTACTTTTGTCAGCAAGTTCCTGAATCATACTCTGCAGCTCTGATGGGATAGTTGCAAAAATCACTACATCATCAGCAAAACGAAGGTGAGTTAGATAATCTCTATTAATCTTTATCCCTTTGTTTTCCGAGTTCAGTGATTGAAAGACGTTTTCCAATGTGGCTTAAAGAGTTTGGGAGATATAGTGTCACCTTGTCTCACTCCCTTTCCAATTTTTATGGGTGCTGTATTCTTAATTAGGCGAATCTTTGCACTTGCGTTTTCATATATGTTATTAATAATTTTAATGTATGCATCTTCAATACCGCAGGATTTCAAATCCATTGTAACTCCTGATGGTTTCACCGAATCAAAGGCCTTTTCATAATCGATAAAAGCCATGCATATGAACTTCCATTATGCATGGCTTTTATCGATTATGAAAATGCCTTTGATTCGGCGACCCTATATATGAATATTTATTTAAAGCTTAAAAATGGCCGTCCTAGGAAGGGCTGCTGGCTTCCGTTTACATAAGTAACTTCAGGTAAATAATCTGCATTTTTGGGGAAGGAGGTTTGACGATCACCGTGATATTAATGTGGGTGCACCCCAGTATATCCCGCTCTTAAGAAACAATAAAAGCAACTCGGGGGGATATAAACAGTTCCCCGTCCCTAACTTAGGGCTACTGGTTCCAGGGAAGTGATTGAACCCAGCGCCATCAGACAAAAACACCTCACCCCAGTGGCGCAGTGGTCTAAGCGATGGCCTCTGATCATTCGTCCGAAAGGAGTCGGGGTTGGAATATCAGTGAGGCATGGAGGTTTTGCTTGTCTTACGGCATTGACCCTAAATTAGGGACGGGCGACTGCTTATAGCCCATTGATTTGCTCACGGTGGTCGTTAGACCTCCAATCTTATATATAAAACACAAAACGTCTGTTTGTCTGAAGCAGGAAAAACTCTGGAACTCCGAAATGTGGCATCGTGAAATTTGCATAGCTTATTAATAATAGAATTTCTACGTCAACGCAACTATTTTAAGATCTGTACGTTGTTCCGTTCGCGAGTTATCAATTAATAAGCAAATCAATAAAGTTAGCGTCGTTTGTTACGTCATCGTTATCTGAAAGCACGTGACTGCATTCATCGCAGCAGCACATCCACAGGTGTTTCTATTCTTTGAGAACTGTGCATAAAAAAAAGGCAAAAAGCGAACTTTGCGAAATATAAACGAAACGGGCTGAAATTTTTGTCAACACCATGAATTGGTAATAAGAGGAGTCCCTCAAAATTTCCCCGGAATCCGATCAAAACGTTTTTAAATAGGCATGGAATTTTTAATCCATCGGTAAACAGAAATATATGCGCAAAAACGGTTAATAAAACTTTAACGGCTAATTTAAAAATCTGTTAACCGATTCAGGCGGAATTTGGAGGTCATGTTGCTATTAACCATTTATGGTGTTCATTAAAATTTCAGCCATTTTCATAAAATATTCGCAAAGATACGTTTTCAACTTTTTTATCCCAGAGATTCGCCCATCAAAGACGTCTGAAACTGAAAGCACATGATGCACTTGATGCTTCTCACTGGAATGTCAAGAGCAAAGGATCCAACAAAATTATATATTGTCGCCGATAAAGGAGAAAACTAAAAATGTTGTGTACGGCCAAGTGCTGAAATAATCACACTGTGAATAAATAATTTGTAATGAACGAATTTGTAAAATAAGCTTTTTTCTTTCTTGCAAGCATCAATTTTTTCCCCCGATCTTTTCAGTGGTATACACATAAAGGAATATGAAATTAATAAGCCTAAATCCCGGGCAAAGGTGGGTAGTAAAGCTAGTAATAAAATAAAAGAACAGCATTCATACCCCACTGAGGACTCGAACCTGGGATCAACTTGAACGACTCCACAGTAGCCAGCCTTTAGACTGCTCGGGCGCTCAGGGAGCACAGATTAGTCTGTGCGCTCTTTGTAAAGCACAAAATAAAAAAGTCGTCATCCCACATATGAATGTTGCATTTATACACTGAGTAATCACGAAATTATAACCACCTACCTAATATTTCGTAAGTCCTGCCTTCGCGCTCAGTACAGCAACTATCCGACGTGATGTCGATTCAATAAGATGCCGGGAGCAGTAGCGAGGTACGGTCAATCAAGCTGTGTGTAATGCTGCCTTCAATGCAGGTATGGAGGTGTGATTGGTGCATTCAGACGCCTGATATGCCGTTTCATAGTGTCTCATAAGTGCTCTATGGGATTTATATCGAGGGAGCCGGAGGCCAATCGTTAAGCTGGAAGTCTGAACTGTGTTCTTCAAACCGTTCCTGGGTTGGCGCATTGTTATCTTGGAAGACACTGTCGCCATTCGAGAAAAAGTACAGTTCTGGGTTTACACAGTCAGTCAGCAATTCACGATAGTGAGCAACCAAGACTGGAAAAACAGGCCCCTCTGTCCAACTCCTAACCCTCTATGGCAATATGATGAAAATCCAACGTAACTAATGATGTTATTAACATATACCCAAATAGAATTGTATTTAAATCATACGTTGTTCCACATGCACCAGGTTTAGGTGCTTGACAGTTAAACATGTTCCACACCATTTCAACCGCCTCCACAGTCTTGCACTGTGGAGACCATGCACGATGGACCGAATGCCTCATGTTGTTTGCACCAAACAAGTACACGACCATTCACGGAGTGGAGTAAGAAACGCGACTCGTCAGACCTGCACACTTTTCTCCAGTCATCCGACGTCCAACTTGCATGACCTTTGCACCTGGCGAAACTTTTGCGCTGATAAATCATGGTTAGGAGAGGATGACTTCGGGGTCGTCAGCTGTTGCAGCCCATACGTGAGAGCGTACGAAGTATGCTCATGATAGATACTGTTTTGGGTTCATTGTATGTATTGGATAGTCAACTGCATCTGTTGAATATCCGAGTTGACCTCTGTTGTATTGGATAGTCAACTGCGTCTGTTGACTATCCGTGTTGCCCGGTGTTGTGTTGGATTGTCAACTGCGTCTGTTGGCTATCCGGGCTGACCTTCGTTGTATTGGATAGGCAACTACGTCTGTTGGCTATCCAGGTTGACCTCTGTTGTATTGGATAGTCAACTGCGTTTGTTGACTATCCGTGTTGACATATGGTGTATTGGGTAGTCAGCTGCATCTGTTGACTATCCGAGTTGACCTGTGTTGTATTGGATAGTCAACTGCGTCTATTGGCTATCCGGGTTGACCTCTGTTGTATTTGAGAGTCAACTCCGTCTGTTGACTATCCGGGTTGACTTGTTATGTATTGGATAGTCAACTGCGTCTGTTGGCTATCCGGGTTGACCTTTGTTGTATTGGATAGTCAACTACGTCTGTTGGCTATCCAGGTGAACCTCTGTTGTATAGCAGAGTCAACTGCGTCAGTTGACTATCCGCGTTGACCTGTGTTGTATTGGATAGTCACCGGCATCTGTTGATTATCCGAGTTGACCTGGGTTGCATTTGATAGTCAACTCCGTCTGTTGACTATCCAGGTTGACTTGTTCTGTATTGCATAGTCAACTGCGTCTGTTGGCTATCCGGGTTGACCACTGTTGTATTTGAGAGTCAACTCCGTCTGTTGACTATCCGGGTTGACTTGTTATGTATTGGATAGTCAACTGCGTCTGTTGGCTATCCGGGTTGACCTTTGTTGTATTGGATAGTCAACTACGTCTGTTGGCTATCCAGGTGAACCTCTGTTGTATTGCAGAGTCAACTGCGTCAGTTGACTATCCGCGTTGACCTGTGTTGTATTGGATAGTCACCGGCATCTGTTGATTATCCGAGTTGACCTGGGTTGCATTTGATAGTCAACTCCGTCTGTTGACTATCCAGGTTGACTTGTTCTGTATTGCATAGTCAACTGCGTCTGTTGGCTATCCGGGTTGACCTCTGTTGTATTGGATAGTCAACTGCGTCTGTTGACTATCCGAGTTGACCTCTGTTGTATTGGATTGTCAACTGCGTCTGTTGACCCGTTTTCCATTAGATAGTCAACGGCATCTGTCGACTATCCGGGTTGACCTTTGTTGTATTGGATAGTCAACTACGTCTGTTGGCTATCCAGGTGAACCTCTGTTGTATTGCAGAGTCAACTGCGTCAGTTGACTATCCGCGTTGACCTGTGTTGTATTGGATAGTCACCGGCATCTGTTGATTATCCGAGTTGACCTGGGTTGCATTTGATAGTCAACTCCGTCTGTTGACTATCCGGGTTGACCTTTGTTGTATTGGATAGTCAACTACGTCTGTTGGCTATCCAGGTGAACCTCTGTTGTATTGCAGAGTCAACTGCGTCAGTTGACTATCCGCGTTGACCTGTGTTGTATTGGATAGTCACCGGCATCTGTTGATTATCCGAGTTGACCTGGGTTGCATTTGATAGTCAACTCCGTCTGTTGACTATCCGGGTTGACCTTTGTTGTATTGGATAGTCAACTACGTCTGTTGGCTATCCAGGTGAACCTCTGTTGTATTGCAGAGTCAACTGCGTCAGTTGACTATCCGCGTTGACCTGTGTTGTATTGGATAGTCACCGGCATCTGTTGATTATCCGAGTTGACCTGGGTTGCATTTGATAGTCAACTCCGTCTGTTGACTATCCGGGTTGACCTTTGTTGTATTGGATAGTCAACTACGTCTGTTGGCTATCCAGGTGAACCTCTGTTGTATTGCAGAGTCAACTGCGTCAGTTGACTATCCGCGTTGACCTGTGTTGTATTGGATAGTCACCGGCATCTGTTGATTATCCGAGTTGACCTGGGTTGCATTTGATAGTCAACTCCGTCTGTTGACTATCCGGGTTGACTTGTTCTCTATTGCATAGTCAACTGCGTCTGTTGGCTATCCGGGTTGACCTCTGTTGTATTTGAGAGTCAACTCCGTCTGTTGACTATCCGGGTTGACTTGTTATGTATTGGATAGTCAACTGCGTCTGTTGGCTATCCGGGTTGACCTTTGTTGTATTGGATAGTCAACTACGTCTGTTGGCTATCCAGGTGAACCTCTGTTGTATTGCAGAGTCAACTGCGTCAGTTGACTATCCGCGTTGACCTGTGTTGTATTGGATAGTCACCGGCATCTGTTGATTATCCGAGTTGACCTCTGTTGCATTTGATAGTCAACTCCGTCTGTTGACTATCCAGGTTGACTTGTTCTGTATTGCATAGTCAACTGCGTCTGTTGGCTATCCGGGTTGACCTCTGTTGTATTGGATAGTCAACGGCATCTGTCGACTATCCGGGTTGACCTCTGTTGTATTGGATAGTCAACTGCGTCTGTTGACTATCCGGGCTGACCTCTGTTGTATAGGACAGTTGTACTGCGTCTGTTGACCTGTAAGAGTCATCGAACCAGGCACTCACCTCCGACATCAGCGTTTCGCTGTCCTGTACAATTTTGCCTCCGAGTCGTTGTTTGACCATTTTCACGCCAGTCCTGACACACCAGTTCAGCAGTTTCAGAAATCAAGGCATGCGGTCTCCGAGTTTCCACAATCTGTCCTTTCGCAAAGTCTGACAAATCTTTCCGGTTGCAGTCACACCTTATATATGTTACGTTGATCGACTAATCGCGACCTCTCGGAAATCATGTGTTCAACGGGTTGTATCTACTTTTGATAGGGGTGGTCATACTTCAACGATTACTCGGTTTACATACTGGTGTTTATATTGTTTTCGACTGTAATATTATAAAAGTTCGTAATTTCTGGCCCGGTATTTGTATTTCAATAAAAATTTTTGTTTCACGCAGTTCATGTGCACTGCTCAAAATAATTGGGGGAGCATGTGACTTTGGCTACGCTATGCAAGCTAATCGTGTGATATCTTACGGAAACGTGCAAAACGCAAATCGAGTGTGACGTAGACAGCCAAATCATGCATATCCTTACGCAAATTAGCGACTGTGATGTCAGAATCCATAAATCATACATTGGGATAAAAAATGAAAATTTTTCGGGAGCTCACTCTCTACAGGATGGTTTACAGGAATCAACGGCGTGGAGAGCTATTGGCAGGGTGGAAGCTGGTCGAACACAGTGGGTGGTAGAAGAAGCCATTGGAGTTTCGCGAAGTGTCGTTTCTCGACTGTGGACACGATTCCAGTTTACGGGAAGTGTTCGGAGAAGACAAAGTGAAGGCCGTCCACGAGTCAGACACAGTGGGTGGTAGCAGAAGCCATTGGAGTTTCGCGAAGTGTCATTTCTCGACTGTGGACACGATTCCAGTTTACGGGAAGTGTTCGGAGAAAACAAATGAAGGCCGTCCACGAGTCAGACACAGTGGGTGGTAGCAGAAGCCATTGGAGTTTCGCGAAGTGTCATTTCTCGACTGTGGACACGATTCCAGTTTACGGGAAGTGTTCGGAGAAGACAAAGTGAAGGCCGTCCACGAGTCAGACACAGTGGGTGGTAGCAGAAGCCATTGGAGTTTCGCGAAGTGTCATTTCTCGACTGTGGACGCGATTCCAGTTTACGGGAAGTGTTCGGAGAAAACAAATGAAGGCCGTCCACGAGTCAGACACAGTGGGTGGTAGCAGAAGCCATTGGAGTTTCGCGAAGTGTCGTTTCTCGACTGTGGACACGATTCCAGTTTACGGGAAGTGTTCGGAGAAAACAAATGAAGGCCGTCCACGAGTCAGACACAGTGGGTGGTAGCAGAAGCCATTGGAGTTTCGCGAAGTGTCATTTTTCGACTGTGGACACGATTCCAGTTTACGGGAAGTGTTCGGAGAAGACAAAGTGAAGGCCGTCCACGAGTCAGACACAGTGGGTGGTAGCAGAAGCCATTGGAGTTTCGCGAAGTGTCATTTCTCGACTGTGGACGCGATTCCAGTTTACGGGAAGTGTTCGGAGAAGACAAAGTGAAGGCCGTCCACGAGTCAGACACAGTGGGTGGTAGCAGAAGCCATTGGAGTTTCGCGAAGTGTCATTTCTCGACTGTGGACGCGATTCCAGTTTACGGGAAGTGTTCGGAGAAGACAAAGTGAAGGCCGTCCACGAGTCAGACACAGTGGGTGGTAGCAGAAGCCATTGGAGTTTCGCGAAGTGTCATTTCTCGACTGTGGACGCGATTCCAGTTTACGGGAAGTGTTCGGAGAAGACAAAGTGAAGGCCGTCCACGAGTCAGACACAGTGGGTGGTAGCAGAAGCCATTGGAGTTTCGCGAAGTGTCATTTCTCGACTGTGGACGCGATTCCAGTTTACGGGAAGTGTTCGGAGAAGACAAAGTGAAGGCCGTCCACGAGTCAGACACAGTGGGTGGTAGCAGAAGCCATTGGAGTTTCGCGAAGTGTCATTTCTCGACTGTGGACGCGATTCCAGTTTACGGGAAGTGTTCGGAGAAGACAAACTGAAGGCCGTCCACGAGTCAGACACAGTGGGTGGTAGCAGAAGCCATTGGAGTTTCGCGAAGTGTCATTTCTCGACTGTGGACGCGATTCCAGTTTACGGGAAGTGTTCGGAGAAGACAAAGTGAAGGCCGTCCACGAGTCAGACACAGTGGGTGGTAGCAGAAGCCATTGGAGTTTCGCGAAGTGTCATTTCTCGACTGTGGACGCGATTCCAGTTTACGGGAAGTGTTCGGAGAAGACAAAGTGAAGGCCGTCCACGAGTCAGACACAGTGGGTGGTAGCAGAAGCCATTGGAGTTTCGCGAAGTGTCATTTCTCGACTGTGGACGCGATTCCAGTTTACGGGAAGTGTTCGGAGAAGACAAAGTGAAGGCCGTCCACGAGTCAGACACAGTGGGTGGTAGCAGAAGCCATTGGAGTTTCGCGAAGTGTCATTTCTCGACTGTGGACGCGATTCCAGTTTACGGGAAGTGTTCGGAGAAGACAAAGTGAAGGCCGTCCACGAGTCAGACACAGTGGGTGGTAGCAGAAGCCAATGGAGTTTCGCGAAGTGTCATTTCTCGACTGTGGACGCGATTCCAGTTTACGGGAAGTGTTCGGAGAAGACAAAGTGAAGGCCGTCCACGAGTCAGACACAGTGGGTGGTAGCAGAAGCCATTGGAGTTTCGCGAAGTGTCATTTCTCGACTGTGGACATGATTCCAGTTTACAGTAAGTGTTCGGAGAAGACAAAGTGAAGGCCGTCCACGAGTCAGACACAGTGGGTGGTAGCAGAAGCCATTGGAGTTTCGCGAAGTGTCATTTCTCGACTGTGGACGCGATTCCAGTTTACGGGAAGTGTTCGGAGAAGACAAAGTGAAGGCCGTCCACGAGTCAGACACAGTGGGTGGTAGCAGAAGCCATTGGAGTTTCGCGAAGTGTCATTTCTCGACTGTGGACGCGATTCCAGTTTACGGGAAGTGTTCGGAGAAGACAAAGTGAAGGCCGTCCACGAGTCAGACACAGTGGGTGGTAGCAGAAGCCATTGGAGTTTCGCGAAGTGTCATTTCTCGACTGTGGACGCGATTCCAGTTTACGGGAAGTGTTCGGAGAAGACAAAGTGAAGGCCGTCCACGAGTCAGACACAGTGGGTGGTAGCAGAAGCCATTGGAGTTTCGCGAAGTGTCATTTCTCGACTGTGGACGAGATTCCAGTTTACGGGAAGTGTTCGGAGAAGACAAAGTGAAGGCCGTCCACGAGTCAGACACAGTGGGTGGTAGCAGAAGCCATTGGAGTTTCGCGAAGTGTCATTTCTCGACTGTGGACGCGATTCCAGTTTACGGGAAGTGTTCGGAGAAGACAAAGTGAAGGCCGTCCACGAGTCAGACACAGTGGGTTGTAGCAAAAACCATTGGAGTTCCGAGAAGTGTCATTTCTCGACTGTGGACGAGATTCCAGTTTACGGGAAGTGTTCGGAGAAGTCAAAGTGAAGGCCGTCCACGAGTCAGACACAGTGGGTGGTAGCAGAAGCCATTGGAGTTTCGCGAAGTGTCATTTCTCGACTGTGGACACGATTCCAGTTTACGGGAAGTGTTCGGAGAAGACAAAGTGAAGGCCGTCCACGAGTCAGACACAGTGGGTGGTAGCAGAAGCCATTGGAGTTTCGCGAAGTGTCATTTCTCGACTGTGGACACGATTCCAGTTTACTGGAAGTGTTCGAGAAAACAAATGAAGGCCGTCCACGAGTCAGACACAGTGGGTGGTAGCAGAAGCCATTGGAGTTTCGCGAAGTGTCATTTCTCGACTGTGGACGCGATTCCAGTTTACGGGAAGTGTTCGGAGAAGACAAAGTGAAGGCCGTCCACGAGTCAGACACAGTGGGTGGTAGCAGAAGCCATTGGAGTTTCGCGAAGTGTCATTTCTCGACTGTGGACGCGATTCCAGTTTACGGGAAGTGTTCGGAGAAGACAAAGTGAAGGCCGTCCACGAGTCAGACACAGTGGGTGGTAGCAGAAGCCATTGGAGTTTCGCGAAGTGTCATTTCTCGACTGTGGACGCGATTCCAGTTTACGGGAAGTGTTCGGAGAAGACAAAGTGAAGGCCGTCCACGAGTCAGACACAGTGGGTGGTAGCAGAAGCCATTGGAGTTTCGCGAAGTGTCATTTCTCGACTGTGGACGCGATTCCAGTTTACGGGAAGTGTTCGGAGAAGACAAAGTGAAGGCCGTCCACGGAGTCAGACACAGTGGGTGGTAGCAGAAGCCATTGGAGTTTAGCGAAGTGTCATTTCTCGACTGTGGACGCGATTCCAGTTTACGGGAAGTGTTCGGAGAAGACAAAGTGAAGGCCGTCCACGAGTCAGACACAGTGGGTGGTAGCAGAAGCCATTGGAGTTTCGCGAAGTGTCATTTCTCGACTGTGGACGCGATTCCAGTTTACGGGAAGTGTTCGGAGAAGACAAAGTGAAGGCCGTCCACGAGTCAGACACAGTGGGTGGTAGCAGAAGCCATTGGAGTTTCGCGAAGTGTCATTTCTCGACTGTGGACGCGATTCCAGTTTACGGGAAGTGTTCGGAGAAGACAAAGTGAAGGCCGTCCACGAGTCAGACACAGTGGGTGGTAGCAGAAGCCATTGGAGTTTCGCGAAGTGTCATTTCTCGACTGTGGACGCGATTCCAGTTTACGGGAAGTGTTCGGAGAAGACAAAGTGAAGGCCGTCCACGAGTCAGACACAGTGGGTGGTAGCAGAAGCCATTGGAGTTTCGCGAAGTGTCATTTCTCGACTGTGGACGCGATTCCAGTTTACGGGAAGTGTTCGGAGAAGACAAAGTGAAGGCCGTCCACGAGTCAGACACAGTGGGTGGTAGCAGAAGCCATTGGAGTTTCGCGAAGTGTCATTTCTCGACTGTGGACATGATTCCAGTTTACAGTAAGTGTTCGGAGAAGACAAAGTGAAGGCCGTCCACGAGTCAGACACAGTGGGTGGTAGCAGAAGCCATTGGAGTTTCGCGAAGTGTCATTTCTCGACTGTGGACGCGATTCCAGTTTACGGGAAGTGTTCGGAGAAGACAAAGTGAAGGCCGTCCACGAGTCAGACACAGTGGGTGGTAGCAGAAGCCATTGGAGTTTCGCGAAGTGTCATTTCTCGACTGTGGACGTGATTCCAGTTTACGGGAAGTGTTCGGAGAAGACAAAGTGAAGGCCGTCCACGAGTCAGACACAGTGGGTGGTAGCAGAAGCCATTGGAGTTTCGCGAAGTGTCATTTCTCGACTGTGGACGCGATTCCAGTTTACGCGAAGTGTTCGGAGAAGACAAAGTGAAGGCCGTCCACGAGTCAGACACAGTGGGTTGTAGCAAAAACCATTGGAGTTCCGCGAAGTGTCATTTCTCGACTGTGGACACGATTCCAGTTTACGGGAAGTGTTCGGAGAAGTCAAAGTGAAGGCCGTCCACGAGTCAGACACAGTGGGTGGTAGCAGAAGCCATTGGAGTTTCGCGAAGTGTCATTTCTCGACTGTGGACACGATTCCAGTTTACGGGAAGTGTTCGGAGAAGACAAAGTGAAGGCCGTCCACGAGTCAGACACAGTGGGTGGTAGCAGAAGCCATTGGAGTTTCGCGAAGTGTCATTTCTCGACTGTGGACACGATTCCAGTTTCCGGGAAGTGTTCGGAGAAGACAAAGTGAAGGCCGTCCACGAGTCAGACACAGTGGGTGGTAGCAGAAGCCATTGGAGTTTCGCGAAGTGTCATTTCTCGACTGTGGACACGATTCCAGTTTACGGGAAGTGTTCGGAGAAGACAAAGTGAAGGCCGTCCACGAGTCAGACACAGTGGGTGGTAGCAGAAGCCATTGGAGTTTCGCGAAGTGTCATTTCTCGACTGTGGACGCGATTCCAGTTTACGGGAAGTGTTCGGAGAAGACAAAGTGAAGGCCGTCCACGAGTCAGACACAGTGGGTGGTAGCAGAAGCCATTGGAGTTTCGCGAAGTGTCATTTCTCGACTGTGGACGCGATTCCAGTTTACGGGAAGTGTTCGGAGAAGACAAAGTGAAGGCCGTCCACGAGTCAGACACAGTGGGTGGTAGCAGAAGCCATTGGAGTTCCGCGAAGTGTCATTTCTTGACTGTGGACGCGATTCCAGTTTACGGGAAGTGTTCGGAGAAGACAAAGTGAAGGCCGTCCACGAGTCAGACACAGTGGGTGGTAGCAGAAGCCATTGGAGTTTCACGAAGTGTCATTTCTCGACTGTGGACGCGATTCCAGTTTACGGGAAGTGTTCGGAGAAGACAAAGTGAAGGCCGTCCACGAGTCAGACACAGTGGGTGGTAGCAGAAGCCATTGGAGTTTCGCGAAGTGTCATTTCTCGACTGTGGACACGATTCCAGTTTACGGGAAGTGTTCGGAGAAGACAAAGTGAAGGCCGTCCACGAGTCAGACACAGTGGGTGGTAGCAGAAGCCATTGGAGTTTCGCGAAGTGTCATTTCTCGACTGTGGACGCGATTCCAGTTTACGGGAAGTGTTCGGAGAAGACAAAGTGAAGGCCGTCCACGAGTCAGACACAGTGGGTGGTAGCAGAAGCCATTGGAGTTTCGCGAAGTGTCATTTCTCGACTGTGGACGCGATTCCAGTTTACGGGAAGTGTTCGGAGAAGACAAAGTGAAGGCCGTCCACGAGTCAGACACAGTGGGTGGTAGCAGAAGCCATTGGAGTTTCGCGAAGTGTCATTTCTCGACTGTGGACGCGATTCCAGTTTACGGGAAGTGTTCGGAGAAGACAAAGTGAAGGCCGTCCACGAGTCAGACACAGTGGGTGGTAGCAGAAGCCATTGGAGTTTCGCGAAGTGTCATTTCTCGACTGTGGACACGATTCCAGTTTACGGGAAGTGTTCGGAGAAGACAAAGTGAAGGCCGTCCACGAGTCAGACACAGTGGGTGGTAGCAGAAGCCATTGGAGTTTCGCGAAGTGTCATTTCTCGACTGTGGACACGATTCCAGTTTCCGGGAAGTGTTCGGAGAAGACAAAGTGAAGGCCGTCCACGAGTCAGACACAGTGGGTGGTAGCAGAAGCCATTGGAGTTTCGCGAAGTGTCATTTCTCGACTGTGGACACGATTCCAGTTTACGGGAAGTGTTCGGAGAAGACAAAGTGAAGGCCGTCCACGAGTCAGACACAGTGGGTGGTAGCAGAAGCCATTGGAGTTTCGCGAAGTGTCATTTCTCGACTGTGGACGCGATTCCAGTTTACGGGAAGTGTTCGGAGAAGACAAAGTGAAGGCCGTCCACGAGTCAGACACAGTGGGTGGTAGCAGAAGCCATTGGAGTTTCGCGAAGTGTCATTTCTCGACTGTGGACGCGATTCCAGTTTACGGGAAGTGTTCGGAGAAGACAAAGTGAAGGCCGTCCACGAGTCAGACACAGTGGGTGGTAGCAGAAGCCATTGGAGTTTCGCGAAGTGTCATTTCTCGACTGTGGACGAGATTCCAGTTTACGGGAAGTGTTCGGAGAAGACAAAGTGAAGGCCGTCCACGAGTCAGACACAGTGGGTGGTAGCAGAAGCCATTGGAGTTTCGCGAAGTGTCATTTCTCGACTGTGGACGCGATTCCAGTTTACGCGAAGTGTTCGGAGAAGACAAAGTGAAGGCCGTCCACGAGTCAGACACAGTGGGTTGTAGCAAAAACCATTGGAGTTCCGCGAAGTGTCATTTCTCGACTGTGGACACGATTCCAGTTTACGGGAAGTGTTCGGAGAAGTCAAAGTGAAGGCCGTCCACGAGTCAGACACAGTGGGTGGTAGCAGAAGCCATTGGAGTTTCGCGAAGTGTCATTTCTCGACTGTGGACACGATTCCAGTTTACGGGAAGTGTTCGGAGAAGACAAAGTGAAGGCCGTCCACGAGTCAGACACAGTGGGTGGTAGCAGAAGCCATTGGAGTTTCGCGAAGTGTCATTTCTCGACTGTGGACACGATTCCAGTTTCCGGGAAGTGTTCGGAGAAGACAAAGTGAAGGCCGTCCACGAGTCAGACACAGTGGGTGGTAGCAGAAGCCATTGGAGTTTCGCGAAGTGTCATTTCTCGACTGTGGACACGATTCCAGTTTACGGGAAGTGTTCGGAGAAGACAAAGTGAAGGCCGTCCACGAGTCAGACACAGTGGGTGGTAGCAGAAGCCATTGGAGTTTCGCGAAGTGTCATTTCTCGACTGTGGACGCGATTCCAGTTTACGGGAAGTGTTCGGAGAAGACAAAGTGAAGGCCGTCCACGAGTCAGACACAGTGGGTGGTAGCAGAAGCCATTGGAGTTTCGCGAAGTGTCATTTCTCGACTGTGGACGCGATTCCAGTTTACGGGAAGTGTTCGGAGAAGACAAAGTGAAGGCCGTCCACGAGTCAGACACAGTGGGTGGTAGCAGAAGCCATTGGAGTTCCGCGAAGTGTCATTTCTTGACTGTGGACGCGATTCCAGTTTACGGGAAGTGTTCGGAGAAGACAAAGTGAAGGCCGTCCACGAGTCAGACACAGTGGGTGGTAGCAGAAGCCATTGGAGTTTCACGAAGTGTCATTTCTCGACTGTGGACGCGATTCCAGTTTACGGGAAGTGTTCGGAGAAGACAAAGTGAAGGCCGTCCACGAGTCAGACACAGTGGGTGGTAGCAGAAGCCATTGGAGTTTCGCGAAGTGTCATTTCTCGACTGTGGACACGATTCCAGTTTACGGGAAGTGTTCGGAGAAGACAAAGTGAAGGCCGTCCACGAGTCAGACACAGTGGGTGGTAGCAGAAGCCATTGGAGTTTCGCGAAGTGTCATTTCTCGACTGTGGACGCGATTCCAGTTTACGGGAAGTGTTCGGAGAAGACAAAGTGAAGGCCGTCCACGAGTCAGACACAGTGGGTGGTAGCAGAAGCCATTGGAGTTTCGCGAAGTGTCATTTCTCGACTGTGGACGCGATTCCAGTTTACGGGAAGTGTTCGGAGAAGACAAAGTGAAGGCCGTCCACGAGTCAGACACAGTGGGTGGTAGCAGAAGCCATTGGAGTTTCGCGAAGTGTCATTTCTCGACTGTGGACGCGATTCCAGTTTACGGGAAGTGTTCGGAGAAGACAAAGTGAAGGCCGTCCACGAGTCAGACACAGTGGGTGGTAGCAGAAGCCATTGGAGTTTCGCGAAGTGTCATTTCTCGACTGTGGACGCGATTCCAGTTTACGGGAAGTGTTCGGAGAAGACAAAGTGAAGGCCGTCCACGAGTCAGACACAGTGGGTGGTAGCAGAAGCTATTGGAGTTCCGCGAAGTGTCATTTCTCGACTGTGGACGCGATTCCAGTTTACGGGAAGTGTTCGGAGAAGACAAAGTGAAGGCCGTCCACGAGTCAGACACAGTGGGTGGTAGCAGAAGCCATTGGAGTTTCGCGAAGTGTCATTTCTCGACTGTGGACGCGATTCCAGTTTACGGGAAGTGTTCGGAGAAGACAAAGTGAAGGCCGTCCACGAGTCAGACACAGTGGGTGGTAGCAGAAGCCATTGGAGTTTCGCGAAGTGTCATTTCTCGACTGTGGACACGATTCCAGTTTACGGGAAGTGTTCGGAGAAGACAAAGTGAAGGCCGTCCACGAGTCAGACACAGTGGGTGGTAGCAGAAGCCATTGGAGTTTCGCGAAGTGTCATTTCTCGACTGTGGACGCGATTCCAGTTTACGGGAAGTGTTCGGAGAAGACAAAGTGAAGGCCGTCCACGAGTCAGACACAGTGGGTGGTAGCAGAAGCCATTGGAGTTTCGCGAAGTGTCATTTCTCGACTGTGGACGCGATTCCAGTTTACGGGAAGTGTTCGGAGAAGACAAAGTGAAGGCCGTCCACGAGTCAGACACAGTGGGTGGTAGCAGTAGCCATTGGAGTTTCGCGAAGTGTCATTTCTCGACTGTGGACACGATTCCAGTTTACGGGAAGTGTTCGGAGAAGACAAAGTGAAGGCCGTCCACGAGTCAGACACAGTGGGTGGTAGCAGAAGCCATTGGAGTTTCGCGAAGTGTCATTTCTCGACTGTGGACGCGATTCCAGTTTACGGGAAGTGTTCGGAGAAGACAAAGTGAAGGCCGTCCACGAGTCAGACACAGTGGGTGGTAGCAGAAGCCATTGGAGTTTCGCGAAGTGTCATTTCTCGACTGTGGACATGATTCCAGTTTACAGTAAGTGTTCGGAGAAGACAAAGTGAAGGTCGTCCACGAGCGACTTCAGCAAGGAGTGACTTGTTACCTGTTATTAACTTCCCGTCGGAACAGGCGGAAAAATGCTACTCAGCTCCAGCGAGAGCTTCTCGTATCAACAGGACGCATACTGTCAAATCAAACTATCGTCTTCACTAAGGTGGCCTTTATGGACGTAGACAAATATTGTGTGCCCCCTTAAGCGCACGACGAAGTACGGACTGTTGAAACTGGGCTGAGGAAAATCGTGGTTGAGCACATGATGAGTGGAGTCAAGTTATTGTCTCTGACCAGTCGAGATCCAGTCTTAAGTCTGACAATCGAGTAGTTCTTATCTGGAGGGGAACTGGCCCACGAAATAACTCAGCTTTTGTGCTGGAAACATTACATTGCGGCGGACATGGATTGATAGGCTGGACAGGCATAGGTGTCCGCGGACCTGCGGACCTGTACGTCATCACAAACGGCAAGTTTGTCAGCCCAGAGATATAAAGACGAGATTCTCAGACTTACTGTCGTACCGTAACCTGAAGCAGTCAATTATTCGTTCGTTTTCATGGACGAAAACCTCGTCCATGAAAACGAACTTGTCCTAAATCTAACTGAGAATGTCTGAGAAGCATTTGGAAGACTCATTGCAGCTCGACTGGAACCTCTGTTCACTCTTCGTGAACTCGAGACAGCTCTCATCGAATAGTAGCGAAGATACCCCCCCAAATCTCGATAATCTCATCGATTCGAGATCAGATCAGATCATATGTAGAAGATTTTAGGTAGGGGATGTCTGACCCAGGTCCTAAACGACCCATAGAAATACGAAGCTAGGAGATTTTGGCTAGAGTGCACGTTAGGAAAGTGACACGGAAGCAAGGTAGAAAGGGGAGGAAGACGCCCTTTTTTTATAACCGTGAGGCCAGTACCCGAGGCCCGACGGCTTAACGTGCCCATCAGACGCACGGCGGATATTTAGTGGTTCGAGGGTTCGTACCTGCCTGGTATTGAACCCGAGGTCTTCTCCGTGGCAGTCACGAAAGTTGACCACTAGGCCACCCGCGGCTCTGGCGTCAAAGAGATAAGATCATATGTAGAGGATTTTAGGAAGGGAGTGTCTGACACCAGGTCTTAAACAACCCTTAGAAATAATAGTAAACTAGGAGATTTGGGCTAAAGTGCCCGATAGGAAGGTGACACGGAAGCGAGGTAGAAGACGCCCTTATTTATTACCGGGGGCCAGCACCCGGGGTCCGACGGCTTAACATGCCCATCGGACGCACGGCGGACATTTAGTGTTTCGAGCGTTCGTACCTACCTGGAATCACACCCGAGGTTTCTCAGTAACAGTCACGAACGCTGACCACTAGGCCATTCCATGTCACACAGGTATGCAGTTATCTTGCTCGTTCAAGGGGACCACACACCTTACCAGAGGCCAGTTACACCCTCAAAAAGTCATGTTTTCTTGTACAGATACGCATATTGTTGTATAGCATATCGCATCATGCTCATTAAATATTATCGCATAATCGTAAATGTGCTTTTTTTACCCATATTACTGAATGTGCTGCTGTATCTTATAAAAAAAATATTTTTATGTTCAACAATGTCAGTAGCATATGATTTTCCTTACAATATTTGTTGTACCCCTAATTTCTTTGAGAAGTGCTATTAATAAAATATGCCTGATTATTTGCCTTTTTAATGCGTAGGGAACACACCGAGACGTGCTTTCTGAAAAATGTTTCTGGTACACCCACATGCCTCTGTCGAAAGTAGGAGCAGAAGTAGTTTGTTCTTTGAAATACGGACGTTTAGTTGTTATGCGTGGAGGGTAAGTAAAAAAATAATTCTCATTCTTTCACGTGCTGAAAATGTTCAACGTAAGAGCTTCGCATTATGTCTTAATAATAACGTGAATTTTCCCCCTATACGTTAAAGAAAACGAAAATGATATCTTATTGGGTTGTTGAAGATGAAATGTAGGATTTTGAAGACCCATGCAGTTGAAAGGTGATTTAGGAACCGAAGCATCGCGCGATGTAATTTGTGATACGTGAATTTAAAGCTTCAACTTTGCTGCCTAAAAGCACTCGTTATTTTGTCAGTGGCATCAGTTCAGTTTAAGAAATGATTGCTATATTAAAGAGGATGATTTTAAAAAGAGAATTGCTATTTTAAAGAGTGAATTACTATTTTAAAGAGAATGATTGCTATTTGAAAGAGGACAAATTCGTGTAATTTATATTTTCATGTGAGTTTAAACTTGGACACCGTGCATCGAAGGCATCTAACAAAATCAACAGAGCTTTTTTTTTTTATTTGGAGGTTTAACAAGCTCCGCGACTTCTAATAGCCCAGTCAGTTGCTCACAGTGGACGTTAAACATCCATTAAAAAAAAGAAAGATGGCACCGAATATTCGGGTGTAATAAGCACGTCTTTTGAATCTGTTCTGACCGAAATTAAATTTATCAAAGCTATTCAAAGTCAATGGAACCGGTATGGAAAACAATAGTATTTGACGGAAGAGAGAAGTTTTTCAATCGGGTTTTTAATCCCTCAGATATTGCTGTAAACGGAATCGTGAGCTTACGCCCTCTGGTTGCAGACTTGTGCGTTAAGAAAAACATGAATTTATATGACAAACATTTCGCACCGGAAACGCTCTCCAGCACCGAAAGAATTTTTCAAATCGGACTCTTACAAACAGAGATATCGACAAAAACAAGATGTGACTTTACGTCCCCTGGTGGAAAAACCATGCATTATTTTAGGAAGAAAGTATTCTCAAAAGGTTTATCCATATGAGCGGTATCGGTCCAAGAAAAAAAAAAAAAAACAACTGTCGAGTTTTCAGGAGCCCAGGTTTTGCTACAAATACACCAGAAGCAGAAATTAACACGTATTCCCCCTGGTGGCCAAACCATTCTTTACCAAACATATGTGAAAACTACACTGCTGGACAATTGCTAAAGACGGATCATAAACGGCTATATAGCGCATAAAAAAGTAAGTGTGGTTGGATGCCAAGTGAAATAAAATAATGTCAGAATGCCAGGACATTACAAGAAAGACAATTTATTGTGCTCTGAAATCCAGAAGGCTTTGGAACGTCTTCAAGGGACAAACAGGCTATTTTGTGCAGAATACGTAAACGTGAAAAAAATGCAATCACCGTCCGCAGGCGTTCCGGCGTAAAATGTCAATACGGGATATGGCTACCATGGAGGGCGATGCAAGATTCCACACGTCGTGTCATGCTTTGCACAACATTATCAAGCAGCTGTTGTGGTAATTTATCCCATTCCTCTGTCAGTGCACGGATGAGGGTGTCCTTGTTTATTGTAGGGCATTGGCGACCAGCAAGACTCCTCCATAAAGCATCGCACACATTTTCAATGGGATTCAGATTTGAAGAACGTGCTGGACATACGAGGCGTTGAATATCCTCGCTCTCAAGACACTTCTGGACAGCAACTCTTCGATGAAATGTTGCGTTGTCGTCCATGAAAATGAATCTATCACCGACAGAACCACGGAACATGCGAACATGAGGTAGCAGAACATCATTAATGTATCGTTGGCCAGTCATAGTCCCAGTTGGAAGCACATAGAAGGACGTAGGTCATTGATCATGATGCCATCCCATACCATCACACTACATGTCGGATATCGGTCCCTTTCCAGTATGTTTGCTGGACAATATGCAGTACTACTATCACGCCAGATCAGTTGTCGTCGACAATCAGACGATAGACTGTATCTACTCTCATCTGAGAAGAGGACAGCAGACCAGTCGTTATCAGTCCAATTGCGATGTTGATGGCACCATTGCAAACGGGCGGTACGGTGACGTCTGGACAATGGGATGCACACAACAGGACTGCGGGCGTATAGTCCTCCTTCATGCAAACGTCTGGCGACAGTTTTTCGGGAGATCCGCTTGCCAGTAGCAGCCATAAACTGATTTGCTACATCACTAGCTGTGCTGCACCGGTGTCTTTTTGTTGATAGCAATATGTACCGATCTTCTGCAGGTGTCGTACTGTGAACACGACCTCCCCCGTGACATTTGCTACACTCTCCATTTGTTTGAATTGATTTCCAAAGCCTTGAAACAACACTGTGGCTGACGTCGAACTCCCTGGCAACATCTGTTAGTTTTTTGCCCTTTTTCAATCTTGCCAATAATACGGCCACGCGTAAAATCATCTAGGTGATGTCGGGAAGACATACTGAAAATTGCAAGTTCGTCAACTGATTCTTTCCCTTTCAACTTTGCGTTTGAACAACAACGGTCAATACGCGTCAAATCCTTTATAACTTTTATCTGCGCTATGACGTCACGAACAAGTTCGGCAATCCAAAATTTGCATACGCACAACACGTCTTACTGTATCCCGCACTTATGCTAATTTCCACATTTTCCTGCCTTCCATTTTATGGTTGCTATCGTTGCTATTGTCATCCGTCCTTAGCAATTGTCCGGCAGTGTATTTTCCATCAGGTCTTGTATGCGATACCGGAATAATTTTTCAAATCGTAGTTTTAGAAGCAGAAATAACGCAGAAAATGCAATTTACCTTCGTGCCCCCTAGCGGAAAGTCTATGATTTACGTGAAAATTTTGAATCTATAAGGAAAACATTTCGTATCGGAAACACTATCCAACAAAGAACGAATTTTTAAATCGGACTCCTAGAAGTAGAGATATTGAAAAAAATAAGATATACATCTACGCCCCCTGGCGTAGAAACCATGCATTATTTCAACAAGAAAATGTTCCTAAAAGGTTTTGTCGACATGAGTACTATCGGTCTACAAACGACGTTTTTTTTCAATCGAGTATTTAGAAGCTCATATTTTGCTGCAAATACATCAGAAGCGGAAATTAAGATTTACTCCCCCTGGTGGCCAAACCATTTTTTTTACAAAAATGTGAAATTATGTGCAAACGATTTCCCACCAGGAGTTGTATCCGGTGAAGAAATAATTTTTCAAATCGCAGATTTACAAGCAGAGATATGGAAAGAAACGCAATGTACCTCTACGCCCCCTGGCGGAAAGTTTATAAATTACTTGAAATTTTAGAAGTTATATGAAAAACATGTCACACTGAAAACACTATCCAACAAAGAAGAAATTTTTCAAACCGGACTCTAGAAGTAGAGATATTGCCGAAAAAAGAATATACATCTACGCCCTCTGGCGGAGAAACTGTGAAATATTTTAAGAAGAAAATATTCCGGAAAGGTTTATCGATGTGGGTGGCATCAATCCACGAAATAATTTTTTCAGTCGATATTTTAGAAGCTCAGATTTTATGGCAAATACATCAGATGCAAAAATTAACACTTACGGCCCTGATGGCCAAAGTATTCTTTACCAAAAATTTGAAATTATATTCAAAAGATTTTCCATCAAGAGGTCTACCCGCTGAAGAAAAAAATGTTCAAATCGGAGTTTTAGAAGAAGAATTATCGGGAAAAATGTAATTTACTTTTACGCCCCCTAGCGGATAATCTATGCGTAATTTGAAAAAATAATCTATATCTAAAATACTCTTCGACATAAACGGAATCGAAAGTTAAAAGAATTTTTTCAATCGGATGTTCAGAAGCAAATGTGTGGAATAAAACGTATTTTTGAATTCGACATCATCTAAATTTATGCCCTCTAGCGGCGAAATTGTGCATCGTAAAAAAAAAAAGCGAAATGAAGGATCATCATTCGGATATTTCAAGCTTCCCAACGCAAAAAGAATTTTTCAAATCGGACTAATAGTTGAAGAGATATCGGGTCTACAGGCGGACAAACCGATAACATAAGCACGATCTTTTTTTACAAAAGGCGTACTAAAAAGTCTACAATTGTTAAACAACAGCAAATATTTTTCCGTCCCGGTCGCGCAGTGGTCTATGGCGCTGGCTTATGATAATTCGCCCTAATTGGGTCAGAGTACGAATCCCGGTGAGGCATGGATGTTTGTGTTTGTCTGTTAGCACTGGCTCTCAATATGTTACTTGTCCAACACTGGTTATCTGTGTACATTGGCCATTTAGCACGCTGTAAAATCCAAGTTTGTTGTATACTTGTTCACAATGTATTACATGATCAACACTGTCTATATATGTGTAAACTGATCATTCGGCATGCTGTGTAGAGCTACTATACTATAAGAAACCACGGGACCCCAAAATTTGCCTATGCCACAGAGAAATGGATTCCGTATTTATTAGGGCTATGCAAAAGTTTCCGCTGTTTTAAGGAGAAAGGAGACGGGAACAACCAAGAAACCAGTACACATTTATTCAACGAAATATTGACCGTTAGCATCAATGACCTTTTGCGATTTATCAGGCAACAAATGAATACCCCTGTTATAGAAGGACTTGGGTTTTGAGCTGAAGAACGCAGTGACGAAATTTTCCACCTCTGGAATTGTAGTGAACCACTGTTGTGCTAGAGAATGTTGCATAGAGGGAAACAGATGAAAGTCTGAGAGTGCAATGTCCGGGAAGTAAGCCGCGTGCGATTAAACCTCCCAGTACAACTCTTCAAGGGTTGATTTTGTGGTCGTACGGACATGTGGTCTGGCATTATCGTGTAACAGGATGACTGGGTGGCGTCCATTGCCTGTCCATGGGCTTTTTTGCACAACTGCAGCGTTCAGTTTCATCAACTGATCGCTATATCGTTGTGCAGTGATTGTTTCGCCAGGTTTCAACAGTTCGAAGTACAGCACTCCATGTATATCCCACCACACACACAATAGCACCTTTGTCCCATGGATATCCTGTTTTGCAGTGGATGTTGATGGCTGGCCTGGGTCGACCCTGCATCGCTTGCGTACGGGGTTGTCGCTATAGACCCACTTTTCCTCCCCCGTGACAATCTTCTACAAGAAATTTCCCTTGCAACCTCTTCAGGAACGACATGCAGATGCCAAAATAAATTGCTGACCAATATTACGCTCAGTTAAAGTATGCGGAACTCACTTACTAATCTTCTGGATCTTCCCCAAGGCCTGTAGACGCCATACGACCGTCGATTGAGCCAATTTCAAACGTTTCACCAGTTGCGCGGCCGATTGTGTGGCATCCTCTTGCAACAACAATTTCAGCTCCTCGTCTGCGAGTTCGTGCGGTCTACCTGCACGTGGCTTGTCTTCCAAGCTTAGATCACCTTTCATAAACCTGGCAAACCATTCTCGACACGTCCGTTCACCCATAACCGTTTCGCCATACGCCTGACATATTGAACCGTATGCTTCACTCGCACTTTTCCCTAAATTTAACTTCAATAACAAACAGTGCCGCAAATGAACTTTATCGACCGCCATTATTGTCTTCACGTACGAACTGACAGCACGGGTCGCTAGCTGGTTATACCCCTACAGCGACCTCTAGCGGGGGAGGCGGAAACTTTTGCACAACCTTAATAGAAGACTGGAGTTGAATACGTTTCCAGTCCTGGAGTTTTCACTGCCAAGGTGCAATTCTTTTTAATGGATTGGAGGTTTAGCGATCACCATAAGCAACTCAATGGGCAATAAGCAGTCGCCCGTCCCTATTTTAGGGTAACTGGTTCCACGGTAGGGAGAAAGCCAGTGCCGTAAGACAAACACAACATCCATGCCTCACCGGGATTCGAACCCGGACCCCTTTCGGACGAATGATCAGAGGCCATCACTTAGACCAATGCGCAACTGGGGCTGCATATACTTTCGAATAATTCGTTTTACGTATTTCATACAAAGGAAGATCTTTTTTTTTTAATTTGATGTTTAACGACCACCGTAAGCATCTCAGTGGGCTATAAGCAATCGCCCGTCCCTAATTTGAATTTAGAGCCACTGGTTCCAGGGAAGGGCGAGAGCCACCACCGTAAGACAAACACAACACCCATGCCTCACGGGATTCGAACCCAAACCCATCTCGGACAATTGATCAGAAGCCATCGCTTAGACGACTGCTTCCCCGGGTCGGCACAAAGATTTTGGCATACAAAAGGTGCATAGAATTACAATAATTATCTACAAAGAATACCAAGGTACTCTCTTAAGTTAATGTGTATAATTACCAATTTCACAGGACTCAATTTTTGATGTGTAATGAAATTTGGAACATTTTTTAATGGCTGAAGTTTCCTATTCGTATGAAAGCGAACAGAGCGTAGAAATGAACTTTTCCAGGGCACATACTGAAAACTTGATGAATGTGTTAAAGCTCAAATTTCAGTTACGCTCATAGGTCACGATCATCCAATCCAATTTTGTGTCTTATTTTCTTACTTTCTCATAGAACAAAACCTTCACTGAAGAATCGAAAAATCCGAAAACAAAAAAAAAAAAAAAAACACAAGAGAAAGTTTCGATAACAATATTTCCGTTCGCCATGCCATGAATTACGTAACAACTTTTCGCGTCAGTATCACGCAGACATGATTCCTCATCTATCACAGGCAATACTTGGAAATGAACAATTCGAATCAATGTCTATTCGTTTTCCCTTCTTATCAACTGCTGCGATTTCCTGTTTCTCTTACGACTCTCAGAGACTCCGGAAACGAAACCACTATAATTTTTAACTGGTATCGTGCTCTTTCTGTAACACACAGTTGCTGTCATGAGTCGCAGTTGAACTCCAAGGCTGAAAAGACACAAAAATAACACAACAGTAGAAACAAGAAAGATGACACCGAATTTTCGGGTGTAATAAGCACGACTTTTGAATCCGTTCTGACGCAAATTAAATTTATCAAAGCTATTCAAAGTCAATGGAACTGGCATGGAAAATAATAGATCTGACGAAAGAAAGAAGATTTTCAATCGGGTTTTTAATCCCTCAGATATTGCTGTAAACGGAATCGTGAGCTTACGAACTCTTCGAAACAGAGATATCTACACAAATAAGATGTGACTTTACGTCCCCTGGTGGGAAAACCATTAATTATTTTAGGAAGAAAGTATTCTCAAAAAGTTTATCCATATAAGCGGTATCGGTCGAAGAAAAAAAAAATTAGTCGAGTTTTCAGGAGCCCAGATTTTGCTACAAATACTTAAGAAGCAGAAATTAACACTTATGACACCTGGTGGCCAAACCATTCTTTACCAAACATTAGAAATTAAGTGAAAAATATTTTCCATCAGGTCTTGTATGCGATGCAGGAATAATTTTTCAAATCAGAGCTTTAGGAGCAGAAATATCGCAGAAAACGCAATTTACCTTTGTGCCCCCTAGCGGGAAGTCTATGATTTACTTGGAAAATTTGAATTTACAGGAAAAACATTTTGCATCGGAAACACTATCCAACAAAGAAGGAATTTTTCAAATCGTACTCTTAGAAGTGGATATATCAACAAAAATAAGATATACATCTACGCTCCCTGGCGTAGAAACCATGCATTTTTTCAGAAGAAAATTTTCCCAAAAGGTTTGTCGAAATGAGTAGTATCGGTCAACAAACGACTTTTTTTCCAATCGAGATTTTAGAAGCTCATATTTTGCTGCAAATACAACAGAAGCGGAAATTAAGACTTACGCCACCTGGCGGCCAAACCATTTCTTACAAAAATTAGAAGATATATGCAAACGATTGCCCATCAGGAGCTGTATGCGGTGCAGAAAGAATTTTTCAAATTGAAGATTTAGAAGCAGAGATATAGGGGGAAACGCAATTTACATTTACGCCCCCTAGCGGAAAGTCTATGAATTACTTGAAAATTTTGAAATTATGTGAACCACATGTCACACTAGAAACACTATCCAACAAAGAAGTAATTTTTGAAATCGAACTCCTAGAAGTAGAGACATTGACAAAAGTAAGATATACATCTACGCCCCCTGGGGTAGGCCCCATGCACCATTTAGAAAAGAAAATGTTTTTAAAAGGTTTGTCGACATGAGTAGTATCGGTCAACAAACGACGTTTTTTTCAATCGAAAATTTAGAAGCTTATATATTGCTGCAATTACAACAGAAGCGAAAATTAAGATTTACGCCTCCTGGTGGCCAAACTATTTTTTTACAAAAATTATAAATTATGTGCAAACGATTTCCCATCAGGAGCTGTATGTGGTGCAGAAAGAATTTTTCAAATCGGAGATTTAGAAGCAGAGATATAGGGGGAAACGCAATTTACCACTACACACCCTAGCGAAAAGTCTATGAATTACTTGAAAATTTTGAAATTATATGAAAAACATGTCACACGGAAAACACTATCCAACAAAGAAGGAATTTTTGAAATCGGACTCCTAGAAGTAGAGATATTGACAAAAATAAGATGTACATCTGCGCCTCCTGGCTCAGAAACTGTGGAATATTTTAAGAAGAAAATATTCCGAAAAGGTTTATCGATGTGAGTGGCATCAGCCCTCAAAAAATTTTTTTAATCGATATTTTAGAAGCTCCGATTTTATGCCAAATACATAAGAAGCAAAAATTAACACTTACGCCCCGCCCCCTAGTGGCAAAAGGATTCTTTACCAAAAAATTGAAATTACATGCAAAAGATTTTCCATTAGGAGATGTATCCGCTGAAGAAAAAATATTTCAAATCGGAGTTTTAGAAGAAGAGTTATCGGGGAAAATGTAATTTTCTTTTACACCCCCTAGCGGAAAATCTATGCGTTATTTGAAAAAGTAACTATATCTAAAATACTCTTCGACATAAATGGAATCGAAAGATAAATTTTTTTTTCAATCGGATGTTTAGAAGCAAATATGTGGAATAAAACGTATTTTTGAATTCGACATCATCTTCATTTACGCCCCCTACCGGCGAAATTGTACATTATAAAAAAAAAAAACCGAAACGAAGGATCATCATTTGCATATTTCAAGCTTCCCAATGCAAAAATAATTTTTCAAATCGGACTAATAGTTGCAGAGATATCGTGGGTACAGACGGACGGACGGACAAACCGATAACAGAAGCACAAACTTTTTTACAAAAGACGGGCTAAAAATAAAATGCAGTCTTTTCTTAATTTTCATATAAAAAATTTAAAGAAAACGCTTTTAAAACAAGAAAAAATGGATGCATTTTTAACACTTTCATGTTTGTTTGATAGTAATACATGGTTCGTACGCTCCTTCAAAACCTTGAAAAGAAAAAGTTCATTTTCAAGTCCTTGAAAGTACCTGAAAAAGTTTAACACTCGGTAAATAGTACTTGAATTTTTGTTTTGCTTTGTTTTGCTTTTTTAGTTATGATACGAAAGGGAATGTCTGAAATACACTATATTGACAAAAGTCACCGGACACCCCTTCAAAAGCAAATGAACGGATCCTATGCGTTGTTAAGATGCACGGTACCGCTGCAAACTGTATAAAAACAAGCCTGCAGCTGACTGCGATCATATCGCACTGTGAGGTTGAGTTAAAATGTCGTGGCGGCAGAGAACTGACTTTGAGAAAGGAAAGATTGTTGGGTGTTATATTAGTGGGTTGTCCATAAGAGGAACCGAGAGACGTTTAAACATACCCAAGTCAACTGTTTTGGATGTACTGAATAAGGGGAAGACACATGGCGAGCCTGAAGCAGCAAACGTACCGGAAGACCAAAGAAAATCAGTGATAGAGGACGTCGAAGCCTCAGGAGAGTCGTTACCGCTAATCGACGGAGTACTGCACAAGACCTCAGTGTACAGGTGAGTAAAAATGCTGAAACCTTGGTATGTACACATACCATTCGCAGAGAACTTCATTCCGTGGTTTACCGTAGTCGTGCGGCTGCTTATAAGCCTTTCATTCGAAATGCTACTCGTCGTTTATCATGGTGTAAAGGACATTTATAGTGGACAATAAATCAATGGAAACGGGTTCTATGGAGTGATGAATGAAGATACACTGTCCGTCAGTCTGATGGTATTTAACGTATTTACCAGCAACATCCACAAATAGCAGAGCCCGGTGGCGCAGTGGTCTAAGGCGCTGGCCTCTGATCATTCGTCCGTAAGGGGTCCGGGTTCGAATCCCCGGTCAGGCATGGATGTTGTGTTTGTCTTACCGCACTGGTTCTCTCCCTTCCCTGGAACCAGTGATACTAAATTAGGGACGGGCGACTGCTTATAGCCCATTGAGTTGCTCACGGTGGTCGTTAAACCTCCAATAAAAAAAATAAAATAAAAAAATAGCAGATTCAGCTGAACACGTTAACTTCCCTCGTACGCAGTTGCATCCGTCTCATCACGGCAGTTTCAAAACTTTTTCTTCATAGATGAAATGCGTTCCTCATTCCTATTCATTACTACGATAAAAGTAATAATCTTAAAGTCACTATCGTGGCAGTATTGCTAGGAAATAACCGACAAAATTTGGCAGTGAAATACCGGTTTATTTCCCTGATGAGAATATTATGCATGCATTATAGACAGCATAGATGATCAGTGGAGCATCGAAGAGGAAGGGGGCGATGGGACCCTCCCCTCTTGGGCTGACAGAGTGGAAAATTATAACGTCGAAGTATGAAAGAAAAATCCCGATACGCGATCTACACATACAGGGTTTGCCATATAAAAGAGGCCCGAGTATAATGAACGACAACAGTCAGGCAATATTACTATACATGTTAAAGAATAGTTGAAATGACAGAAAACGGGAGTAATTTACCTGCGTTTACAACAATTGCTGAAAGTGCCGTCCTCCGATATCAAGACACAGCTACACACGGCGGAACATGTTGTTCGTAACGCGCCACTACTCATCGGTAGTAATCTGGGCTATGGCATCCGTAATGTTTGCTTTTAATTCATCAAGGGTGAGCGGATTAGTTGCGTACACTTTTCCTCTCAATGCTCCCCACAGATAAGTCACAAGTGGAGAGATCGGGTGATCTGGGTTGCCATTGTCCCTTCGACGCAGTTCTGTCCTCCCCAAACACTTCATGCACAGCACGTAAACTTTTCCGCGCAGTATGCGCCGTTGCACCATCCTGCGGAAAGAAAGCATATGTTTGCTCTTCTTCTGTAAGTGCGGGGCAACAAATGGGTTGAACAGTTGCTGAACATAGCGCTCCGAGTTGATGGTGTCAGTGAAAAGGAATGAGCCGACTATCCTCTTCGCAGACAAAGCACACCAAACGCCTATCTTTTGGCCGTACAGAGGAGTCGGTCCAAATCCTGCTGTTTTGCGCATTGATGTACCGGAACAGATGAAACCATGCTTCATGTGTCATGTAATAAAGTGTCGTGTCCGTGTCACCGCTGACAATGGTTTCCTGAAACCACATACAATATTGCATCCGTTTTGCATAATCAGGAGTTTTAAGTTCTTGGAGCGCCATAACGTTGTACTGCCGAAAATGCAAATCGACCTTAAGTATGCGTCGGTATGTTGTGGCAGATATTCCCGTTGCAAACAATAATCCGCGAATGCACTTCCGAGGGTTTTGTAACATCATTGTGCACACATCCTTGATATTGTCTTCAGAACGAATTGTCTTGGGTTTGTTCCTTTTCCTGTTGCACACCGCGCCGGTTTCACGAAATTTCCGCACTAACTTCTGTACCACTGATTTCGTCGATGCTGCACAATGTGGAAATTTTTCTGTAAAGAACTCATTTAACACCTTGTATGAGTTATTTCTGAAATACTGTTCCACAATAAAAATCCGCTGTTCCGCACTTAAATCCATTTCTGTTGCTTTTGTTCTCTCTTCACTTACACTTATGACCGCGTACCTACACTGCTCTGGCTGTGACTAACAACCACTCCGAAGAATTCCTTTGGAGCTGTACCCGCAGAAACCGGTTAGAAGTGAAAAAAACCCCCGGTTTTAACTGGAAACCCGCCAAACAACTTTAACCCGCCTAACAACGTCTACGTGAATGTAATAAGTGTGAGTCATTTTCTTGTAGGACTTCTGTCCACAGTGGGTAGATTTAGGTCCCAGCCACCTACAGCGAGTTCGCCTTTTGGGCAGGACACAGAAACGGAAGGAATGAGAGCAAGTCTAGCAACTTTGACAGAACATTTTGTAGAGAGATTAGAGTACAGTAGATGGCGCCACCGTACAAGTACGATGTTCCACATGGATGGGTGAGATAATTTCAAGAGGGGGGGCATAGGAAAGGATACCCATTTAACCAGTGGGTCCAGCTTGGGGGCCGTCACTTAACGTGCTCGTCCGATGCACGGCGAATATTCAGTGATTGTTAGCAGATCACACCACCTCCACAAGATCAGCCCAGGATCGAACCTGAGGGCCTTGGATTGGTAGTCTGAACTGCTAACCACTCAGCCACTCGCGGCAACGCCTAACAACGTCTGGCCACGGGGCCTCTTTTATATGGCACACCCGGAACTTCTTAATCATGTATTGCATAATTATAACAAAATAATCATAAGGGAGTAGTTCTGTTAAATAAATTTAGAAAAATCTAACCAGCCAAAGAATTTCATCTACTGCTTCTTGTAATCATTTAACTTTCTTGTACTGTAACGTTACTAATAACTGGATAAGAATAAATATAGAAACTCCTTTTTAATTACTATGGCACCTGACTATTTTCCCCGGTAAATTTAGGGGGTCACCCTTCGACCATATATACTGATAGACTGCGCATGGCATCAAAATTTCTGGCTCCAACATCGAAAGCCACGAAATCACGTGACATGTGTCAAAAAGATGGGTCACACATGCTGTGCTTATGGTTGCTCTGAGCGATTTAGTAAAAGAAGTTCTATAACTTTTCATGGGTAAGAAACGAATTAAATACCTAAATAGATTCTTTGGATGCTTTATAATAATTTCACTACAGCACTTCGGTGTGGCCATCTTAAAATTTAAAGAAAAACGCCTTATTGTTAAGGTCACCAACAGGTATGAGACACCGGATAGTTTTAGTTTTTGATGCATTTATAGCATGAATTTTGTGTTTTACTTTATGATTTCTGCTTTAACAGTTTTCCGAAAAACGAAGCACGAAGGAAAATGTGGAAATTTTAAATTTCAGCTAAATATTTTTTTTTCTTTAGATTGGAGGTTTTACCGTGAGCAACTCAGCAGTCGTCTGTCCCTAAATTAGGGCCACTGGTTATAGGAAAGGGTGACAGTCAGCGCTGTAAGACAAACACACAGGGCCCGACTTACACAGAATTGGGCCCTAGGCACAACCCAAAACGAGGCCCCCTCCAATCGACATTTACTTTACGGTGTCGAGTAGGTAGTGTGACCATTTTGGGCGACTGTATTACAATCCAGCGTGATAATTTAATAAACACAGTACATTTATAAGACTGACATTAAATTACGGTAGTACCTGGTAAAAATATTGTTTTCTCCTAGATTTTTATGCTGTCCTACTGATTTGCATTTGAAAAGACTTGAACCTTAATCGATGAAACAGTTGTGTGTGACAAAACCATATGACGGGTGAAATTCAATTGGACATTGGATTTTTTGCCAGGTGTGTCTAAACTATACTATTACAATATTAACCAGGTGTGTATTTAAGAGAGAGGTTTGGGGGGATTCAAACCCTGCCCGAATTAAGTCCAAAGATTTTTCAAATATAACTTTTGGGGGCTAAAATGTCAAAATGTTTAAAAATTGCTTCAGAACCATGCAGTATTTGAAATTGAAGTATATAGTTGATCTTAGTAAGCCATAATTACAAACATACACATACTGCTAGTTTTTATTACACAACACGACAATTTTTTGTTTAATCTCACACAAAAACCCTCCCCAAATTATCTGGAAAATGTTACTGATATTAACTAGAAATATCAGATATTATATTGCCAGTGCTTGCTTGTGTTTTGCCAGCGATTTATATATAGTTACTCCACATCACATCTACCCACGTATAAATATTTTGAAAAAGGGAAAGTTTTTTGTTTTTAACCAAGATTTTGGGGCCCTTTCAATTTGAGAGCCCTAGGAATTGTGCCTTGCGTGCCTAGGCGTAAATCAGGCCCTGCAAACACAATATCCATGCCTCACGGGGATTCGAACCCTGATCCATCTCGGTCAAAGGCTAAATATTTAAACAGGAAGCTTGTCCATAAAATCATGATAGTACTTATGACGTCACATGCTAGTCCAAGCTCTTGTTGCCTTGCGGAACTTTACTTTTCTGCTAGGCATCATGTGCATTTGATTCCGAAATATGAAAATTATGGAATGGTGTTTACTTAACAAGTACAGTATTTGGTACAACACGGTTTCAGTAAGTATAATGTTTTTAGTTCAGCAGAAAACTTGTCGGTTTGGTATATAGCGATTCAAAGTTTGCATAAGTTTTCATTACAGTAGTAAGTGCAACCATTCCACTTTTTTGGGCATGATTTTTTATATTTCCAATAATTATCACGGTGAGGCAGAAACGGTCAATAAGGTTCAACTACTTAACCAGAAAACTTGTAGCTATTGACATAAAAATATAGTAACTTAAGAAAAAAAAAACCTAACCGGAATGCATGTTCCAAATTCTTCGCAAATGTTCATCACATTATAAATAACGAAATTTAAACAACCCGATCTCTGCATGTACACAGTGTGACAAAGAATTTTTAAGACTGGTTCTGTAAAATGAAATAGAAACAAGAAATTATAATTTGTTTTGGTTTGTTATTCAAAATAAGTCCCTCCGGCTTCAATGCACTTGTTACAGCGATATAATAATGATTCGAATGCCTGTTCCAGTTCAGTTTGCGGAATTGCCTCCAAAGCACGCGTTGAAGCTGTTTGTATGGTCGAAATATCATCAAAATAACACCCTTTTAACGTCTTTGTAAGTTTTGGGAATAAAGAAAAGTCGCAGGGGGCTAAATCAGGCGAATATGGTGGATGATTCAACACAGCTATTGCCAATGCGCAGTCAATGCAGCTATTCAATGCAGCTATTGCCAATGCGCAATCCATTAGTATATATGGTCGAAGTGGTCACCCCCACCTTGGGAACATTATGTGCGCCACGGCCCAGGCCCCTCCTCCTTAGGAAATTTCTGCATACGTTACTATAGATGATAAACTTACATAAATTATTTGTTCTGTCCTCAAGACTTTTAAAAGTGTTCATTTTAGTATTCCCTGAGTTATAAAACCGATCTGATTCTTTGTGACTTATGTAAGAGTTACTTCAATTTTGGTTGTGGTGCAAGTCAGCGTTTCCAGAAGATAACATTTTATGCACTCTCATTTTCAGGCTTTTTCCCATTAATGTGGCTATGATTCTGATGCTTTCACCACCGCCTGGAGAAATTAACTTGTGGACATCTCTGGCAGTTAGAAATGGCACATTTATTTTCGAAGATGAAGAGGAATTCTCTCATGAAGACTTTGCCCTTCGACGCAGTAAGATTTGTTACTATCATTACTAAGGAATTCACAGAGAATTGTGGAATCGGAACTTCTTAAGGTGGTTCCACCTAAAAACTGTGCACCATGTCTCGAATGTTAAAAATTTCTGTAGACATTTTCTTAGCAATTAATTTCCCTCCTTGGGAAAACATTAATTGCTAAGAAAATGTCTACAAAAATTTTTTACATCGATAAAAATTTTTTCACATCGATAAAAAGAAATTGCACATCGATAAAAATAACTTTAAATCATGGCATGCCATACTTAAGGTGGACGTCAAGTAATTTTGCTTCCTATACTTAACAATGGAAACACTTTTCTTCACAATCAGTGTGTTCCTAAGGATGAAAATTTGAACATCGAGTAAAATAACTTCATATTATAACTTGGAATACTTAATATTTTCTAAAGCATAACCATAGCTATCATATAAGGAACTAGATTGGCTGCCCGCTATTTGTGTAACACTCTTACGACGTGGCATCAACGAGCCACATTGAGCGGGTCAGTTTGAGAGAGTGTTCTGCGATGTCTATGTGTGTTACGAGATATCAAAAATGGTGAAAGCTTGTTCTGCACTAAATTGCAGTGCCCGAGACAATGAAAACAGCAAACAAAGTGGGATTTCATTTCACAGGTGAGTGCTTGTAGTTCATTTTACGAATTTAAAGATTTCTGTCCAATATTAAGTTGACCCAATGGTAGTGTGTAAGATTCATCTGAGTGGAATATACCACCTGTTAATTTGTAATAGCGTTAAAGTCTAGTTAATTAATATTAATTACAGTTTGTAATGAATATTGTAATAGTTCGAACAAAATATTGTCAGTTATTTTATTAAATGCAAGACATGCCACTTCACACAAGTAAAACATCTTTCCATCGCGATGAATTCTCAAATACAATTTGCCCATAAAAGTGGTCTTTGAACCCATATGCTTCTTCACACAGGTGAAAAACTTCAGGATTTGATGGATGCTCAAAACAATTTGCTCAGAAAGGTCATCTTTCATGGTATATGCTTCTTCACCCAAGTGAAAAGCATCACCAATGTGCTCTATTCGTTTTACTAATAGATTTCAAATATATCTATGAAGAGCATATTTCTGTTGAAATTGTGTAGGTATCATCATCATCATCATCATCATCATCATTATCATTGTCAACCATTATCAATCCACTGCTGGACGAAGGTCTCCCCACGTTTCCTCCACAACGGTCTGTCTTGTGCCAGTCTCCTCCATGTCACCCCTGCATACTTTCGAATTTCATCCACCCATCTCCCATGTGGTCTTCTTCTGGGTCTTTTCCTGTCCCTTGGAATCCAATCTAAAATTTCGGCTGTCCATCGATGATCTGTCCTTCTGGCAGTATGTCCAGCCCATTGCCATTTCAGGGATTTAACTCTGATCATGATGTCTTCCACTCTTGTCATTTTTCGGATCCACGAGTTCCTCTTCTTATCTCTCCTGGTTACACCAAGCATGCACCTCTCCATGCTTTTTTGAGTTGTCTGCAGCCTTTGTATGTCTCTTTTAGTTAAGGTCCACGTCTCTGAACCATACGTAAGCACTGGAAGGATGCATTGATCAAACACTTTTCTTTTAAGACATAATGGCAGATTGCTCTTGAAAATTATGCTGTTTCTTCCAAAAGCTCTCCAGGCAAGTTTTGTACGCCGATTAATTTCTTCATCAATGTGACCCTCACTTGATATCTGCTGTCCAAGATAAACATACGTATCTGTTATCTCCAGCTTTTCTCCATCAATCGATAAATCTTCATTTCTTGTAAAAGCATTGAACATCACTTTTGTCTTCTGAAAGTTCATTTTTAATCCCACTTCTTTACTCTTGTCAGCAAGTTCCTGGATCATACTCTGCAGCTCTGATGGGCTAGTTGCAAAAATGACTACGTCATCAGCAAAACGAAGGTGGGTTAGATAATCTCCATTAATCTTTATCCCCTTGTTTTCCCAGCTCAGTGACTGAAAAACATTTTCCAATGTGGCATAAAGAGCTTCGGAGATATGGTGTCACCTTGTCTCACTCCCTTTCCAATTTTTACGTGTGTTGTATTTTCAAACAGCCTAATCTTTGCACTTGCATTTTCATAGATGTTATTAATAATATTAATGTATGCATCTTCAATACCGCAGGTTTTCAGAGCCATTGTAACTGCTGATGGTTTCACCGAATCAAAGGCTTTTTCATAATCGATAAAAGCCATGCACAATGGAAGTTCATATTCCCTCGCTCTTTCAATTAGTTCTCTCAGCACATGGATATGATCTATTGTGCTGTAGCCACTCCTGAATCCAGCTTGTTCTCTCGGTTGAGCCATGTCCAGTGTTACCTTCAAGCGGTGTGAAAGAACTTTAGTGAAGATTTTATAAACTACTGATAGGAGGCTGATAGGTCTGTAGTTTCCGAGATCCTCAATGTCACCTTTCTTATGTAGCAGGATCATTGTAGCGGTGTTCCAATCCTCAGGAATCTTTCCTTCATTAAGGCATCGAGTGAAAATTTGGGCGATTACTGTTTCGATTTCTCCACTTGCTTCTTGTATGATGTCTACAGTAATTCCATCTTCTCCTGGAGCTTTTCCCCGCTTCATGTTCTTGATTGCATGTGCAACTTCTGCTGGAAGGACTGGAGGAACTCTGGTACTGGTATCTTTCATGATGTCTGGAGTGCATGTATCATCCCTTTCATATACTTTGGAGTAGAAATCTTTCACTCTTGTCAGAATTTCACCTCTATTTCTTGTTACAGAACCATCTTCTTTTCTCAGTGCCATAATCTGTTTTCTTCCTTTACTGAGATGTCCCTTTGCTATCTTTAGGCTTTGGTTGTTTTCAATTGCTTTCCTCACTAGTTCACAGTTGAATTTTCTTACGTCTTCAGTGATACTTTTTCGTACTGTCTTGCATAGCTCTATATATTTCACTTTGGAAGTCACATCTTCTTTAGTTGTCCTCATCTCTCTTCTTTTTGCATCAACATTTTCGTTTTTCCTGATAATTTATTTACATGCAACTTGTTCTTAGACCCAGCTAATTTTGTTGCTGTTTCCATAAGAGCTTTGGTTATTTTTCTGTTAACTTCAGAGATGTCCACTTCTTCCGATGTTAGGCCTTCTAAAGCAGAGAACCTGTTCTTCAGTTCCAACTTGAAGGTATTATGGTGTTTTTTAAGGTTGGTTATGTCAATACATTTTGTTTGTCCTATGAGCTTGCCACGTTCAAGTTTAGTGTTGAGGTGCATCTTACATCTCACAGAACGTTTTAAATGAACTTCTGCGGCAAATAAATTGTGTAATCTAGATAAACTGGAAGTTGTTCTGTTTTTATGCTACTACAGGAGACTGGAAAAAGTAAGTACCTGTTATTTATTTTTAGCGACGTAGTGTAAATCCGTATGGTGCAAAAGCGAACACGCGAAGTGTTTATTAACATTACAATAAGTTTGAAAATTTATAACATTAAAGCTTCCAGAAGTATTCATGAAGGCACCCTTCCCTCTTATTTGACTGATGGCACGACGTATCACGAGTAAGCAGTTTTCTGTGAATGTTTTGCTGTTAGATCGTTGCCCTCAAACAGTACTGAGTAATAATTCTTCTCATATTTTTTTTTACTATTCAGAATATTATTTATATCTGAAAATTATTATTTCTACAGTAAATGAAAGTGGTTTTTAAGCATATCACTAAGGAATAAAATTTTCTGTTTGTATGAGTCACAACGCTGCTGTGTTTCTCAGTGATGGAAATGCCGTGAATCGTTGCTGCCTGACCCGCTGATAATGGCGCCTTGCTTTACATGCGTTAGCAGCTCCTCGGCCAATCTAGTCTCTTATATGATATCTGTGAACATAACCATAATTATATTAAGAATCAATAACTTTTCCTTTGGTGGTGTTGAACACAGAAAAAAGATGGCGCGACCTGTATTTTGATGACGTCAGTGGACAAACAAGTGTTGGATTGCATAATTATGGTTATGTTTTAGAAAATATTAAGCATTCCAAGTTATAAAATGAAGCTATTTTAATCGATGTTCAAATTTTCATCCTTGGGAACGCATTAATTGTCCAGAAAAAAGATGGAGCGACCTGTACTTTGATGACGTCAGTAGACAAACAAATGTTGCATTGCATAATTATGATTATGTTTTAGAAAGTATTAAGTATTCCAAGTTATGAAATGAAGCTATTTTAATCGACGTTCAAATTTTCATCCTTGGGAACGCATTAATTGTCCAGAAAAAAGATGGTGCTACCTGTACTTTGATGACGTCAGTAGACAAACAAATGTTGCATTGCATAATTATGGTTATGTTTTAGAAAATATTAAGTATTCCAAGTTATAAAATGAAGATATTTTAATCGATGTTCAAATTCTCATCCTTGGGAACACATTAATTGTCCAGAAAAAAGATGGCGTGACCTGTACTTTGACGACGTCAGTAGACAAACAAATGTTGGATTGTATAATAATTATGGCTATGTTTTAGAAAATATTAAGTATTCCAAGTTATAAAATGAAGCTATTTTAATCGATGTTCAAATTTTCATCCTTGGGAACGCATTAATTGCCCAGAAAAAAGATGGCGCGACCTGTACTTTGATGACGTCAGTAGACAGGCAAATATTGGATTGCTTAATTATGGTTATGTTTTAGAAAATATTAAGTATTGCAAGTTATAAAATGAAGCTATTTTAATCGATGTTAAAATTTTTTATTCTTGGAAACGCAATAATTGTGAAGAAAATGTGTACAGAAGTTTTCTATTGGAAGTATAGGAAGCAAAATCACTAGACGTCCACCTTAAGAAAGAGACCCAAAAATTTTTGCATGACAAATCTTTTTACGCTCCGCGAGCACAAATTCAGCAGTGCGTATTTTTCTTTGAAATATTATTTTTTCTTTTCAAAATAAAGCGGAAGTAAAACCGGGTCGAAATGGGGTCAGGAGTCAGTGCCGGATTTAAGGCGTTTGAACAAAAATGAATAAAGTATATAAAAATAAATTTAGACAATTAGGCAACAACAAAAATGAATAAAGTATATAAAAATAAATTGTAAGGTGTTTTGGGAAATTATATAAACAGACGCATTTTTTTAAAAGTTTGATTTATTTGTACATAAGAAAAATGGAATATTCTCTCCGCTTTTCCGGATTCTTCACCTGCGGCCCCTAGGCCGAGTGGTAAATCCGCCGCTGTCAGGAGCACCTTGACCCGATCCGTATGACCCGCAAGAAATTATCGATACGTTGACCCGCGACCCGTTTCCATCTCTGTGTGTAACAGCTACGCGGCGGATGCAGTAATGAGAGTGCAACTCAGACTCCAAACACCGTAAGGAACGGCTGCAGTGGTGTCGCCAACGTCTGCACTGGAGAACACAATGGCGATTTGTCGTGTTGAGCGATGAAAGCAGATTCTGCTTGGGAGCCTCCGATGGCCGTATGCGTGTTCGCAGACGCACAGGGGAGCGTCTCCACCCTTCTTGCATCCGTCAGCGACACACAGGGCCTACACCTGGTCTCCTGGTGTGGGGAGCGATCAGCTATCACTCCCGTGCACAACTAGTGTTTGTACCGGGTAAGTTAAACTACACCTCCTACATCAACATTATTTAGCCCGTTGTTGTGCCATTTGTAAGGTCGGTCCATCGTGGTGTTTTCCAGCAAGATAACGCACGCCTACACACAGCACGTGCAACGCAACATGCACTTTTTTTTTTTGATTCGAGGTTTAACGACCACCGTGAGCAACTCAATTGGCTATAAGCAGTCGCCCATCCCTAATTTAAGGCAACTGGTTCCAGGGAAGGGAGAGACCCAGTGCCGTAAGACAAACACAACATCCATGCCTCACCGGGATTCGAACCCGGACCCCGTTCGGACGAATGATCAGAGGTCATCGCTTAGACCACTGGGCCACCGGGGCGGCACATGCACTTCAGGGTGTGAGACAACTTCCATGGCCTGCACGTTCACCGGATTTGTCCCCCATTGAGCACGTGTGGGATTTTATGGGACAACGACTTCTACGGTCTCCACGGCCAGCCACGACCATCCCCGATTTACGCGTCCAGGTTGAGGATGCTTGGAACTCAATACCCCAAACTTACATCCAACACCTGTACGACAGACTCCATGCCAGAATTGCACAGTGTGACGCAGTTCATGGCGGTTCAACCTCGTAGTAACCATGTTACATGGAAATGTTATTTTTCAATTTACCAGCAAATACAGCTGTATTTCGCCATAATGTTTTGATCACGTTATCCTCTGTATTCCGTTATTATGCTGTATAAATTTCGTTGGTATCAGACGTCTCCTTCTTGGTGTTCTTTTTTCACTTTCCGCCAGTGTATATATCTTGAATAAATACTCGGATTTCTTAGCAAATGGATTCTTGGAGATATTTTCCCTAAGGCCATACTTTGTAAAGGACAAAATGAACGAAACGGGCCTGGGAACCACAGGCTCGCTAAAACATGTCACAGATGCCATTAAGCGTACATACAGGAACAAATTGTATCTTTTCTGAAGAGAGAGAGAGAGAGAGAGAGAGAGAGAGAGAGAGAGAGAGAGAGAGAGAGTGTACACTTGGTGCGTTGCAACGTTCATATACAGTAGAACAATAGGAGAAAGTAATGTCGGATGAATCACGCTGTACGGCGAGAATGGTGGCCAGATGAGAGTGTAGTGAGAGCCACATGAAACGGTGGACCTGGTAAATATACTCCAAGCATTTGTAAGTAGCACCAAGCTATGGAGATGTTCTCTTTGTATGGAGTGGGTCCGGAGACACCAACGCAGCTAAGATGACATCCTCTCTGGATGTCATCTTAGCTTCACACTCTCCTGGCCATCATTCTAGCCGAATACGTACAGCGTGATTCATCTGACATCACCTTCTTCTATTGTTCTACTGTTGATTCAAGGTGCCCTGGGCAGGAGATTTTGTGTTTTGCTGAGACAAGTGGCTGGAGAACAAGAAGACGGCTCCCCATTTCTTTAACTTGCAACGCATGATTAATACAGACATTTGACGTGGACTAGGAACATCAAACAGAAGTCATCGCTCTTTCCACGTTTATCAGTGAGTCACGGAAAAATTATCATTGGCCGCCACCGGGAATGGAACCCAGGGTCTTCCAGTTACGCAAGTCATCGCTCTTTCCACGTTTTATAAGTGAGTCACGGAAAAATTATCATTGGCCGCCACCGGGAATGGAACCCAGGGTCTTCCAGTTATGCATGGCTTTTTCCACGTTTTATAAGTGAGTCACGGAAAAATTACCATTGGCCGGCACCGGGAATCGAACCCAGAATCTTCCAGTTACGCAAGTCATCGCTCTTTCCACGTTTTATAAGTGAGTCACGGAAAAATTATCATTGGCCGCCACCGGGAATGGAACCCAGGGTCTTCCAGTTACGCAAGTCATCGCTCTTTCCACGTTTTATAAGTGAGTCACGGAAAAATTATCATTGGCCGCCACCGGGAATCGAACCCAGGGTCTTCCAGTTACGCATCGTAACTGGAAGACCCTGGGTTCGATTCCCGGTGGCGGCCAATGATAATTTTTCCGTGACTCACTTATAAAACGTGGAAAGAGTGATGACTTCTCTTTGATGCTTCTAGTCCATGTCAAATGCCTGTATTAATTATTCATTCCTGAGTTACTTACATTAAATGATTACCAAGTGATTATATATGGCTCACTTGTATATCGCATTTTTGAGCTTTTATGCGTTCATTTGTTAACACTGAATTCAAAGTAATCTTGGGGTAATCCACTAATGCGTCGATGTGGCTGTGGGAACTTACTGGCGATTCTAAAAGTTTTTTTTTTATTTTCAAAATAGAGCACAGTATCTCGTGAGGCATTAGATAAACGAATAGTCACGAGGTTTTATCAAAATAATAGCAACACTCACTGTTCTGGAGAAAAATGTTTTAATAAGCTGTCGGCACACTTAGGGATTTCCGAACAAAAGTAATTCGACTTGGAATAGGTTTATATACTCAATGGACAAAACATTAGAGATACCTACCTAATTGCGTGTTGGTTCTCATCTAGAGCGAGCAACAGCCTGTACACGACGAGGCATCGACTCCATCAGATGTCGAAGGGTTTCCTAAGGTAATGCCAATCATGCCTGTTTCAGCATTTCCACAACTCCTGCCGAGACGTAGGTCCTAAATCCATTGAATTGTTGTTCCTCTCCTATCGCATCGCTGAGAGCTTCCACAGAGTTTAACCCTATAACGACCATGACCCCAAAATCTTGTATCGCTCTAAATACCATAACGCCCGAAACTGTCTATTAGTTCTCTTCTTTGTTTAATACCAACAATAGTGACCGAGGGTGACTCTTGCTGATCCCTCTTAAGTCGTTCAAATTTGAAAAACAGGTAAGGGTACGATATCTGACTCACTCTAGGTAATTCGGGCGGTTATGGCTATTTGTATGTTCGGGCGTTATGGTCGTTAAAGGGTTAAATTCGGCGACCTAGAGGACCACTGGATAGTTCCAATCTGAAGTAAGTATGCCTGGTCGTTGAGACCCGGTGAAGCGGCGCATAGTTCTTCTGAAAAAGATCATCGCCCGCAGTATGCGCGAAGGACACGCAAGCATGTAGGTGAACACACAGCACATGCTGATAGCGCACAGCGGTTAAGGACCTAAGCTCCCCAAGCTATCACAGAGCCACCACCAACTTGAACAGAGACAACCTGGCACGACAGGGCCATGGCCTCATGTTGTCGACACACTAAGGGACCTAATGCGTCCCATGTGTAGGCTCCCCAAACCATCCCAGAGCCACCACCACCTTGAACAGAGTCAACCTGGCACGGCAGGGCCATGGCCTCATGCTGTCGACACACTAAGGGACCTAATGTGTCCCATGAGAAAGCTCCCCAAACCATCACAGAACCAATACTTCTTTAAACAGAGCCGGCCTGAAACGACGAGCCAATGGCTTTATGCGGTGTACGCCACACCCACATCCATCCACCTACCAGCTCGTTACAGATGAATACGGGATTCATCTCAGCACACGACGCGGTGCCACTCCACAGATTTCCAGGTTTGATGTTCCCAGCACCAGGCGAGGCGTAGTTACCGATGACGAGTAGGGTGTCGACTCCTGTAACCTAGGGTATGCAGCGTACGCCGTACCGTTTGCAGTCTGACGTTGCTCTGTCATCCAACATTAAACCTGAATGTGATTTGCGCCACTGTTGGCAAGTGATATATCCGTACTGGCCTGGGTAGTCTACATTAACTCCAGTCATCAGTGTCGTGTGGTCGGTCACCGCTTGCTATCTGGGCGCTGATACATCCGTCCATGGTATGCTAACGGCACACCCTTGGCACGGCCAAAGAATATCTGACGAGAAGAAGTTAAGGCTCAGCGAGACGTAACTAGCGCAGCCATATCTTCAGGGAAAACATGCAGTGCACAGAAGCCAACATACAGGCTGATGCCGGAGCAGACTGCGCATGCGTATTTCTGTTGACTTCAATTCTTTGGGTAAAGAACAGTTAGTCGAGCTACTCAGACTCACATCACAGCACGTGATTGTAACCTTCTCGGCAGCATAATCACTTCGCAAATCGGATGTGTTAGTTTTGCTACGCCAACCGGGTTAGTTAAGGCCTTTGTTTGTTCTTTAGTTTTTCATAAATATTTTCAGTAATGCCTAATGCAGGGAATGTCTGCATTTTGTACGGATCCTTAGATCTAACTGTAATATTTGCTGAAATTTAATTTAAATGGTAATACTAATGTTATTGCATATTATCTCATCAAAATAAGGGATGGGCGGGATATCAGACAACAGCAACAACAAAAAACAAGAAACTGCTCTAAGCAAATAGTCATCAGATCGAAGGAAACCATCGTGGATCAAAGAAAAGCTTCACTGCCGTAGTCCCCCTAACGTGTTTTGCTCCTGAATGTTAACTTTCCCGCTGAGCATATTATCTCTTAAGATGTGGTAGCGCTGTTGCCGCCTGTTTAACGTTATCTCTAAGAGAGTTGACCTTCTTTAAGCGTTAGATATCCTTTGGTATGGCCTCCGTTGGAAACCCTGGGGTTCTTACTACTTGAACGATAGAGTGACCCATCTGTCTTACAACGACACTGCGTCCACGACCAAAGACTCTCAGATCACTACGTTTACCCACGTTTGTCGATTGCGATACGCTGTTGAAAAGCCCTGCTGTCCACCTGTTTATCGTCTGGTTTGGGTGTGTTCTACTCTTCTCGGGGGATGCGGATGCAAATTGTCCATCACCCCTATCTCAAATGGTTTTGACTACTGAGTGCACAATTAAGTAATGCACGCCGCCCCGGTGGCGCAGTGGTCTAAGCGATGGCTTCTGATCATTCGTCCGAAAGGGGTCCGGGTTCAAATCCCGGTGAGGCATGGATGTTGTGTTTGTCTTACGGCACTGGATCTCTCCCTTCCCTGGAACCAGTGACCCTAAATTAGGTACGGGCGACTGCTTATAGCCCATTGAGTTGCTCACGGTGGTCGTTAAACCTCCAATCAAAAAAAAAAAAAAAAAGTCATGCACATACGATAATGGAACTTTCTGCTGTCTACACAAGACTTTGTGCTACACCCTCTGAATACTCAAATAAAATACAAAGCGTAACAAGTTAGTAAAATCATGCAATGCATTGATTATGATACGCTTTCCAACATACCAGAAATCATTACTCAAGTTATCACTCAAGTTATGACAGTAATGGATGTGGAATAAATCTCACTTCTGTGTCCTGACCTTTGACCCCATTTCGATTACATTAAACAGAATTGGTTCAGTATACCTCCGGAATAACATACTAAAGCTTTATTTATTTATTTTTTTTTTTTTTTTTGATTGGAGGTTTAACGACCACCGTGAGCAACTCAACGGGCTATAAGCAGTCGCCCGTCCCTAATTTAGGGTCATTGGCTCCAGGGAAGGGAGAGAGCCAGTGCCGTAAGACAAACACAACATCCATGCCTGACCGGGATTCGAACCCGGACCCCTTACGGACGAATGATCAGAGGCCAGCGCCTTAGACCACTGCGCCATCGGGGCGGCTAAAGCTTTATTGCAATAGAAGTATTTTTAGTCAAGTTATGAGGAAATAGCTGTGGAATAAATCTTGCTCCTGTGCCCTGACCTTTGACCCCATTTCTTCCATTTTCAATAGGGTTTGTCCCTAGGTGGTTACCTACCACATACTAAAATTTCATTTAAATCGAACAGTTTTTACGAGAGTTATCGTGCGGACGGACGGACGGACAGACAGACAGACGGACAAAGCTGGAGCATATACGCTTCTTCAACCTACGGTTGGAAAGCGTAAAAAATGGAACACACCAGGAGAAATCGAAACATATTAGTTGTGAAGCGATTCCCTCTATAAAATATGAAAAAACGAACGAAACTAAACATTAATTAAAGAAATCAGGATGATTAACAATATAATTTCGTAGAGACAAAGAAAATTCCCTGATTTTTATTCTCCAGAGATCTAACGCACTCCGGAAGATTATTTCGGAATTTAATAGCTTTATACATCATGCCGTTTAACCCGTAATTAAGTCTTGCAGATGGCAGGCACAATTTCTTATTAACAATAGATCTTGTAAAGACAGCATAAGCTAAACATTTAATACCGGATTAAAAAACAGGCAATTTAAAATACATTATTTAAAAAAAAAACATAATACCTAACTTCAAGGCAAATATTTCATGAATATTCAGAACATTTAATTTCGAAAACAACGGGACGGAATGTGCCATATAATCTGTATTTAACATATATCGAACATATTTATTCTGTAATTTAAACAAACACAGCTTATTAAGATAGTACCCTGCTGGACAATTGCTAAGGACGGATCATAAACGGCTATATAGCGCATAAAAAAGTAAGTGTGGTTGGATGCCAAGTGAAATAAAATAATGTCAGAATGCCAGGACATTACAAGAAAGACAATTTATTGTGCTCTGAAATCCAGAAGGCTTTGGAACGTGTTCAAGGGACAAACAGGCCATTTTGTGCAGAATACGTAAACGTGAAAAAAATGCAATTACCGTCCGCAGGCGTAAGATGTCAATACGGGATATGGCCACCATGGAGGGCGATGCAAGATTCCACACGTCGTGTCATGCTTTGCACAACATTATCAAGCAGCTGTTGGGGTAATTTATCCCATTCCTCTGTCAGTGCACGGATGAGGGTGTCCTTGTTTATTGGAGGGCATTGGCGACCAGCAAGACTCCTCCCCAAAGCATCCCACACATTTTCAATGGGATTTAGATCTGGAGAACGTGCTGGCCATACGAGGCGTTGAATATCCTCGCTCTCAAGACACTCCTGGACAGCGACTGTTCGATGACATGTTGCGTTGTCGTCCATGAAAATTAATCTATCACCGACAGCACCACGGAACATGCGAACATGAGGTAGCAGAACATCATTAATGTATCGTTGGCCAGTCATAGTCCCAGTTGGAAGCACATAGAGGGACGTACAGCCATTGATCATGATGCCAGCCCATACCATGACACTACATGTCGGATATCGGTCCCTTTCCTGTATGTTTGCTGCACAATATGCAGTACCACTATCACGCCAGATCAGTTGTCGTCGACAATCAGACGATAGACTGTATCCACTCTCATCTGAGAAGAGGACAGCAGACCAGTCGTTATCAGTCCAATTGCGATGTTGATGGCACCATTGCAAACGGGCGGTACGGAGACGTCTGGACAGTGGGATGCACACAACAGGACGGCGGGCGTATAGTCCTCCTTCATGCAAACGTCTGGCGACAGTTTTTCGAGAGATCCGCTTGCCAGTAGCAGCCATAAACTGATTTGCTACCTCACTAGCTCTGCTGTACCGGTGTCTTTTTGTTGATAGCACTATGTACCGATCTTCTGCAGGTGTCGTACTGCGAACACGACCTCCCCCGTGACGTTTGCTACACTTTCCATTTGTTTGAAATGATTTCCAAAGCCTTGAAACAACACTGTGGCTGACGTTGAACTCTCTGGCAACATCTGTTATTTTTCGCCCTTCTTCAATCTTGCCAATAATACGGCCACACGTAAAATCATCTAGGTGATGTCGGGAAGACATAGTGAAAATTGCAAGTTCGTCAATTGATTCTTTCCCTTTCAACTTTGCGTTTGAACAACAACGGTCAATACGCGTCAAATCCTTTATATCTCTTATCAGCGCTATGACGTCACGAACAAGTTCGGCAATCCAAAATTTGCAGACGCACAACACGTCTTACTGTATCCCGCACTTATGCTAATTTCCACATTTTCCTGCCTTCCATTTTATGGTTGCTATCGTTGCTATTGTCATCCGTCCTTAGCAATTGTCCGGCGGTGTATAACTATACTAGTAATCGGAATTTCTTGGCGTAGAATATCAATCAAAGTTTCCAAGGTTCCGTAATCATAGCTATAATTTATCGGACGAGTCTTGAACTTAACAAGTTATTAAAATCATGCAATGCATTGATTATGATACGCTTTCCAACATACCAGAAATCATTACTCAAGTTATGAAGATAATGGCTGTGGAATAAATCTCCCTCCTGTGCCCTGACCTTTGACCCCATTTCGATGACACTCAACAGAACCAATTCAGTATACCTCCGGTACAATATACTAAAGTTTTGTCGCAATAGAAGCAGTTTTGCGTAAGTTATGGCGCATAAGGGCAATGGAATGGATCCCGCTCCTATGTCCTGACCTTTGACCCCATTTCTCACATTTTCAATAGAGTTTATCCCCAGGTGGTCCCGCACCATTTACTAAAATTTAATCGAGTTATGACGCATAAGGGCAATCGAATGGATCCCGCTCCTATGTCCTGACCTTTGACCCCATTTCGTCCATTTATCGTGCGGACGGACAGACGGACAAAGCTGGAGCATATACGCTTCTTGAACCTGCGGTTGGAAAGCGCAAAAAAGAGTGGGCCTTAAATCTTCGGGTATGGAATGGTGAAAATTCCCTTCTCCTGAAGATTTCTGACTCTGATGTAGTGTTATTCTGCATAATGATTTTTATTGTTTCAAAATGAATGTTACGTTGGCGACGGTGAAATGAAACTCTAAATGAAAGTGTGACTTTACAAATGTTCTTATTTTATTTGGAGATACTGTATTGATTTGAAATTTTAATAGTATACTGTTTTTTGCTTCCACAGGTGATGGCGAATGCGTTACTTTGATGTATGAGAGGGGAAAACCATATGAATTGCACCAAACACCATGCTTCGAAGAAATCCTAGGCTTATGTGAGAGTAGTATTGACTTTTTCACACAAGACTTTTCCAGAATTTTTGGAACAAGAAATAACGATGTGGGTCCCACTACAGCGAAGTCTTGTCCAGTAGGACACAATTGGCAAGAGCATGATGAAACTGGATACTGTTACTGGGTACTAATGTACATCTATCTATCTATCTATCTATCTATCTATCTATCTATCTATCTATCTATCTATCTATCTATCTATCTATACTGCTGGCCACCCAAAATGCAACACCAAGAATGACACGAGATAGCAAAGCCAGATTAACTGGGCACATAACAACAGATACAAAGATGAAACGATTGAGCTTACAGGCCTGTGCGACTTAGACGGAACACGCAGACATCAATAGTTCGTGTGTCCCCCATGGCTGGCAATAACGGCCGCTACACGCAGCGGCATCGAACGAAAGAAGCTTTGGATGTGAGCTTGGGGTACGTCGGTACAGGCTGCTTCAACACGTTGCCACATTTCATCAGGCGTAGCCACGGGTGGTGCTAGCCGCGCCACTCGGTTGCCGATCAGCGACCAGACGTATTAGATGGGCGACATATCGGGAGAACAGGCGGGCCACGGCAGCAGGGACACCTGGTGGGCCGTGAAGAATAGTTGCACGATGCGTGCCACGTTCGGGCATTGTCCTGTTGAAACGTGGCCGCTGGCAGGTCCTGTAGGTAAGGGAGGACTACAGACTCCAAAACACCGGAGATTGTGCGGTGGCTGTTGAGTGTACCGGCGATGCGTATCAGAGGGGTGCGGGTGTCATATCCAATTGCGCCCCAAACCATAACGCCAGGCAACAGACCGGCATGGCAATGCATAATGCAGGCGTCATACAGTCTGTCGCCGCGGTGCCGCCACATAGGGATCCGACCATCGTGGTGTTGCAGAAAGAAGCGGGATTCGTCGGAGAAGACAATATCGTTCCATTCCGTAGTCTAGGTGCGTCGTTCAACGGCCCACTGCCGCCGCTCTCGCCGGTGGTGTAATGCCAATGGTAATCGGAGCAATGGGCGCCGTGCGACAAGCCCCTGCTCCTGCAGACGACGTCGAACGGTACGTACTGACACAGGTTGTTGCGCAACACACCCTAATTCCTGCGCTAACGTTCGTGATGTGGCGGTGTGAGCCGTCACTGCTTGCCGCACAACATGCCGGTCCTCTCATTCGATGGTGTGCCAGCGGCTGTGATAATCGCTCATTTCGGCCCTTCCGTCCCTCCTGCACCCACCGAATCCACACTCGCCTCACTGTGGCTGGATGATGTCCCATACGGGCGTCGATGTCTCGGTACGATAAACCTCTGTCGAACTCCGAAACGTGCTGGAATGTCTGCCGTATTCTGCGACGAGGCATCAGGAAGCTTCTCGCGCACAGGTCCGGCAGCACAACACACTTCCACTACTTACACCCCGCTTTTCTGTGCACCCTTCTCATAGTGTTTCCCGGTGGCGTGCCGGGCGTGCATGTTTTGCATATACCCTGCAATGCTAATCGTTTGCATGTCCTCTCGCGGGCGACGCATGCTGCGAATTTCAGGCCAATCGGATGCTTTCTTCTTGGTGTTGCATTTTGGGTGGCCAGCAGTGTATGGTAGTTGTTGACGATGTGATGATTTGTATCTGGTGCGTAAACAGATTATGATGAAAGGCAAGAGAGTTATGTGGGCGTTTGAACTGTCGAACATCTTGCAAATACGTTTTCTAATTTTAGTGTTCAGGAATTTGTGCTATGGTTTATAATATGGGTAATTTCAAAATGGTTGCCCCGATTACAAGTGGCAACACCTGGTTTATGAATATAGATACAGAGATCACATTGTTGCACAATAAAGAACGAAGTTTAGAATTTTGTTTCCATACCTTACAAATGTTCTATGTGACACCCCTGGGTCACGTGGACAACATATAAATGGTAATCCATTTCACGCCATACATTATGAAGCATGTCCGTAGTCTCCAATGCCAGTGCAAGATGAATGCGCATCTTTAGTTCTTGCAGTGATCTCGGCAAAGGTGGCACAAACACAAGGTCTTTCACATACCCCAAAGTCATAAGGAGTAAGATCCGGATACCTGGGGGAAGGGGGGGGCACACTTTTCAAACTCCAGCACGCAAAACGCCTTTACTGCTGCGGTCGCCATTTCTTCCCACTGGCTTTGGCGCACGGGCAGCTCTCTTTCCTACGTCACCATAGCAACACAGCAGTGGGTTCCAATAAAATTTTAAACTTCCTTCTTTCTTGTGTAGGGATATCAGCTGTCTATTTATCTGCATGAACACGTTATTGCCATTTGTAATCCAGACAATTATTTTGAATTACCCTGTATTTTTTCAAAAATCTTCCAGGAAACATCTTATGAAACAAGTCGTTTGTCATGGGAAGATGCTGAAGAATATTGCCGAAGTTACGGAGGACACTTAGCTAGCTTCCACAGCACAACAGAAGAAAAAATTGGACTTGGGTAAGTTACGAAACAAAAGAAGTAAAAAACAAGTCAGTAAAATCATGCAATGCATTGATTATGATACGCTTTCTAACATACCAGAAATTATTACTCAAGTTATGAGGATAATGGCTGTGGAATAAATCTCGCTCCTGTGTCCTGACCTTTGACCCCATTTCGATGATATTCAACAGAACCGGTTCAGTATACCTCAAGAATAACATACTAAAGTTTTGTCGCAATAGAAGCAGTTTTACGCAAAGTGATGAGAATAATGGCTGTGGAATGAATCTTGCTTTTGTGCAATGACCTTTGACCCCATTTCGATGATATTCAACAAAACCGGTTCAGTATACCTCAAGAATAACATACTAAAGTTTTGTCGCAAAACTTTAGTATGTTATTCTTAACATACTAAAGTTGTTTTACGCAAGTTATGAGAATAATGGCTGTGGAATAAATCTTGCTTTTGTGCAATGACCTTTGACCCCATTTCGTTGATATTCAACAGAACCAGTTCACTATACCTCCGGAACAACATGATAACGTTTTGTCGCAATCGAAACATTTTCAGGTAAGTTATGATGCACAAGGACAATGGAATGGATCCTACTCTAGTGTCCTGACCTTTGACTCCATTTCGCCCATTTTCAATAGGGTTCGTCCCCAGGTGGTTCCTTAACAAATACTAAAATTTCCTCAAAATTGAATCATTTTTACGCAAGTTATGACGCATAAGGGCAACGGAACAAATCCCGCTCTTATGTCCTGCCTGACCTTTGACCCCATTTCACCCATTATCAATAGGGTTCGTGCCCAGGTGGTTCCCTACCACATACTAAAATTTCATCGAAATCGAACCATATTTACGCATGTTATGACACATAAAGGCAATGAAATGGATCCCACTTTTATGTCCTGACCTTTGACCCCATTCCGCCGATTTTCAGTAGGTTTCGTTCCCAGGTGGTTCCTTACCACATACTAAAATTTCATTGAAATCGAACCATATTTACGCAAGTTATGATGCATAAGAGCAATGGAATGGATCCCGCTCCTATGTCCTGACCTTTGACCCTGTTTCGCCCATTTTCAATAAGGTTCGTCCCCAGGTGGTCCCCTACCACATGCTAAAATTTCGTCGAAATCGATCCATTTTCACGTGAGTTATCGTGCGGAGAGACGGACGGACGGACAAAGCTGGAGCATATACGCTTCTTCAACCTACGGTTGGAAAGCGTGTGTGTGTAGAGAATGAAGATCAACTGTAAATTCTGTGTTGATCGTGAAAAGTTTTCTCATTCTCCTCCTTTGTGGAGATGCAAAATCGGCATGTATAGGGTAGAGTGTTTTACAATAATTTGGTGTTAACAGTTTTCCTCAGTTTGTACCGAAAAGTCAAAATTTTATGACCAGCCCCTCTTTATGAAAATCGAAGCAACTGCAAGTAAACAACAGCCCGTGTGAAGGTCATGAAATGGTATAAATTATAGCTGTACTGAGCTCTGTTAATAAGTGCCATTCTTGTTCTTCAAATAGGAAAGGTAGCGGACTTAAGGGAGTCTGACAAAGACCAAACTGTAATATGGCCAGACGACTGGATCAGAGGATTTCCGAGACTGCAAGGGTTGTGGGGTGCTTGCGGTCAGCCGTGGGCAGTACCTTCAAAAAAGTGGTCCGAGGTGGGCAAAACAGCCGACCTTCAGCAACCCGAGAGCACACTAATGTCGAATCAACGTCGAGTTTTGGTTACCAGGTCGATATTACGTCGTGGCATAGTTTTCGACGTAAAATCGACGAGACGGAACGTCAAGAAAAATTATTACGTTGAATTTCAGTATATCAGGCGTGCAACTTAATTCTCGGCTACAGGCACGACACGTTGACAGCTAATTATTGCAAATCGAATACGTAACTGATCAGGGAAATAATCCCCATCGTGTTTGATACATTTGAGCCATCGGTCAGAGAGCTGCCGAATGCCACTGCGAAAAAAAACCGGCTGTTTCGAGTTGATAAAGTCATCAATACTTGTGTGGACCTCCTCGGCAGAAGTGAAGTGCGTATCACTCAGGTGATGTTGCAGGGAGCAAAAGAGGTGATAATCCGACGGGGCGAAATCTGGAGAATACGCCGGATGGGACAAAATCTCCCATCCCAGGTCGGTGATCATGTTTAAAGTTGTTTTCGCAGTGTGAGGTCGTGCGTTATCCTGAAGCAACAGAGCCGACCTTTTGCCCTTGCCGGTGTATGGCCTTTTCGTTTCCATTGCGTCACTCACACGAATGAGTTTCTGACAATAATGCTCGGCATTGACCGTTTCACCAGGTTTGAGCAATTCATAGTGTACTACACCGCGCTGATCTCACCATATGCACAGCAACAACTTCCTGGCATGGATATTCGGTTTGGTGGTACTGGTGGTAGGCTGACCTGGATAAACCCACGATTTGCGCCTCTTAGGAGTATCGTAGAGGATCCACTTCTCATCACAGGTCAGAATCTTGTGGAGGAAATCCTTCTTCTTGAATCTGGAGAGCAAGCACACAGCAACATCGTAGAGCCTAGGCTTGTTCACAGCTGTGAGTTGGTGGCGCACCTAATGTCCCTCCTTGTGAATCCGTCCAAGCTTGTGCAGGCAATTTGCAATGTCTTGCCGTGTTACTCCGAGTTCCTGGGCGAGCTCTGACTGTGTGCGACAGGGATCCACGTCCAACAGTTGCCCCAGCTCCTCATCGTCATCTTTCTGTGGCTGTCCCGGACGTTCTGCATCACGGAGATCGAAATTTCCCTGCCCGTTGAAACCACTTCTTACACGTACTGTAGGACACAACAACCTTACCCAAAGCAGAACAGGTCATTTTCTGGGCTTCCGCGGCGCTTTTTATTAGGTGAAACGAGAACAGGAGGCAGTGCCTCAAATGTATTTTCTCGAACAAGATTGCTTTCACCGTCAACTTTCGTCCCTTCTGTCACTACAGCTGTGAACGGTTACGGTTGCCTGGAAAGCTGTCGGATGGCGCTGCAGTCAGCCATTATCGCACCCAGCTATTTGCATTTGCCGACGTTCTATGATCGCTTGCGGTTAGGGGCCGAGAATTAAGTTGCATACCTAATACATGTAGACGATTTAACGCAGTTTATCCCTTTAGTTCCATTAGGTCAAATAACCGATTTTTTTGTGCGATCTGTAAGTATCATGCAAATGCACGTTTGCAACCATTACGCCAAAGAAACTTTTGGGCCGCCCCGGTGGCGCAGTGGTCTAAGGCGATGGCCTCTGATCATTCGTCCGAAAGGGGTCCGGGTTCGAATCCCGTGAGGCATGGATGTTGTGTTTGTCTTACGGCACTGGCTCTCTCCCTTCCCTGGAACCAGTGACCCTAAATTAGGTACGGGCGACTGCTTATAGCCCATTGAATTGCTCACGGTGGTCGTTAAACCTTCAATAGAAAAACAAAAAACTTTTTGGATGATGGGGTGTTGGTCGGTTGTATCATTTCTGTTGTAAGACGAGATTCTTACCTATTTCCTTTTTCGCCGGTAAGTTAATTTTTTTTTCTTTTTTGCTTAAGTATGTTTATAAGAAGTTGAGTTTCGTTCCTTCAAGCAGAATTAATTTTTAAGATATATTGTTTGTACGTACGCATATCCGAATTAGGGAAAGGTCTAGCGCGATGCTGACACATCGCCAAAAATTCTGTGAAATTTCTGAGAACCATGTGTCTTTTCGAATGTTTCCGAAAAGATTTGGATGTTGGCACAATAAAAAAACAAACACATGGTCTTTTAATCGTAGACAGAGTCGTAGAATCATTAAAATTTAGAATTTCATGTTTCAACATCTGAATTGTATAGTAAACGTAGTTTCGACATTACAAGAGTACTAGAATCGATGACTAAACTGCGTAATATCAAAGTAGAATCGACATATACACTACGTAGCAACGATGTGTATGTTTCTGTAGAAAGGTCGAATTTTCGTCTGCTGTTGACTTGATATAGACTGAATAGGTTTAAAATTTGACGTCGAATCGATGTAATGCGCTAACGGGGTATCCCGTATGGTATTGAGCCAACAGAAGGGATAACCTGACGCAAATCGTCGGTAATGTGAATGATAGTGACGAGAGTAATGCGTCATAGCTCACAGTACATCAAACCCCGTTGAAAATAGGGCTGCGTAGCTGCTTCGAATGATGCCCATGCTTACCTCAGATCACCGTTAAAACGCTTACAATAAGTACAGCATCGAAATGGAGCCTTGCATGATTGGAAGGTCATCTGGTCCCATAAATCTAGTTACCCGTTGCATCAGGTGGCTGGGTACGAATACGTTGTTTACCTGAGTAAGTGTTGGCACCCAGACACACACTGGGACGAAAGCAAGCCGGTGGGGAAGTGTAATGCTTTCCGAAAAGTTCTGTTGGGAAACCCTGGGTCCATTCATTCATGTGTCGAAAATTAAGACATTAACCACCTACTAAAATGTCACGGCAGACCAGGTACATACTTTTATGATAAAGGTATTCGTCTCAGATAATGCCTTCTTTCAGCAGCTAATGCGCCATGACACACTGCCCAGATTGTTCGAGAATGTTTCGAGGAGCTTGAGGAAGATTTCCAGGTATTGTCCTGGTCTCCAAGTTCCCCAGATATCAATCCAATCGAGCGTCCTATCAGCGGTGGCTCCACCACGTATCTTACAAGAGTTGAAGGCCCAGATTGTTCGAGAATGCCAAGATTGTTAAGATTGTTTGAGAATGCCCACTGCCCATATTGTTCGAGAATGTTTCGCAGAGCTTGAGGAAGACTTCCAGGTATTGTCCTGGTCTCCAAGTTCCCCAGATATTAATCCAATCGAGCGTTCTATCAGCGGTGGCTTCACCACGTAACTTACAAAAGTTGAAGGTCCAGATTGTTCGAGAATGCCCACTGCCCAGATTGTTCGAGAATGTTTCGCAGAGTTTGGGGAAGACTTCCAGGTATTGTTCAGGTCTCCAAGTTCCCCAGATATCAATCCAATCGAGCGTCCTATCAGCGGTGGCTCCACCACGTAACTTACAAGAGTTGAAGGCCCAGATTGTTCGAGGATGCCGAGATTGTTCAGATTGTTCGAGAATGGCCACTGCCCAGATTGTTCAAGAATGTTTCGCAGAGCTTGAGGAAGACTTCCAGGTATTGTCCTAGTTTCCAAGTTCGCCAGATATTAATCCAATCGAGCATATTGTGACTTGTATTGGAACAACAAGTCCTATCAGCGGTGGCTCCACCACGTAACTTACAAGAGTTGAAGAATCTGGTGGTAACGTGGTGGTATCATATACCACAAGATACGTTTAGAAATTTTGTAGCGTCTGTGCCTCGCCGGGTAAAAGCTGTTATGGCGGCACGTAGAGGACCAATATCCTATTACGCAGGCGGTCGTAATGTTTTTGCTATTCGGTGCATATTGAACAGAGTTGGGCAGGATTGCATTACAAAGTAATGCAGTAACAGACAATGCATTACAAGGTAATCCCGAGTATGGTTTGCACAAGGTAATGGAATTAATCTGTAATGCATTGCAATGAAGAGGACATAATTCAATTATTTATTAATGCCATTCAAACGCAACGGAATTATTTGGTAATGAAATTACACACTATGTAAATAATATTTACATACTAATACTTTATAGAAATGTACGTGTGCCAAAAGCTATGTCTAGAAAAGTCGGCCATGTAGCATAGCAGACAGAGACCGAGGTGTCGTGTAGAATGTTCTAGAAGCAACAAGAATGGGTTAGACGTTTGTAGAATATTCCAGAATGATGAGAAGTTGGAGAACTTTATGTAAATCAAGAATATTCCAGAAGGTTCAGATCCTGTCTTGAAGTATATATAAAGGTTTCAGTCGCTCGCTAGTCCAGTGTTTGTATCGGACAAATAATGGACAGCACCACTTGAGAAGCACGGCAAAAATGTCAAGAGTTCGCAAATGTCTGTCATATTCGGCAGCGCACGCTGAGTTGCTGAACTGTGAGTGTAGTGCTAACATGTACTTGTGGCTACAGTGGGGTAATTATTTTGGACAGTGAAACGTGTGAGATGGAAGAGGATACTGTACTGGAGATGGACGAAATACCAAAATGAGCATCCCATTCGTACTTACTTCATGTGTATTTTTTAGTTGAAATCACTGTACTTGAGGCGTAGACGGGGCCACGGCTCGTGTCATACACGTACAATCTCCAATACCTACATACACGCATTGGAAGTCCGAGGGGTGGAAGAATTGCCAAATAACCTACACAATGTGTAAGGGTGTCCTGATCGCTGGTTTATTCACGTTGTATTGTTACCCATACGTTATTGGTTAATTACCAGCATATAGTTAACCATTAACCGTTACGATTATAATGGATAACTGCTACAAGTCATTACAATTACCATGTAATTCTAATGACCAGTTCACCTTTACCATGTAATGGTACCGCTAAGTTCTTGTTCCCATTACCATTACGCTGTAATGCATTACCGATTAATTCAATTATGATGTTGCCAAATTCCGATATTGAGAACTTTTTGATCGCTATCAAAGTTAAAAATATGCAGGACACTACTGCGCAAAATATTGAACCTGTTAAACCATTAGGAATAAAAAGTAATCTACACTGCTGTCCACCCAAAATGCAACACCAAGAAGGAAGCATCCGATTGGCCTGAAATTCGCAGCATGCGTCGCCCGCGAGAGGACATGCAAACGATTAGCATTACATGGCATATGCAAATCATATGCGCCCGGCACGCCACCGAGAAACACTATAAGAAGGGTGCACAGAAGGAGGGGTGTAAGTAGGGGAAGTGTGCTCTGCTGCCGGACCTGTGCGTGGAAAGCTTCCTGAAGCCTCTTCGCAGAATACGGCAGTCATTCCAGCACGTTTCGGAGTTCGACAGAGGACGAATAGTAGCTTATCGCGACAGCGAGTTTATCGTACCGAGACATCGGCTCCAGTGTGGTACGACATCCAGCCCACAGTAAGGCGAGTATGGATTCGGAGGGTGCAAGAGGGACGGACGGACCAACGTGAGTGATTGGCGCAGCCGCGGCACACCATCGAACGAGAGGACCGGCATGTTGTGCAGCGGGCATTGACGGCTCGCACCACCACATCACGAACGTTAGCGCAGGAATTAGGGTGTGTTGTGCAACAACCTGTGTTAGCACGTACCGTTCGACGTCGTCTGCAGGAGCGGTGACTTGTCGCACGGCGCCCATTCCTCCGATTACCATTGACGTTACACCACCGGCAAGTGCGGCGGCAGTGGGCCTTTGAACGCCTCACCTGTACTACGGAATGGCACGACATTGTCTTCTCCGACGAATTCCGCTTCTGCCTGCAACACCACGATGGTCGGATCCGTGTGTGGTGGCACAGCGGCGAGAGACTGTATGACGCCTGCATTATGCATCGCCATACCGGTCCGTCGCCTGTTGTTATGGTTTGGGGCGCAATGGGATATGACACCCGCACCCCTCTGGTACGCCTCGCCGGTGCACTCAACAGCCACCGCTACATCTCAGACGTTTTGGAGCCTGTAGTCCTCACTTACCTTCAACCCTGCCAGCGGCCACGTTTCAACAGAACAATGCGCGCCCGCAAGTGGCACGCATCGTGCAACAATTTTTCACAGCGCACCAGGTGTCACTGCTGCCGTGGCCCGCCTGTTCTCCCGATATGTCGCCCATCGAACACGTATGGTCGCTGATCGGCAACCGAGTTGGCAAGCACCACCCATGATGAACTGTGGCAACGTGTGGAAGCAGCCTGGACCGACATACCCCAAGCCCACATCCAAAGCCTCTTCCGTTCGATGCCGCGGCGTGTAGCGGCCGTTATTGCCAGCCATGGGTGGGGGCCACAGGAACAATTGATGTCTGCGTGTTCCGCAAGTCACATGGGCCTGTTAGCTCAATCGTTTCATCTTTGTATCTGTTGTTATGTGTCTAGTAATTCTGGCTTTGCTATCTCGTGTCCTTCTTGGTGTTGCTTTTTGGGTGGCCAGCAGCAATGAGCCATTGAGCCACTACGTTATGACCATCACCAGCCTAGAGAAATGAGTGCGTCTGGAGACAGAACGGCGGCGGAGGTGAAGTTCACAGAGTTATACATATACAACCCTGGGACCGACTTTCTGTTAGTAGAGTGCTCGGAGTCAGAATGGTAAAAACTGCCGATTTATCAGAGTTCGATAAATAATAAATTGTGATGGCACGCCGCCTCGGAACTACGATCTCGGGACCGGCGTGGCTTGATCAAGTGACGCTCTGGTGAGTACGTATCAAAAGTGGTGCACAGATGGCCAAACGACGAACCGTCGTCCAGCTATGTGTCGTCCGCAGCTCATTGATGCCAGAGTGGAGCGGAGACTGTCGGGGATTGTTCACAACGACCGCAGGGCCACATTGCGACAAATCACCCGCAGCTACAACAGTGGTGATCAGGGAAATGTGTCACAGCACACAGTTCATCCCAGCCTTCTGCGCATGGGCCTGCGTAGCCGAAGACCCATCCGGGTCCCCATGCTCACTGACGTCATCGCCAACAATGCATGAAATGGGCTCAAGATCATCGAGATTAGACTGCAGAGCCGCGGATGGCTTAGTGGTTAGCGAGTCAGACTATCGATGCAAGGTCCTCAGGTTCGAACCTGGGCTGATGTTTCAGAGATGGTGCGATTTACTAACAATCGCTGAATATCCGCCGTGCATCGGACGAGCACGTTAAGTGACGGCCCCCAGGCTGGACCCACTGGTTAAATGGGTATCCTTTCATACGCCCCCCCCCCTGAAATTCTCTCACCCCTCTATGTGCAACATCTTACTTGTTCGGTGGCGCCATCTACTGTACTCTAATCTCACTACAAACTGTTTTGTCAAAGTCGCTAGACTTGCTCTCATTCCTTCCGTTTCTGTGTCCTGCCCAAAGGGCGATCTCGCTGTAGGAGGCTGGGACCTAAAATCTACTCACAGTGGGCGGAAGTCCTACAAAAAAAAATGACAAACACTAAGATTAGACTGCGGATGAGTGGAAGAAAGTGGCCTGGTCTGAAGAATCAAGATTCCTGGTGCATCACGTAGACGACCAAGCGTGGATACGACGATTACCAACGGAGGCTATGGCACCTGGATACACTATTAGGCGGAAATAGGCCGGCGGCAGTGGCGATATGCTGTGGACGATATTTCCTTGGGACACTTTAGGCCCCCATTATTCCAATAGCTCAATTTGTGACAGTAGTCAGGTATCTGAACATCGTTACGGACCAAGTTCACGCATTCATGGCAACTGTGAAAATTCTCCACATACGTGGCGTCAGTGAATAAGCGAAGAGGAAAGAGCGATGCCTTTGCTTATTCATGGTAACTGTGTTCCCGGTTCGTGATGACCATTACCAACAGGATAAAGCGTCATTCGACACTGCCAGAATAGTCAAGGGGTGAAAATCCTAGAAATACGTGGCGTCAGTAAATAAATAAATACATCGCTCTTTCCACGTTCCAGAAACACATAGCAACCGTAAAATTGTTTTCATCCGCCGCCGTGGAATCGAACCACGGATTTCTCGATATCTAGCCGAACGCGTTAGCTTTACGCCACGGTGGCCAACAATCCACGGTGCTATGTGTATTTTTAAGTCAGCTTCCGACATAATAAATCCTCGGATGCTGTGTGTTTCTGAAACGTGGAAAGAGCGATGTATTTATTTATTAACTGTCGCCACGTATTTGGAGTATTTTCACCTTGGATCTCGCCCTTTGGATTTAACTGCTATAATATATACACTGACGGAAAAAAAATCCCAACACCAAGAAGGGGTTGTGTTAGATAAACGACAGTTGGTAAGCGGTGAGAGTACATCTGTAAGATGAAGTGTATGCAAATTTCGCGCTCGGCGCATACGTGTGGCGCTAGTAGCGCCCCTCGGAACAGGCAAAGCAGGTTTTCTGTAAATACGCGCTGTAACGTTCGTGAGCGTGAGTTATCGTTGAGATTCGACGTAGGGTATTGATGTTAGTCAAGAATGCCTTTAAGAAGACGAAGAAGCCATAATCAACAGCTCGAACGAGGTCGTGTAATAGGGCTACGAGAAGGTGGATTTTCGTTCCGCAATATTGCAGAACGACTTGGCAGGAATGTAGCCACTGTGCATGTTTGTTGGCAGCGGTGGTCAAGAGAAAGTACTGCCTCAAGAAGACCGGGTTCCGGCCGGCCACGTGGAACTACTGAGAGGGAAGACCGCCGTGTACGGCGTATGGCCGCGGCGCATCGTACCGCGTCTGCGGCAGCAATTCGAGCTGCAGTTGCCACCACAGTGACACAACGAACTATTACAAATCGGTTACTTGAGGGACAGCTCCGAGCCAGACGCCCTGTAGCGTGCATTCCACTTACTCCAAACCACTGCCGTTTGCGACGTCAGTGGTGTCAAGCTAGAGCTCATTGGAGGACGCAGTGGAGAGCTGTTGTATTTTCTGATGAAAGCCGGCTCTGCCTGGGTGCCAGTGATGGCCGTGTGTTGGTTAGAAGGAGGCCAGGTGAGCGCCTGCAACCAACCTGTCTGTGGCCGAGACACACTGGACCTACACCTGGAGTTAAGTTCTGGGGAGCAATTTCCTATGACAGCAGGAGCACTCTCGTGGTTATCCCACGCACCCTGACGGCACAGTTGTACGTCGGTCTGGTGATTCAACCTGTTGTGCTGCCATTCATGAACAGCATTCTAGGGAGTGTTTTCCAACAGGATAATACTCGCCCGCATACCGCTGTTGTAACCCAACATGCTCTACAGAGTGTCGACATGTTGCCGTGGCCTGCTAGATCCCCAGATCTTTCACCAATCGAGAACGTATGGGAAGTCATTGGACGACACTCCAGCGTCACCCTTAACCAGCATTAAACGTCCCTGTATTGACCGACCAAGTGCAACAGGCATGGAACTCCATCCCACAAACCGACATCCAGCACCTGTACGACACAATGCATGAACGTTTGCGTGCTTGCATTCAACATTCTGGCGGTTACACCGGTTATTAATGTACCAGCATTTCACATTTAAAATGGCTCTTCTCGCGTTTACAATAAGCTGTGATCTTGAAACCTTAATCGATTAAATATGTTACCTATACAAATGTATTGCCACCATTTCATTCCTCTACAACTATTTTTTACGTGGTGTTGGGATTTTTTTCCGTCAGTGCATATAGCTAGTGCCGTTCATGCCCACCAGATGGAGACGTCTCAGTAGCTGGGCACATCTTAAGGATTTATGATGTCAGAAGCTGACTTAAAAATACACATAGCACCGTGGATTGTTGGCCACCGTGGTGTAAAGCTAAAAGCGCTCGGCTAGATATCGAAAGATCCGTGGTTCGATCGCACGGCGGCGGCTGAAAACAATTTTTCGGTTGCTATGTGTTTCTGGAACGTGGAAAGAGTGATGTATTTATTCATTTACTGACGCCACGTATTTGGAGGATTTTCACCTTGGATCTCGACCTTTGGATTTAACCGCTATAATATATATATATAGCCAGTGCCGTTAGTGCCCACCAGACGGAGACGTCTCAGTAGCTGGGCCCATCGGACGGATTTATGATGTCAGAAGCTTACTTAAAAATACACATAGCACCGTGGATTTTTGGCCACTGTGGTGTAAACCTAACGCGCTCGGCTAGATATCGAGAGATCCGTGGTTCGATTCCAAGGCAGCGGTTGAAAACAATTTTTCGGTTGCTATGTTTTTTCTGGAACGTGGAAAGAGCGATGTACTTATTTATTTAGTCTAAGGGTGGTTCCAAAAACATGCTGGTGACTTTCTGTTAATGCTCTGGCATTCAAATTCACCCGATGTGAACCCAATCGAACATTTGTGGTTCGACTTGTGAAAGTGGTTCGCGGTAAATCACCACCACCCCGGGAACTGGACGACCTGCTATGGACGTTATGGTTCCAGATACCCCAGGATATCTTCCGTTAACTCATTGAATCGATGCCACGCTGACTGGCCGCTGTTTTGCAGGTTAAAGCGGGTCATAGAACCTTTTAGGTAGGTAGTTATTCATCGGTGTATACCACAGGGATCATAATTCATGAGGCACATTTATTTAAAAGCTTGCCCTACATGATTAAAACAGGTGCTTTGTTGTTTTCTAAATCGGGAAAACGCTGCAAAATGCTAGTAAGATAAGCTCTGCGAGATAAATTCTCATACGATCGAGTATTTGGATTTGTCACCTGTTATTTCAAAGATAGGAATGATAGAAAATAAGAATCTTCACTAACTGATAGGACTCATACGACAAACCCTCGGTTCATTGTGCCTACTTCGTTGTTTGTTGTTGGTTTTAAATCGTATGGAAAGTTATAAAAGTGGTCCGTAAGACATCTCCGTCAAACGAAGTCGTGTTTTTTTCACAGCGGTGTGGGAATCGCGGGGGGCAGAGGGGCAGCTGCCCCCGAACGCACATGAGGGTGATATCAAATAATGTTCGTGATTGCAAATCTCATAAACATCCAGATGCTTTTATTTTCCATTTTAAAGTTTTTTTTTTCCTAAAATTAGGGGGAGGGGATGTTTTCTATTTTTACCATGAACTACACTGCCGGAAAGTGAAAAAAGAACACCTAGAAGGAATTGGCGGACGATAATGAAATTTACATATGTTAATGGGGTCGAGCTTACGTAGGTGTGATGTTAATTTTGGGACCAACCGGTAAGCGCTTACGCCACAGCACGGCATAATATGCAAGTTATCGTCGGTGATATTTAAGGAGTACGGCGAAGTGAATGTAATCAGTCGTCGGCGTACGGACACGTGCAAAGAACCTGAAGAAGCTGCAATGCCTGGACATGGAAGACGTGTACGATTTCAGCAGTTATCGGAATTTGAGCGAGGTCGTCATGCCGGACTCCGCGAGGCCGGGTGGTCGTATCGTCGTATTGCGAAGCGAATTGGACGGGAAGTATCGGTGGTGGTATGATGGTGGCGTAGATGGTCCGATGAACATTCCCACACAAGAAGACGTGGTACCGGGAGTCACAGACGGACTGATGATAAGTGGACCGATCGACGCATAAGAAGAGCGGCGTTGTCAAGCAGAACATCCACTGCGACGCAAATCCGAGCTGCCGTTGCACCTGAGGTAACTGTGCGAACAATCCGCAACCGTCTACTGGATGCAAGACTACGTGCACGTGTGCCTCTGGTATGTGTACCTCTGACTCCAGCCCACCGTCAGAAACGGCTGCAGTGGTGTGGCCAACGCCTGCACTGGAGAACGCAATGGCGGTCTGTCTTGTTCAGCGATGAAACCAGATTCTGCTTGGGAGCCTCCGATGGCCGTATGCGTGTTCGCAGACGCACAGGGGGGCGTCTCCACCCTTCTTGCATACGCCAGCGACTCACAGGGCCTACACCTGGTCTCCTGGTGTGGAGAGCGATCAGCTATCACTCCCGTACGCAACTAGTGTTTGTACCGGGTACGTTAAACAGCACCTCCTACATCAACAACATCATTCAGCCCGTTGTTGTGCCATTTGTAAGATCGGTCCATCGTAGTGTTTTCCAGCAAGATAACGCACGCGCACACACGGCCCTTGCAACGCAACATGCACTTCAGGGTGTGAGACAACTTCCATGGCCTACACGTTCACCGGATTTGTCCCCCATTGAGCACGTGTGGGATTTTATGGGACAGCGACGTATCCGGTCCCCACGGCCAGCCACGACCATCCCCGATTTACGCATCCAGGTTGAGAATGCTTGGAACTAAATACCCCAAACTTACATCCAACATCTGTACGACAGACTCCATGCCAGAATTGCACAGTGTGATGCAGTTAATGACGGTTCAACCTCGTACAAACCATGTTACATGGAAATGTTATTTTTCAGTTTACCAGCAAATACAGCTGTATTTTGCCATAATGTTTTGATCACGTTATCCTCTGTATTCCGTTATTATGCTGTATAAATTTCGTTGGTATCAGACGTCTCCTTCTTGGTGTTCTTTTTTCACTTTCCGCCAGTGTATTTAGAAATCTGATTTTTTATTCTGGAGGGAGTGGGTGGGGGGGGGGATAACCACCGTCGTGAACAATTTAGGGGTCTGTAAATAGTAGCCCCTTCCTAATTTAGGGCCACTGGTTCCATGGAAGAGAGAGTGCCAGTGCCATAAGAGATAAGGCCGCCCAGGTGGCGCAGTGGTCTAAGCGATGGCCTCTGATCCTTCGTCCGAAAGGGGTCCGGGTTCGAATCCCGGTGAGGCATGGGTGTTGTGTTTGTCTTACGGCACTGGTTCTCTCCCTTCCCTGGAACCAGTGACCCTAAATTAGAGACGGGCTACTGCTTATAGCCCATTGAGTTGCTCACGGTGGTCGTTAAACCTTCAATCAAAAAAAAAAAAAAAAAAAAAAGAGATAAACACGACATCCATACCCCGTCGGGATTCGAACCATGGCCTGTGTCTGACGGATGATCTGAAGTCTATTTCACTCCTGAGACGGGCTTATGATAATTGGTCCTGCCGCCCCGGTGGCGCAGTGGTCTAAGGTGCTGGCCTCTTATCATTCGTCCGTAAGGGGTCCGGGTTCGAATCCCGGTCAGGCATGGATGTTGTGTTTGTCTTACGGCACTGGCTCTCTCCCTTCCCTGGAACCAGTGACCCTAAATTAGGGACGGGCGACTGCTTATAGCCCGCTGAGTTGCTCACGGTGGTCGTTAAACCTTAAAAAAAAAAAATAACAAAAAAAACCCCCTGAGACGCCATGTTAAACCGACCTCGTTCTGTTCGGCAAAGGAAAAAGTTTCAAGAAATACTAGTCCCATTAAATAATCCAGAGGGGCGAACCCGTTCGAAGGCCAGTAACGTTTTATATTTCATTTGGTATAAAAAATTCAGTTTTCCTCTTAAAAAAACAAAAAAGCAAGTAAGAAAATAAAATTACGGCGGAATGAGATATGCCTTTGTTCATTGTGTGATTATGAGGACTATAGCAACTGCTCTTGTGCAATTTGTACCATACAATGTGGAAGTATCAATGTGTACGGTTTACATTTGTAAACTTTACATCGGTATAAAATTATAGTTTTTTTTATAGATGAATGTTTTATCGATATACGTTCTGTAGATTTTCTTAATGACGTCAGGCTGTCCTGTTTTGCAATAGTACGATAAATGTCATGTTTTTATCAAAAATTTTGTATTCTGATATCTTGCCCCCCGCTGTCAAAAAATCGTTCCGGCGCTCCCGTGTTTCGATGAACATTTCACAAAACAACGCCAACAGAAACTACTATTTAAACCAGTGTAAAAACCATGAGAATAAGATACTGCATGTACACAAAAGACATTTGTAGACTAACAACATTGGGGGTTGTACAGGCCTTAGTTTTTTTTTCATTACCTCGTACTCATCCAATCTCTCCTCTCCCCTAATGAAAATGAAACCCTGCACAATTTTAAAATTGGTAGTTTTAACTTTAAATTTAATGGCGCTTTAAATTTAAAACAATTGAATGGATTAATTGAGTTTCGTTTACAAGAAATGTAACCCCTAGATCTTCAGTTTTAGAGCAAAATATTTAGCGTATACAGGGTGTCCGAAAAATAACTGTGCACTGAAAGTAACACTTGCCATGCCGAGCTGGTTCTTACGGGAGGTGTTGGAAATGGGCCTCACCAACGTACAGACACACGCTTCTGTATGTAGGTGAAGACCTTTCTCGGGGTATGTGGTGTAATTTGTTGGATGTGGGACGTTATCGCAGCCTGTAGCTCTTGAAGTGTATGCGGATTACCTGAGTACACCCTCCCCTTCAGTGCTCCCCACAGAAGAAAGTCAGGTGGTGTCTGATCCGGTGACCGGGCAGGCCACAGTCCCCGGGAGGGGATGCGATTTCCGAAGAATTCTTCTAGAAGCTGTATTGATGCGCCAGCAGTGTGAGCAGTTGTACTGTTTTGCTGGAACCATCCTTTCGTCGATTTTCCGTTCCGTGAGTTTGGATGTGAATGGTTGGATAATATGGGCACGGTACCGCTCTGTGTTAACGGTCTCACGGAAGACAAGTTAGTAAAATCATGCAATGCATTGATTATGATACGCTTTCCAACATACCAGAAATCATTACTCATGTTATGAGGATAATGGCTGTGGAATAAATCTCGGTCCTGTGCCCTGATCTTTGATCCCATTTCGATGATATTCAACAGAATTGGCTCAGTGTACCTCCGGAACAACACACTAAAGTTTTGTCGTAATAGAAACACTTTTTGTCAAGTTATGAGGATAAAGGCTGTGGAATAAATCTCTCTCCTGTGCTCTGACTTTTGACTCCATTTCGATGATATTAAACAGAATTGATTCATTCTACCTCCGGAACAACATGATAAAGTTTTGTTGCAATCGAAGCGTTTTTAAGTAAGTTATGACGCATAAGGGCTATGGAATGGATCCCGCTCCTGCATCCTGACCTTTGACCCCATTTCTTCCATTTTCAATAGGGTTCCTACCACATACTAAAATTTAATCGAAATCAAACCATTTTTACGCGAGTTATTGTGCGGTGGGACAGACAGACAAACAAACGGACAAAGCTGGAGCATATACGCTTTTTCAACCTACGGTTGTAAAGCGTAACAAGTTAGTAAAATCCTGCAATGCATTGATTATGATACGCTTTCCAACATACCAGAAACTGAATTTTTTTTTTTTGGTTGGAAGTTTAACGACCACCGTGAGCAATTCAATGGGCTGTGGGCAGTCGCCCGTCCCTAATTTAGGGTCACTGGTTCCAGGGAAGGGATGCCAGTGCCGTAAGACAAACACAGCATCAATGCCTCACCGGGATTCGCATCCGGACCCCTTTTGGACGAATGATCAGAGACCATCGCTTAGACCACTGCGTCACGGGGGGGGGGGGGTGCTTTCTCAGGTTATGAGGATAATGGCTGTGGATTGAATCGCGGTGCTGCGTGCTCTTACCTTTGACCCCATTTCGATGATATTCAACAGAATCGGTTCCGTATATCTCTGGAACAACATACTGAAGTTTTGTAGCAATAGAAGCATTTTTAGTCAAGTTATGAGAATAATAGCTGTGGAATATATCTCGCTCCTGTGTCCTGACCTTTGACCCCATTTCGATGATATTCAACAGGACCGGTTCAGTATACTTCCGGAACAACATAATAAAATTATGTCGCAATCGAAGCATTTTTACGTAAGTTATGCATAAGAGCAATAGAATGGATCCCGCTGCTATGTCCTGATCTTTGACCCCATTTCGTCCATTTGCAATAGGGTTCATTCCCATGTGTTACCCTACCACATGCAAAAATTTCATCCAAATCGAACCATTTTACGGGAGTTATCGTGCAGACGGACAAAGCTAGATCATATACGCTTCTTCAACCTACTGTCGGAAAGCGTAAACAAGAAAGATGACACCGAATTTTTGAGTGTAATAAGCACGTCTTTTGAATCCGTTCTTACGCAAATTAAATTTATCAAAGCTATTCAAAGTCAATGGAACCGGTATGGAAAACAATAGATCTGACGAAAGAAAGAAGATTCTCAATCGGGGTTTTAATCCCTCAGATATTGCTGTAAACGGAATCGTGAGCTTACGCCCTCTGGGTGCAGACTTGTGCGTTAAGAAAAACATGAATTTATATGAGAAACATTTCGCACCGGAAACGCTCTCCAACACAGAAAACATTTTTCAAATCGGACTCTTAGAAACAGAGATATCGACAAAAATAAGATGTGACTTTCCGTTCCGTGGTGGAAGACCATGCATTATTTTAGAAAGAAAGTACTCTCAAAAGGATTTTCCATATGAGCGATATCGGTCCAAGAAAAAAAAAATTAATCGGGTTTTCAGGAGCCCAGATTTTGCTACAAATACATCAGAGGCAGAAATTAACGCCTATGTCCCCTGGTGGCCAAACCACTCTTTACCAAACATTGGAAATAATGTGAAAAATATTTTCCATCAGGTCTTGTATGCGATACAAGAAGAATTTTTCAAATCGGAGTTTCAGAAGCAGAAATAACGCAGAAAACGCAATTTGCCTTTGTGCCCCCTAGCGGAAAGTCTATGATTCACTTGAAAATTTTGAATTTTTAGGAAAAACATTTCGCTTCGGAAACACTATCCAACAAAGACGGAATTTTCCAAATCGTACTCCTAGAAGTAGAGATATTGACAAAAATAAGATACACATCTACGCCCCTGGCGTAGAAACCATGCATTATTTCAAGAAGAAAATTATCCTAAAAGGTTTGTCGACATGAGTAGTATCGGTAAACAAACGACTTTTTATTTAATCAAGAATTTAGAAGCTCATATTTTCCTGCAAATACATCCGTAGCGGAAATTAAGATTTACGCCCCCTGGTGGCCAAACAATTTTTTCAAAAAAATTTTGAAATTATGTGCAAGAAATTTCCCATCAGGAGCTGTATCCGGCGCAGGAAGAATTTTTCAAATCGGAGATTTAGAAGCAGAGATATAGGGGGGAAAGCAATTTACCTTTACGCCCCCTAGCGGAAAGTCTATGAATTACTTGAAATTTTTCAAATTATAGTAAAAACATGTCACATTAGAAACACTATCCAACAAAGAAGGAATTTTTTAAATCGGACTCTTAGAAGTAGAGATATTGACAAAAATAAGATATACATCTACTCCCCCTGGCGTAGAAACCATGCATTATTTTGAGAAGAAAATATTGCGAAAAGGTTTACCGATATAAGTGGCGTCAGTCCACGAAAGTATTTTTTGAATCGAAATTTTAGAAGCTCAGATTTTATGGTAAATATATCAGAAGCAAAAATTAACCCTAACGCCCACTGGTGGTCAAAGTATTTTTCATCAAAAATTTGAAATTATATGCAAAATATTTTTCATCAGGAGGTGTATCCTCTGAAGAAGAAATTTTTTAACTCGGAGTTTTAGAAGAAGAGTTATCGGGAGAAATGTAATTTCCTTTTACGCCCCCAAGCGGAAAATCTATGTGCAATTTGAAAAAGTAACTATATCTAAAATACTCTTCGACATAAATGGAATCGAAAGATAAAAGAATTTTTTCAATCGGATGTTTACAAGCAAATATGTGGAATAAAACGTATTTTTGAATTCGACATCATCTGCATTTACGCCCTCTAGCGGCAAAATTGCACATCGTAAAAAAAAAAAAAGCGAAGAAAAGGATCATCATTCGCATATTTCGAGCTTCCCAATGCAAAAAGTATTTTTTCAAATCGGACTAATAGTTGTAGAGATATCGTGGGTACAGACGGACGGACGGACAAACCGATAACATAAGCAAGATCTTTTTTTACAAAGCCCAGTTATGCGTGTATTAGTCCCGGCACACGAAATACTGACCTTATGGTAGTGGAGAGGCACTTCTTTAAATTTGTGGGGATTTTGAGTACCCCTAGAGAGGTACTTCCAAGTGTTTTGGCTGTTGATGTACCCAGACAGTTGGAATCCCAGAATATCGTGGGATGTACTCTTTAGCACATTGGCTTGTTGTGACAGCCGCCTCACGGTCTTGTGTTAACTCCTCTGTATCATATCCTTGATATACTATACAGTCTTGTCTCCCGTGGATGACCTACAGGGGTGGTGAGCATCCAGAACACTGCCAGTTGCCCGAAACTTCGAAATGAGCTGACCTACCGCATTATGGTGGGGCACGCCTGCATCACGATATTTCCTAACGAACTGTTTTGCACTTTGTCCGTGTACTTGTCCCGGCGAAAGACATGTTCTACCAAAAATACTCTCTGTTCAACCGTCAACACCATTATCCTTTTGCCGAGATGAGTGATCAATCGACATGTCTACCTCCGTCGACTGAGCGCTCGGGAATGACCTTCGCTCCGAATGTCAGTCGCACGCGCACCGGGATGGAGAGATGTGAAGGTTACCAGACACAGAGCACTTCCGCGTCGGGGGTCACTTCTACTGCAATTCATTTCCTATTCTATTCAACATACAGTAGCGTACAAACGCCTGCATCACGATATTTCCTAACGAACTGTTTTGCACTTTGTCCGTGTACTTGTCCCGGCGAAAGACATGTTCTACCAAAAATACTCTCTGTTCAACCGTCAACACCATTATCCTTTTGCCGAGATGAGTGATCAATCGACATGTCTACCTCCGTCGACTAAGCGCTCGGGAATGACCTTCGCTCCGAATGTCAGTCGCACGCGCACCGGGATGGAGAGATGTGAAGGTTACCAGACACAGAGCACTTCCGCGTCGGGGGTCACTTCTACTGCAATTCTATTCAACATACAGTAGCGTACAAAAGTATTTGGCGAAACACTTTTTCGACCATAATTTTTTTCTTCTGGGCCAAATCGGGTCATTTTGGGATATGATAGGTGTTATTCAGTTGTAAACATGGCCCATAGGCAGATGCACCGGAAACCTTAACAGAGATCAGGTACCGAGCTTAATCGCAAAGATCATACAAATTGACCAACAAAGTAGGTGTGTATAACATTCATTTAATGCAACGATAACAAAAAACAAGTACGATAAAACGACAAAACAATAACTAATACTTAGGGGGATAACCACGAGACTTAATAACAGCTGCACAACGGGCCGGCATCGAGTCCACTAGCTTCTCGACGGTGACCTGCGGAATTCGCGCCCATTCTGCAGACAGCTGGTCGAACTTCTGGGCCCTATTCCGGCAGGTTTTCTTCGCACATCGTCTCTCCAGCTCCTCCCACATGTGCTCGATGGAGTTGAGGTCTGGAGATTGGCTTGGCCAGTCTAGAAGTGTGACCTGTTGCTGCTGGAAGGCTGTCTTCGCTACTCTGGAGGTGTGCTTCGGGTCGTTGTCTTGCTGCACTATCCATCCGGGTGGCATGTTCTGGTTTGCCCATGGGAAGACATCGTTGATGAGCATGTTCGTGTAGCTCTGGCCGGTCATTATTCCGTAAATCTTGATGATGGGGCCCATTCCATTGCGAGAGAAGGCGCCGTAAACCATGAGCGATCCTCCTCCGTGCTTGACAGTCGGCTGAATGAACTGGGGGTTGAATCTCTGGCCACACGGACGTCGTGCGTATCGGATGCCATCCCTTCCGAACAAGTTGAACTGGCTCTCGTCGGTGAAAAGCACCTTACTCCAGTCCGCCGCAGTCCAGTGTCGATGACGGCGCGCGAAAGCGACTCTGGCTCGTCGATTCTTGACTCCGATGAGTGGTTTCTTGGAGGGGCCGTCTTCCATTCAATCCACCAGCAACGAGACGACGGGAGATGGTCATTCGGCTGACGTTCGGGTCGTCGCTGTCGCGGAATTCGGTGGCGATGTCCACAGCAGTCAAGCTGGGATCAGCACGAGATCGACGGAGGATGCGTCTATCCCGACGCAACGTAGTGGAACGACGCCTACCACATCGCGGACTGTTCTCGACGGTCCCAGTCTTCTTATAACGTTGCAGGATAGCTGAAATGGACTGGTGTCGGATCTTCAGGGCCCTCGCAATGTCGGTGACGCGCATTCCGGATTCAATCATGTTGACGGCCGGCTGGCGAGCTCCAACAGGGATCTCCGCCTTTGTACCCATTTCTGGAAACCTAAGATTGACTTACTATCACACTTTACATCACAAAACCCACAAAGGTCACAAGAAAAACACTAATACATGCAGTAGAAAAAGTATGCGGAACACTGTTCTAAACGACTAAGCTACATCGACGGAATGTATCGCTGCAGATTGGTCGACTTAACATGTGCTTCACCTTTGTAGTACCACACATCACCTTCCTCTTAATTTTTTTTTATTTTGAAGCTAAGAAGAATCTTTTCATTAATTCCAGACGATGTGTGGAACGAGCTTCACACATTTTTCGAAGAACCCAACGGTCAGTAGATCTAATTTTACTTTCGGGCGGCAATGTGAAAATTGAAATTTGTCGATGACGGGGATCGAACCAGTCGTTCCTCTCTCCAGAGTGAGTTGCTCTAACCAATTAATCTACATCGAAGGAATATACAGGACGCATAAGAAAGTTCCTTTAGCCTGGAATAACTTGCGAACGGAGAGAGGTACAGTTATGCAAGTGAGATAACGGTATAGTAAAGCGACTACGCCCGATCGAATGCAATGAACAGCAGCGCCTCTAGTGGCGAAATGCGAAAGTTAGCCATTGCAAATCGAAAACGAAAAGAGATAGAGCAAAATTTCCAATTACAAAGTTGTAGAGCATTAATTAATTAGTATAAAACGACATTTTTTTTCACACGGATAAGGTAAATTGTCGCCAAAATACCCTAAAATGTCCGAAATCAATGTGCAACGATTCGAATCTGCATATTCACATTTCGCAAATTTAGCCGTATGCAAATACATATTGTGACGTTGTACCGTACCTACGATATAAAAACTAGTAGCAGGATGTACCCTGATCAGACGTTTAGGTCTACGTACGCTGTGTGAGAACGGCGAGCTTGGATTTCTGGGGTTACGTAAAAAAATCAGATGTATGCAACAGCGCCTACAAGATCTACGTCGTCGTGTTACAGATGCTTGCAATAGTGTTACACCTTCCATGCTGAGGAATGTGCATGCAGAGTTAATTTCACGAATACAAATGTGTATCGTGGGCAATGGCGAACTCTTTGAACACAATCGACATTAACTTTTTATCGCTGTGGGCCAGTTCGCCTTTTTTGTTTCTGTTTTGTCTGACGTCATCAAACTGTATTGATATAAGTACGCATTTATGCAATAAATTGTGTGTATTTGCTCATACCTATGCCTGTTCCCTTCAAACGTTCACACAAAGGGTCGAGCATCGATTTCGGACATTTTAGGGTACTCAGGCGACAATTTATCTTATCCGTGGGAAACAAATGTGGTTGTGTACTAATTAATTGATGGTGTAGAACTTTGTAATTGGAAAGTTTGCTATATCTCTTTTTCGTTTTCAATTTGCAATGGCTAACTTCCGCATTTCGCCACTAGAGGCGCTGCTATCGGTTGCATTCGATCGGGCGTAGTCGCTTTATTATACCGTTAACTCACTTTCATAACTGTACGTTTCTCCGTTCGCAAGTCATTCTAGGCTAAAGAGACTTTCCTATGTACCCTGTATATTTTCGGATTTGTCGTCTTGACACGTGCTTCACCTCTGTAGCGTCACACATTCAAACACAAATAAGTCCTTCCCTTTCCCCGTTGCGCGGGATCTATACGGAAGAACTGACACGCACTGTCCTTGCCGTCCATACCTATTTCAGGCCGGTTTCTGACGCCACCATTCATGAAGATAGGCAGGCTTATACCGATCTAGCCTATGAATATAAAATAAAATACTCAAACTAGCAGAACTTTGGGAACAACCTTCATAAGTAAATAAATAAATTAATAAATAAGTGAATGTAAATATATGTCTTTTTACTATTTTAATTTATCCATAATTTTTATTTTTTAAGTTTTCAGTTTGGATCGGTTGAACATTCGTATTGGACTGGGCTGTACTATGATTCAGAAACAGATAGTAAGTTCAATGGCAGTTATTTGATTTTGTTGAACTTTAAAAATATAAAATCATGAATTTCATGCTATCTTACTACACAAAAGTAACTTGTACTGTACATTTTAGACATACACTGAAGAGCAATTAAATTAGATATACCTGTCTAGTAACGTGTAGCACCACCTTTCGCCCTGATGACAGAGGCGATTCGTCTCGGGATGGACTCGACAAGACACCGGAAGCGTTGGGAAGACATGCGGATCCACGACCCCTGAACGAGCTCCCACAGTTCAAGAAGATTTGATGAAGGAAGATCATCTCTCTCGATGGCATATCAGATGTGCTCGATGGGATTGAGGTCAGGTGACCTAGCTGGCCAAGGAAGCGAGGTCACGTCGGTAGAGTGTTCATCCAACCATTCGGATACAATTCGGGAGCTGCATTGCCTTGTTGCAGGATTAGGTCCCCAGCGGGAAGTTGAAGACGCACAAACGGGTGCAAATGGTCCTCCAGGATATCCCGGTAACTTTGACCTGTGAGGGACGATGTCACACATACCAGAGGTCTCATTTCAGTCCACGTATACAGTCCCCAGACGAGAATGCCACCCCCACCAGCTTGAAGGGTATCCTGCTGGCAAGAAGGATCCATCACTTCATGTGGTTTTGCACCGAACTCGTATCCTGCCATCCGCATGTACCAACGTGATTCTCGACTCATCAGTCCAGGCAACATTTCCCACATGTCTAGGGTCCAGTGGCGAAGTTCCGGCGCCCATATTGATCTTTGCACCCTGTGATGTGCGGTCAGCAGCGGTACCCTCGTGGGACGATGGCTTCTGTACCCCATAGCGAGGAGATGGTTCTGAATGGTGTGGCTGCTTACACGTTTTTGTGCACCAGCGTTAAATTGCCGAGTGATTTCTTGCCCTGTGGTCCGTCTATCCGCTGTTACAATGCGAGGTAGCCGACGATGACCCCGCTCATCTACACGCTGTTGTCCACGGCAGTTGGCACTTGCAGAGATGGTTTTACCGGATTCGATGTATCACGGTGCACCCGTGACACAGTAGCTCGTGGAAATCCCAGTGCCTGCACGACTTCCGAGATGGAGTGATCCATTCGTCGGGTCCCGACAATTTGTCCCCGATAAAATGCGCTTAGATCCTTCGTCTTGCCCATACTGCGTCCGACTCTTACTAATTCCCATAGCATCACTCCTTATATATATTGACGGATCGCTGCATACGTCATGTCGTTTACGATTACAGGGCCGCCTACAGCGCCACATTTGCATAACACCAGCTGTCTCTAATTCAATTGCTCTTCAGTGTACATTTTGCCGGGCTTTTTTCTTAAAACTAAAAAATGGTGCTAAAATTTATAACACCTCTTTTGCAAAAGTAAAGTACCAACAGTCGAACTCGTATGTAACGCAGTTGAAGGGAGAATCAGAAACATTCGATATATGCGAAGTTTTTTAGTACCAGACAGATGAAAAACCAGAAAGATGACACCGAATTTTCGGGTGAATGAGGACGTCTTTTGAATCCGTTCTGACTCAAATTAAATTTATCAAAGCTATTAAAAGTCAATGGAACCGGTATGGAAAATAATAGTATCTGACGGAATAAAGAAGTTTTTCAATCGGGTTTTTAATCCCTCAGATATAGCTGTAAACGGAATCGTGAGCTTACGCCCTCTGGTTGCAGACTTGTGCGTTAAGAAAAATAATTAATAAGAGAAACATTTCGCAACGGAAACGCTCTCCAACAAAGAAAGAATTTTTCAAATCGGACGCTTCGAAGCAGAGATATAGACAAATATGAGATATGCATCTACGCCCCCTAGCGGAAAAACCATGCATTATTTAAGGAGGAAAGTATTCTCAAAAGGTTTTTCGATGTAAGCGGTATCGGTCCAAGAATAAAATTTAGTCGAGTTTTTCGGATCAGATTTTGCTGCAAAAACATCAGAAGCAGAAATTAACACTTATGTCCTTTGGTGGCCAAACCATTCTTTACCAAATATTAGAAATTATATAAAAAACATTTCCCATCAGAAGCTGTATGCGATACAGGAAGAATTTTTCAAATCAGAGTTTTAGAAGCAGAAATAACGCAGAAAACGCAATTTATCATTGCGCCCCTTAGCGGAATGTCTATGATTCTCTTGAAAATTTCGAATTTATGTGAAAAACATTTTGCATCGGAAACAGTATCCAACGAAAAAGAAATTTTTCAAATCGGACTCCTAGAGGTAGAAATATTGACAAAAATAAGATGTACATCTACGCCCCCTGGCGTAGACCCCATGCATTATTATAAGAAGAAAATATTCCTGAAAGGTTTGTAGACGTGAGTAATATTGGTCCACAAGCGAATTTTTTCCAATCTAGATTTAAGAAGCTCAGATTTTACTGAAAATACACCAGAAGCGGAAATTAAGGCTTATACTCCATGGTGGCCAAACTATTTTTTACCGAAATTAGAAATTACATGCAAAGGATTTCCCATCAGGAGCTGTATCACGTGCAAAAAGAATTTTTCAAATCTGAGTTTTAGAAACAGAAATAACGCAGAAAACTCAATTTACCTTTTCGCCCTCTAGGGGAAAGTCTATGAATTACTTGAAAATTTTGAAATTATATGAAAAACATGTCAATTTTTTTTTAAATCGGATCATTGGAAGCATATATATTGACAAAAACAAGATATACGTTTACGCCCCCTGGCGTAGAAACCATGCACTGTTTTAAGAAGAAAATATTCTGAAAAAGTGTATCAACATGAGCGGCATCGGTTCACGAAAGAATTTTTTAAACCGAGATTTTAGAAGCTCAGATTTTATGGCAAATACATCAGAAGCAAAAACACTTACTCCACCTAGTGGCCAAAGTATTCTTTACCAAAAATTAGAAATTACACGCAAAATATTTTCCATCAGCAGCTCTATCAGCTGAAGAAAAAAAAATCAAATCGGAGTTTTTGATGAAAAGAAATCGGGGAAAACCTAATTCACTTGTACGCCCCCTAGCTGAAAAGCTATGATTAACTTGAAAAAGTAACTATACCTAAAATACTCCGCGACATAAATGAAATCGAAATAATTTTTCAATCGGATGTTTAGAAGCAAATCTACAGAATAAAATGTATTTTGAATTCGACATCATCTGCATTTACGCCCTCTAGAGGCGAAATTGTACATCGTATAAAAAAAACGAAATAAAGGATCGTCATTTGCATATTTCAAGCTTTCCAATGCAAAAAGAATTTTTCAAATTGGACTAATAGTTACAGAGATATCGTGCGTACAGGCGGACGTACGGACAAACCGATAACATAAGCACGATCTTTTTTTACAAAAGACGTGCTAAAAAAGGTGTTTTTGGCATATTACATCATGTAAGGTTAAAAATAGACAATCAGAAATCATTTATTAATTAATTGAAGGAAAGAAATACTTGTTAATTGAAAATTATTGCTGGCAAAATAATACGAATGTGATATGCAATAACCAAATCATTTAACGAACGTAAAAATAAAAAATTAATAATAAAAAAAAATATAAAAAAACGTAAAAAAAAAAAAATTAGTTATGTTAATGCATATTTATGAGTGACTTCTTGCTTGTTCCGTTTTATTTTTGGAAAGCAAAAAAAAAAAAAAACCAAAAAAAAACAAGTTAGTAAAATCATGCAATGCATTGATTATAATACGCTTTCCAACATACCAGAAATTATTACTCAAGTTATGTGGATAATGGCTGTAGAATAAATCTCGCTCCTGTGTCCTGAGCTTTGAACCCATTTCAATGATATTCAACAGAACCGGTTCACTATACCTCAGGAATAACATACTAAAATTTTGTCGCAATAGAAGCAGTTTTACGCAAGTTATGAGAATAGTGGCTGTGGAATAAATCTTGCTTTTGTGCAATGAACTTTGACCCCATTTCGTTGATATTCAGCAGAACCGGTTCACTATAACTCTGGAACAACATGATAACGTTTTGTCGCAATCGAAACATTTTCAGGTAAGTTATGATGCACAAGGGCAAAGGAATGGATCCCACTCCAGTGTCCTGACCTTTGATCCCATTTCGCCCATTTTCAATAGGGTTCGTCCCCAGTGGCTCCCTACCACATACTAAAATTTCATCGAAATCGAACCATTTTTACTCACGTTATGACGCATAAGGGCAATGTAATAAATCCCGCTCTTATGCCCTACCTGACCTTTGACCCTATTTCGCCGATTTTCAATAGGGTTTGTGCCCAGGTGGTTCCCTATCACATACTTAAATTTCATCGAAATCGAACCATATTTACGAATGTTATGACGCATAAAAGCAATGTAATCAATCCCGCTTTTACGTCTTGACCTTTGACCCCATTCCGCCCATTTTCAATAGGGTTTGTCCCCAGGTGGTTCCCTACAACATACTAGAATTTCATCGAAATCGAACAATTTTTACGCAAGTTATGACGCATAAAATCAATGGAATGGATCCAGCTCCTATGTCCTGAACTTTGACCTTATTTCACCCATTTTCAATAGGGTTTGTCCCCAGGTGGTTGCCTACCACACACTAGAATTTCATCGAAATCGAATAATTTTTACGCAAGTTATGACGCATAAAATCAATGGAATGGATCCAGCTCCTATGTCCTGAACTTTGACCTTATTTCACCCATTTTCAATAGGGTTTGTCCCCAGGTGGTTGCCTACCACATACGAGAATTTCATCGAAATCGAACAATTTTTACGCAAGTTATGACGCATAAAATCAATGGAATGGATCCAGCTCCTATGTCCTGAACTTTGACCTTATTTCACCCATTTTCAATAGGGTTTGTCCCCAGGTGGTTGCCTACCACATACGAGAATTTCATCGAAATCGAACAATTTTTACGCAAGTTATGACGCATAAAATCAATGGAATGGATCCAGCTCCTATGTCCTGAACTTTGACCTTATTTCACCCATTTTCAATAGGGTTTGTCCCCAGGTGGTTCCCTACCACATACTAGAATTTCATCGAAATCGAACAATTTTTACGCAAGTTATGACGCATAAAATCAATGGAATGGATCCAGCTCCTATGTCCTGAACTTTGACCTTATTTCACCCATTTTCAATAGGGTTTGTCCCCAGGTGGTTGCCTAATACACATACGAGAATTTCATCGAAATCGAATAATTTTTACGCAAGTTATGACGCATAAAATCAATGGAATGGATCCAGCTCCTATGTCCTGAACTTTGACCTTATTTCACCCATTTTCAATAGGGTTTGTCCCCAGGTGGTTGTCTACCACATACGAGAATTTCATCGAAATCGAACAATTTTTACGCAAGTTATGACGCATAAAATCAATGGAATGGATCCAGCTCCTATGTCCTGAACTTTGACCTTATTTCACCCATTTTCAATAGGGTTTGTTCCCAGGTGGTTGCCTACCACATACTAGAATTTCATCGAAATCGAATAATTTTTACGCAAGTTATGACGCATAAAGGCAATGAAATGGATCCCGCTCCTATGTCCTGAACTTTTACCCTATGTAACCCGTTTTCAATAGGGTTTGTCCTTAGGTGGTTCCCTACTACATACTAGAATTTCATCGAAATCGAACAATTTTTACGCAAGTTATGACGCATAAAGTCAATCGAATGGATCCAGCTCCTATGTCCTGACCTTTGACCCTATTTCGCCCATTTTCAATAGGGTTTGCGCCCAGGTGGTTCTTTATCACATACTAAAATTTCATCGAAATCGAATCATATTTACGCATGTTATGACGCATAAAGGCAATGTAATCAATCCAGCTTTTATGTTTTGACCTTTGACCCCAATCCGCCCATTTTCAATACGGTTTGTCCCCAGGTGGTCCCTTACCCCATACTAAAATTTCATCGAAATCGAACCATTTTTACGCAACTTATGACGCATAAAGTCAATGGAATGGATCCAGCTCCTATGTCCTGAACTTTGACCCTATTTCACCCATTTTCAATAGGGTTTGTCCCCAGGTGGTTGCCTACCACATACTAGAATTTCATCGAAAACGAATAATTTTTACGCAAGTTATGACGCACAAAGGCAATGAAATGGATTCCGCTCCTATTTCCTGACCTTTGATCCTGTTTCGCCCATTTTCAATAGCGTTCGTCCCCAGGTGGTCCCCTACCACATACTAAAATTTCGTCGAAGTTGAACCATTTTCACGTGAGTTATCGTGCGGACGGACAGACGGACGGACAAAGCTGGAGCATATACGCTTCTTCAACCTACGGTTGGAAAGCGTAAAAAAGGTTTTCAACAAAAAAACATGCGTACTATGGAATTTTTTGCTCGACACTGGTGCCCGCGGACTGAAAAGATAGTATATACACTATATTGACAACAGTCATCGGACACCCCTTCAAAAGCAAATGAACGGATCCGCTGAGTTGTTAAGATGCGCGGTCTAGCTGCAAAAAGGTATAAAAACAAGTTTGCGGCAGACCGCGATCATATCGCACCGTGACGTTGAGTGAAAATGTCGCGGTGGGAGAGAACTGACTTTGAGAAAGGAAAGATTGTTGGGTGTTATATTAGTGGGTTGTCCATAAGAGAAACCGAGAGGCGTTTAAACATACCCAAGTCAACTGTTTTGGATGTACTGAATAAGTGGAAGACACATGGCGTGCCTGAAGCAGCAAAACGTACCGGCAGACCAAAGAAAATGAGTGATAGAGGAAGTCGAAGCCTCAGGAGAATCATTACAGCTAATGGACGGAGTACAGCACAAGACCTCAGTGTATAGGTGAGTAAAAATGCTGGAACCTCAGTATGTACACGTACCATTCGCAGAGAACTTCATTCTGTGGGTTACCGTGGTCGTGCGGCTGCTCATAAGCCTTTCATCTCCACTCGGAATGCTACTCGTCGTTTAGCACGGTGTAAAGAATATTTATCGGCGACCGTATGTCAATGGAAACGGGTCCTACGGACTGATAAATCCAGATACACGATCCATCAGTCTGATGGCAGTGTGTGGGTATGACGGCAGTCGGGGAACGCTCTTTACCACAGTGTACTGTTCCTACGGTCAAGTTTAGAGCTGACAGTGTACTCGGGTGGGGGTGTTTTTCTTGGTATGGTCCCGGCCCATTGGTTATCGTGGACAAACCTGTTACCCAGCACGTCAACCTCGATATTCTGGACAATTATGCCCTACAAAATCTGTGGCAATACTATGGAACTGAGCCTTGTTGGTACCAGCAGGATAATGCACCGAGTCGTAAATCAAGTACTGTTACGGCGTGGTTTGATGATAATTCCGTATGTGGACTGTGGACTGGCCAGCACAGAGCCGTGATCTTAATCCCATAGAACGCATATGGGATGAATTAGAGCGCCGCATAAGAAGTTTGGAACCAAGGTCTACTACTATGCCTATCGCTGTGTTCCAAAACCTTGTCGAAAGCATGTCTCGAAGGGTCAGTGTGTGCATTAAGGCCAAAGGTGGACCGACACCGTACTAATGTATGCCAATAAATGTTATGTTGTGTTTCTCTTCTAGGTGTCCGGTGATTTTTGACCATATAGTGTATATACGCATCAATAACTATCTATCCCAGCTATATATACACAGTGCGTCAAATAATTTTTAAGACTGGGTCTGTAAAATGAAATAGAAACAAGAAATTATAATTTGCTTTGGTTTGTTATTCAAAATAAGTCCCTCCGGCTTCAATACACCTGTTACAGCGTTTTAATAATGATTCGAAGGCCTGTTCCAGTTCATTTTGCGGAATTGCCACCAAAGCACGCGTCGAAGCTGTTTGTATGGTCGAAATATCATCAAAATAACACCCTTTTAACGTCATTCTAAGTTTTGGGAACAAAGAAAAGTCGCAGGGTGCTAAATCAGGCGAATACGGTGGATGATTCAACACACAGACGTTATTTTTTGCCAAAAATCTACGAACAAGGAGTGAGATGTGACTGGGTGCATTATCGTGCAACAAACACCAACTGTTTTCATCTCGATATTCTGGACGAATGCGACAAATTCTGCACATCAAACGCCTCAAAATATTAAAACTCACCAGTAATTGTAAAACTCACCAGTAATTGTTGAAAACTTGAATAAAACTCACCAGTAATTGTTTGTCCACTTGGAACAAATTCTTTGTGGATAATACCCTTACTATCGAAGAATGTAATGAGCATTGTTTTGATTTTCGATGGAACTTTTCTTGTTTTTTTGGCTTGTGGCGAGTTTTTTGACTTCCATTCCGCACTTTGTCACTTTGTTTTAGGATCATATTGAAAACACCATGTTTCATCACCTGTAACAATCGATTTTAAGAAGTTTGGATCGTTTTCAGCGGCTAAAATGATGTCTCTGCAATGTGCACTTCTCCTTGATTTTTTGTTCATTGCTTAACGTACGTGGAACAAATTTAGCACAGACTTTTGTTTTGCCCAAATCTTCATGCAGGATGGTTCGAATCGTTTCTTTGTTGATGTTTAAAGACTCTTCCATCATTCTTAGTGACGCACATCGATTGTTTGCCACGAAATCACGCACTTTTTCAATAATCTCAGGTGTGCTAGATGAACTTGGTTTTCTGGTGTACTTATCATCTTCTAGCGTTTCTCTTCCGTCCAAAAAACGTTTGTGCCATTTTTTAAAAATCTACTTAAACAAAACTCACCGTAAACTTGTTTCATCATTTGGTACGTTTCCGAGGCACTTTTACCAAGTTTTGCATTAAATTTAATAACAGCCCTTTGTTCCATCTTAATAATTCAACACGAAAAAAATTGTACTTCTCTAATGAACGGCCGTTTCGTTTGAGTTACTTTAACAACTGCGCAGTACTTTTGGCAGAAAGCAAGCAGATAGTCACGGTTTATAACGCATTCGGGATTACACTGGTGGCGCCACCGTAGGTTGAAATCTAGTGCCAGTCTTAAAAATTCTCTGACGCACTGTGTATATATATATATATATATATATATATATATATATATATATATACAGTGAAATCTGTGTATATATATCATCATCATCATCATTGTCAACCATTATCAATCCACTGCTGGACGAAGGTCTCCCCAAGTTTCCTCCACAACGGTCTGTCTTGTGCCAGTCTCCTCCATGTCACCCCTGCATATTTACGAATTTCATCCACCCATCCCCCATGTGGTCTTTTCCTGGGTCTTTTCCTGTCCCTTGGAATCCAATCTAAAATTTCGGCTGTCCATCTATGGTCTGTCCTTCTGGCAGTATGTCCAGCCCATTGCCATTTCAGGGATTTAACTCTGATCATGATGTCTTCCACTCTCGTCATTTTTCGGATCCACGAGTTCCTCTTCTTATCTCTCCTGGTTATACCAAGCATGCACCTCTCCATGCTGCTTTGAGTTGTCTGCAGCCTTTGTATGTCTCTTTTAGTTAAGGTCCACGTCTCTGCACCATACGTAAGCACTGGAAGGATGCATTGATCAAACACTTTTCTTTTAAGACATAATGGCATATTGCTCTTGAAAATTATGCTGTTTCTTCCAAAAGCTCTCCAGGCAAGTTTTGTACGCCGATTAATTTCTTCATCAATGCGACCCTCACTTGATATCTGCTGTCCAAGATAAACGTACGTGTCTGTTATCTCCAGCTTTTCTCCATCAATCGATAAATCTTCATTTCTTGTAAAAGCATTGAACATCACTTTTGTCTTCTGAAAGTTCATTTTTAATCCCACTTCTTTACTCTTGTCAGCAAGTTCCTGGATCATACTCTGCAGCTCTGATGGGGTAGTTGCAAAAATGACTACGTCATCAGCAAAACGAAGGTGGGTTAGATAATCTCCATTAATCTTTATCCTCTTGTTTTCCCAGCTCAGTGACTGAAAAACACCCTCCAATGTGGCATTAAAGAGCTTCGGAGATATGGTGTCACCTTGTCTCACTCCCTTTCCAATTTTTACGTGTGTTGTATTTTCAAACAGCCTAATCTTTGCACTTGCATTTTCATAGATGTTATTAATAATATTAATGTATGCATCTTCAATACCGCAGGTTTTCAGAGCCATTGTAACTGCTGATGGTTTCACCGAATCAAAGGCTTTTTCATAATCGATAAAAGCCATGCACAATGGAAGTTCATATTCCCTCGCTCTTTCAATTAGTTCTCTCAGCACGTGGATATGATCTATTGTGCTGTAGCCACTCCTGAATCCAGCTTGTTCTCTCGGTTGAGCCATGTCCAGTGTTACCTTCAAGCGGTGTGAAAGAACTTTAGTGAAGATTTTATAAACTACTGATAGGAGGCTGATAGGTCTGTAGTTTCCGAGATCCTCAATGTCACCTTTTTTATGTAGCAGGATCATTGTAGCGGTGTTCCAATCCTCAGGAATCTTTCCTTCATTAAGGCATCGAGTGAAAATTTGGGCGAGTACTGTTTCGATTTCTCCACTTGCTTCTTGTATGATGTCTACAGTAATTCCATCTTCTCCTGGAGCTTTTCCTCGCTTCATGTTCTTGATTGCATGTGCAACTTCTGCTGGAAGGACTGGAGGAACTCTGGTACTGGTATCTTTCATGATGTCTGGAGTGCATGTATCATCCCTTTCATATAATTTGGAGTAGAAATCTTTCACTCTTGTCAAAATTTCGCCTCTATTTCTTGTTACAGAACCATCTTCTTTTCTCAGTGCCATAATCTGTTTTCTTCCCTTACTGAGATGTCCCTTTGCTATCTTTAGGCTTTGGTTGTTTTCAATTGCTTTCCTCACTAGCTCACAGTTGAATTTCCTTACGTCTTCAGACATACTTTTTCGTGCTGTCTTGCATAGCTCTATATATTCCACTTTGGAAGTCACATCTTCTTTAGTTGTCCTCATCTCTCTTCTTTTTTGCATCAACATTTTGGTTTTTCCTGATAATTTGTTCACATGCAACTTGTTCTTAGACCCAGCTAATTTTGTTGCTGTTTCCATAAGAGCTTTGGTTACTTTTCTGTTAACTTCAGAGATGTCCACTTCTTCCGATGTTAGGCCTTCTAAAGCAGAGAACCTGTTCTTCAGTTCTAACTTGAAGGTATTATGGTGTTTTTTAAGGTTGGTTATGTCAATAGATTTTGTTTGTCGTATGAGCTTGCCACGTTCAAGTTTAGTGTTGAGGTGCATCTTACATCTCACCAATCTATGGTCACTACCTGTGTTGAACTTGTTTAGCACACTGCAGTCTTCTATGACGAATTTTTTGTTAACATAATAAAATCAATTTCACTTGTCGTCCCATTTGGATGTCTCCATGTCCATTTCCTGTGTGGCTTTTTCTTGAAGAAGGAGTTCAAGATGAAAAACCCTTCTGCCTCTGCAAACTCAACGAGAGTATTTCCACGCTGGTTTCTGTTGCCATGACCGAATTTACCTACTGAAGTTTCATTCTGTTGCCGTTGACCTATTTTTGCATTGAAATCTCCCATAATTATTTTCAAGTGCTGCTTACCTTTATTATTTAGATGACAAATTTCCTCATAAAATTCTTCAATTTCTTCTTCAGGATGACTTGTGGTGGGTGCATAAGTTTGAATAATCTGAGCCTGGTTTCTTTTCGAGAGTTGGAAAACAAGTCGTGCAGCTCTGTCAGAGGAACTTTCAACTTCTACAACTTTATCCTTCAGTTTCTTGTTTATTATAAATCCAACACCACTAGTTCTGCCAGTATCTGTCCCACGATAGTAGAAGAGATGTCCACTTTTCAGTTCGATGAGATCTTCTCCTTTTCTCCTTACCTCACTTAGCCCCACGATGTCCCACTTGATCCTTTGTAGTTCCTCTTCCAATTCAAGAAGCCTTGAATCAGAAGATAGAGAGCGTCCATTGTAAGTAGCCAAGGTCAGCATCAGATGGCAGCCTAGTCCGGTCCTCCGGGGATTCTTAGTATATATATATATATATATATATATATATTTCCTAATACAATTACGGTTAATTCGATTTCCCGCTTGAGACATATTTTTCATGTAGTCCCTAGAATTGAGAGGCAAATAATTAGGAATGTACCGTATTTAATACGGGTTGAATCTCGCTTAATAAGCGGTTAGTTTTGTAGCATCATGTACATTTGAAGTCGGGTGAGTAGCATGTAATACTATGCCAAAAAAAAAAAAAAAAAAAAAAAAAGGATCAGTCACGTGTTACATGTGTCACTGGATGTTTACTTTGATTAGACAGAAAATTCCTATTCCTCGCCGCTAGCTAGACGGGCTTATCGTGGGCTCAGCTTCTGGTTTTCAAGCTTCAGGTGTGCCTTTCCCCCTCAAAAGAGTCCCCTTTTCCGTGAAGTTGACGGGGACACACAAATCGCCTCGCTGATGTAAGGCGTTTTGTGTCCAGTATGATTGAAGTTTCTGACACCATCAGTAAAATTAATCAGCTAGAAACGATAATTCTGAATTCCACTTTTAAAAAAATGAAACAAAATAAGATTAAGAATTATTTTAAGAAACTGTAATTGAATTACGGTTTTTAATACTGCACAAGAAAAAAAAATTTAAAATTGATGTTTTAAAAATTATTTTATTTTTTTATTTAAAAATTACTTTTTTCGTGATGTTTTTATGCATTTTTTAAAATTAATATTGTGCGGTTACCCAGTTTGTGACTAGAGCACATTGTGCTTTTCTCTGGTGTTTTTGTACGCTTTCCAACCGTAGGTTAAAGAAGCGTATATGTTCTAGCTTTGTCCGTCTGTCTGTCTGTCTGCACGATAACTCGCGCAAAAATGGTTCGATTTCGATGAAATTATAGTATGTGTTAGGGGATCACTGGGTACGAACCCTGTTTAAAACGGACGAAATGGGGTCAAAAGTCAGGAGCGGGATCCATTCCATTGCCATTGTGCGTCATAACTTATGTAAAGATACTTCGATTACGACAAAATTCTATCATTTTGTTTCGGAGTGATACTGAACCAACAATAATATCATCGAAATGGGGTCAAAGGTCAGAACACAGGATCGAAATTTATTCCACATCTATTATAACTTGACTAAAAATGCTTTTATTGCGACAAAACTTTAATATGTTGTTCCGGAGGTAAACTAAATCAATTGTCCTTAATATCATCAAAATGGGGTCAAAGGTCAGGGCACAGGAGCGAGATTTATTCCACAGCCATTATCTTCATAGCTTGACTAAAAATGCTTCTATTGCGACAAAACCTCAGTATGTCGTTCCGGAGGAATACTGAACCAATTTTGTATAATATCATCGTAATGGGGTCAAAGGTCAGGGCACAGGAGCGAGATTTTTTCCACAGCCATTATCCTCATAACTTGACTAAAATTGCTTCTATTGCGACCAAACTTTAATATGGTGTTCCGGAGGTATACTGAACCAATTCTGTTTAATATCATCGTAACGTGGTCAAATGTCAGGGCACAGAAGCGAGATTTATTCCACAGCCATTATCCTCGTTAACTTGAGTAACGATTTCTGGTACGTTGGAAAGCGCATCATAATCAGTGCATTGCATGATTTTACTAACTTGTTTTTTAATAGCATTGTTTTTGGTGTTCTCCAACCAGTTTCGTGAATATGCAGCTAACATATACAGCGGTACGTAGCTTAATTTTTATTTTTTTACTATTTCCGGCTAATACGCTAATTTGCGTCGGTCCCTTGAAAATCGTATTAAGCGGATTTTACTGTATACAAGGTTTTCCTGGGGGTTTCCGCAGAGTTCCCGTGTTTGGGGACGCATATGCGTGGATGGCTCCCTCTCAAGTCGGCCCCGTAAACACTTTGTCTTTGGACCCCCCACTTTCCCTGAGTTGACTGGGTTCACCGGATGAGCATCAAAGCGCTGGTAGTAAAACAATACGAGACGATTGCGATCTTGATGATGTTAATGTTATATATTAGGTCTTAAAAGAAAAGTTTTTAATCAATGCATCCTTCCAGTGCTTACGTACTGAGTAGAAATGTGGACCTCAACGAAAGAAGACATGCAAAGATTACAAACAACTGAAAGAAGTATGGAGAGATTCATGCTTGGTGTAACCAGGAGAGAGATAACAAGAGGAACTTATGGGTCAGGAAAATGACAAGAGTGGAACACATCGTGATCAGAGTAAAATCCTTGAAATGGCAATCGGCTGGACATTTTACCAGAAGGACGGATCACCGAAATTTTAGACTGGATTCCAAGGGACAGGAAAAGACCTATAAGAAGACCACATGGGAGATGGGTGGATGAAATTCGAAAGTATGCAGGGGTGACATGAAGGTGACTAGCACAAGACAGACCGTTGTGGAAGAAACTTGGGGAGACCTTCATCCAGCAGTGGATTAATAATGGTTATTGATGATGATGATTACATACAATCGTGGCCAAAAATCCTGTACAAGTAGACTAAAAGTCAAATTTTCGATGTTTGAAGTCAACTTATACAGCGTAATGGTAAAGTCTGGAATACATATTATACATCATTTCAAGGAAATTTTATGCTGAATTAAATTTTTTTATAGAATGTTATTACCAGTAATAGAAGTGGAGTTACAAGCAAAGGTACAGCGTCTAGTCATAAAAAGCAACAAATAGTGGAGTTTGTAAAAATAGTGTATAATGTGTTTAACGTAAAATTACTGCTGTGTAGTACATTTTTGACACTTGCGGTACATTTGAAATAACTGACCAATATGCAAAATACGCTTTAATATTTAATTGGATAACCAAGGTTACTTAGTAACAAAGTGCCCCTTCTTGGTATGGAACTAAATAACTTCTCTAGTTCTCCATTGGCGATAACACGGTGTAATACGGCCCTTACAGACTCAATTAACTTTAATTGAGTTTCATGACTAGACTTTGTACTTCTGCTTATAACTTTACTTCTATTATTGGTAAGAACATTGAAAAAAATATTTGAATTCAGCATGAAATTTCCTTTAAAATGATTTATGATACGCATTCAAACATCAAAAATTTGACTTTCGGTCCACTGGTTGACTTCAAACATCAAAAATAAGTTGACTTCAAACATCAAAAATTTGACTTTCGGTCCACTGGTGCACGATATTTGGCCACGATTGTATATATTAATGGAGATTATTTAACTCACCTTGGGTTTGCTGATAATTTTTGCAACTGCCCCTTCAGAGCTGCAGACTATGATCCAGGAACTTGCTGACAAGAGTAAAGAGGTGGAATTAAAAATGAACTTTCAGAAGACAAAACTGATGTACAATGCTTTTACAAGAAATGAAGATTTTGCGATTGACGGAAAAAAGCTGAGGATATCCGATACCTACATTTACTTTGGACAGCAGATATCAAGGAAAGGTCACATTGATGAATAAATAAATTGACGTATAAAACTTGGTTGGGGAGCTTTTGGAAGAAACAGTATGATTTTTAAGAGCAATATGCCATATGTCTTAAAAGAAATGTGTTTAATCAATGCATCCTACGTATGGAGCATAGACGTGGACCTTAACTAAAAGAGACATACAAAGATTTCAGACAGCTGAAAGTAGCACGGGGAGATGCATGCTGGGTGTAAACAGGATAGATAAGAAGAGGAACTCATGGATCAGGAAAATGACAAGAGGGGAAGACATTATGATCAGAGTAAAATCCCTGAAATGGCAGTGGGCTGGACATGTTGCTAGAAGAACAGACCAACGACGTACAAATGAAATTTCAAACTGGATTCCAAGAGACAGGAAAGGACTCAAAAGAAGACCACGCGGGAGATGGGTAGATGAAATTCGAAAACATGCGGGAGTGACATGGAGGAGGCTGGCGCAAGATAGAACATTGTGGAAGAAACTTCGCGAGACCTTCATTTAGCAGTGGATTGATAGTGGTTAATAATGATGATGATGCTGGTGATATATGTACTGTATATACAGGTGTTGTTCAAAATAATGGAATCACCTGGAAACAATAGGTTTTGCACACCTAATATGAAATAGGAGCCCCCCTTGGCATTTAAAAATGCTTGAATCCTCCTTGGAATGTACGCATACAAGTCCTGGATGGTGTTAGGTGGTATGTTGTACCATTCTTCCTGCAGAAACTGCTCCAATTCCTTGTGAGACGCCGGAGGAGGATAACGGGATCGCTCTCTGTTTTCCAACACAGACCCCCAGGGGCTCAATGAGGTTTAAGTCCGGTGATTGTGCAGGCCAGGGAAGGTGTGCAACTTCATCCTCATGCTCCTCAAACCATGATTGAACAGTTCGACTTCGGTGAATCTGGGCATTATCATCTTGAAAGGTGCAATCCCCAGACGGAAAGAATGTCTGCGTCATTGAATGCACATGGTCGGCCAAAAGGGTGACATAGTCACCGCTAGTAATCCGTCCGTGTGAGGTGATAATGGGACCGGCTGCAAACCACGAGATCACGGCCCAAACCAATACGGAACCTCCCCCAGGCTCCACTGTAGGAAATAGACAGTCTGGGTTGTAGGCTTCTGCGGGGGTTCTCCACACTTAAACCCGTCCTGTGGTGGGGAAGAGTGAGAAACGTGATTCAGCGGAAAACAAGACATGTTTCCATTGATCCGCAGTCCACGTTTTATGTTCCTGGCACCACTGCAGTCTCCGTTTCATATTCACCTGTGACACCAGAGGTTTTGCAATCGCAGCTCTGCCATAAATATTGTGCTTATGCAATTCCCTTCGCACGGTATGGTTCGACACTGGGTTTTGGAGATGTGCATCAAGCTTAGAAGTCACTTTCGTCGGCGTTGTCTTCCTCCTTGCTGTCACAATTCTCTTTAATGCCCTCCTGTCTCTCGCAGTGAGTTTGGTTTTCCTTTCACAGTTGTGTCTCGCAGATGATGTTGTGCCGTGAACATTGTATGCTGTCGTGACCTTTGACACGGTACCTCTAGATACCCCCAATACCTGTGCCACTGTGGTTGCCGACGCACCAACCAGACGGGCTCCTACAATCTTCCCTCTTTGGAACTCCGACAGGTCACTCATTGTGTCTTCACCTAGAACGAAATTATGCAAACACCGATTTACAATGCAATCACACAGAACCTCGAGACTATAAGCAACAATTTTTTACAAAAAATATTGTAGCTACATGTTCGTTTTACTCAAACAGCAGCACACGCCAAAGTCACTGTTTTCCGCGAGGTGTTTCCATTATTTTGGACAACCCCTGTATATATCTTATAGTTGAAAGCAGATTTGTTCTGGTCGGGTCCGGGTGAGTTACAGATCCGGGTCAGGTCAAAATAAGTGACTTCCTGGTCGGGGTCCAAAATGTTTGACCCTTTTCCAACTCTGAACATGATCGCTGTTTTAAATGTTTTTTCAGCTTCCTCTGACGAGGTGGTTACATACGAAATTAACTTTTAACATTTTCTAAACAGAGATTAAGGGATATTGAAAGATGGTGAGGGGAGGCGATAAAAGCCGGTATGTACACAGGAAATGTAAGTTTGGCAAGAGGTAGAGATAGTAAAAAAGCAACAGAAACATTCTTGTCTTCTTGTAAACTGACCTATCCGTAAGGACGACGGCAGAGTGTCGTCAATAGGTATTCGTAATTCCTTATTTTCCAGGGAAAAAGGAAGTTTTTAGAAGTTAGTAAAATCATGCAATGTATTGATTATGATACGCTTTCCAACATACCAGAAATCATTACTCAAGTTATGAGGATAATGGCTGTGGAATAAATCTCGCTCCTGTGCCCTGACCTTTGACCCCATTTCTATGATATAAAACAGAATTGGTTCAGTATACCTCCGGAACAACATACTAAAGTTTTGTCGCAACAGAAGCGTTTTTAGTCAAGTTACGAGGATAATGGCTGTGGAATAAATCTCGCTCCTGTGCCCTGACCTCTGACCCCATTTCCATGACATAAAACAGAATTGGTTCAGTATACCTCCGGAACAACATACTAAAGTTTTGTCGCAACAGAAGCGTTTTTAGTCAAGTTACGAGGATAATGGCTGTGGAATAAATCTCGCTCCTGTGCCCTGACCTTTGACCCCATTTCTATGATATAAAACAGAATTGGTTCAGTATACCTCCAGAACAACATACTAAAGTTTTGTCGCAACAGAAGCGTTTTTAGTCAAGTTACGAGGATAATGGCTGTGGAATAAATCTCGCTCCTGTGCCCTGACCTTTGACCCCATTTCTATGATATAAAACAGAATTGGTTCAGTATACCTCCGGAACAACATACTAAAGTTTTGTCGCAACAGAAGCGTTTTTAGTCAAGTTACGAGGATAATGGCTGTGGAATAAATCTCGCTCCTGTGCCCTGACCTTTGAGCCATTTCTATGATATAAAACAGAATTGGTTCAGTATACCTCCGGAACAACATACTAAAGTTTTGTCGCAACAGAAGCGTTTTTAGTCAAGTTACGAGGATAATGGCTGTTGAATAAATCTCGCTCCTGTGCCCTGACCTCTGACCCCATTTCTATGATATAAAACAGAACTGGTTCAGTATACCTCCGGAACAACATACTAAAGTTTTGTCGCAACAGAAGCGTTTTTAGTCAAGTTACGAGGATAATGGCTGTGGAATAAATCTCGCTCCTGTGCCCTGACCTTTGACCCCATTTCTATGATATAAAACAGAATTGGTTCAGTATACCTCCGGAACAACATACTAAAGTTTTGTCGCAACAGAAGCGTTTTTAGTCAAGTTACGAGGATAATGGCTGTGGAATAAATCTCGCTCCTGTGCCCTGACCTTTGACCCCATTTCACTGATATTCACCAGAACCAGTTCAGTATACCTGCGGAATAACATGATAAAGTTTTGTCGCAATCGAAGCATTTTTGGGTACGTTATGACGCATAAGGGCGATAGAATGGATCCCGCTCTTGTGCCCTGACCTTTGACCCCATTTCAATTATATTATATAGAATTGTTGGTTCAGCGTACGTCCGGAACTACATGATAAAGTTTTGTCGCAACAGAAGCAATGTTCGTCAAGTTATGAGGATAACGGCTGTAAAATAGATGTCGCCCCTGTACCCTGACCTTTGCCCCATTTCGATGATATTCACCAGAACCGGTTCAGTATAATTCCGGAACAACATGATAAAGTTTTGTCGCAATCGAAGCATTTTTTACGCAAGTTATGATGCATAAAGGTGATGGAATGGATCCCGCTGCTGTTTCCTGATCTTTGACCCCATTGCGTCCATTTTCAACAGGGTTCGTTCCCAGGTTGTCCCCTACCACATACTGAAATTTCATCGAAATCGAACCAATTTTACGCGAGTTATCGTACGGACGGACAGACAGACGGACAAAGCTGGGGCGTATACGTTTCTTCAATGTGCGGTTGGAAAGCGTAAAAAACTAGGTGAATGCCATTTATTTGGTTTGCTAATAACCGTGTTGGACTTCGATATATGCGGTTTCTCCATAAATTATTGTGTACGATATGCGATTATACAAGGAAGAATAGTACGAAGCTCAAATGAATCAATAAAAGCTTTGGTTTATGCGGGATCGTTATATCTGGGTTCCACTTTGCTTACATCATCATTTGTCCATTCGTCCCTTCCTCCATGCGGGGATCTTACCCCTGCACTCAGTAGTGCGATTTTTTTCTTTTGTTAGAGGCTTTAACGACCACCGTGAGCAACTCAATGGGCTATAAGCAGTCGCCCGTCCCTAATTTAGGGTCACTGGTTCCAGGGAAGGGAGAGAGCCAGTGCCGTAAGACAAACACAACATCCATGCCTCACCGGGATTCGAACCCTGGCCCACATTTTTTTTTTATTGGAGGTTTAACGACCACCGTGAGCAACTCAATGGGCTATAAGCAGTCGCCCGTGCCTAAAATAGGGTCACTGGTTCCAGGGAAGGGAGAGAACCAGTGCCGTAAGACAAACACAACATCCATGCCTCACCGGGATTCGAACCCTGGACCACATTTTTTTTTCTTGATTGGAGGTTTAAAGACCACCGTGAGCAACTAAATGGGCTATAAGCAGTCGCCCGTCCCTAATTTAGGGTCACTGGTTCCAGGGAAGGGAGAGAGCCAGTGCCGTAAGACAAACACAACATTCATGCCTCACCGGGATACCAACCCGGACCACCTTTTTTTTTTTTTTTTGGTTGGAGGTTTAACGACCACCGTGAGCAACTCAATGGGCTATCAGCGGGCGCCCGTCACTAATTTAGGGTCACTGGTTCCAGGGAAGGGAGAGAGCCAGTGCCGTAAGACAAACACAACATCCATGCCTCACCGGGATACGAACCCGGACCACCTTTTTTAGCAGTCGCCCGTCTCTAATTTAGGGTCACTGGTTTCAGGGAAGGGAGAGAGAGCCAGTGTGCCGTAAGACAAACACAACATCCATGCCTCACTGGGATTCGAACCGGGACCCCTTTCGGACGAATGATCAGAGGCCATCGTTTAGACCACTGTGCCACCGGGGCGGCCCTGGACCACTTTCGGACGAATGATGAGAGGCCATCGCCTTAGACCACTGTGCCACCGGGGCGGCCCTGGACCCCTTTCGGACGAATGATCAGAGGCCATCGCCTTAGACCACTGCCCCACCGGGGCGGCCCTGGACCCCTTTCGGACGAATGATGAGAGGCCATCGCCTTAGACCACTGCGCCACCGGGGCGGCCCTGGACCCCTTTCGGACGAATGATCAGAGGCCATCGTCTTAGACCACTGCGCCACCGGGGCGGCCCTGGACCCCTTTCGGACGAATGATGAGAGGCCATCGCCTTAGACCACTGCGCCACCGGGGCGGCCCTGGACCCCTTTCGGACGAATGATGAGAGGCCTTCGCTTAGACCACTGCGCCACTGGTGCTGCCCTGGACCCCTTTCGGACGAATGATGAGAGGCCATGGCCTTAGACCACTGCGCCACCGGGGCGGCTAGTAGTGCGATTTCAAAATTTCCTGTTGTGTTTTGAAGTTGGTCGAAATCTACATCTTTCACTGCTTTTCAGATGCGGCATTTTGCAGCTAGAGGACACAAACTCAGGTGGTACTGATCTCCACATATACACAATGTGCGTGAGTGTCTAAAGGGGTAAGTGAGTGTCTAAACGATGCGTGAGTGTCTAAGGGTGCGTGAGTGTCTAAAGGGTGTCTAAAGGGTGCGTGAGTGTCTAAAGGGTGCGTGAGTGTCTAAAGGGTGCGTGAGTGTCTAAAGGGTGTCTAAAGGGTGCGTGAGTGTCTAAAGGGTGCGTAAGTGTCTAAGGGTGCGTGAGTGTCTAAAGGGTGCGTGAGTGTCTAAAGGGTGCGTGAGTGTCTAAAGTGGTGCGTGAGTGTCATGGTAAACGCTAAAGGAGTGCGTGAGTGTCTACCAACTATCACCACCATGGTAAACGTCGCTAAAGGGGTGCGTGAGTGTCTACCAACTATCACCACCATGGTAAACGTCGCTAAAGGGGTGCGTGAGTGTCTACCAACTATCACCACCATGGTAAACGTCGCTAAATGGGTGCGTGAGTGTTTCCAGGAACACAACAGCGATGCCTCTGTTCTCCCATGTCGGGCGAAATCGCCCGACCTCAACCCCATAGAGCATTTGTGGGACTAATTCGATCGACAGGTTTGACGTGCGAACCAACCACGTCATCTTCGGTAGCTCCGTGCGCGGCTGTTGTCCGAATGACCACGTGTGCCTCGGGCAACCTTCCAGGGTCTCATTGCCTCCATGCAACGCCGTCTCGCCTCTATCATTCGGGCCAAGGGTGGTTATTCCCATTATTAATTAGGTAGTCATATTATTCCGATACGACTGTGTGTTATGTTTCATACCACTGTCTCTAAAATTGGGATTGAAAAAATATTGCTTTTGTAGGATACCTTCTATTACGGAACCCATTCGCTCAGACCTTTCAATTCAGATAACTCAGTTTTCCCGCTAGGTGTCGTAAACACTTTCTTACAACATCTCATTCTAGAAGCCAAATTTGAAAAATTCTTCTTACATAGCATAGCTTCCAACACACTTTTCTCGCTACACTATTAAAAATTTTGTTGTAGATTGCATCAAAAGTGGTTTAGTTGTACCACTCTCTGAGAAAAGATACGCTGTTGTACTGTCCAAACAGAATCCAAAAATATGCTGCAACTTTGCAACACATTCCGGATCGAGGTTGCAGCACATTATCTACAAGAGGTTGCACCATGTTGTTGCACCAAACCATGGTATAATTTTTCTCAGAAAGTGGTGCAGCTAGTGTAGTACCATTTTTTGGTGCAAATTACCACAACATTTTTAACAGTGTATGGTAACGTTACAATGTATATTTTATATTTCTTACTACAGCTCAATCTAAACGCCCAATTACATTTTTTTTACATTCATAACTGCACTTTTAAGTTTTTTGCGTACATTTCCTGATTCCTCACAGCGCTTATTCGTGACACGACCATCATGCATTGTTTTTCTCGACTGATCACACGGAATTAATCAGAAACTAGACAGGCAGTAAATAAGAAGGTGTCAACATCCACTGATTTCGAATTTTTCTGAGAAATAATATGTTTACTACCCTGAACTACACTGCTGGCCACCCCAAATGCAACACCAAGAAGGACACGAGAGCAGCAAAACCAGATTTACTGGACACATAACAACAGATACAAAGATGAAACGATTGAGCTTACAGGCCCGTGCGACTTGCGGAACACGCAGACATCAATAGTTCGTGTGGCCCCCATGGCTGGCAATAACGGCCGCTACACGCCGCGGTATCGAACGAAAGAGGCTTTGGATGTGTGCTTGGGGTATGTCGGTCCAGGCTGCTTCCACACGTTGCCACAGTTCATCACGGGTGGTGCTTGCCGGGCCACTCGGTTGCCGATCAGCGACCAGACGTGCTCGATGGGCGACATATTGGGAGAACAGGTGGGCCACAGCAGCAGTGACACCTGGTGGGCCGTGTAGGATTGTTGCACGATGCGTGCCACGTGCGGGGCGCGCATTGTCCTGTTGAAACGTGGCCGCTGGCAGGTCCTGCAGGTAAGGGAGGACTACAGGCTCAGAAACCTCTGAGATGTAGCGGTGGCTGTTGAGTGTACCAGCGATGCGTACCAGAAGGGTGTGGGTGTCATATCCAATTGCGCCCCAAAACCATAACGCCAGGTGACGGACTGGTATGGCGATGCATAATGCAGGCGTCATACAGTTTCTCGCAGCGGTGCCGCCGCACGCGGATCCCACCATCATGGTGTTGCCGGCAGAAGCGGGATTCGTCGGAGAAGACAATGTCGCACCATTCCGAAGTCCAGGTGCATCGTTCAACTGCCCACTGCCGTCGCACTCGCCGGTGGTGTAACGTCAATGGCAATCGGTGCAATGGGCGCCGCGCGACAAGTCCCCGCTCCTGCAGACGACGTCGAACGGTACGTGCTGACACAGGTTGTTGCGCAGTACACCCTAATTCCTGCGCTAACGTTCGTGATGTGGCGGTGCGAGCCGTCAATGCCCGCCGCACAACATGCCGGTCCTCTCGTTCGGTGGTGTGCCGCGGCTACGGCAATCACTCATGTCGGTCCGTCCGTTCCTCCTTCACCCACCGAATCCATACTCGCCTCACTGTGGCTGGATGTCGTCCCACACGGGCGCCGACGTCTCGGTACGATAACCCGCTGTCGCGATAAGCCACTATTCGTCCTCTGTCGAACTCCGAAACGTGCTGGAATGACTGGCGTATTCTACGACGAGGCATGAGGCAGCTTCCCACGCACAGGTCCGGCATCATAACATACTTCCAGTACTTATACCCCGCCTTCTGTGCACCCTTCTTATGGTGCTTCTCGGTGGCGTGCCAGGCGCACATGATTTGCATATGCCCTGCAAAGCTAATCGTTTGCATGTCCTCTCGCGGGCGACGCATGCTGTGAATTTCAGACCAATCGGATGCTTCCTTCTTGGTGTTTCATTTTGGGTGGCCAGCAGTATATTTCTCGGTAAACATGTAAAATTTTCCTTGTTTGGTCCTAATTTTCAAGTGCCGCTTTTGCCTCCTATAGTTAGATGGGCTTACATCAACAGGAAAAAAAGGCCATCTTGAGAGCCACCAAATCTCACTAAAGTACCTCTAATGTTTTCCTCATTTCCTTTGCCTTTCAAATCAAGAAACTGCATTACCATGTCTGTAAAGAATTACCAACCCGATCTTCTTGTAATTACCAATGAGTTCAGCTTGGGAATTAGCATGCAGCGAATTATCATCGAATCATCCGAGAAAGCCAAGAATCTTCAGAGGGCATTTCGCACCGCTAACGCTCTCCAACTAAGAAAGAATTTTTCAAATTGCACTCTTAGAAGCAGAGATATCGACAAAATAAAATATACATCTACGCCCCTGGCGGATAAACTCCACATTATGTTAAGAAGAAAGTATTCTGAAAAAGTTTAACGAGGTGAGCGTATTAGTCCACGAAAGAATTTCTTTCAATCGAGTTTTCAGAAGCTCACATTTGCTTCAAATGCATCTGAAGCAGAAAAAGAACGATTGCTATTGACCAAACTATTACTTATGACCTTACTATTGACTTAACTGTAATTATATTTACCTTATAATCCATAGTTGAAATTAAGCATATTGCTGGTGTGTCAATTTTCTTTTTTTTTTTTTTGTGGACACACTGATGAATCCCAACCATGCCACCATTCATACAATTATAACTCCATCGGTAGGTTTTCGGTGTGAATAATCACTATATGACCCGGAAACACAAATTTTGGGTTCATATACGATATTTACTTAACTACTATACTATTGACTTAACTATTGACCAAACCAGTCATTACCAAAAAAAATTAGAAATTATACGCAAAACATTTTCCATCAGGAGCTGTATTTTTCAAATTGGAGTTTCTAGAAGCAGAGATATCGGAGAAAACGCAATTTAATATTACGCCCCCTAGCGGAAAATCTATGCATTACTTGAAAGAGAGACTGTACCAAAAATAGTCTTTAATATAAATGGCATCGGAAGAAAACGAATTTTTTCAATCGGATATTTAGAAGCAAATACATGAAATAAAATGTTTTTTTTAATTGGGTGTAAATTGCATTTAGGCCCTCTAACAGCGAAGCTGTGCATCGGGAAAAAAAAAAAAAACAAAACGGAATACACGGATCATCATTCTCACATTTTAAGCTTCCCAATTCAAAACGAGATTTTTAAATCGGACTAATAGTTGCGGAGATATCGTGTCCACAGGCGGAAGGGCGGACAAACCGATAACATAAGCACGGCATTGTTTTACAAAAGACGTGCTGAAAAGATCCCGTGAAAAAGAACATTTTTAGGAAATAAAAAAAGATATATAAAAGGTTGAGAACGATTTTGCTATCCTCGATAGCGGTTTTAAATTTTTCCACTAGGAGATGCATATAAAATAATAAATAAATAATTAAAAATATGAAAAGATATGGGCCTTTTCGTATTTTTTTAACTAAGATATTCTTATTTTTTAATATAGGATATATATGGGCAGACGGATCTCCACTAGATTACACCAACTGGGACGAAGGACAACCAGATCATGCTGACCGAAGAATGCGTTGTGGTTTCATGAGTTCAGTGAGGAAAAAGTGGTCCCTGTCCTATTGTGGTTCGCTGAACTGGTTCATCTGCAAAGCACCTAAACGTAAGTATCATGATATTTCTTCGAGAAATTTCTATGAAAAAAAAATGGTGAAAGTTTATCTCAAATACATCACAAAGATGGCCCTTCCGAGTGATGGTCGTGACGACTGTCATTTAGAGCATAACGTTCCGCGCATCTAGAGTGTTTTCACCTCCAATGTTATTTGATGTGAGTTGCGCAAGAGTTTTTCTCTAATATCTCCCTTCATTAGATCTTTTGTCCTCGATGAAAAGTATTCTGTGTTCTGTGCTATCACATCGTCGGAGGATGGGCGATCGCAATGGTCTTCAAATAAAAATTCCTTTGTGGCATGTTTATCTGCGGCTTTGAACTAGGTACGGCGTTATGTTCGATAACAGACCAACGTCACAAATGGAACTGCGGCATTATTCTCAAAAATACGGTATACAAGTTTCTCTCAAAGTCCGACTGAAGAAACCATGATGATCGCTGTTGTGCGCGCGGTCTATCATTCGACGACATCCGCGGAATTGTTGCGTTGACCACATGGGGACCAGATGCATATGCAGCTATTATATGGGTTAAGGCAGAAGCGGGATTCATCGGTATACACTACATGACGCCATTCTTCAATCTACGTTGCTGGGGTGCGGCAACAATTCACGAACTGACCGGGGGGTAGACAACCCGATGGGCGCTGTACATGCAAGCCTACTTCTCGTAGACTGTTTAAAACGGTTTGACGTGTGATTAGATGAATGGTACTCGCCATTATTACGGTTTGATGTGTGATTAGGTGATTGGTACTCGCCATTATTACGGTTCGATGTGTGATTGAGTGAATGGTACTCGCCATTATTACGGTTTGACGTGTGATTAGGCGAATGGTACTCGCCATTATTACGGTTTGATGTGTGATTGGGTGAATGGAACTCGCCATTGTTGCGGTTTGATGTGTGATTGGGCGAATGGTACTCGCCATTATTACGGTTTGATGTGTCGTCAGGTGAATGTTACTCGCCAGTATCACGGTTTGATGTGTGATTAGGTGAATGGTACTCGCCATTATTACGGTTTTATGTGTGATTGGGTGAATGGTACTCACCATTATTACGGTTTTATGTGTGATTGGGTGATGATACTCGCCATTATTACGGTTTTATGTGTGATTAGGTAAATGGTACTCGCCATTATTCTGATTTGATGTGTGATTAGGTGAATGGTACTCGCCATTCATATGGTTTGATGTGTGATTGGGTGAATGGTACTCGCCATTCATACGGTTTGATGTGTGATTGGGTAATTGGTATCCGCCATTTTTACGGTTTGATGTGTGATTAGGTGAATGGTACTCGCCATTATTACGGTTTTATGTGTGATTAGGTAAATGGTACTCGCCATTATTCTGATTTGATGTGTGATTAGGTGAATGGTACTCGCCATTATTACGGTTTGAGTTTGGTCTGTGATTAGGTGAATGGTACTCGCCACTATTACGGTTTTATGTGTGATTGGGTGAATGATACTCGCCATTATTACGGTTTTATGTGTGATTGGGTGATGATACTCGCCATTATTACGGTTTTATGTGTGATTAGGTAAATGGTACTCGCCATTATTCTGATTTGATGTGTGATTAGGTGAATGGTACTCGCCATTATTACGGTTTGATGTGTGATTGGGTGAATGGTACTCGCCATTCATACGGTTTGATGTGTGATTGGGTAATTGGTATCCGCCATTTTTACGGTTTGATGTGTGATTAGGTGAATGGTACTCGCCATTATTACGGTTTGATGTGTGATTAGGTGAATGCTATTCGCCATTTATACGGTTTGATGTGTGATTGAGTGAATGGTATTTGCCATTGTTTCGGTTTGATGGTTGATTGGGTGAATGGTATTCGTCATTATTGCTCTTCTTATAGCTGAATGGCGCCGGTTCTGTAAGACCTGTGGATGGGTCAAACGGTCTTCTAATCTTTTAGTCACCCTCGGCCTTCCACCTTGTTTTTTTTTATATATTTTTTTTCAAATAAGGAGTTTGAATTTTTTTTTCTGAAGAACGATTTCTTCTGAAACAATTTTAGCAATAACTATTGACAACGATGGTACTCTACGCCTTCTGTTTCTACTAACATTTATCTATAATCAGCATAAGTTACTATGAATTTTACACTGAAGTGCCAGAAAAACTGGTACAGACGAGCTTATGCAAAATACATATCAACGTCACATATGCGCGTACTCGGTTGCGTTCGCCAGTGCGTATATAAAGCGATAGACATCCTTGCCAGCCGTCACAGCTGTTTTCGGCATGAGAATGACAAGTAATAACGATTTAAGCGATTTTCAAGGCGGTGTCATAGTTGGCGCTCGTGAGGTGGGCCATAGTATTTCGGAGATAGAAACGAAGTTCGGATTTTCACGGACGACCATTGCAAGGGTGTACCGTGACTACAAGAATTCCGGCAAAACCTCCAATCTACGATACCAGTGTGGCCGAAAAAGACATTGGGTGAACGTGACCACCGTCGGCTGTCAAGAATCGTCGGAATTCAATGCTGGAGCCTCAACAAGCATCAGCGTCCGGCCTGTGCAACGTACTCTGCACGATATGGGCTTTGGGAGCCGATGCCCAACTCGAGTTCCCTTGATGGGTGCACGACACAGAGCTATGGGTCTCGCTTGGGCACGGGAACACTGCCACTTGATGACTGGAAACAAGTAGCCTGGTCTGACGAGTCGCGTTTCCAACTGCATCGGGCAAATGGAAGGATTCGTGTGTGGCGCAAACCCCATGAAGCCATGGATCCCGGCTGTCAACAGGGAACTGTACCGCGGTTGGTGGGGGGTCCGTAATGGCATGGGGTGTGTTTTGCTGGACTTCACTTGGAGCCCTGGTACGTCTACAAACTTCTGTGCCTGGCCAACACTATGTGTGCATTCTTTTTGACAAGGTACACCCGTTCATGTTCTGCATTCATGCTGATGGGTTGTGCCTGTTCCAACAGGACAATGCAAGTGTCGGGAGGCCATATTATGTTTAGCGGAGCATTCATCTGAGTTTGGGGTGTTGCCATTCCACCCAAGTCCCCAGATCTGAACGTGATAGAACACATTTGGGATGCCACCCAACGCGGTATCGAACACGCTGACCTCGGAATACACCCGAATTGTGGAACGCTCTGCAGGAAGTATGAAGTGCATTGCCTACAGAATATTTCCAGAAGCCAGTGGAGTCCATGCCCCGTCGTATTTCTTCAGCCCTTCGCTCCCGTGGGGGACCTACCAAGTATTAGACTGGTATACCAGTTTTTCTGGCACTTCAGTGTATATGGTATAAGTTGTTTTTAAGTAAATAAAGTAAAACATTTCTTTCTTTTTATTTCTTAAAACTTTTATATCTGAAAAAACAAAACAAAAATCAAAGCGGCACAGTAGCTACTGTGCCCGCAACCTACAGCGTAGAGCTACGTCAACTGTAATTCACTGAATACTTTAAGGACGTAGAACTAGTGAGATAGTGTCATGAAATAGTGACAGTTGACGTAGTTTTACCTTGTAGGTTGCGGCACAGTAACTATTGTGCCCCTTTGATGTTTTTTTATTTGACTGTGTACATATTGTGAAAACATACACATACCCATACCTCACCCAGCGGGAAAGCCTTACAAAGCACGTCGCATGCGAAATTTTGCACATAGCTCTAGCTATTGAGCGAAAAATTATTTTTTCAAGTTTAAATTTCTGAATGTTTAGATATTTCTTTCTTTTTTTTTTTTTTTTTTTGATTGGAGGTTTAACGACCACCGTGAGCAACTCAATGGGCAGTCGCCCGTCCCTAATTTGGTTCCAGGGAAGGGAGAGAGCCAGTGCCGTAAGACAAACACAACATCCATGCCTCACCGGGATTCGAACCCGGACCCCTTTCGGACGAATGATCAGAGACCAACGCCTTAGACCACTGCGCCACCGGGGCGGCAGATGTTTATTTCAGAGGCCAGCTATATGCCTGTTGGAAATAAGCGTACAGAGCATTTTTCTTTTGTGATGTATTTTAGGACAGTAAATGACAAATTATGGCTTGGCCACATGACTTTAACCTCGCCTGCTTTTTTCCAATATGGCCTCCAAGGTACAGTGCAGTATATGAACTCCAGGAATCCGGCTTTATCACCGAAACTATTGACTCTACGGAGATAATTGTTAATGCAATAATGTTTTTTTTTTTTTGATTGGAGGTTTAACGACCACCGTGAGCAACTCAGTGGGCTACAAGCAGTCGCCCGTCCCTAATTTACGGCCACTGGCTCCAGGGAAGGGAAAGAACCAGCGCCGTAAGACAAACACAACATCCATGTCTCACCGGGATTCGAACCCGGACCCATCTTGGACGGATGATCAAAAGCCATCGCTTAGACCAATACGCCACCAGGGCGGAGCAATAATGTTTCCAAGATTATTCTGAACAATTTCACTAATTATAACTATTTACCTAAAGTTAACAGTCTTCATAAGAAATGAGCATTTTCATGGCAAACCTGCAATGTTTTGATTTACTGATGACCACTTTTTGATCTACACAACAAATGAACAAGTTTCATTCAGAAACTACTATTGCATACATCTATAAGCTTAAATTTTAGTTTAGTGTGTTTTGACAATCCTCATTTCTTCTACAGTCACAGAATTTAGAGCACAAAATAAAGCTAGTACGGCATCTGCAAACGGAATCCCGCACACATTTGTTGCTCTTACATGGATTTAGGACGGGAACTCTTTGCACCCTCATTGTAAAAATTAGCTGAAGTGCTCATTAACGTGATCAGCGAGGCTTCCGAAATAATTTTGTAAGATTTTTATCTTTCAAAACTGAGCGTACTTCTTTGGATAATTATTTTTGAAAAACTGCTGCCACCGCAAAAGCTTTTTCTTTTTTTTGATTGGAGAGGTTTAACGACCACCGTGAGCAACTCATTGGGCTATAAGCAGTCGCCCGTCCCTAAATTAGGGTCACTGGTTCCAGGGAAGGGAGAGAGCCGGTGCCGTAAGACAAACACAACATCCATGCCTCACCAGGATTCGACGAACCCGGACCCCTTTTTTTTTTTGATTGGAGGTTTAACGACCACCGTGAGCAACTCAAATGGGCTATAAGCAGTCGCCCGTCCCTAATTTTGGGTCACTGGTTCCAGGGAAGGGAGAGAGCCAGTGCCGTAAGACAAACACAACATCCATGCCTCACCAGGATTCGACGAACCCGGACCCCTTTTTTTGATTGGAGGTTAAACGACCACCGTGAGCAACTCAAATGGGCTATAAGCAGTCGCCCGTCCCTAATTTTGGGTCACTGGTTCCAGGGAAGGGAAAGAGCCAGTGCCGTAAGACAAACACAACATCCATGCCTGACCGTTATTCGAACCCGGACCCCATACGGACGAATGATCAGAGGCCAGCGCCTTAGACCACTGCGCCACTGGGCGGCAGGACCCCTTTTGGACAAATGATCATAGGTCATCGCTTAAAAAAAAAGCTTCTTCTGTAAGAGAACGTACATTGTAATCTTCCATACATCTCCATGTAAGGTCAGGGTATATTCGAAGCAATCCGTGGTATCATATTTTTGGAAATTCTCCAGTGACCGCCACGGTGGGGCAGTGGTCTGAGCGATGGCTTTTGATCGTTCGTCCGAAAGGGGTCCGGGTTCGACTCCTGGTGAGGCATGGGTGTTGTGTTTGTCTTACGGCACTGGCCGTCTCTCTTCCCTGGAACCAGTTACTCTCAATTATGGACGGGCGACTGCTTATAGCCCATTGTGTTGCCCACGGTGGTCGTTAAACCTCCAATAAAAAAAAAGCCCCCCAGCCTTAAATCCATCTGAGTATAAATTCACAGAACATTTTGAATGGTTGCATTGTATCCTGACGAAAATCTATTGAAAGTCTTCCCAATTCCATGAAAATGTAAAAAAATGTACATGATATTTCATTCGGAAATGCAGTACTAGCATGATTTTGTGCTCCAAATTTTGTGACTGTAGAGAAAATTATGGTTATCAAAATACACTAAACTAAAATTTAAGCATATATTTGTTTGCGATAGTAGTATTACTACCGCCATGGCGCAGTTGGTTAAGTCGCTATGAACTGTATGGCAGGCGGACGTTACTGACAGGTGTTCGAACAACGTCCATGTAGTCCGGGGTTTCCCGCAGACTCCTCGTGCTTGGGGACGTGAATGCTCAGATGGTTACCTCTGATGCCAGCCCCGGACGCCCTTTGTCCCTGGAGCCCCTCTTCCAGGATGCCTGGGTTTACCAGCTGAGAGTTGATGAGCTTAGCAGTAAAACAATCTAAGAGAGACGAATGGAATCTCATGTCCCATGGCATCAGGCACCTATGGGGATATTACCTATGGTTGTTGATCACGATGATACTAGTATCTGAATAAAACTCGTCCATTTGTTGCGTAGATCAATCAGTGTTCATTAGTAAACCGCAAGTTTTAAAACAAAATGCTCATTTTTTAAGGAAACGGTAAACTTAAGCTAAATACTGCTTAAGTTTGCCGTTTCCTTAAAAAACGAGCTTCTTAATCAAAAGAGCCTTCTCGCACTCATCTGTTAACAGCTTGCTTAAACTTGAAATAGATTTCATTATTAGCACGTCTTTTGTAAAAAAAAATCGTGCTTCTGCTATCGGTTTGTCCGTCCGTCTGTACCCACGGTATCTGTGCAACGATTAGTCCGATTTGAAAAATTCTTTTTGCATTCGGAAGCTTGAAATATGCGAATGATGATCCTTCATTTCGTTTTTTTACGATCTACAATTTTGCCGCTAGAGGGCGTAAACGCAGATGATGTCGAATTCAAAATTACGTTTTAATCCCCATATTTGCTTCTAAATATCCGATTGAAAATTTTTTTTATCTTTCGATTCCATTTATATCGAAGAGTGTCTTAGAGATAGTTTCCTTTTCAAATTACGCATAGATTTCCCGCTAGGGGGCGTAAAAGTAAATTACATTTTTCCCGATAACTCTTCTACTAAAACTCCGATTTGAATTTTTTTCATCGCATACATCTCCTGACTGAAAATCTTTTGCATATAATTTCGAATTTTTGGTAAAGAATACTTTGGCCACCAGGGGCGTAAGCGTTAATTTTTGCTTGTGATGTATTTGCCATAAAATCTGAGCTTCTAAAATATCGATTGAAAAATTTCTTTCGTGGACTGATGCCACTCTCATCGATAAACCTTTTCGGAATATTTTCTTCTTAAAATATTCCACAGTTTCTCCGCCAGGGGGCGTAGATGTACATCTTATTTTTGTCAATATCTGTACTTCTAGTGGCCCGATTTGAAAAATTCCTTCTCTGTTGTACGATGTTTTACCGCGTGACATGTTTTTCATATAATTTCAAAATTTTCAAGTAATTTATAGACTTTCCGCTAGGGGCGTAGCGGTAAATTGCGTTTCCCCCTATATCTCTGATTCTAAATCTCCGATTTGAAAAATTCTTTCTGCACTGGATACAGCTCCTAATGGGAAATCGTTTGCACATAATTTCTAATTTTTGCAAAAAAAATAGTTTGGCCACCGGGGAGCGTAAATCTTAATTTCCGGTTTTGTTGTATTTGCAGCAAAATATGAGCTTCTAAATTCTCGATTGAAAAAAACATCGTTTGTTGACCGATATTACTCATGTTGACAAACCTTTTAGAAACATTTTCTTCCTAAAATAGCACATGGTTTCTACGCCAAGGGCGTAGATGTATATCTTATTTTTGTCAATATCTCTACTTCTAAAAGTCCAATTTGAAAAATTTCTTCGTTGTTGGATAGTGTTTACGATGCGAAATGTTTTTCCCATAAATTCAAAATTTTCACGTAAATCATTTAAGACTTTCCGCTAGGGCGCATAAAGGTAAATTGCGTTTTCTGCTCCTAAAACTCCGATTTGAAAAAATTCTTCATGTATCGCATACAAGACCTGATGGAAAATATTTTTCACATAATTTCTAATGTTTTGTAAAGAATGGTTTCGCCACCAGGGCTTATAGGTGTTAATTTCTGTTTCTGATGTATTTGTAGCAAAATCTGGGCTCCTGAAAACTCGACTAAATTTTTTCTCTTGGACCGATACCGCTCATATGGATAAACCTTTTGCGAATACTTTCTTCCTAAAATAATGCATGGTTTTCCCACCAGGGGACGTAAAGTCACATCTTATTTTTGTCGATAACTCTGTTTCTAAGAGTTCGTAAGCTCAAGATTCCGTTTACACCAATATCTGAGGGATTAAAGACCCAATTGAAAAACTTCTTTCTTCCGTCAGATCTATTGTTTTCCATACCGGTTCCATTGACTTTGAATAGCTTTGATAAATTTAATTTGCGTCAGAACGAATTCAAAAGACGTGCTTATTACACCCGAAAATTCGGTGTCATCTTTCTTGTTGATTTAGCCGCCAAACATGGATATCCCAAATATATGATTAACCGAAACTATCGAAGAATCTTAAATGATAGATCTACATGTTTGGCTAAAGAACAAAAACCATCAAATCGTTTTGTTGGTACAATGGAGCAGTACCCAAGCATTACTAATGTACTGACACGCGCATTTATGAAATATGATACTCATTTTGGCATTAAATCCAGAAATCTATTTTCACTTCTCAAAAAAGATAGAGAACCACCTGATATTATGTGTAAATGGGGTGTATATAGTATACCAATAGTAGATGTCTCCAATGGTGAACAAGTAAGCAACTATGTGGGATCTACAAAACGTAGCCTTGAAACTCGAATGCAGGAACATAAATATGACATTCGCGTTAATCATAGTAACACAGCGCTCGCCAGATATGTGGCACAAGGAACTGTCCAACCGTATTGGAAAAAACATTAAGTTGCTACATACACCCGCTTATGTATACTCGTTGCATATAACTGAGAGTTTATACATCGAGGCCTTCGGTGGCGGCTCCTGTAACGATAATTCCCCAACTGAATTACACTGGCTTTGAAAAAGACTCATTACAGCTATGAACTTACATAACATTTCTTGTTAAATATGTGAGTTATAACAAATACATAGATTTCATATATTTTGCACCCTGTTTATCATATTCCCACATGGACCTCATCTGATTTGTTATTTAGCAATGCAATGATGGCAACAGAGTGACACCCTTGCGACTCTAGTCCATACCTTGTACCTCATCATACTAGGACATACACACTATCTACCAACAAGTAATTGGACACCTGTAATAGCAAAGGAAAACGAAGTTTATTCATCTTCAGTAGTTGGCGGAGCCTCCACGAGCAGAGATTACAGCTGCGACCTTCCGGGGCATACTCTCAACCAGGCGTTGTACGACGGCTAGCGGTATTTCTTCCACTCGGCTTGGAGAAGACAGGTCAGTTCCTTCACCGATTTCGGACAGTTAGGGCACCCCTTAAGTCGACGCTCCAACTCGTCCCAGATGTGCTCGATAGGGTTAAGGTGCGGGCTTTGTGCAGGTCAGTCCATTCGATTAACCCCATTGTCACCATACCAAGCCATGGTGGACCTCGCAACATGACAGGTGGAATTGTCATCCTCAAAGTAACATGGGCCCATCCCGTAAAACTGCCACAACGTAGGAAGCGCATGGTCATCCAAAATGGTGCAGTAGGTCTCGGCGTTGAGTCTACCAGGAATTGCGACCAAGGGTCCCGTGCCATACCAGGAATTGCGACCAAGGGTCCCGTGCCATACCAGGAGAAACACCCCCATAGCATAATTCCACCGCCGCCGAACATCACAGTTGGCACAATACATTCCGGCAGGAGGTTATTTCCACGCAGACGACAAATCCAGACCCTGCTATCCGAACGGTAGAGGGTGAACCTTGATTTGTCGCTCGAGAGAACCTGTTTCCACTGTTCAACGGTCCACTGTCGACGTTCTTTGCACCACGTTAGCCGAGCAGCGCTATTGGACTTGGTGATCAAAGGCTTGTAGGCGGCAGCACGTCCATGATAACCGAGCAGACGGGCTTCCTTACGGATGGTATTCATCGAAAGAACACTCCCGGATGCCCGTTGAAACTCCTCGCGGATGTGGCCCATCGATTTGGTGCGGTTCTTCCGAATTTCTCTGGCCAGCACCCGTCGGTCTCAAACTCCCAGTTTTGTGGGTCTGCCGGGTCGGGGCACATTCCGACAGTCACCTCTCATCTTCCACTTGCCAATCACGTAGGCCACTATCGATTTTGGGTACTTCAACTCGCTGGGTATGTCACGTATGGATCGGTCATTTCTGTGATACCCGACGATTACACCTTTCTCGAAATCAGAGAACTACGAACTGCGTGGCATGTTGCATGCGACTTGTTGCGTTGTTGTTTCCCACACGATATTTAACGGCGGTGGCCGTGACGTGTATCAGGACCGCAGATATCGTCTATTGCAGGGTTGTGCAATTACGTGTTGGTAGATAGTGTATATGGGAGCACATGTGCAGCAGCGGCTCTCCTCCATCTGAAGACGGGACGAAGGTCGACCCGAAAATACTAATGGGTTTTTAATCTTTTAAATATGTAAATATCTGTCGTTTTTTAAATTAAATATATCGTGCGAAGACGGTGTAAGCTCTTTAATGTAACTACTGCAATTGTTCTGAATAATCTTGGGAACATTATTGCAATAACAGTTATCTCCGTAAAGTCAATAGTTTGGGAGAGAAAGCCGGATATCTAGAGGTTAGTATAGCGAACTGTGCTGTACCTTGGGTACCATGGAGAAAAGAAAAACTTGCGGGATAAAAATCATATGATCAAGCCACAATTTGTTATTTAGTTTTCTAGAACACATCCTGAAAGAGAAATTCCCTATACGCCGATCATCCAAATGGCCTATAGATGCGTCCTGGACTAAATATTTGTGCATTTAGAAATTTAACCACGTCGGAAAGAAACTGATGTGATCTAAATCAATGTGGCCAAGCATGTATTTGCCTTTTTTTAAACCTAGAATACATTCCACAAGAGAAATCCTCTATACTCCGATCTTCCAAACAGGCCTATCGGTGATCCCTAGACTAACTGTGAAAACCAAAAGAATACTGTGACGCCATCTAGCAATAAAACTGTACTCTAAAGAAATGTGATGCCATCTAGGAGAAAAACTGTGCACTACAGAAATCCGAGAGAATAAATATTTTCATGATGGTCTCTATCGCGAGGAAAGGCAAACGATATTTTACGCAGGCGCTTTCTTCCTAAACTGTGCATTGCTTTTATGTGACGGAGCGACTTGTAAAGTTTCTTTTCGAGAGTGTTTCTTAATCCAAAAAAAAAAAAAAATCAGTTGTTTTGGTTCGTAAATGAAGTGCAATGTCTCATTTTAGCATTTCGCTTTGTTCATCACCATCTACATGTCTTCCTTTTACTTTTTCTTTTCCAGAGAGCAATCCTCCTTCGCCTGTTCCACCTACTGCAGAGCCGCGTAAGTTCACTTTTTTTTATGAACTCCTTTTCACTAAAATTTATTTTTTAAGAAGGAAAACATGGTGTGACTATTTCTTCAACCTGGTTGGTGAATAGCGCGTGCAATAGTGCGAGCAAAATTTTGTAATAATACACGTAATTACTAGCGGGTATCAAAAAAGTCCGTGCAATCACACAAAATTACTAAAGCTATGGAACTCATTTTTGCTTTATTTTATTATATATACACTGGCGGAAAGTGAAAAAAGAACCCCAAGAAGGAGACGTCTGATACCAACGAAATTTATACAGAATAATAACGGAATACAGAGGATAACGTGATCAAAACATTATGGCAAAATACAGCTGTATTTGCTGGTAAACTGAAAAATAACATTTCCATGTAACATGGTTAGTACGAGGTTGAACCGCCATGAACTGCGTCACACTGTGCAATTCTGGCATGGAGTCTGTCGTACAGATGTTGGATGTAAGTTTGGGGTATTGAGTTCCAAGCATCCTCAACCTGGACCCGTAAATCGGGGATGGTCGTGGCTGGCCGTGGAGACCGGATAAGTAGTTGTCCCATAAAATCTTACACGTGCTCAATGGGGGACAAATCCGGTGAACGTGCAGGCCATGGATGTTGTCTCACACCCTGAAGTGAATGTTGCGTTGCACATGCCGTTTGTGGGCGTGCGTTATCTTGCTGGAAAACAACACGATGGACCGACCTTACAAATGGCACAACAACGGGCTGAATGATTCTGTTGATGTAGGAGGTGCTGTTTAACGTACCCGGTATAAACACTGGTTCTGTACGGGAGAGCTAGCTGATCGCTCCCCACACCAGGAGACGAACTGTAGGCCCTGTGTGTCGCTGGCGGATGCAAGAAGGGTGGAGACGCTCCCCTGTGCGTCTGCGAACACGCATACGGCCACCAGAGGCTACCAAGCAGAATCTGCTTTCATCGCTGAACACGACAGATCGCCATTGCGTTCTCCAGTGCAGACGTTGGCGACAACACTGCAGCCGTTCCTGACGGTGGGCTGGAGTCAGAGGTACACATGCCAGAGGCACAAGTGCACGTTGTCCTGCATCCAGTAGACGGTTGCGAATTGTTCGCACAGTCACCTCAGGTGCAACGGCAGCTTGGATTTGCGTCGCAGTAGATGTTCTGATTGACAACGCCGCTCTTCTTATGCGTCGATCGGTCCGCTCATCAGTCCGTATGTGACTCCCGGCTCAACGTCTTCTCGTGTGGGAGTGTTCCTCGGACCATCTACGCCACCATCGTACCACCATCTCGTTTGAGAATGTTCCTAGGACCATCTACGCCACCATCGTACTCCGCAATACGACGATACGACCACCCGGCCTCGCGGAGTCCGACTAGACGACCTCGCTCAAAGTCCGATAACTGCTGAAATCGTACACGTCTTCCATGCCCAGGCATTGCAGCTTCTTCAGGGTTACGACTGATTACATTCACTTTGCCGTACTCCTTAAATACCACCGACGATAATTTGCATATTATGCCGTGCTGTGGCGTAAGCGCTCACCGGTTGGTCCCGAAATTAATAGCACACCTACGTAAGCTCAACCCCATTAATATATGTCAATTTCATGATCGTCCTCCAATTCCTTCTTGGTGTTCTTTTTTCACTTTCCTGCAGGCAGTGTACATTCAGCATACTATACAACATAAATAATATTTAGCAACCCCCCCTTTCGTTTTCAGGAATCAAAAAGTCCATGATCATGGAGAAAGTGGAATTTCGCAGTGTGATCAAGTTCCTTCATCTCCAAGGAAAGTCAGCTAAAAAAGTCCATCAAGAAATGTTAAATGCATAAGAAAATAAGTGTCCAGCATACGAGACTGTGGCAAAGTGGAAAATTTTCTTTCAAAGTAGTCATAGGACCATTTGTGACGAACCAAGTTCCGGATGGCCATCTTTGACAGATGTCCAGACAGTTGTGACCAAAGTAGAGAAGTTAATCCTTGAAGTTAGGCGTACAACCATTGAGATGCTTTATCAAGAAGTTCATCTAAGCTATGTGTCAGAGTGGAGAACTGTACGTGACCAATTGAACATGCCCAAGGTCTCAGCGCGATGGGTACCTAGACTTCTCACCCCATTCCAAAAGGAAGCTCGGGCACAATACAATCAGCGCAAAAAACGTTGGATCTTTGTAACGCGAATTCCGAATATTTTGTTGACCGTTTGATTTAATAGAATAAAGCGTCAAGAAGTGAATATAAAGCGTCAAGAAGTGAAAATATCTTTTTAACAGAAGGCTGTATAGACACGCCGATAAATTAACCATCTTTAAAATTTTTTTTTATTTAGGGGCTTAAGGACCATAGTGAACAACTCTCCCATCGAATCACCAACTTTGGTGATTATGCTTTGGTGATTATGTGGAAATGTAAGATTTATATTCTGTGTTCATCACCCTAAATTATTTGGGTGTGACTATAACGTAGTCTTCATGCAAGGTTTTCTAAAGTTAGTGAATCGATGGAACAAGTATCTTAATCGCTTTGGTGATTGTGGAAATGTAAGATTTACACTGCTGGCTACCTAAAATGCAACACCAAGAAGGAAGCATCCGATTGGCCTGAAATTCTCAGCATGCGTCGCCCGCGAGAGGACATGCAAACGATTGGCATTGCGGGACATACGCAAATCATGTGCGCTCGGCACGCCACCGAGAAGCACAATAAGAAGGGTGCACAGAAGTCGGGGTGCAAGTACTGGAAGTGTGTTGCGCTGCCGGACCTGTGCCTGGAAAGCTTCCTGATGCCTCGTCGCAGAATACGGCATTCATTCCAGCACGTTTTGGAGTTCGACACAGGACGAATAGTGGTTTATCGCGACAGCGGTTTATCGTACCGAGATATCGGCGCATGTGTGGGATGACATCCAGCCACAGTGAGGCGAGTATGGATTCGGTGGGTGCAGGAGGGACGGACGGACCGACGTGAGCAATTACGGCAGCCGCAGCACACCACCGAACGAGAGGACCGGCATCTTGTGCGGCGACCATTGACGGCTCGCACCACCACATCACGAACGTTAGCGCAGGAATTATTGTGTGTTGCGCAACAACCTGTGTCAACACTTACCGTTCGACGTCGTCTGCAGGAGCGGGGACTTGTCGCACGGCACTCATTGCTCCGATTACCATTGACGTTACACCACCGGCGAGTGCGGCGACATCGGGCCGTTGAACGCTGCACCTGGACTACGGAATGGTACGACATTGCCTTCTCTGACGAATCCCACTTCAGCCTGCAGCATCACGATGGTCGGATCCACGTGTGGCGGCACCGCGGCGAGAGACTGTATTACGCCTGCATTATGAATCGCCATACTGGCCCGTCGCCTGGCGTTATGGTTTGGGGCGCAACTGGATATGACACCCGCACCCCTCTGGTACGCATCGCCAGTACACTCAACAGCCGACACTACATCTCCGACGGTTTGGAGCCTGTAGTCCTCCCTGACCTGCAGGACCTGCCAGCGGACACGTTTCAACAGGAAACATGCGCACCTGCACGTGGCACGCACCGCGCAAGAATTCTTCACGGCACACCAGGTGTCACTGCTGCCGTGGCCCGCCTGTTCTCCCGATATGTCGCCCATCGAACACGTCTGGTCGCTGATCGACAACCGAGTGGCCTGGCAAGCATCACCCGCGGCTACGCCTGATGAACTGTGGCAACGTGTGGAAGCAGCCTGGACCGACATACCCCAAGCCCACATTCAAAGCCTCTTTCACTCGATGCCACGGTGTGTAGCGGCCGTTATTGCTAGCCATGGGGGGCCACACGAACTCTTGATGTCTGCGTGTTCCGCCAGTCGCACAGACCTGTAAGCTCAATCTTTTCATCTTTGTATCTGTTGTTATGTGTCCAGTAAATCTGGCTTTGCTATCTCGTGTCCTTCTTGGTGTTGCAATTTGGGTGGCCAGCAGTGTATTTGTATGTGGCTATGATGGAACCTTCATTTAAGGGTTATAAACCTTGATGTATTGGTGGAACAAGTGCCTTAACCAATTCGGTGATTATGTGGAAATATAAGATTTGTGTTCAATATCCATTGCCCTCATTCATTGATATGTGGCTATAATACAACTTCTGTAACTTGGCGTCGGAAGATACTTATTGATCTGCCCTCAAAATTCGAAAAATATCTTTTTGTTTTCAGAAATGGTTGTCTTTCCCCAAAATACACTATATTGACAAAAGTCCCTGGAAACACCTTCGAAAGCAAATGAACGGATCCGCTGCTTTGCTAAGATGCGCGGTACAGCTGCAAACGGTATAAAAACAAGCCTGCAGCTGACTGCGATCATATCGCACTGTGAGGTTGAGTGAAAATGTCGCGACGGGAGAGAACTGACTTTGAGAAAGGAAAAGTTGTTGGGTGTTATACAGTATTAGTGGGTTGTCCATAAGAGAAACCGAGAGGCGTTTAAACATACCCAAGTCAACTGTTTTGGATGTACTGAATAAGTGGAAGACACATGGCGCGCCTGAAGTAGCAAAACGTATCGGCAGACCAAAAAAATCAGTGATAGAGGACGTTGAAGCCTCAGGTGAGTCGTTACAGCTAATCGACGGAGTACTGCACAAGACCTCAGTGTACAGGTGAGTAAAAATGCTGGAACCTCGGTATGTACACGTACCATTCACAGAGAACTTCATTTCATCGGTTACCGTGGTCGTACGGCTGCTCATAAGCCTTTCATCTCCAATCGTAATGCTACTCATCGTTTAACATGGTGTTAAGAACATTTATCGTGGACCGTAGATCAATGGAAACGGGTCCTATGGACTGATGAATCCAGATACACGATCCATCAGTCTGATGGCCGTGTGTGTGTGTGTGACGGCAACCGGGGGAACACTATTTACCACAGTGTACTGTTTCTACGGTTAAGTTTGGAGCTGGCAGTGTACCCGTGTGGGGGTGTTTTTCGTGGTGTCGTCACAGCCCATCAGTTATCGTGGACAAACCTTTTAACCACTACGTCTACTTCGATATTCTGGACAATTATGCCCTACCAAATGTGTGGCAATACTATGGAACCGAGCCTTGTTGATACCAGCAGGATAATGCACCGAGCCATAAAGCAAGGACTGTTACTGCGTGTTTTGATGATAATTCCGTATTGTGTGTGCACTGGCTATCACAGAGCCCTGATCGTAATCCCATAGAACACCTATGGGATGAATTAGAACGACGCATAAGAAGTTTGGAACCAATGCCTACTACTAAGCAACAGTTTAGCGGCAGCATTATGTACTAATGGAAGGGCATGCCTATCGCTGTGTTCCAAAACCTTGTCGAAAGCTCGTCGCGAAGGTTCTTTTTTTTTTTTTTTTTTTTTGATTGGAGGTTTAACGACCGCCGTGAGCAACTCAATGGGCTATAAGCAGTCGCCCGTCCCTAATTTAGGGTCACTGGTTCCAGGGAAGGGAGAGAGCCAGTGCCGTAAGACAAACACAACATCCATGCCTGACCGGGATTCGAACCCGGATCCCTTACGGACGAATGATCATAGGCCAACGCCTTAGACCACCGCGCCACCGGGGCGGCCGCGAACGTTCAGTGCATGCATTAAGGCCAAAGCTGGACTGACACCGTAATGTTATGTTGTGTTTCTCTTCTAGGTGTCAGGTGACGTTTGTCAATATAGTTTATGTGCTCAGCGTCGACTGAGTCTATCTGGATCCGGTCACGATTAAAATCAACATATTTTTTCTCTCATTACTGAAAACCCAGTAATTAATTTTTCAATTCACTGAAGCATCGGCGAGGTGATGTCCCAGATATTTTTACCCATTAAATATGAATTTCCAAGTAGTCCATTTACGGCGCCTATTTTCTAAAGTGTGTCTAGGTAGCTAATTGGTCAGGTAACAAAGATGGTAAAGTATTTCGTCTGATTAATATTTTTTGTCTTTTGCAGTTATGAAGTGCAAGGAAGCTGATGATTCCTCGGAATATTTTTTTAATGGTTACTGCTACGAGGTGTCTACACTATTGTACAGGTGGCACAGAGCCCAACAGTTTTGCGAAGACAAGTTTGGCGATTTAGTGTCTTTTCATGAAGAGAAAGAAATTGATTTCGTTATTAGACTGGTAAGTAAGAGTAAACATTTAAATTCTCTACCAAGTTAAAAAAATATTCAAAGTCTGTTTATACCCTAATTCTGTTCAATGCCTACCCCAGATAGGCTATGAGAGAGAGCGGAGAGTGTCGGTTTTTTTTATTCAGAACAACAACAACAGCGAAAAATTCTGTATTGGACGTCGAGCCCGATTCATCTTGTCCTCGCAGAGCACGTTCAAATACGCCACAGAACGGAATACAATTTATAAGATTTCACAACATATGTCCACTGTTGCAGGTGTATTTATTGTGGATTCACATCTTCCAAATTTGTATTGTACAATGGTGTAATCATGTATTTCATTCATTGATGTCCATTGTTTTTTCACTTTTTACGCTTTCCAACCGTAGGTTGAAGAAGCGTATATGCTCCAGCTTTGTCCGTCCGTCTATCCGTCCGTCCGCATGTCCGCACGATAACTCGCGTAAAAATGGTTCGATTTCTATGAAATTTCGATATGTGGTAGGGGACTACCTCGGGACGAACCCTTTTGAAAATGGACGAAATAAGGACAAAGGTCACGGCATAGGAGCGGGACCCATTCCATTGCCCTTATGCTTCATAACTTGCGTAAATATGGTTCGATGTCGATGAAAATTTAGCATATTGTAGGGGACCTCCTGGGAATAAACCCTATTGAAAATGGGTGAAGTGGGGTCAAAGGGAACGGCATAGGAGCGGGATACATTCCATTGCCCTTATGCGTCATAACTTGCGTAAATATGGTTCCATGTTGATGAAATTTTAGTATATTGTAGGGGACCACCTAGGGATGAACCCTATTAAAATGAGTGAAGTGGAGTCAAAGGTCAGGACATAGGAGCGGGATCCATTCCATTGCCCTTATGCGTCATTACTTGCGTAAATATGGTTCCATGTTGATGAAAATTTTGTACATTGTAGGGGACCACCTAGGAATGAACCCTATTAAAAATGGGTGAAGTGGAGTCAAAGGTCAGGACATAGGAGCGGGATGCATTCCATTGCCCTTATGCGTCCTAACTAACGTAAAAAAGGTTCGATTTCGAAGAAATTTTTGTATGTGGTAGGGGACCACCTGGGGACAAACTCTATTGAAAATAGGCGAATTGGGGGTCAAAGGTCAGGACATAGGAGCGGAATCACTTCCATAGACCTTATGCATCATAACTTGCGTTAAAATGCTTCCATTGCGACAAAACTTCATCATGTTGTTTCGGAGGTATACTGAACCGGTTCTGTAGAATAGAATCGAAATGGGATCAAAGGTCATGGCACAGGACCGAAATTTATTCCACAGCCATTATCCTCATAATTTGAGTAATGATTTCTGGTATGTTGGAAAGCGTATTATAATCAATGCATTGCATGATTTTACTAACTTGTTCGTTTAACTGTTGAATTGGCAATCTATTACTAGAATCAAGGCGATCTCATGTTCACCCAAAAAGGCACAACCAAAAATCAGTACGTTATTTAAATGCAGACTCAGAACAAAGAAGGCCTCCCAGATGGCGTAGTGGTCTTAGTGCTGGCTTCTGACCATTCATCCTAAAAGGGTTCGGGTTCGAATCCCGTTAAGCCGCCCCGGTGGGGGAGTGGTCTAAGCGACGGCTGTTGACCACTTGCCCGAGATAGGTCTGTGTTCGAATTCCGGTGAGGCATGGATATTGTGTTTGTCTTACGGAGCTGGCTCTCTCCCTTCCGTGGAAGCGAAATGCAAAAGCAACCATGTGCTCATTCGTATTCTTTCAAGGCCAGCCAGCCAGCCAGTGCGACTGAGCGGCGTTGGCTGATTCGCCGAGAGGGAAAGAGGCGTGGCCTGAGGTTTTCTGGGTAACGCACGCTGAGTAGGATACGCACGGCGCAAGTTCTGTGCAAAATTACACCCTATATTTGCTTAAAAAATGTTAATTATCGAGATGTCGCAGAAAAGTAGTTAAAATCAAATTTTCGTATTTAGTCACTTATATTCGCAAATTTCGCATTTATTCGCATCTATTTCGTAAATACGAAAATTACGTATCCCTTCATATGACTTAATATTATCTTCCTCGCAATGACAAAGTATTTTTGTAGTATCCACATGTGTACTGAAGTTCCCGGTTACTTCCTTGTAATTAAAAACCCTACGTCCAAGAGTAGGACCATATTTAAAAGTCTTGACAATATCGACATTCTTAACGGGAAATAAATTCCGCAAATCACTGAAGATCCAGTTGAAGGGAATGTCATGTAATCTCTTGTCTGAAAATCTGATAGCGTAGAAGCTTCGATAACTGCCATCAGTAATGACAATTGTAAGAGCTCTAATTCTGAAACGAAAGAGATCGTGCATTAAACTCTTAATTAGCCTGTTTTTATTAGGATGTTTTAAATGAACATCCCAAATTATCTTAATATGAGTTTTACGCAGTGAAAATATTTCCTTTTTACAATTGGAGACCGCGCCTTCTTTACAGCTATCCATTGATTGAAGAACTTGACTGAAGTTTCGACAGTGTTTGGTATTTGAGCGGCTTATACCCTGGCTTGCAAAAATTAAGGACAAGGCAGTTTTTCGAATGTAACGTCGTGCAGAAGTGCTTCACATCGACTCAAATCACACCATAAGATCCCCAAGACGTAAGAATATGGGAAAAGTGAGCAAAACCGTCCAAACAAGGAATCCAAAGGATTAAAAGGCACTTTATTGAAAAGGTAGCTTCGAGCACAACTGGACAGAAGACAGAAACGTCTATGTGACAGGCGGCTGCCAAGACAAATCCAGTCTTTGGTAGGGGATATGAAACGAAAGAGATCGTGATATGAAACGAAATGACTGCGTTGCAGGATTTACAACGTCTATCCATCCTGAGGACGAGGTTGTCAAGGAGCTGTTGAGGCATCGCGGCCCATTCCTCTTGTAGCGCCAATCGCAGCTGCGGAATCGTTGCTGGCGGCTGATGACGTGCTGCCAAGCGTCTCCCGAGAAGGTCCCACACGTGTTCTATTGGATTTTGGTCCGGAGACCTTGCGGGCCAATCCATGCGTTGAATATCTTCACTCTCCAACAGCTCTGCGACAGCCACTGTGCGATGAGGTGTGTGTTGCTTTCGTCCATGAAGAGGAACTCAGGACCCACATCACCTCTAAACAGACGCACGTGAGGCAGGAGAACCTCGGTACAATAGCGGACACCAGTGACTGAACCTCCATGGAAGATGTGGAGGTCCGTACGGCTACCAAGCATGATACCACCCCAAACGAGAACGCAGACACCTCCAAACCGGTCTCTTTCGATGATGTTGAAGGTGTGATTGCGTGTTTCCTGCTCTCTCCAGATGTGTATACGTCCAGAATCGCTCGTCAGACTTAATCGGCTCTCATTCGTAAAGAGAACGACCCCATTGCTGATGTGTCCAGTTCTTGTGTTCCTGGCACCACAGAAACCGCCGTCTCTGATGAGTAGGCGTTAATGTTACACACCGTACTGATCGTCGTGCAAATAGACCACCTTTGTGCAGCCTCCTGGTCACGGTAAAACGCGATAACGGACTTCCAGTTGTCTGTTGCATGTGTTTTGCGATTTCTCCCGCTGTCTGCCGCGTGTCTCTTCTTGCCTGTAGGTCAATATACCGGGCGTCCGCCGCCGTGGTTGCTCGTGGACGACCGCTGCTAAACTCTCAGACAGCTGTTCTTTTCGTTTGAAATGTTCTCCAAGCTCGTGAAACGATGCTGTGAGCGATCTCGAACTCCTCGGCTACACTAGTCACACTTCGACCTTCTTCCAACTTCCCAATGACGCGACCTCGGGTAGTCACCCAGATGTCGTCTACTGAATTGCCTGTTGGCCATATCACACGGTGGCAGCAACTCGACGTCGTTTAAATCGATGTACACCGTGTAATAGCTTTCACCGAATTGCTGAGCGTACACTGCCCGCGCGTTTTATACCCTTCCGACCCTCCCCCGCTACGTCATGCTGCATATATGCGCATGCCCTACCGTACCGGACCCTAGTCTATCTCCTGAGTGGTCTTTCGGTCCGTTCTGCCTGCTCGTTCCGCTGTTATGCTAATTTCTCCTCTTCGTCCTTAATTTTTGCACACCAGTGTATATGAAAAGAAATGAGATATTCGCTCAAAAGATTCCCTCTATTTCACTCTAAAGTAACGAGAAATTCTTTTTGATTTAAATGCCTTTCACACCTGCGAAAACGCAAATCTGCCGGTTGCACAGATCGAACCAGCATTCTTCTTCTGAGCCGAATACCTTCCCAATTAAGCTACACCGACAAGTACTTATCTCTGCTGCTTTCTCGTCTGGACATGTTCGTCAGCTTTGTAGCACGTCACACCAAATTAAACAAAAACTTATTTTATATAACAAAATTTCTGTAAATTCCAAAAAGTCGTGTACGAGTATCGAAATTCCTTAAGATCTTACTCGCCATGTGTTCTAACTGCTTAAATATTGGGGGAGTTTGGCTTAAATTTGGGCTCAAAGAAAAGTTCGGACCGCCTTCCATGAAAACTAACTGATATATTTTTTTTTTTTTGATTGGAGGTTTAACGACCACCGTTAGCAACTCAATGGGCTATAAGCAGTCGCCCGTCCCTAATTTAGGGTCACTGGTTCCAGGGAAGGGAGAGAGCCAGTGCTGTAAGACAAACACAACATTTATGCCTCACTGGGATTCGAACCCGGACCCCGTTCGAACGAATGATCAGAGGCCATCGCTTAGACCATTGCGCCACCGGGGCGGCAACTGATATTTCAGGGCGTCTCAAGTCAGTGCTTCAGAGATAAATATTTAGCTGATATTTCAGGTTCGTGTGTTAGAAAGAAATCAAAAATGGATCTACTGGGAGGGAAAGAACAAAATAAACATTAGTTGGCAACATTTTAAATATCGAAATTCGTTTCGGTCGAGTTTTTTAAGTACTTGCTACATTGCAGATTGGTGGTCAGAAAAAGACTATTATAGACACCAGAAAGACATGGACTTTTCCTTGTGGTGCCATTTTCGACGAAAGTTATTTTGTTTGAGAGGAAGTTTCCGTGAAAGCGCTTACGCAGGCAAGCAATATGAGCAGGAAATCCCGTGCCGTTCATTGAACTGCCATTTCCATCTGACGGTGGCGCTGCGTTTCTTCATTCCAAGTAATTCTGGGAAGAAATGACGACATAGTTTGCTTAGCGGAGCCGGAAGGTATTGGTAGGAAAATAGCGATTACATGCCTTAAATCGTTATAAAGAAAAGCATGTAGGATTCATTTTTTTTGGTTCCTCGTCTGCTGCTGCCTACCGAGAACAATTACAATTAATTTTTTAAGAGACATTTTCACTATGAGGCTTTAAAATACACTCATCGTCACAAAAAAAATAGTTGCACCCAGAAAGACGGGTCGGATTGCAATGCTAGTCGGGAGGAAAGTATAGTTTACCAGGAACATTAAATGATCCAATCAATGAGGATAGTACAGCCTTTTTGAAACTGACTAATGTGAAGTATGATATGTGCGATAGCAATTACAGACATTTGACGTGGACTAGGAACATAAAAACAGAGGTCATCGTTCTTTGCACGTTTATTAGTGAGTCAGGGAAAAATTCTCATTGGCTGCCACCTGGAATCGAACCCAGGGTCTTCCAGTTACGCGCCGGATATGCTTCCACTACACCACAGCGGCCTCGAATTGCTCCAGACTCACACACACTAACTTCCAAGCCAATTTGGCAGGTAGCTTCTTGGAGCCCTGCACAATGCTGGGGATTCACCAAAGATGGTAAGCAGCAACTGAACAAATAAGTAGAAGGCGAATGAATAATTAAAACAGACATTTGACGTGGACCATGAACATCAAACAGAGGTCATCGCTTTTCCCACGTTTATAAGTGAGTCACGAAAAAATTCTCATTGGCCGCCACCGGGAGTCGAACCCAGTGTCTTCCAGTTACGCGCCTGATATGCTTCCACAACACCACAGCGGCTTCGAATTGCTCCAGACTCACACACACTAACTTCCAAGCCAATTTGGCAGGTAGCTTCTTGGAGCCCCGCACAATGCTGGGGATTCACCATAGATGGTAAGCAGCAACTGAACAAATAACTAGAAGGCGAATGAATAATTATGACATACATTTGACGTGGACTAGGAACATCAAACAAAGATCTTCGCTCTTTCCTCGTTCATAAGTGAGTCACGGAAAAATTCTCATTGGCCGCCACCGGGAGTCGAACCCAGGGTCTTCCAGTTACGCGCCGGATATGCTTCCGCTACACCACAGCGGCTTCGAATTCCTCCAAACTCACACACGCTAACTGCCAAGGCAATTTGGTAGGTTGCTTCTTGGAGCCCCGCACAATGCTGGGGATTCACCAAAGATGGTAAGCAGCAACTGAACAAATAACTGGAAGGCGAATGAATAATTATTACAGACATTTGACGTGGATTAGGAACATCAAACAGATGAATCCCCAGCATTGTGCGGGGCTCCAAGAAGCTACTTGTCAAATTGGATTGGCAGTTAGTGTGTGTGAGTCTGGATGAATTCGAGGCAGATTGTGGTGCAGTGGAAGCATGTCCGGCGCGTAACTGGAAAACCCTGGCTTCGATTCCCGGTGGCGACCGATGAGAATTTTTCCCTGATTCATTTATAAACGTGGAAAGAGCGATGACCTCTGTTTGATGTGCGATAGCGTTTAAGAACAATTAATAGACAAGGACTAGGGCTTCCCAAGACATTCAAAAGGAAAATAATAAAATTAGTTAAGAACGAAGTACAATGGCAATTTTTAATGAACTGTAGAAAATTGCATACAATTCCAAATTACTTAAAAATCAAGATAATTTCAATTAATAACAAAGATGAAAAATTATTAAGGACATGTGAACAGAAAAGAATAAATGAACAAATTAGACAAAAAAAATTTGGTTTTCGCATTAAATAATGTAGTATATAGGTTATGGCAAGATGTAAATACAGTGATACGAGAAGAATATGCTATATTGGGTCGTTTCATAATTATTGGCCGATTCGGACACAAAGAAGCAAACAGCAGTAACAGACGACGAAATACATTTTATTCCGAAAAATATCTGCCCTTGGCAGCAATATACTGTACCCAAAGTGTTTTCAGTGCAAAAATGCCGCGGTGGTAGAAACTGGCATAACAGTGGTCCAAAAAATCACTAACGGCATGAATTACACCATCCTTGTTAGTAAACTGTTTGCTAAGTGGTCCAAATGGTGAAACATGTGAAAGTCTGAGGGGGGCCAAGTCAGTTGAATAAACAGGGTGAGAGAGGACCTCGTACCTCAAGGCGTTGATTTTTCGCATGCTTCCAATAGACACATGCGGTCGTGCGCCATCCTAAAGCAGTATGGGACCCAAACGATTGACGTGCGATTGGTGCTTGTTGCATAATTTCTGGTGACATTCGTCCAGCTGACAGACGTCCGTTGTGATTGTTTGACCTCGCGGCAAAAACTCATAATGAACCACAGTCTTGGCAGACCACCACACAGAGATCAGAACCTCCTGTGGGTGCAACACGGGTTTGGACATGTGTTTAAGTGGTTCCCGTTTATCAAGCCACTGCGCTGTTAGCTTCCTGTTGTCATAAAGCACCCATTTTTTCTTCTTTCCAGACGTCGTATCTGCTGCTGTTCAGTGAGTTCGTGTGGAACGCAGGCATCCAGCTTTTTTACGCTTTCCAACCGTAGGTTGAAGAAGCGTATATGCTCCAGCTTTTTCCGTCCGTCCGTTTGTCGGCATGATAACTCACGTAAAAATGGTTCGATTTCGATGAAATTTTAGTATGTGGTAGGGGACCGCAAGGGGACGAACCCTATTGAAAATGGGTAAAGTGGGGTCAAAGGTCACGACATCAGAGCGGAATTCATTCAATTGTCCTTATGCGTCATAACTTGCGTAAATATGGTTCGATTTCAATGGAATTTTAGTACGTGGTAGGGGACCACCTGGGGATGAACCCTATTGAAAATGGGTGAAGTGGGGTCAAAGGTCAGGACATAAGAGCGGGATGTATTCCATTGTCCTTATGCGTCATAAGGTGCGTAAAAATGGTTCCATTTCGATGAAAGGTTAGTATGTGGTAGGGAACCACCTAGAGAGTAACCCTATTGAAAATGGGACAAATGGAGTGAAAGGTCAGGACATAGGATCGGGATCCATTCCATCGTCCTTACCTCACACTATTAAGGTGGACGTCAAGTAATTTTGCTTCCTATATTTCCAATGGAAAACCTTTTTAACACATTTCCTTCACAATTAGTGTGTTCCCAAGGATGGAAATTTGAACATCGATTAAAATAACTTCATACCATAATTTGGAATACTTAACATTTTATAAAACATAAGCATAATTATATTAAAAAACAATAACGTTTTCTTTGGTGGTGTTGAAACCAGAAAAAAGATGGCGCGACCTGTGCTTTGATGACGTCAGTGGACAAATAAATGTTGGATTGCATAATTACGGTTATGGTTTAGAAAATATTAAGTATTCCAAGTTATGAAATGAAGCTATTTTAATGGATGTTCAAATTTTCATCCTTGGGAACGCATTATTTGTGAAGAAAATGTGTACAGAGGTTTTTCCATTGGAAGTATAGGAAGCAAAATTACTTGACGTCCAACTTAAAGTAGCCATTCTTGTATGTATGTATGTACATTTTATTTCGAAAACAGCTCTAAGAATTTTGATGAAAGTCGTTAACCTATAGTTTTCAGGTACTAGAAATCGATTTAGCTTGATCTCGACTTTAGGAGAATTTGTTTAGTATCTTAAATACCCACCACGAATTATAACGTTTTTATTGGCATGGCGTCGTTCCATTAATGTTTCCAATGCTTAGAAATCTTATGACAACACAATCTCGCGTTTGAAAAGGTTGGCGCGCGGTCACGCCATCTGTCTCATTACGTCACGCGTTGTGTGTGGATCCTATTAAAGTTTTATGACGTCACACTCTTGCGGCGAGCAGATGGTCGCCATTCCCATCTGCCTCATTACGTCACGCGTTGTGTGCGTATGTCCGCCCACACGATAACTCGCGTAACAATTGTTCGATTTCGATGACATTTTAGTATCTGGTAGGGGATCATCTGGGAAGGAACCCTATTTAAAGTGAACGAAATGGGGTCAAAGGTCAGTACATAGGAGCGGGAACCGTTCCATTGCTGTTATGGGCCATAACTAACGTAAAAAAGGTTCGATTTCGATGACAATTTAGTATGTGGTAGGGGACCACCTGGCGACAAACCCTGTTGCAAATGGGCGAAATGGGGTCAAAGGTCAGGACATAGGATCGGAATCACTTTCATCGCCATTACTTACGTAAAAATGCTTCGATTTGGATAAAATGTTAGTGTGTTGCAGGGGCCTGCCTGGGGACGAATTCTATTAAAAATGGGCGAAATGGGGTTAAAGGTTAGGACACAGGAGCGGGATCTATTCCATAACCCTTATGCATCATTACTAACGTAAAAATGCTTCGATCGCGACAAAACTTTATCATGTTATTTCGGTGGTATACTGAACCGCTTCTGTTGAATATCATCGAAATGGGATCAAAGGTCAGGGGTCAGGGCACAGGACCGAGATTTATTCCACAGCCATTATTCTCATAACTTGAGTAATGATTTCTGGTATGTTGGAAAGCGTATCATAATCAATGCATTGCATGATTTTACTAACTTGTTAACCTTGCCTATAATTGCCAGGTGTCTGGAGACTGTCGTTGATGATACGACAAGTTCGGCACTGAGCTTACGTACAGTGGAAGGAAAACCAACGCACTGAGCTACGTTGGTTTTTCTTCCACTTTCCACCTTAACTGTGCCGTATAACACACAACCGGACGACCGGCTCCTGCCTTATGATCGAAGGCAACATCACCGGAACGGAATTTGGAAAACAGAGTACGGACAGTTCTGTCACTCGTCGTACCGACACCCCACGCTCTCTTGACATTTGCGACCGTTTCGGACACATTCCGGTCAAGTTTGAATTCGTGCAAAATCACTAATTTCACGTCGCGTTGCTCCATCACGTCCCCACCTGCTGAAATCTGTCTGAAATACCGTTTTATACACGTGGGCTGAACCGATTCAATTTGCATGGGCGTTTGGTAGTTCGTCCTACGAGGAGGCGTCCCTTGTAACCGGCTCTGTAAATTCGCCCTGCCGGCATCGGCCAATAATTATGAAACGACCCAATAGAAATTAAACAACAAATTGCAATGAATATGCAAAATATTTATAACATATCTGAGTATGAGAGAGAAAAAACACAAAATAAGTATCATTAAGAAGCTTAATAACTTAGTAGTTACAACCACAAAAAAAAAAACAAAAAAAAAAGGCAGTAAAATCATGCAATGCACTGATTATGATACGCTTTCCAACATACCAGAAATCATTACTCAAGTTATCACTCAAGTCATGAGGATAATGGCTGTGGAATAAATCTCGGTCTTGTGCACTGAACTTTGATCCCATTTCGATGATATTCTACAGAACCAGTTCAGTATACCTCCGAAATAACATGATAAAGTTTTGTCGCAATGGAAGCATTTTTACGTAAGTTATGATGCATAAGGGCTATGGAATAGATTCCGCTCCTGTGTCCTAACCTTTGACCCCGTTTCGCCCATTTTCAATAGGATTCGTTGACCCCATTTCGCCCATTTTCAATATGATTCGTTGACCCCATTTAATAGGCAGGTCCCTACAACATACTAACATTTCATCCAGATCGAAGAATTTTTACGTAAGTTATGACGCATAATGGCGATGGAAGAGATTCCGCTCCTATGTCCTGACCTTTGACCCCATTTCGCCCATTTTCAATAGGGTTTGTCCACAAGTGGTCCCCTACCATATACTAAAATTTAATGGAAATCGAACCTTTTTTACGTTAGTTATACGTATAACAGCAGTGGAATGGATCCCGCTCCTATGTGCTAACCTTTAACCCCACTTCGTTCACGTTCAATAGGTTTCTTTCCCAGGTGATCCCCTTCCACATACTAAAAGTTCATCGAAATCGAACGATTCTTACGCTAGTTATCGTGCGGAGTAACATACGCACACAAAGCGTGACTTAATGAGGCAGATGGTAATCGCGACCATCTGCTCGCAAGAGTGTGACGTCATAAAACTTTAATAGGATCCACACAACGCGTGACGTAGTGAGACAAATAGAGTGACCGCGCGCCAACATATAAAGCGCGAGATTGTGACGTCATAAGATCGTCCCCAGGTGGTCCCCTAGCACCTAATAAAATTTCATCGAAATCGAACCATTTTTACGCACGTTATGACGCATAAAGGCAATTAAATGCATCCCGCTCCTATGTCCTGACCTTTGACCCCATTTCACCCATTTTCAATAGGGTTTATTCCCAGGTGGTCCCCTACAATATACAGTGAAATTTCATCGGCATCGAACCATATTTACGCAAGTTATGACGCATAAGGACAATGGAATGGATCTCGCTCCTATGCCGTGACTTTTGCCCCCATTTTGTCCATTTTTAATAGGGTTCGTCCCCAGGTGGTCCCCTACCACATACTAAAATTTCATTGAAATCGAATCATTTTTACGTGAGTTATTATGCCGACGGACGGACGGACAAAGCTGGAGCATATACGCTTCTTCAACCTACGGTTGGAAAGCGTATAAAAAAGAAAAGGTAATAAAGAAATAAAAAATAATACTTATAATATAAAAACTTATAGGAATTTATCAGGAAATGAGCTAACAGGGGCACAGAAGTATGCTTTGCAACAAGGTGGAAAATATGCTTTCCCAAAAGAAATACCTGATACAGTTGAGCCACGTACCAATAGAGAACAAGCCAGAATTAAGATTTAAATTATATCACATAATGTTGAGTGAATACAGGAAGATCCCCCCAAAAATACATATCAACTGAAGAAATTAAAATATGAGAGAGATTAACTACTTGAATTTAGAAATAATCAAGAATCAAAAATTTGTTCTGCAGATTAAGGTGATCAAACTACACTGCTGGACAATTGCTAAAGACGGATCATAAACGGCTATATAGCTCATAAAAAAGTAAGTGTGGTTCGATGCCAAGTGAAATAAAATAATGTCAGAATGCCGGGACATTACAATAAAGACAATTTATTGTGCTCTGAAATCCGGAAGGCCGTGTTCAAGGGACAAACAGGCCATTTTGTGCAGAATACGTAAACGTGAAAAAAAAAATGCAATTACCGTCCGTAGGCGTTCCGGCGTAAGATGTCAATACGGAATATGGCCACCATGGAGGGCGATGCAAGATTCCACACGTCGTGTCATGCTTTGCACAACATTATCAAGCAGCTGTTGGTGTAATTTATCCCATTCCTCTGTCAGTGCACGGATGAGGGTGTCCTCGTTTATTGGAGGGCATTGGCGACCAGCAAGACTCCTCCCCAAAGCATCCCACACATTTTCAATGGGATTCAGATCTGGAGAACGTGCTGGCCATACGAGGCGTTGAATATCCTCGCTCTCAAGACACTCCTGGACAGCGACTGTTCGATGACATGTTGCGTTATCGTCCATGAAAATGAATCTATCATCGACAGCACCACGGAACATGCGATCATGAGGTAGCAGAACATCATTAATGTATCGCTGGCCAGTCATTGTCCCAGTTGGAAGCACATAGAGGGACGTACGGCTATTGATCATGATGCCAGCCCATACCATGACACTACATGTCGGATATCGGTCCCTTTCCTGTATGTTTGCTGGACAATATGCAGTACCACTATCATGCCAGATCAGTTGTCGTCGACAATCAGACGATATACTGTATCTACTCTCATCTGAGAAGAGGACAGCAGACCAGTCGTTATCAGTCCAATTGCGATGTTGATGGCACCATTGCAAACGGGCGGTACGGTGACGTCTGGACAATGGGATGCACACAACAGGACGGCGGGCGTATAGTCCTCCTTCATGCAAACGTCTGGCGACAGTTTTTTGGGAGATCCGCTTGCCAGTAGCAGCCATTAACTGATTTGCTACTTCACTAGCTGTGCTGCGCCGGTGTCTTTTTGTTGATAGCACTATGTACCGATCTTCTGCAGGTGTCGTACTGCGAACACGACCTCCCCGTTGACGTTTGCTACACTCTCCATTTGTTTGAAATGATTTCCAAAGCCTTAAAACAACACTGTGGCTGACGTCGAACTCCCTGGCAACATCTGTTATTTTTCGCCCTTCTTCAGTCTTGCCAATAATATGGCCACGCGTAAAATCATCTAGGTGATGTCGGGAAGACATACTGAAAAATGCAAGTTCGTCAATTGATTCTTTCCCTTTCAACTTCGCGTTTGAACAACAACGGTCAATACGCGTCAAATCCTTTATATCTCTTATCAGCGCTATGACGTCACGAACAAGTTCGGGAATCCAAAATTTGCATACGCACAACACGTCTTACTGTATCCCGCACTTATGCTAATTTCCAGAGTTTCCTGCCTTCCATTTTATGGTTGCTATTGTCATCCGTCCTTAGCAATTGTCCGGCAGTGTATTATATTACATCAAAATGAATTTATTAAAAAAATGAAAAATATAATAGAAAATTGCAAGCCCATATTGTTAAATATGATCAAAAAGACACACAAATAAACTATCAAAAGTGAGAAACTATAGTACATTACCAGATGAAATAAAAATTAGCTTCTCTCCTCTGGGAGCAAATGTACCACAATTGTTACCGAAGATTAAGACTCATAAAGAAGATATGCCAGTAAGATTAATAGGAACAAAAGGAAATGCTACATTAATAAATCTTAAAAAGAATCTTTATCAATATTTATCAAAGAGATGTCTAAAACATAAATAAAATGCAAAGAATACTATGCAATTTATAAAATATATTAAAAATATAGATTTAACAAATAAACCAAATATTGTTATGGCAAATATGGATGTGAAAAGTTTATACCCAAATACACCAATATCAGATGCCATAAAAATTATAATACAAATCTTGCTAGACCAAAAAGGATTTAACAAATGCACAGATTAAAGAAATAGAAACTATCTTATTATATATTTCAAAAAATAACTATTTTTTCTATAACAATAACATACATGTCCAAGAAAAGGGTGGTGAAATGGGATCAATTCTCTCATGTTTATTTGCTGAGATAATTTTACAAGAACTTGAAAGCAAGATAATAAACACATTAACAGAACCACCATTAATATACAGTATAAACGTTATGTAGATGACATTTTTTGGGTTTCAAATATGCAAGAAGAAAACTTCAAAATCCTAGCAAAAGTATTTACAGAAATGTTTCCAACCACAGTTCTAACTTTAGAAATGTAGCAAAACAAGAGTATATCTTTTTTAGATGTGTGGATAACAAGAACAGATCATGAATTTCAACTTAAAGTACATCGAAAACCATCCTATGTACCAATACTGATTCCAAATAACTCTAACCATCCGATAGCACAAAAAAGAAATGCTCTTTATAATTTGATAAAGAGAGCAAGACATACAAGCCAAATAGAATTTCAGAAAGAAGAATTAATGTGGATAACAACAGTTGCAAGGAAATACAGATATTCTCAACATGTAATAAATGACTTAATAAAAAAAATGTGAAGCTGCAATAAATAATATGAAGAAGTCTACCAGGCAAAGAGAAGAGGAACATTAACAAAACCAAAGGCAACAAACAGGATCGTTTCCATATACTGTATTGATGGAGTAACAGAAAGAATTAATTATAAAGCAGCAAAATATAAGAAAAAAAATTGGACAATCTGTAACAACAATAGCTACAATGATAAATAATACAAGGCAAAAAATCCGTACTTTACAAAAAGAGGGAGCATATACACTATCTACCAACAGGTAATTGGACACCCCTGCAATCGAAGATATCTGCGGTCCTGATACACGTTACGGCCGCCGCCGTTAAATATCGTGTGGGAAACAACAACGCAACCAGCGGCATGCAAGATGCCACGCAGTTCGGAGCTCTCTGATTCCGAGAAAGGTGTGATCGTCGGGTGTCACAAGAAATGGCCGATCCATACGTGACATATCCAGCGAGTTGAAGTAACCAAAATCGACAGTGGCCTACGTGATTGGCAAGTGGAAGATGAGAGGTGACTGTCGGAATGTGCCCTGACCCGGCAGACCCACAAAACTGGGAGTTAGAGACCGACGGGTGCTGGCCAGAGAAATTCGGAAGAACCGCACCAAATCGATGGGCCACATCCGCGAGGAGTTTCAACAGGCATCCGGGAGTGTTTCTTTGATAATACCATCCGTAAGGAAGCCCATGTGCGCAGTTATCATGGACGTGCTGCCGCCCACAAGCCTTTGATTACCTAGTCCAATAGCGCTGCTCGGCTAACGTGGTGCAAAGAGCGTCGACAGTGGACCGTTGAACAGTAGAAACAGGTTCTCTGGAGTAACGAATCAAGGCTCACCCTCTACGGTTCGGATGGCAGGGTCTGGGTTTGGCGTCTGCCTGGAGAACGCCTCCTGCCGGAATGTATTGTGCCAACTGTGAAGTTCGGTGGCGGTGGAATTATGCTATGGGGGTGTTTCTCCTGGTATGGCACGGGACCCTTGGTCGCAATTCCTGGCAGACTCAACGCCGAGACCTACTGCACCATTTTGGATGACCATGCGCTTCCTACGTTGTGGCAGTTTTACGGGTTGGACCCATGTTACTTTCAGGATGACAATGCCACCTGTCATGTTGCGAGGTCCACCATGGCTTGGTATGGTGACAATGGGGTTAATCGAATGGACTGGATTCCGCAGAGCCCGGACCTTAACCCTATCGAGCACCTCTAGGACAAGTTGAAGCGTCGACTTAAGGGGTGCCCCCACCGTCCGAAATCGGTGAAGGAAGTGACCTGTCTTCTCCAAGCCGAGTGGAAGAAAATACCGCTAGCCGTCGTACAACGCCTGGTTGAGAGTATGCCCCGGAGGGTTGCAGTTGTAATCGCCGCTCGTGAAGGCTCCACCAACTATTGAAGGTGAATAAACTTCGTTTTCCTTTGCTATCACAGGTGTCCAATTACTTTTTGGTAGATAGTGTAGAATACCTTTAGAACATGTAAATAACCAAGTAAAAATGTATTTATTATTATGGATCAACCAAAAATAGACTTATAACAAAATCATGCAATGCTTTGATTATAATACGCTTTCCAACATACCAGAAATCATTTCTCAAGTAATGAGGATAATGGCTGTGGAATAAATCTCGCTTCTGTGCCCGGACCTTTGATCCCATTTCGATGATATTCAACAATGCCGGTTCAGTATACCTCCGAAATAACATGATAAAGTTTTGTCGCAATCGAATTATTTTTACGTAAGGTATGATGCATAAGGGCTATGGAATAGATCCCGCTCCTGTGTCCTAACCTTTGACCCCATTTCGTCCATTTTCAATCGGATTCGTTCCCAGGAAGGCCCCTACAACACACGAATATTTCATCCAAATCGAAGCTCTTTTACGTAAGTTATGACGCATAATGGTGATGGAAGTGATTCCGCTCCTATGTCCTGACCTTTGACCCCATTTCACCCATTTTCAATAGGGTTTGTCCCCAGGTGGTCCCCTACCACATACTAAAATTTCATCGAAATCGAACGATTTTTACGCGAGTTATCCTGCACACGGACATACGCACACAACGCATGACGTAATGAGGCAGATGGGAATCACGACGATCTGCTCGCAAGAATGTGACGTCATAAGATTTCTAAGCATCGGTAATATTAATGGGACGACGCCATGACACTAAAAACGTTGAAATTCGGGGTGGTTATTTAACCCACTAAACGAATTTTCCTAAAGTCGAGATCAAGCTAAATCGATTTCTAGTACCAGAAAACGGCTGGTTAACGACTTTCATCAAAATCCTTAGAGCCGTTTTCAAAATACAATTTACATACATACAAGAATTGCTCCTTTAATAATATGGGATAAGGGCGATGGAATGGATCCCGATTCTATGTCCTGATTTTTGACCCCATTTCGTCCATTTTCAATAGGTTTCGTCCCCAGATGGTCCCCTACCACGTACTAAAATTTCATCGAAATCGAAACATTTTTACGCACGTTATGACGCATAAGGGCAATGGAATGCATCCCGCTCCTATGACCTGACCTTTAATCCCACTTCACCCATTTTCAATATGGTTCCTTCCCAGGTGGTTCCCTACGACATACAAAAATGTCATTGAAATAGAACCATATTTACACAAGTTATGACGCATAAGAGCAATGGAATGCATCCCGCTCCTATGTTTTGACCTTTGACCCCACTTCACCCATTTTGAATAGGGTTCCTTCCCAGGTGGTCCCCTACCACGTACAAAATTTTCATCAAAATCGAACAATATTTACGCAAGTTATGACGCATAAGGGCAATGGAATGGATCCCGCTCCTATGACGTGACCTTTGACCCCATTTCGTCCAGTTTCAATAAGGTTCGTCCCCAGGTGGTCCCCTACCGCATACTAAAATTTCATCGAAATCGACTAATTGTTACGCGAGTTATCGTGCGGACGGAAGGACGGACGGACAAAGCTGGAGCAATAGGGTTCGTCCCCAGGTGGTCCCCTACCACATACTAAAATTCCATCAAAATCGAAACATTTTTACGCACGTTATGGCGCATAAGGGCAATAGAATGCATCCCGCTCCTATGTCCTGACCTTTAATCCCATTTCACCCATTTTTAATATGGTTTATTCCCAGGTGGTCCCCTACAACATACAAAAAATTCATCAAAATCGAACCATATTTACGCAAGTTATGACGCATAATAGCAATGGAATGCATCCCGCTCCTATGTTTTGACCTTTGACACCACTTCACCCATTTTGAGTAGGGTTCCTTCCCAGGTGGTCTCTTACCAGATACAAAAATTGTAATCGAAATCGAACCATATGTACGCAAGTTATGACGCATAAGGGCAATGGAATGGATCCTGCTCCTATGTCGTGACCTTTGACCCCATTTCGTCCATTTTCAATAAGGTTCGTCCCCAGGTGGTCCTCTACCACATACTAAAATTTCATCTTAATCGACCGATTGTTACGCGAGTTATCGTGCGGACGGACGGACAAAGCTGGAGCATATACGCTTCTTCAACCTACGGTTGGAAAGTGTAAAAAAGAAGAAATTAACAGATCAAAAATTGGGAAAAGGAGAGAATGTTACAGCAATGATGCAGTACTGTATTGAGGAAATTGCGAAACCAAAATTTGAAGATGTTGAAATCAAGAGTGGATATAAGATTGAATGGGAGTTGAGGTACTCCGAGGCTGTTACCGTAGAAAAAAATAAGCACAGAGTCTGTAATAATAATGAACCAATTATCATAGCGGAACTTTGTAAAGCATTAATTACAAGGGAAAGAGAATATAAAGAAGAACAATGAAACAAAAAAGGCATGAAAGAAACATAAGAGAACTAAACAGCAAATAAAATATAGTAAATGTTTGAAATTATAATCTTGTGAGTTATAATCTCTCATAAAAACACACTTTGCGTATGATCAATATTACATCTTTTTGCTAGTGTGAAACACCAAGTGATACATGTACTTTCACCAAGAGCTCACCGTTGCAAAAATAACACATTTTAATTAAAGTGGGACCAAGTTTTTGGAGGTCCCATCCCACTTCACTCAAAAACCTATGCTTTTCCAGTTCACACATTATAGACTATACGTTTGTATTTAGTCTTATCTCACAATTACACCATTTCTTTCCAAAGAAATCTAAAACCCTTTTAATGATACAATTTTTTACAATAGTATCTTATTTTTCTCTTAAAATGCACATATTTTAATACAGTGAGAAACACGTACGAATTAATTTTTTTTTTTTGTAACACTTTGTCGATGTTATGTTACCAAGTACAGTAAAAATTCCCATGCTCTACTGTAATGATATCTCTTGCTGAAAAATAGTTAAAATTTAGTTATATACATACAGTTTCCTTGCAAAATCCTTAAGAAATCTCACACTGTTGTCACGGACTTATCCTTCGTTAGTCAGTTTCTATTTACACATGCAGCTGAAAAAAAACGCACAATTCTATGTTCACTCACACCATGTGTATCCATGAGTGAGACAAATGAGCACTGTCCAAATTACACATATAACTTCCTATATTACTGTCAATTTAAAATTTATGTATAGCACACAATCTCCCGAGCAAAGTAGTCGAAACATTCCAAACAACGTATGCATTCGTTAACGTTTTCGAACACAACCATGTTCACCTTCTGACGCACACTTATCGGTTCTAATAGCACATTGAACCTGTGCTGTGTTTCGACAGAATGCACGGGACCTCCTGACTTGGCATGTGGGGTATTTCGTCATCTGGTGTGTCGCCATCTGTATTTTGACTGCTGCGTCTGTTTTTGCATAAGCTTTTAGGTGAATACTTTGGTAACAGAGATATCGAAAATACCTCGTACACATTTTTGTTATGTAAAAGGGCGGAAAAACGATATACCTTTAAATGTTAATTTAGTTACAAGAGGAATTTTTTTATATTTTTATATCAATTTAGAAGGGAAAACGCACGTATTATTGTCATATAAAAAAGAATTTCTGGCTGCACTGCCGAATTAGAACGTTTTCAAGTAGTTCCTGATTTCCCGTGCATCGTTCCGGTTTTTTTTTTTTTTGACAACCTGATCACACCCAACGCGAAAGGAAGTAGTTAGCGATAAATTTTACGCGTATCGGTTTTAGAATTTCGTTATAATGCTAATTATTACGAAATACTAAAAAGACAATGAAATATATATATGTATATTAATATATAATGATATTAATAAGATAATGAAATATATAATGATGTATTTCGTCATAATAATATATAATGATATTAATAAGATAATGAAATATATAATGATCTATTTCGTTATAATAATTTTGATTGATATTTATAGCTGTATATAGTATGGGAATGTAAGGTCAGGTGATGCGTTACATCACAGCCTCTCCTTGACAAATGTCAACCCCGCCTTCTCGTGGTGCATCCTGTTCCCACTAAAGGGGCTCTGACGACCGCCCATAGCGGTATAACTATACCATCGGGATTAGAGGAAATTCTATCCCACACTCACCAACCCGCTTGGCCAGCGTGGTGAGTTATGGCCAAACCCCTCCAAAATGATTCCACAACTTAAATCTTGGCCCTCAGTCTCCGGCAGCTGGAATGTACCTGGCCAAGGCAGCGGCCAGTGCGACATGAAGGCAGAGGGTGCTAAGAATCCCCGGAGGACCGGACTAGGCTGCCATCTGATGCTGACCTTGGCTACTTACAATGGACGCTCCCTATCTTCTGATTCAAGGCTTCTTGAATTGGAAGAGGAACTACAAAGGATCAAGTGGGACATCGTGGGGCTAAGTGAGGTAAGGAGAAAAGGAGAAGATCTCATTGAACTGAAAAGTGGACATCTCTTCTACTATCGTGGGACAGATACTGGCAGAACTAGTGGTGTTGGATTTATAATAAACAAGAAACTGAAGGATAAAGTTGTAGAAGTTGAAAGTTCCTCTGACAGAGCTGCACGACTTGTTATCCAACTCTCGAAAAGATACCAGGCTCAGATTATTCAAACTTATGCACCCACCACAAGTCATCCTGAAGAAGAAATTGAAGAATTTTATGAGGAAATTCGTCATCTAAATAATAAAGGTAAACAGCACTTGAAAATAATTATGGGAGATTTCAATGCAAAAATAGGGCAACGGCAACAGAATGAAACTTCAGTAGGTAAATTCGGTCATGGCAACAGAAACCAGCGTGGAAATACTCTCGTTGAGTTTGCAGAGGCAGAAGGGTTTTTCATCTTGAACTCCTTCTTCAAGAAAAAGCCACACAGGAAATGGACTTGGAGACATCCAAATGGGACGACAAGTGAAATTGATTTTATTATGTGTAACAAAAAATTCGTCATCGAAGACTGCAGTGTGCTGAACAAGTTCAACACACGTAGTGACCATAGATTGGTGAGATGTAAGATGCACCTCAACACTAAACTCGAACGTAGCAAGCTCATAAGACAAACAAAATCTATTGACATAACCAACCTTAAAAAACACCATAATACCTTCAAGTTAGAACTGAAGAACAGGTTCTCTGCTTTAGAAGGCCTAACATCGGAAGAAGTGGACATCTCTGAAGTTAACAGAAAAGTAACCAAAGCTCTTATGGAAACAGCAACAAAATTAGCTGGGTCTAAGAACAAGTTGCATGTGAACAAATTATCAGGAAAACCCAAAATGTTGATGCAAAAAAGAAGAGAGATGAGGACAACTAAAGAAGATGTGACTTCCAAAGTGGAATATATAGAGCTATGCAAGACAGTAAGAAAAAGTATCACTGAAGACGTAAGGAAATTCAACTGTGAACTAGTGAGGAAAGCAATTGAAAACAACCAAAGCCTAAAGATAGCAAAGGGACATCTCAGTAAGGGAAGAAAACAGATTATGGCACTGAGAAAAGAAGATGGTTCTGTAACAAGAAATAGAGGCGAAATTTTGACAAGAGTGAAAGATTTCTACTCCAAATTATATGAAAGGGATGATATATGCACTCCAGACATCATGAAAGATACCAGTACCAGAGTTCCTCCAGTCCTTCCAGCAGAAGTTACACATGCAATCAAGAACATGAAGCGAGGAAAAGCTCCAGGAGAAGATGGAATTACTGTAGACATCATACAAGAAGCAAGTGGAGAAATCGAAACAGTACTCGCCCAAATTTTCACTCGATGCCTTAATGAAGGAAAGATTCCTGAGGATTGGAACAACGCTACAATGATCCTGCTACATAAGAAAGGTGACATTGAGGATCTCGGAAACTACAGACCTATCAGCCTCCTATCAGTAGTTTATAAAATCTTCACTAAAGTTCTTTCACACCGCTTGAAGGTAACACTGGACATGGCTCAACCGAGAGAACAAGCTGGATTCAGGAGTGGCTACAGCACAATAGATCATATCCACGTGCTGAGAGAACTAATTGAAAGAGCGAGGGAATATGAACTTCCATTGTGCATGGCTTTTATCGATTATGAAAAAGCCTTTGATTCGGTGAAACCATCAGCAGTTACAATGGCTCTGAAAACCTGCGGTATTGAAGATGCATACATTAATATTATTAATAACATCTATGAAAATGCAAGTGCAAAGATTAGGCTGTTTGAAAATACAACACACGTAAAAATTGGAAAGGGAGTGAGACAAGGTGACACCATATCTCCGAAGCTCTTTAATGCCACATTGGAGGGTGTTTTTCAGTCGCTGAGCTGGGAAAACAAGGGGATAAAGATTAATGGAGATTATCTAACCCACCTTCGTTTTGCTGATGACGTAGTCATTTTTGCAACTACCCCATCAGAGCTGCAGAGTATGATCCAGGAACTTGCTGACAAGAGTAAAGAAGTGGGATTAAAAATGAACTTTCAGAAGACAAAAGTGATGTTCAATGCTTTTACAAGAAATGAAGATTTATCGATTGATGGAGAAAAGCTGGAGATAACAGACACATACGTTTATCTTGGACAGCAGATATCAAGTGAGGGTCACATTGATGAAGAAATTAATCGGCGTACAAAACTTGCCTGGAGAGCTTTTGGAAGAAACAGCATAATTTTCAAGAGCAATATGCCATTATGTCTTAAAAGAAAAGTGTTTGATCAATGCATCCTTCCAGTGCTTACGTATGGTGCAGAGACGTGGACCTTAACTAAAAGAGACATACAAAGGCTGCAGACAACTCAAAGCAGCATGGAGAGAGGTGCATGCTTGGTGTAACCAGGAGAGATAAGAAGAGGAACTCGTGGATCCGAAAAATGACAAGAGTGGAAGACATCATGATCAGAGTTAAATCCCTGAAATGGCAATGGGCTGGACATACTGCCAGAAGGACAGATCATCGATGGACAGCCGAAATTTTAGATTGGATTCCAAGGGACAGGAAAAGACCCAGAAGAAGACCACATGGGAGATGGGTGGATGAAATTCGAAAGTATGCAGGGGTGACATGGAGGAGACTGGCACAAGACAGACCGTTGTGGAGGAAACTTGGGGAGACCTTCGTCCAGCAGTGGATTGATAATGGTTGATGATGATGATGATGATGATGATATAGTATGACGCAAGTGCGAAGATTCGGCTGTTTGAAAATACAACACACATAAAAATTGGAAAGGGAGTAAGACAAGGTGAGACCATATCTCCGACGCTCTTTAATGATCCATTGGAAAATGTCTTTCAATCACTGAACTGGGAAAACAAAGAGATAAAGATTAGTGGAGATTATCTAACCCACCTTCGTTTTGCTGATGACGTAGTCATTTTTGTAACTACCCCATCAGAGCTGCAGAGTATGATCCAGGAACTTGCTGACAAGAGTAAAGAAGTGGGATTAAAAAGGAACTTTCAGAAGACAAAAGTGATGTTCAATGCTTTTACAAGAAATGAAGATTTATCGATTGATGGAGAAAAGCTGGTGATGACAGACACGTACGTATATCAAGTGAGGGTCACATTGATGAAGAAATTAATCGGCGTACAAAACTTGCCTGGAGAGCTTTTGGAAGAAACAGCATAATTTTCAAGATGTCTTAGAAGAAAAGTGTTGCCATTATGTCTTAAAAGAAAAGTGTTTGATCAATGCATCCTTCCAGTGCTTACGTATGGTGCAGAGACTTAACTAAAAGAGACATACAAAGGCTGCAGACAACTCAAAGTAGCATGTAGAGGTGCATGCTTGGTGTAACCAGGAGAAATAAGAAGAGGAACTCGTGGATCAGAAAAATGACAATAGTGGAAGACATCATGACCAGAGTAAAATCCCTGAAATGGCAATCAGCTGGACATACTGCCAGAAGGACAGACCATCGATGGACAGTCGAAATTTTAGATTGGATTCCAAGGGACAGGAAAAGACCCAGAAGAAGACCACATGGGAGATGGGTGGATGAAATTCGAAAATATGCGGGAGTGACATGAAGGAGACTAGCACAAGACAGACTGTTGTGGAGGAAACTTGGGGAGACCTTCGTCCAGCAGTAGATTGATAATGATTGACAATGATGATATAGTATGATATTTCTGGCTGTATACATTATGTTTCAAATTGGAACTGAGGAACAGATTCTCTGCTCTAGAAGGTCTAACGTCGATAGAAGTGGACATCTCTGAAGTTAACAGAAAACTAACCAAGGCTCTTATGGAAACAGCAACAAAAATAGCTGGTACCAAGACCAAGTTGCATAAGAACAAATTATCGGGAAAAACAAACATTCTGATGCAAAAAAGAAGAGAGATGAGAATAACCAACGGAAATGTGACTTCCAAAGTGGAATATATAGAGCTATGCAAGACGGTAAGAAAAAGTATCACTGAAGACGTAAGAATATTCAACTGTGAACTAGTGAGGAAAGCAATTGGAAACAACAAAAGTTTGAAGAGAGCAAAGAGACTTCTGAATAAGGGAAGAAAACAGATTATGGCTCTAAGAAAAGAAGATGGTTCCGTAGCAAGAAATAGAGGTGAAATTTTGACAAGAGTGAAAGATTTCTACTCAAAACTATATAAAAGGGATGATACATGTACTCCAGACATTACGAAAAGTACCAGAGTTCTTCTAGTCCTCCCAGCAGAAGTTGCACATGCAATCAAGAACATGAAACGGGGAAAAGCTCCAGGAGAAGATGGAATTACTGTAGACATCATACAAGAAGCAAGTGGATAAATCGAAACAGTACTCGCCCAAATTTTCACTCGATGCCTTAATGAAGGGAAGATTCCTGAGGATTGGAACAACGCTACAATGATCCTGCTACATAAAAAAGGTGACATTGAGGATCTCAGGGACTACAGACCTACCAGCCTCATATCAGTGGTTTATAAAATATTCCCTAAACACTGGACATGGCTCAAACCAGAGAACAAGCTGGATTCAGGAGTGGCTACAGCACTATAAGATCATATTCACTTACTGAGAGAACTAATTGAAAGAGCGAGGGAATATGAACTTCCATTATGCATGGCTTTTATCAATTATGAAAAGGCCTTTGATTCGGTGAAACCATCAGCAGTTATAATGACTTTGAAATCCTGCGGTATTGAAGATTAATACATTAATATTATTAATAACATCTATGGAAATGCAAGTGCAAAGATTCGGCTATTTGAGAGTACAGCACCCTTAAAATTGGAAAAGGAGTGAGACAAGGTGACACTATATCTCCCAAATTCTTTGATGCCACATTAGAAAATGTCTTTCAATCACTGAACTGGGAAAACAAAGGTATAAAGATTAATGGAGATTTTCTAACTCTGCTGATGACGTAGTCATGAGGGCTTATTGTTGGTGGCCGGCACCACCAACAATTAGCCCTCATTTTGCTGATGACGTAGTCATTTTTGCAACTCCCCCATCAGAGCTGCAGAGTATGATCCAGGAACTTGCTGACAAGAGTAAAGAAGTGGGATTAAAAATGAACTTTCAGAAGACAAAAGTGGTGTACCATACTTATACAAGAAATGAAGATTTATCGATTGATGGGGAAAAGCTGGAGATAACCAGTACTTACATTTATCTTGGACAGCAGATATCAAGTGAGGGTCACATTGATGAAGAAATTAATAATCGTATAAAATTTGCCTTGGAAGCGTTTGGAAGAAACAGTATAATTTTTAAGAGCAATATGCCATTATGTCTTAAAAGAAAAGTGTTTGATCAATGCATCGTTCCAGTGCTTACATATGGTGCAGAGACGTGGACCTTAACTAAAAAGACATAGAAATACCTCAGACAACTCAAAGAAGCATGGAGACGTGCATGCGTGGTGTAACCAGGAGAGATAAGAAGAGGAACTCGTGGATCAGAAAAATGACAAGAGTGGAAGACATCATGATCAGAGTAAAATCCCTGAAATGGCAATGGGTTGGACATATTGCCAGAAGGACAGACCATAGAACGACAGCTGAAATTTTAGACTGAATTCCAAGGGACAGGAAAAGACCCAGAAGAAGACCACATGGGAGATGGGTGGATGAAATTCGAAAGTATGCTGGAGTATCATGGAGGAGACTGGCACAAGACAGACCGTTGTGGAAGAAACCTGGGTAGACCTGCGTCCAGCAGTTGATTGATAATGGTTGACAATGATGATGCTATATTATGTTTGAGTATACAATCGGGTTGGTACGAATGAAATGTCCAACAGCTGAAAAGTATGCGTTCCAGCAAATTTGGCTTCACCTCGATACCCTCGGTCATCTGCTATTGACTAGAGCTTTAAAATGATGTATAACACGATCCTGTGTAACCTGCAGATATCCTAGACCAAACGTAGCAATTCTCGTCATTAAGAAATTCGCGATTCAGTTTTTTCCACCCTGAGGTGAGATTTAAGCTAGCCCATGCGCAGATAGACTTCGTAGGTACATCACATTTCACCGGTGTTAGGGTCGTTCCTTTGGTTCGCCTAAATCTGAATAATATGCACTCAATGGACAAAACATTAGAGATACTTACCTAATAGTGTGTTGGTCCTCAACTGTCTGTACACGCTGAGTCATCGACTACCCCAGATGCCGGAGGGTTTCCGGAGGTAATGCCAGCCATGTCTACATTGCCCACAACTCCGCCCAAGATGTCGGTCCAAGATTCATGGATGTGACTTTCCGCTGCATTACACCCCAGTGAGCTTCCACGGGGTTTAAATACAGAGAACTTGGTTTCACTGGATGGTTCCGAACTCAGATGGGTGTTTCTCGAGCTATGCATGGATGGTTGCGGCAGGGTGAGGCTCGAATAGAACATCGAGCACAGGATGCGCAGAAACCAAAAAAGCGTGTAGGTGATCAACCAGCACATGTTGGTAACGCCCAGCAGTTAAAAATCCCTCAAGACACAATAAGGGATCAAATGTGTCCCATGATTAGGCTCCTCAAACCATCGCAGAGCCACCACCGCCTTGAGAAGAGCCCACATGGCACGACGGAGACATAGTCTCAAACTGTCGATGCCACACCCATAGACACCAGAACACGGGAGTATCGAGAGCTACGGAACACGGTGTGCTGTCGTGACGCTAGAAACAGTAGTTCTTGATACACCTGAACACGGGAGTATCGAGAACACAGTGTCCTGTCATGACGCTAGACATAGTAGCTCTCGATACACCTGAACACGGGAGTATCGAGAGCTACCGAACATGGTGTAATGTAATGACCCTAGACACAGTAGCTCTCGATAACCTGAACACGGGAGTATCGTGAACATGGTGTGCTATCATGACGCTAGACACAGTAGCTCTCGATATACCTGAACACGGGAGTATCGAGAACAGAGTGTGCTGTCATGACGCTAGACACAGTAGCTCTCGATACACCTGAACACGGGAGTATCGAGAACACAGTGTCCTGTCATGACGCTAGACACAGTAGCTCTCGATACACCTGAACACGGGAGTATCGAGAACACGATGTGCTGTCATGACGCTAGACACAGTAGCTCTTGATACACCTGAACACGGGAGTATCGAGAACAGAGTGTGCTGTCATGACGCTAGACACAGTAGCTCTCGATACACCTGAACACGGGAGTATCGAGAACACAGTGTCCTGTCATGACGCTAGACACAGTAGCTCTCGATACACCTGAACACGGGAGTATCGAGAGCTACCGAACACGGTGTAATGTCATGACCCTAGACACAGTAGCTCTCGATACACCTGAACACGGGAGTATCGTGAACATGGTGTGCTATCATGACGCTAACACACAGTAGCTCTCGATACACCTGAACACGGGAGTATCAAGAACACAGTGTCCTGTCATGACGCTAGACACAGTAGCTCTCGATACACCTGAACACGGGAGTACCGAGAGCTACCGAACACGGGAGTATCGAGAACACGATGTGCTGTCATGACGCTAAACACAGTAGCTCTCGATACACCTGAACACGGGAGTACCGAGAGCTACCGAACACGGGAGTATCGAGAACACGATGTGCTGTCATGACGCTAAACACAGTAGCTCTCGATACACCTGAACACGGGAGTACCGAGAGCTACCGAACACGGGAGTATCGAGAACACGGTGTGCTGCCATGGCCCTAGACAGAGTAGCTCTCGATACTCCCACTACCAAGACGACTGTCCTCCAGGAGGCACCAATTAGCCGGCCACCAAAAATTAGCCGGCCACCAAAAATTAGCCCTCTTTCGAAATCCGTTAAGTCGCTCATTTCGTCGTCATCTCGAAAGAAATTTTGCAACAAGACACTTTAAGTTCACTTAAACAGGACTTTCAGGTGCTAAACAAAGCTATTAAAATAAAAAAAGTGGTGGATAACTTTGCGAATTGCGAGATACGCAGCTGCATTAAAATTCATACCTCTGAGCATGGTGTTCACATTATTCTGTCCAACCCCTGTATATATCTTAAAAAGTTGTAAAGCTAAATTTATGCAAAACAGACAATGGTAACGAATGATTGAGGTGGACCTTTCTCCATTGCAGATGGCTAGTGTGGGAAAACTTCAAGGCAACAGAATTTGGATTGGATTGAATTCACTTGGCCTCGACGCTGCATACAAATGGTCTGATGGCAACCCTTTAGCGTTCACGAACTGGGACCGGAATGAGCCGAATAATGTGCAGTATCAAGAAAAGTGTGTCAGTATGTACATAGAACATGGTAAGAAGATATTTTCGAATCTTTTGTACTTTAAAATCCCAGTTTCACTATAAAATGTTTAAAAACATAAAAAGTTTCGATCTCTACATATACCGAATTAAAAACGTTTATTCGATTCCAGGTTGGACCTCTGTATACATCTTTAAAAGCTCAAATAATAGCAAATAACAGCACGTAAGCTGTTTGGCATAGATCCTACAAGGCGTTGAGTACATCTACGTCTGCATCATACCAGGCGTTCACCACACAGTTGCCCGAATAACAGCACGTAAGCTGTTTGGCATAGATCCCACAAAATGTTGAGTACATCTACTTCTACATCATACCAGGCGTTTACAGCACAGTTGCCCGAATAACAGCACGTAAGCTGTTTGGCATAGATCCCACAATTTGTTGAGTACATCTACGTCTGCATCATACCAGGCGTTCACCACACAGTTGCCCGAATAACAGCTCGTAAGCTGTTTGGCATAGATCTCACAAGGTGTTGAGTACATCTACGTCTGCATCATACCAGGCGTTCACCACACAGTTGCCCGAATAACAGCACGTAAGCTGTTTGGCATAGATCCCACAAGGTGTTGAGTACATCTACTTCTACATCATACCAGGCGTTTACAACACAGTTGCCCGAATAACAGCACGTAAGCTGTTTGGCATAGATCCCACAATTTGTTGAGTACATCTACGTCTGCATCATACCAGGCGTTCACCACACAGTTGCCCGAATAACAGCTCGTAAGCTGTTTGGCATAGATCTCACAAGGTGTTGAGTACATCTACGTCTGCATCATACCAGGCGTTCACCACACAGTTGCCCGAATAACAGCACGTAAGCTGTTTGGCATAGATCTCACAAGGTGCTGAGTACATCTACGTCTGCATCATACCAGGCGTTCACCACACAGTTGCCCGAATAACAGCACGTAAGCTGTTTGGCATAGATCCCACAATTTGTTGAGTACATCTACGTCTGCATCATACCAGGCGTTCACCACACAGTTGCCCGAATGACAGCACGTAAGCTGTTTGGCATAGATCTCACAAGGTGTTGAGTACATCTACGTTTGCATCATACCAGGCGTTCACCACACAGTTGCCCGAATAACAGCACGTAAGCTGTTTGGCATAGATCCCACAATTTGTGGAGTACATCTACGTCTGCATCATACCAGGCGTTCACCACACAGTTGCCCGAATAACAGCACGTAAGCTGTTTGGCATAGATCCCACATTTTGTTGAATACATCTACGTCTACATCACACAAGGCGTTCACCACACAGTTGCCCGAATAACAGCACGTAAGTTGTTTGGCATAGATCCCACAAGGTGTTAAGTACATCTAAATCTACATCATACCAGGCGTTCACCACACAGTTACCCAAATAACAGCACGTAAGCTGTTTGGCATAGATCCCAGAAGGTGTTGAGTACATCTAAGTTTACAACACTCCAGGAGTTCACTGCACAGTGGCCCGAATAACAGCACGTAAGCTATTTTACATAGATCTCACAAGATGTCGAGTACATCTACTTCTACATCATACCAGGTGTTCACAACACAGTTGCCCGAATAACAGCACGTAAGCTGTTTGGCATAGATCAGACAAAATGTTGAGTACATCTACTTCTACATCATACCATTCGTTCACATCGCAGTTGCTAGAATAACAGTACGTTACATAGGTTACATAGATCTCATAGATCTCACAAGATTACATAGTTACATAGTTCTCATAAGATGTCGAGTACATCTACTTCTACATCATACCAGGCGTTCACCACACAGTTGCCCGAATAACAGCACGTAAGCTGTTTTACATAGATCTCACAAGATGTCGAGTACATCCACTTCTACATCATACCAGGTGTTCACAACACAGTTTCCCGAATAACAGCCCTTAGCTGTTTGGCATAGATCTCACAAGATTTTTCTAACATCTAATTCTGCATCATACCAGGCGTTCACAACACAGTTGCCCGAATAACAGCACGTAAGCTGTTTGGCATAGATTCCACAAAATGTTGAGTACATCTACTTCTACATCATACCAGGCGTTTACAACACAGTTGCCCGAATAACAGCACCTAAGCTGTTTGGGTTAGATCTCACAAGATTTTGAGTACATCTAATTCTACATCATACCAGGCGTTCACAACACAGTTGCTAGAATAACAGTACGTTACATAGGTTACATAGATCTCATAGATCTCACAAGATTACATAGTTACATAGTTCTCACAAGATGTCGAGTACATCTACTTCTACATCATACCAGGCGTTTACAACACAGTTGCCCGAATAACAGCCCGTAAGCTGTTTGGCATAGATCTCACAAGATTTTGATAACATCTAATTCTACATCATACCAGGCGTTCACAACACAGTTGCTAGAATAAGAGTACGTAAGCTGTTTGGCATAGATCTCACAAGATGTTGAGTACATCTACTTCTACATCATACCAGGCGTTTACCACAAAGTCTTTTAAGTGGCTCCGAGTTGACCAAATGGCACTTTGTCCTCCCGGATCTGGTTTATCAATGGGGTCAGATCCGGGCTTTGTGATGGCCACGGAAGATAGTGGAAATCATTGTCATGCTTATTGAACAACTGCCGAACACGTCTTTCGCAGTGGATAGTGTGGCGGTGCAAAGTCGTCCATGAAACAGACGTCACATCAACATTGCAGGACGGACGTGATCGGCAACAACGTTCAGTAATCTTTGGGGGACATCCGACATTTCAGCAATATAAGGGGACCCGTTCCTTACCAACGGAACTTCACCCATACCATGACACCACTTCTAGAATCTTCAGTTGTGTTTACAAGGCCATTGTATCATGGGACTCCCGCCAAACTCTCTGCCTACCGTCGGTATAGAACAAAATGTACCGCAAGACATAATATGAGTTGATTTCGTGCAAATGGAATCCTCCAGTATTTAAAGGGCCGTCAATTACACGATCATGAAGTTTGAAAACTTTATTTAGTCAAAAGGTTAAAAAGTACACGTTACATCTTTCGATCCCACATTGGTATCATCATTAGATGTTCAAAGGACACAATAAATCCTGGTGAGGGCTATATATACAGAACAAGAACGTAAAAATGATGCCAGATACATAAAATACAGTAACAGTGAAAATAAAAGAGATCAAATTTACATAGTTTTCATTCATGGTGAATAGCATGCACATTGCCAAGAGTGCCGTTTTCCTTCTGAAGAAGTAATTTTCATGGGTGTGGGAAGATACTTCAGAATGAAAACGGCACTCTTGGCAATGTGCATACTATTCACCATGAATGAAAACTATGTAAATTTGATCTCTTTTATTTTCACTGTTACTGTATTTTATGTATCTGGCATCATTTTTACGTCCTTGTTCTGAATATACAGGGTTACAAGGAAAGTCCTTGATCAGGCCAATATCTCACGAACTATGGCAGTTAGCGATTTACTTCTTGTGCAGTTGCATAGGAAACCCTCTATATACTAAACACAGGGTTACAAGGAAAGTCCGTCATCAGGCCAATATATCACGAACTATGGCAGTTAGCGATTTACTTCTTGTGTAGTTGTATAGGAAACCCTCTATATACTAAACACAGAATTACAAGGAAAGTCCGTCATCAGGCCAATATATCACGAACTATGGCAGTTAGCGATTTCCTTCTTGTGTAGTTGTATAGGAAACCCTCTATATACTAAACACAGGGTTACAAGGAAAGTCCGTGATCAGGCCAATATATCACGAACTATGGCAGTTAGCGATTTACTTCTTGTGTAGTTGTATAGGAAACCCTCTATATACTAAACACAGGGTTACAAGGAAAGTCCGTCATCAGGCCAATATCTCACGAACTATGGCAGTTAGCGATTTACTTCTTGTGCAGTTGTATAGGAAACCCTCTATATACTAAACACAGGGTTACAAGGAAAGTCCGTGATCAGGCCAATATCTCACGAACTATGGCAGTTAGCGATTTACTTCTTGTGCAGTTGTATAGGAAACCCTCTATATACTAAACACAGGATTACAAGGAAAGTCCGTGATCAGGCCAATATCTCACGAACTATGGCAGTTAGCGATTTACTTCTTGTGCAGTTGTATAGGAAACCCTCTATATACTAAACACAGGGTTACAAGGAAAGTCCGTGATCAGGCCAATATCTCACGAACTATGGCAGTTAGCGATTTACTTCTTGTGTAGTTGTATAGGAAACCCTCTATATACTAAACACAGGGTTACAAGGAAAGTCCTTGATCAGGCCAATATCTCACGAACTATGGCAGTGAGCGGCGATTTACTTCTTGTGCAGTTGTATAGGAAACCCCCTATGGCGCACACAATAAAACCACAAGGGATCTCCTCGCCCTCTTTTGGGATGATTGAGAGGGCTATAGCGCCCCACTTTGTACGTAAAGCAGAAAAGTCAATTGCAAACTTGTTCAGCGAGGCAAAAATAGTACGTAAATATTTTTGTACAATAACAAAAGATGGAAGGGGTCTCTCCAAATGCGCAAAAGCAGAAAGCTACCTGAGTCGCTGTGTCCGAAGCATATTTGCATGGATTTCAAATGTGCTTTCTGCTCCGTCGACAGAATACAACAAGAAAGTTGACACCGAATTTTCGGGTGTAGTAAGCACGCCTTTTGAATCCGTTCTGACGCAAATTAAATTTATCAAAGCTATTCAAAGTCAGTGGAACCGGTATGGAAAACAATAGTATCTGACGGAATAAAGAAGTTTTTCAATCGGGTTTTTAATCACTCAGATATTGCTGTAAACGGAATCGTGAGCTTACGAACTCTTAGGAACAGAGTTATCGACAAAAATAAGATGTGACTTTACGTCCCCTGGTGGGAAAACCATGCATTATTTTAGGAAGAAAGTATTCTCAAAACGGTTTATCCTTATAAGCGGTATCGGCCGAAGGAAAAAGAATTTAGTCGAGTTTTCAGGAGCCCAGATTTTGCAACAAATACTTCAGAAGCAGAAATCAACACATATGATCAATGGTGGCTAAACCATTCTTTACCAAACATTAGAAATTATGTGAAAAATATTTTCCATTAGGTCTTGTATGCGATACAGGAAGAATTTTTCAAATCAGAGCTTTAGGAGCAGAAATAACGCAGAAAACGCAATTTACTTTTGCGCCCCCAAGCGGAAAGTGTATGATTTACTTGAAAATTTTGAATTTATAGGGAAATCATTTCGCATCGGAAACACTATCCAACAAAGAAGGAATTTTTCAAATCGTACTCTTAGAAGTAGAGATATTGACAAAAATAAGATATACATCTACGCCCCTTGGCGTAGAAACCATGCATTTTTTCAAGAAGAAAATTTTCCTAAAAGGTTTGTCGACATGAGTAGTATCGGTTAACAAACGACGTTTTTTTTCAATCGAGAATTTAGAAGCTCATATTTTGCTGCAAATACATCCGAAGCGGATATTAAGATTTACGCCCCTGGTGGCCAAACTATTTTTTACAAAAGTTAGAAATTATGTTCAAACGATTTACCATTAGGTGCTGTATCCGGTGCAGAAAGAATTTTTCAAATCGGGGATTTAGAAGCAGAGATATATAAGGAAACGCAATAGACTTTCCGCTACGCTCCATAGCGGAAAGTCTATGAAGCACTTGAAAATTTTGAAATTATATGAAAACATGTCACACGGAAAACACTATCCAACAAAGAAGGAATTTTTCAAATCGGACTCCTAGAAGTAGAGATATTGACAAAAATAAGATGTACATCTACGCCCCTGGCGGAGAAACTGGAATATTTTAAGAAGAAAATATTCCGAAAAGGTTTATCGATGTGAGTGGCATCAGTCCACGAAAGAATTTTTTAATCGATATTTTAGAAGCTACGATTTTATGGCAAATACATCAGAAGCAAAAATTAACACTTACGCCCTTTGGTGGCCAAAGTATTCTTTACCAAAAATTTGAAATTATATGCAAAAGATTTTCCATGAGGAGATGTATCCGCTGAAGAAATTAATTTTCAAATCGGAGTTTTAGAAGAAGAGTTATCGGGAAAAATGTAATATACGTTTACGCCCCCTAGCGGAAAATCTATGCGTAATTTGGAAAATTAACTACATCTAAAATACTCTTCGACATAAATGAAATCGAAAGATATAATTTTTTTTTCAATCGGATGTTTAGATGCAAATATGTGGAATAAAACGTATTTTTGAATTCGTCATCATCTGCATTTACGCCCTCGACCGGCTAAATTGTACATCTTAAAAAAAAAACTAAATATAGGATCATCATTTGGATATTTCAAGCTTTCCAATGCAAAAATAACTTTTCAAATCGGACTGATAGTTGTTGAGATATCGTGGGTACAGACGGACGGACAAACCGATAACAGAAGCACGATCTTTTTTTACAAAAGACGTGCTGAAAAAGCTATGTGTGGTTGGTATGCCAACCCTTCGTGAGCCAGTGACGCGAAGTCGAAAGCTTTCCCACGTACGCAAGTCCATTAGATGTGCATACAGTTTTCCTATTGGATAATTGTTTCGCCACTTTACGCTATTAATCCTTGTCTCAGCGTATTTTTTATTGTATTGGACATCAAAGTCTGATTTTGAATATGATAAGGAACTGCGTTTGTATTTCAGAACAAGAACTGTTGATAAGGTTTGTAGGAAAACTTCTCCTTTGTGCTTTCATTTACTTAGAACACGCCATTTTAGATAAGTTCTAAGTAATAAGTTCTTATCTAAATACTCTGTCGTTGCTTCCGGATATTGTGATTTTCTTGGGCCACATTCCCAGTCCACAAATCTTTTGTTATGGGACAAAAACATTTGGGTACTACACTCGCGGAAAGTGAAAAAAGAACACCAAGAAGGAATTGGCGGACGATAATGAAATTTACATATGTTAATGGGGTCGAGTTTACGTAGGTGTGATGTTAATTTCGGGACCAACCGGTGAGCGCTTACGCCACAGCACGGCATAATATGCAAATTATCGTCGGTGGTATTTAAGTAGTACGCCGAAGTGAGTCTAATCAGTCGTCGGCGTACGGACTCGTGCGAAGACCCTAAAGAAGCTGCAATGCCTGGACATGGAAGACGTGTACGATTTCAGCAGTTATCGGACTTTGAGCGAGGTCGTCTAGTCGGACTCCGCGAGGCCGGGCGGTCGTATCGTCGTATTGCGGAGCAAATTGGACGGGAAGTGTCGGTGGTGGTACGATGGTAGCGTAGATGGTCAGACGAACATTTCCACATGAGAAGACGTGGAACCGGCAGTCACAGACGGACTGATGAGCGGACCTTTCGACACATAAGAAGAGCGACGTTGTCAAGCAGAACATCCACTGCGACGCAAATCCGAGCTGCCGTTGCACCTGAGGTGACTGTGCGATCAATCCGCAACCGCCTACTGGATGCAGGACTACGTGCACGTGTGCCTCTGGCATGTGTACCTCTGGCATGTGTACCTCTGACTCCAGCCCACCGTCAGGAACGGCTGCAGTGGTGTCTGCAACGTCTGCACTGGAGAACGCAATGGCGATCTGTCGTGTTCAGCGATGAAAGCAGATTCTGCTTGGGAGCCTCCGATGGCCGTATGCGTGTTCGCAGACGCACAGGGGAGCGTCTCCACCCTTCTTGCATCCTCCAGCGACACACAGGGCCTACACCTGGTCTCCTGGTGTGGGGAGCGATCAGCTATCACTCCCGTACACAACTAGTGTTTGTACCGGGTACGTTAAACAGCACCTCCTACATCAACAACATCATTCAGCCCGTTGTTGTGCCATTTGTAAGGTCGGTCCATCGTGGTGTTTTCCAGCAAGATAACGCCCGCCCACACACTGCACGTGCAACGCAACTTGCACTTCAGGGTGTGAGCCAACTTCCATGGCCTGTCCCCCATTGAGCAGGTGTGGGATTTTATGGGATAACGACTTATCCGGTCTCCACGGCCAGCCATGACCATCCCCGATTTACGCGTCGAAGTTGAGGATGCTTGAAACTCAATACCCCAGACTTACATCCAACATCTGTACGACAGACTCCATGCCAGAATTGCACAGTGTGACGCAGTTCATGGCGGTTCAACCTCGTACTAACCATGTTACATGGAAATGTTATTTTTCAGTTTACCAGCAAATACAGCTGTATTTTGCCATAATGTTTTGATCACGTTATCCTCTGTATTCCGTTATTATGCTGTATAAATGTCGTTGGTATCAGACGTCTCCTTCTTAGTGTTCTTTTTTCACTATGTTTGCCTCACTGAACAAGTTTGTAATTGACTTTTTTTGCCATACCTGCAAAGGGAGTCAGATGGCCTCCTTAACCCCCAAAGGGAGGTCTGGGGATCCCTCCTGGTGTTGTTGTGTGCGCCATAGGGTGTTTCCTGTGGCACACACAACAACACTAGGAGGAACAAGTTACAAGAAGTAAATCGTGAACTGATATAGTTCGTGAGATATTGGCCTACTCAAGGACTTTCCTTGTAACCTTGTATACCCTTCACCAGAGTTTATTGTGTCCTTTTAATATCTGATGATGATCCCAATGTGGGATCGAAAGGTCTAATGTGTGCTTTTTAACCTTTTCAGTTAATAAGCTGTTTAAACTTCATGATCGTGTAACTGACGGCGCTTTAGTTACTGAATGACAGATAGGTGCTCCGGAACAAGTCGGGTCACATGACTTCTTTCCAGTCTGCTTGTGTTCGGTCACTGTGTTCCATACGTCACTGTAGACGAACATTCCGATTCTTCGCAGTAGTCAGTAGTTTCCGCATAGGCATGTCTGTCAATACTGATTCTCTTCAATTTCCTGCGCATAATTGGCAGAGATATGGGTCAAGAACAGCCTTCTTTGAATACTTCTGTAAATTGCTGCACGCAGCAGTATTGTTTCTCCGTATAATCCTTCTCAGATGACTACGATCTCGTTCCCGATAGATTGTCTTTACGCCACAGGTACGCCTTTCGCGTACATTTTCTACTTTTCTATAATGCACAATTTCGTGGCTAGCGGGCGTCAACGTACACCGAAGAGCAATTGAACTAAATATACCTGTTTAGTAACGTGTAGCACCACCTTTTGCCCTGATGACGGAGGCGATTCGTCTCGGCATGGACTCGACTCGACAGGGGTAAATTCCGAAATTGCGCAAAATACCGCATTTCCTCGAACATTCGGCTTCCAGGCTTTTTCTCCACGCTGTGGATTTGTAACTGCGTTGTTTTTCACAAAAGCGACTGTATTCGTAAAAGGCATTTCATTCATATTAGCCGCCCCGGTAGCGCAGTGCTCTAAGCGATGGCTTCTTACCATTCGTCCGAGAAAGGTCCGGGTTTGAATCTCGGTGAGGCGTGGATGTTGTGCTTGTCTTACGGCAGTGGCTCTCTCCCTTCCTTGGAACCAGTGGCCCTAAATTTGGGACGGACGACTTCTTATAGCCCATTGAGTTGCTCACAGCGGTCGTTAAACCTCCAATCAAAAACAACAACAACAAAAAAATTCTTATTAAGGTGGATTCACCTAAAATCTTTGTCGCCTCGGTGGCGCAGTGGTCTAAGGAGATGGCCTCTGATCATTCGTCCGAAAGCGGTCCGGGTTCGAATCCCGGTGAGGCATGGATGTTGTGTTTGTCCTACGGCACTGGCTCTCTCCCTTCCCTGGAACTAGTGACCCTAAATTAGGGACGGGCGACTGCTTATAGCCCATTGAGTTGCTCACGGTGGTCGTTAAACCTCCAATCAAAAAAAAAAAAAAAAAAAGCCGCCCCGGTGGCGCAGTGGTCTAAGGCGTTGGCCTCTGATCATTCGTCCGTAAGGGGTCCGGGTTCGAATCCCGGTGAGGCATGGATGTTGTGTTTGTCCTACGGCACTGGCTCTCTCCCTTCCCTGGAACTAGTGACCCTATATTAGGGACGGGCGACTGCTTATAGCCCATTGAGTTGTTGTTGTTGTTTTTTTTTTTTTAAGTTTAACGACCACCGTGAGCAACTCAATGGGCTATAAGCAGTCGCCCGTCCCTAATTTAGGGTCACTGGTTCCAGGGAAGGGAGAGAACCAGTGCCGTAAGACAAACACAACATCCATGCCTCACCGGAATTCGAACCCGGACCCCTTACGGACGAATGATCAGAGGCCATCGCTTAGACCACTGCGCCACCGGGGCGGCCCCATTGAGTTGCTCACGGTGGTCGTTAAACCTCCAATAAAAAAAAAAAAAAAGCAAATTTCTGTAGCCATTTTCTTCACAATTAATGCATTCCCAAAGATGAAAATTTGAACATCGATAAATATGACTTCGTATTATAGCCTAGTATACTTAATTTGTTCCAAAATTTAGCCATAATTAAGAAATCCAGCATTTGTTTGACTACTGACGTCATCAATGTACAGGTCGCGCCATGCATTTGCTGGTCTTTTTTTTTTTTTTTTTTTTTTTTGATTGGAGGTTTAACGTCCACCGTGAGCAACTCAATGGGCTATAAGCAGTCGCCCGTCCCTAATTTAGGGTCACTGGTTCCAGGGAAGGGAGAGAGCCAGTGCCGTAAGACAAACACAACATCCATGCCTCACCGGGATTCGAACCCGGACCCCTTTCGGACGAATGATCAGAGACCATTGCCTTAGACCACTGCGCCACCGGGGCGGCTCATTTGCTGGTCTCAACACCACCAAAGGAATAGTCATTGATTTTTAATATAATTGTGGTTGAGTGTTTGAAAATATTAAATATAGTAGGCTATAATGTGCAGTAAGCCGCCCCGGTGGCGCAGGCCTCTGATCGTTCGTCCGTAAGGGGTCCGGGTTCGAATCCCGTCAGGCATGGATGTTGTGTTTGTCTTACGGCACTGGTTCTCTCCCTTCCCTGGAACCAGTGACCCTAAATTAGGGACGGGCGACTGCTTATAGCCCATCGTAGTTGCTCACGGTGGTCGTTAAACCTCCAATCAAAAAAAAAAAAAAAAAAAAAAAATGTGTAGTAATTTTTATCGATGCTCAAATTGTCATCCTTGGGAACGTGTTAATTGTGAAGAAAATGACTACAGAAGTTTGCCCATTCGAAATACAAGGCAAAGATTTTAGGTGGATCCACCTTAATGCAATGAACTATTGCCTCGCTGACTGCTTTAAAATTTAAGGATTCCAAAGTGATGTACTCAAGGAATATTGTATTCAAAGAGGTTTCAGTATTACAGCTTTCAACATTCGTTTCAGCTGATGGAACAGCAAGATAATTCAAAATTTACCTATTTTCTGAATCAGTTGTTTCGTCTGCTGCGATACTTACACCGGATAGTGATTTTAAAAATAAATCTTTCTCTTGTTGCTTGTGAATATCATATACACTATCTACCAACAAATAATTGGACACCTCTGCAATCGACGATATCTGCGGTCCTGATACACGTCACGGCCGCCGCCGTTAAATATCGTGTGGGAAACAAACAACGCGACCAGTCGCATGCAAGATGCCACGCAGTTCGGAGCTCTCTGATTTCGAGAAAGGTGTAATCGTCGGGTATCACAGAAATGGCCGATCCATACGTGACATATCCAGCGAGTTGAAGTACCCAAAATCGACAGTGGCCTACGTGATTGGCAAGTGGAAGATGAGAGGTGACTGTCGGAATGTGCCCCTACCCGGCAGACCCTCAAAACTGGAAGTTACAGACCGACGGGTGCTGGCCAGAGAAATTCGGAAGAACCGCACCAAATCAATGGGCAACATCCGCGAAGAGTTTCAACAGGCATCCGGGAGTGTTCTTTCGATGAATACCATCCGTAAGGAAGCCCATCTGCTCGGTTATCATGGACGTGCTGCCGCCAACAAGCCTTTGATCACCAAGTCCAATAGCGCTACTCGGCTAACGTGGTGCAAAGAACTTCGACGGTGGACCGTTGAACAGTGGAAACAGGTTCTCTGGAGCGACGAATCAAGGCTCACCCTCTACGGTTCGGATGGCAGGGTCTGGGTTTGCGTCTACCTGGAGAACGCCTCCTGCCAGAATGTATTGTGCCAACTGTGAAGTTCGGCGGCGGCGGAATTATGCTATGGGGGTGTTTCTCCTGGTATGGCACGGGACCCTTGGTCGCAATTCCTGGTAGACTCAACGCCGAGACCTACTGCACCGTTTTGGATGACCATGCGCTTCCTACGTTGTGGCAGGTTTACGGGTTGGACCCATGTTACTTTCAGGATGACAATGCCACCTGTCATGTTCCGAGGTCCACCATGGCTTGGTATGGTGACAATGGGGTTAATCGAATGGACTGGCCTCCGCAGAGCCCGGACCTTAACCCTATCGAGCACCTCTAGGACAAGTTGGAGCGTCGACTTAACGGATGCCCCCACTGTCCGAAATCGGTGAAGGAACTGACCTGTCTTCTCCAAGCCGAGTGGAAGAAAATACCGCTGGCCGTCGTACAACGCCTGGTTGAGAGTATGCCCCGGAGGGTCGCAGTTGTAATCGCCGCTCGTGGAGGCCCCACCAACTATTCAAGGTGAGTAAACTTTGTTTTCCTTTGCTATCACAGGTGTCCGATTACTTGTTGGTAGGTAGTGTAATTTCGGCAAACAATATTTCCGCATTTAATTTACATTTGGAATAACACCAATATCTTTCAACGAATTTTCCAAAAATAATTTTGATGTAGGATTATCCAGTGTAGGAAGTGGGATGTTTGCTGCACAAAAGGCACCAGTTAATTTCGAAAGTTCAGTTGAGCGATGCTGTTTTTGTTTAGTTCTTTTCTCATTTGATTCAGCAATACATTTCTGCATTAATTTCGGTTGACTGTTCGTAAACAAATTTGTTTATGCAGCTTGCTTGTTAAATGCTTTTCACAACTATCCTTTCTTGAAAAATCCACTGGTGTATTGTAACACGAACAGAACAACATATTTTTGTTCACATGAAACATTTTCTTGCTGTACTACTTGCGCAGATGCACTGATTGTACTCACGTGGCTCATTCTCAAAATTAAAGAACAGTGTCGAGAAACTTTATAAACTAAATACTCACACGAAATCAGAAAACGTTTCTAAACTAAGCTCATACGAAACTCAAACAAGTTTTTCTGTGAGCTGCTTTTCCCAACTAAAGCTGCTAGTACAATTGACGGCATCGAGTTTCTAGTGCGGCAAGTCACCAAGGTCATTCAACACTAGCTCGCAGGGGAGGGGGGATCACGAAAGACCATACTTGCATTATTCAGCAGAGTACATGTGCCCTGGATTTTACACATCAAGCTTGCTGGAGAAGAGTCTATTCTTAGCGAACAATCTTCGGGGGTAATTCAACGTTTAAAGTTCTGGAGTGGGCTTTGGAGTAGGATTACTGTGCGGTATATTTTTCGCGTAAATCGTGATGAAGGTAGTAATACAATTACCCAAATATGAAAAATAACGCAAAAATTATAATAAAAATGATCAGAAATAGGGGGAAAAAATCCGAATTTCGAGGATTTTTTCTGATATTAGAGAAATTACTGGGAAACCCGTAAAATTCGCGGAAATTTGCGCCGTGAAACAATTATTAGTCTGCCCATGGGCCACATTCTCTATGATAACGCGAGATCCCACTTTGCACGTAAAACGATCCAGAGGTTGCACCAGCTGACGCACGAAACCTAATCTCATTCACCTTTTTAATATGACCATGAACTATGACTTCTTCAAGCACCTAGAGACCTTTACACAGGGTAAATCGTTATCCGACATCAGCTGAAACGTCATTATGAGTTTATCGCATTACGGAGCTGGACATTTTTTCATGACGGTGTGCACAATTTTCTGGTATATCGTTGGCAAAAGTGTATTAATACTTGTAGTGATTACTTTGATTCACAAAGTTTTGCTTGCACAGTATTTTGAGTGTTTGAAGTTTGCATCAGTATTCTATATCACATCTGCAACAACTTAATATTTCAAATAAAATATCCAGCTCTTCCGCTAACAGAGGTAAATTCATTTGCGTTTCCCCTACATTTCTCTTCTTAAAATTCGATTTGATTTTGTTTCTGTGTTGGAGAGCATTTAACAGTCATACTCACTTCACCAAAGAATTTGGCGTCATTTTTTTCTTCTTGTTTTACTTTTCAGGAATGTGGAACGATGAAAACTGCAACAACATGATGGGTTTCATTTGCAAAAGAAAAAATGGCAGCGAAACTGAAACGAGGACCACAACAACTCCTGTGCCAGTGACAGGGTACTGTGAAAGAGACTGGTACATATTTGGTGAGTGTACTTGTTTCAGAATGAAATTTTGAAAATAACATAACATGCAGCAGACATATATTTTATACAAGGCGTGTCTAAAATGTTTTTGGACAGAATTTGTTTAAACAATACCACCAGAGTCATCCAATGGCAACTGTTGGAACTGTCACTATCAAATCTGAACTGCCTCAATAACAAGTTTAACCAGCGAGCAGACAAAATGCCATACAAGGCAGGGGCGTAACTAGGCAATCGTGCGCCCTGGGCGAACCGCAAAATATTGCACCCCAATCTGCCTCTCTCTCCCCCTTTCTCTCTCTCTCTCTCTCTCTCTTTTTCACTCTCTTTCACTATCTCTCTATCTCTCTTTTTCACTCTTTTTCAGTCTCTCTGTTTCTATGTGTGTCTCTCTCTCTATCTCTCTCCCTCTCTTTCACTATCTATCTATTCTCTCTTTCACTCTCTCTATCTTCATCTCTCTCTCTTTCACTCTCTCTATCTTCAACTCTGTCTCTTTATTTCTCTCTCTTTCACTCTCTCTCTATCTCTCTCTTTCACTCTCTCTATCTTCATCTCTGTCTCTTTATTTCTCTCTCTTTCACTCTCTCTCTATCTCTCTCTTTCACTCTCTCTATTTTTATCTCTCTCTCTTTCACTATCTCTCTATCTCTCTCTTTCAGTCTCTCTGTTTCTATGTGTGTCTCTCTCTCTATCTCTCTCCCTCTCTGTCACTATCTATCTATTATCTCTTTCACTCTCTCTATCTTCATATCTCTCTCTCTTTCACTCTCTCTATCTTCATCTCTCTCTCTTTATCTCTCTCTCTTTCACTCTCTCTCTATCTCTCTCTTTCACTCTCTCTATTTTTATCTCTCTCTCTTTCACTATCTCTCTATCTCTCTCTTTCAGTCTCTCTGTTTATATGTGTGTCTCTCTCTCTATCTCTCTCCCTCTCTTTCACTATCTATCTAGTCTCTCTTTCACTCTCTCTATCTTCATCTCTCTCTCTCTCTCTCTCTCTCTTTCACACACACACCAAAAGAACGGAAAACAACATTAAAAATCTAAGCGAGCACAAGCTACAGAGAAGAATTTTCAAGAAAAATAGCTTTAAATTAAAGACAGATACAATTTCAAAAATATAACAGTACTACAAAGACTTATAAAATAAAGTTCATACCGTCTAGGAACGTTAGAAATATGTTATTTTTCGCTAAAATATACTAACGCTTTCGAAACTATTATATCGTTTCATTTAATACTACAAAGGGCTTTCTAACGAAACTAGGCGTAAAAAAGGCACAATCAGAATGTGACTGTTTTACTGCTCCTCGCAACTGCTTCGGAGTTCGGACCGAATGTAGCTGACAGTCGGAGCATGCAACCACAATAAAAACTGAATAACCGCCAGATAATCTTCAAAAATGTGAACATCCTTATCTATCAACCCACGTATAGTTCATCCAACTAAAGAAGTACTGGGGGCCCATTGTTGTAGAGGGGGAGGAAGGGGAGGACGATGGTTCTTCTTCAGTTGGACGGACTATACAACCACACCTTCATTACTGAATGTGAGCAACTAACAGCTCCTGAATATTTTGAGGAGGAAATTCTAATTTTAATTGTGCCGAAAACTTGTGTAAAAGTTTCAGTTCCGATTGTAGTCACATTCCAAACAGTGATTTCTGCGCCCTCTCTTGAGCGGCGCGCGGGACAACCGCCCCCGTCGGCTCTGATACAAGGTACAGTACGTCTAAAATATTTCAGGACTGACTTTGTTTAAACAAGTGTCGTCTGTTGGCCATTGTTCAAACTATTCACAATCAAATCTCATCTGGTTCGGTGCCAAGTTTCAGCAGTGTAGAGGTACAGTGTCATATAAGGGGCCGTTCATAAAGTACGTCCGTGATTTGTTACTATTTATAGACTCCCCCCATCCCCTATGTCACATCTTGTCCCATTGTCGACATCCCCTAAAAAGTACGTTCTAATTCCCGGAACCCCCCTTTGTTTTTGACGAATGCTTTTAGACGTCCACTGAGAAACAGCAAGAAAACATGTAATTATTTAAAAGAATCTTCCATATATTTACACGTTTGCTTCAGAAAATATTTATTATTTAGGCAATAATTTATTACCAAAATGCTACCCGAACTTTATCATTCTGAAATAAAGATATACAAATGAACGCACGCATTCAAGGTTACAAAACACGATAGATTTGGTAGTACAAATACGAGAACTTAATATTTTGATTTAGCTAAATACACTGGCGGAAAGTGGAAAAAGAACACCAAGAAGGAGACGTCTGATACCAACGAAATTTATACAGCATAATAACAGAATACAGAGGATAACGTGATCAAAACATTATGGCAAAATACAGCTGTATTTGCTGGTAAACTGAAAAATAACATTTCCATGTAGCATGGTTAGTACGAGGTTCAACCGCCATGAACTGCGTCACACTGTGCAATTCTGGCATGGAGTCTGTCGTACAGATGTTGGATGTAAGTTTGGGGTATTGAGTTCCAAGCATCCTCAACCTGGACGCGTAAATCGGGGATGGTCGTGGCTGGCCGTGGAGACCGGATTAGTCGTTGTCCCATAAAATCCCACACGTGCTCAATGAGGGACAAATCCGATGAACGTGCAGGCCATGGAAGTTGTCTCACACCCTGAAGTGCATGTTGCGTTGCACGTGTCGTGTGTGGGCGTGCGTGATCTTGCTGGGAAACACCACGATGGACCGACCTTACAAATGGCACAACAACAGGCTGAATGATGTTGTTGATGTAGGAGGTGCTGTTTAACGTACCCGGTACAAACAGTAGTTGTGTACGGGAGTGATAGCTGATCGCTCCCCACACCAGGAGACCAGGTGTAGGCCCTGTGTGTCGCTGGCGGAGGCAAGAAGGGTGGAGACGCTCCCCTGTGCGTCTGCGAACAGGCATACGGCCATCGGAGGCTCCCAAGCAGAATCTGCTTTCATCGCTGAACACGACAGATCGCCATTGCGTTCTCTAGTGCAGACGTTGGCGACACCACTGCAGCCGTTCCTGACGGTGGGCTGTAGTCAGAGGTACACATGCCAGAGGCACACGTGCACGTAGTCCTGCATCCAGTAGACGGTTGCGGATTGTTCGCACTGTCACCTCAAGTGCAACGGCAGCTCGGATTTGCGTCGCAGTGGATGTTCTGCTTGACAACGCCGCTCTTCTTATGCGTCGCTCGGTCCGCTCACCAGTCCGTCTGTGACTCCCGGTTCCACGTCTTTTCGTGTGGGAATGTTCCTCGGACCATCTACGCCACCATCGTACCACCACAGATACTCTCCGTCCAATTCGCTCCGCAATACGACGATACGACCACCCGGCCTCTCGGAGTCCGACTAGAAGACCTCGCTCAAAGTCCGATAACTGCTGAAATCGTACACGTCTTCCATGTCCAGGCATTGCAGCTTCTTCAGGGTCTTCGAACGTGTCCGTACGCCGACGACTGATTACATTCACTTCGCCGTACTCCTTAAATACCACCGACGATAATTTGCATATTATGCCGTGCTGTGGCGTAAGCGCTCACCGGTTGGTCCCAAAAATTAACATCACACCTACGTAAACTCGACCCCATTAACATATGTAAATTTCATGATCGTCCGCGAATTCCTTCTTGGTGTTCTTTTTTCACTTTCCGCCAATGTATTTCACGGGATTCCAGTCAAAAGAACTTGGCTGCCAGGGAGCACACGAAATGCTTGGACATAATTCTCGAAATATTACTGTACAATACAGGCATTGTGACACGAGGCACTGTTTTTCTTAGAGTCCAGTGTCTTTTGGACACACGGTCACCGTGTTGGGCAAAACATCGTTTGAAATATTACTTGAGGAGGATCCGGAAGTGAGGGTGTGATAAACGGCGGCGATACGGGGATCCAGGAAGAGCAATTTCAGTATTTTTTTTAGTCAAAATCAAATTACCAACATTCGTTTTCACCGAAGATACGGTGACGTCATATAAAGAAAGTGTTTTTTTTTAGTCAAAATCAAATTACCAACATTCGTTTTCACCGAAGATACGGTGACGTCATACAAAGAAAGTGTTTTTTTTTTGAGTCAAAATCAAATTAACATTCGTTTTCACCGAAGATACGGTGACGTCATATAAAGAAAGTGTTTTTTTAGTCAAAATCAAATTACCAACATTCGTTTTCACCGAAGATACGGTGACGTCATATAAAGTAAGTGGTTTGTTTGAGTCAAAACCAAATTACCAACATTCGTTTTCACCGAAGATACGGTGACGTCATATAAAGAAAGTGGTTTTTTTTAGTCAAAATCAAATTACCAACATTCATTTTCACCGAAGATACGGTGACGTCATATAAAGTAAGTGGTTTGTTTGAGTCAAAATCAAATTACCAACATTCGTTTTCACCGAAGATACGGTGACGTCATATAAAGAAAGTGTTTTTTTTTTAGTCAAAATCAAATTAACATTCGTTTTCACCGAAGATACGGTGACGTCATATAAAGTAAGCGTTTTTTTTGAGTCAAAATCAAATTACCAACATTCATTTTCACCGAAGATACGGTGACGTCATATAAAGTAAGTGGTTTGTTTGAGTCAAAATCAAATTACCAACATTCGTTTTCACCGAAGATACGGTGACGTCATATAAAGAAAGTGTTTTTTTTGAGTCAAAATCAAATTAACATTCGTTTTCACCGAAGATACGGTGACGTCATATAAAGTAAGCGTTTTTTTTGAGTCAAAGTCAAATTACCAACATTCGTTTTTACCGAAGATACGCTGACGTCATATAAAGTAAGTGTTTTTTTTGTGTCAAAATCAAATTAATATTCGTTTTCACCGAAGATACGGTGACGTCATATAAAGTAAGTGTTTTTTTTGAGTCAAAATCAAATTACCAACATTCGTTTTCACCGAAGCAACGGTGACGTCATATAAGTGGTAAGGTGACTGCAATAAATATAAATATGCGGGTAGATTTTCATAGTAATTGAAACTGAAATTTGAAAAAAAAGTTTCCCGCTTGAGATATTAGAGATGGCAACACAAATTTCCTCACGCTTCCAAAAACATCTGACTTGCTAGCTTTTAAATGTACAGTTTCGAACGAAATTGTTTACGAAATCACGTTCGAAAACGGGTATTTAGCTAGTACATATAAAAAAATGGATGTAAATGGATGTAACTGATACAAACAAGCGAACGTCTTTAAGAAACAACGGAATGTGACAGACAGATTCTTACCGTACAACACTGAGCATAAAATGGCCGCCCCGGTGGCGCAGTGGCCTAAGCGATGGCCTCTGATCATTCGTCCGAAAGGCATCCGGGTTCGAATCCCGGTGAGGCATGAATGTTAGGTTTGTGTTACGGTACTGCCTCTTTCTCTTCCTTCGAACCAGTGACTCTAAATTAGGGACGGACGACTGCTTATAGCCCATTGAGTTGCTCACGGCGGTGGTTAAACTTAAAAAAAAAACAAAAAACAAAAAAACTACAAATGTCCCGCGGTTAATTTGCGGTTTTCCAGTATATGTACCTTAACGGTCTTTGGTGATAAGTGCTTTCTTTCCCGTTCATAATGAAGAACTGTGACGTCATTTCCGCGCCGTCTATGTACATTTCACGCTGGTAGGTGACGTCACTGCCACGTGTAGTGGGTTGCGTCCACTTACAGGGGCAGCGGTTATCATGTGGCAGGAGTCATTTACCAAGCTGCCAACTTCCGGTGGTCTCATATTTCCGGCATTTTGAGGTAATGTATGCATGCGTCTCTTCGCAGAACTTCCTTCACATATTCAGTACAGCGGCACTCAGATAACCAACAACGCCGCCTGCAGTTTCTACAATGCCGGGTTCCCGCCTTTGTGACGTCAATAGTCTTTCCCCATTCATGCGCCTGCAAGTCTTTACTTTTCGCCATTCCACGGGCTTCGTAAGGGCATCCTGTACCACTCTTCCCGCTTCGTCTCTATACCCATATTCTGCATTAGACGATTACCTGAATGTGGTAAGCGTCCACTCGTGGAAATAGGGGTGATCATAATGAGTTCGTTGATATGTGTAATAGGAATTGTAATCACTAAATACACCGCCGGAAATTGAAAAAAGAACACCATTAAAAATTGCCACTGCTTCTAGATTTATGTCGAAGCGACAGCTTCTCATGAAAGGAAAATGATCATACGTATGAAGTGATTCAATGCTTATTTTACCTTTTAATACGTATTACAGTGTACAGAAGGCCCGTTTTAATAAAGTGTTGCGCCCCAATAGAGGCCCCCAAACAAAAATCAACACTCTTTCCACGTTACTAAGTGAGTCACGGAAAAATTATCATCGGCCGCCACCGGGAATCGAACCCAGGGTCTTCCAGTTACGCGCTGGACATGCTACCACTGCACCACAGCGGCCTCGAATTCTCCAGACTCACATGTGATTAATCACCGAATTACAAGCAGGTTGATTCATGGAGCCCCGCACAATGCTGGGGATTCACCAAAGATGTAAATCAGCAACTGAACAAATAACTAGGAGGCCAATGGATAATTAATTCAAACACTCGATGTGGATCAGTAATACCAAACACAAATCATCGCTCTTTCCACGTTAATACGTGAGTCTTTTAAGTGGAAGACCCTGGGTTCTATTCCCGGTGGTGGCGGATGAGAATTTTTCTGTGACTCATCTATTAACGTGGAAAGAGCGATGATTACTGTTTGGTGTTCCTGATCCACGTCGAGTGTTTGAATTAATTAATTAGCTATAGACCCTTCCAATTTGGCATACAATGGGTCCTACAAATGTTGGATATTACGCTGGGTGATAGGTTTGCATGCGCTTTCAACTTAGACACGAGATTCAGAGATGGTCGCACCGTGCCCGCTTCTGCGAAAGAGCCTTTGTCCGATCCAGTCCGAGACATGCCCGACTGGAGACAAGTCCGGAGAGCGTGCTGGACAAGGTAGTTGATGCACAGCCTGAAGAGCATGTTGAGTTGCCCAGGCGTGGAATATCGCCCCTGGGATTGCACTGAAAAATGTCAGGACGACCAGCTGGACGATGTCGCTGACGTATGCATTTTTATTCAGTGTATCCGTACAAACACCAGACTCGTACGAGAGTATCATCAAACAGAAGTCACCGCTCTTTGCACGTTTAAAAGTGAGTCACGGAGAAGTTCTCATCGGGCGCCACCGGGAATCGAACCCAGTGTCTTCCAGTTACGCGTCGGACATGCTACCACTGCACCGTACGAGAGTGATAGCTAATCTCTCCCCATACCATGACGCCCGACGTGGGGCGTGTGTGCCGTTGGCGGATGCACGGTGGCAGAAGCCGCTCACCTTGTTGTCTCCGGATGCGTACACGACGGTCTGACGCACCCAAGAAGAATCTGCTTTCATCACTGAAGACCACAGACTGCCATTCTTCCTTCCAATGAACTCGTTCCTGACACCACCGTAAACGTGCTCGACGGTGACCAGGGTTCAGTGGTAACCATGCCAGCAGCACGCGTGTCCGTGGTCTTGCTTATGACAAACGATTCCGTATCGTTCTGGTAGACACCCTTGGTATGATGACAGAGGATCGAATTTGCGATGCCCTAGTGGACAGCACTGCAAACGAGGCCCTCATGATACGCCCATCCTCCCGTGTGTCCGTGACTCCGTGTTGTCCGGCACATCGTCTGCGAGTGTGTGTGTGTGTGTGTGTGTGAATGCTTCACTGACCACCGACGCAGCCTTCTTATAACGGCCGATACCTCTCGTCCCAATCGGTCCGCAGTTTGACGGAAGGACCCACCTCCTTCCCGCGGGCCCACTATGCGGCCTTGCTCGAACTCCGATAATTTGAACAAATGTTGCGCGCCTGCGTCCTCCAGGCACGGTAACTTCTTCAACGAGCACTCAACAACACACCAGACGAATGACTTCCTGACTTAACATTCAAGTATGAGTCTTTTTCTTGTAGGACTTCCGTCTACAGTGAGTAGAGTTTAGGTCCCAGCCACCTACAGCGAGATCGCCTTTTGGGCAGGACACAGAAACGGAAGGAATGAGAGCAAGTCTAGCGACTTTGACAGAACAGTTTTGTAGTGAGATTAGAGTACAGTAGATGGTACTACCGTACAAGTACGATGCTGCTCACAGAGGGCGAGAGAATTTCAGGGGGGCATAGGAAAGGATACCCATTTAACCACTGGGTCCAGCCTGGGGGCCGCCACTTAGCGTGCTCGTCCGATTCACGGCGGATATTCAGCGATTGTTAGTAAATCACATCATCTCTGAAAGATCAGCCCAGGATCGAACCTAAGGACCTTGCATTGATAGTCTGACTCGCTAACTACTAAGCCATCAGCGGCTCCGAATGACTTCGTTCTGCACGCCCTGTCCTTAAATACTCCCTGCGTGCATTTGCATGTTGTCGTCCGCAGTGAGGTCATTATTTCATCCAATGACATTCCAACTTGGACCTGTCGTACTACATCTTGATTTGGGGTGTAACTACAAAGCGAAATCTTTCTCGTCTGTCTGCTTTGCAGAGAAGATATGTTCGATTTTTAAACTCTTCGGCTCATTCAGAATTTTTATTTCGTTATTATCGTATAGGAGTTGCACGGATATAGACTAATATTAATGATTCACGAACGTATTAATAGAGGAAGATGTTTAAATCTGATAGTGTTATCGAGAGCTACCCATTCATATGATACTCACAGAGGTTTAGAGTTCGCTGTCTCTTGGGCGCGTACGGGTATGATGTTCAACAACATTGGTGCATTGGGCCTTTGAGAATGGAATAGACTTCCCTTACCATTAGATCTGAGATCCGATACACTGTATTCAGGCGACTGTTGAGGAGTTATTTGATTGAAAATTGTATATAAAAAGGAGAGGGTAGGGGTAGGGAAAGAGATTTTTACTGTCTTGGGCTTTCTGGACGTTATTTAGTGCATACTTTAATATCATATTCGTTGTCTCGACTGGAATTAAAACAAAATATATTTTTTTTTAATTTCAGAGGATATCATGGGCTTGTCAGGCTAAAATTTCACCCTTTTTCCTTGGCTCCATCCTGTACATTTCGAAATTCAGATTCGGCTGTTTGAAAATACAACACACATAAAAATTGGAAAGGGAGTGAGACAAGGTGACACCATATCTCCGAAGCTCTTTAATGCCACATTGGAAAATGTCTTTCAATCACTGAACTGGGAAAACAAAGGGATAAAGATTAATGGAGATTATCTAACCCACCTTCGTTTTGCTGATGACGTAGTCATTTTTGCAACTACCCCATCAGAGCTGCAGAGTATGATCGAGGAACTTGCTGACAAGAGTAAAGAAGTGGGATTAAAAATGAACTTTCAGAAGACAAAAGTGATGTTCAATGCTTTTACAAGAAATGAAGATTTATCGATTGATGGAGAAAAACTGGAGATAACAGATACGTATGTTTATCTTGGACAGCAGATATCAAGTGAGGGTCACATTGATGAAGAAATTAATCGGCGTACAAAACTTCCCTGGAGAGCTTTTGGAAGAAACAGCATAATTTTCAAGAGCAATATGCCATTATGTCTTAAAAGAAAAGTGTTTGATCAATGCATCCTTCCAGTGCTTACGTATGGTGCAGAGACGTGGACCTTAGCTAAAAGAGACATACAAAGGCTGCAGACAACTCAAAGCAGCATGGAGAGGTGCATGCTTGGTGTAACCAGGAGAGATAAGAAGAGGAACTCGTGGATCCGAAAAATGACGAGAGTGGAAGACATCATGATCAGAGTTAAATCCCTGAAATGGCAATGGGCTGGACATACTGCCAGAAGGACAGATCATCGATGGACAGCCGAAATTTTAGATTGGATTCCAAGGGACAGGAAAAGACCCAGAAAAAGAACACATGGGAGATGGGTGGATGAAATTCGTAAATATGCGGGAGTGACATGGAGGAGACTGGCACAAGACAGACCGTTGTGGAGGAAACTTGGGGAGACCTTCGTCCAGCAGTGGATTGATAATGGTTGACAATGATGATGATGATGATTGAAGGTGTTTTAGTCATATTGACAACATTTAAGTGTGAATTCGTTCCTGTATTTTATGTTGTAAAGTATTTATCTTCGTAACATGGGAATTACACTGCTGGCCACCCAAAATGCAACACCAAGAAGAACACGAGATAGCAAAGCCAGATTTACTGGACGCATAACAACAGATACAAAGATGAAACGATTGAGCTTTCAGGCCCGTGCGACTTGCGGAACACGCAGACATCAATAGTTCGTGTGGCCCCCCATGGCTGGAAATAACGGCAGCTACACGCCTCGGCATCGAACGAAAGAGGCTTTGGATGTGGGCTTGGGGTATGTTGGTCCAAGCTACTTCCACACATTGCCACAGTTCATTAGCCGTAGCGGCGGTTGGTGCTTGCCGGGTCACTCGGTTGCCGATCAGCGACCAGACGTGTTCGATGGGCGACATATCAAGAAATCAGGCAGGCCACGGCAGCAGTGACACCTGGTGGGCCGTGAAGAATTGTTGCACAACGCGCGCGCCCGCACGTGGCACGCATCGTGCAACAGGACAATGCGTGCCACGTCCGGGCGCGCATTGTCCTGTTGAAAAGTGGTCTCTAGCAGGCCCTTTAGGTAAGGGAGGACTACAGGCTCCAAAACGTCGGAGATGTAGCGGTGGCTGTTGAGTCTACCGGCGATGCGTACCTGAGTAGTGCGGGTGTCATATCCAATTGCGCCCCAAACCATAGCGCCAGGCGACGGACCGGTATGGCGATGCATAATGCAGGCGTCATACAGTCTCCCGCCGCGGTGCAGCCACAAGTGGATCCGACCATCGTGGTGTTGCAGGCAGAAGCAGGAATCGTCGGAGATGACAGTGTCGTGCCATTCCGTAGTTCAGGGGCGGCGTTCAACGGCTCACTGCCGCCGCACTCGCAGGTGGTGTAACGTCGATGGTAATCGGAGCAATGGGCGCCGTGCGATAAGTCCCCGCTCCTGCAGACGACGTCTAACGGTACGTGCTGACATAGGTTGTTGCGCAACACACCCTAATTCCTGCGCTAACGTTCGTGATGTGGCGGTGCGAGCTGTCAATGCCCGCCGCACAACATGCCGGTCCTCTAGTTCGGTGGTGTGCCGCGTCTGCGGCAATCGCTCACGTCGGTCCGTCCGTCCTTCCTTCACCCACCGAATCCATACTCGCCTCAGTGTGGCTGGATGTCGTCCCACACGGGCGCCGATGTCTCGGTGAGATAAATTGCTGTCGCGATAAGCCACTATTCGTCCTCTGTCGAACTCCGAAACGTGCTGGAGTGACTGCCGTATTCTGCGACGAGGCATCAGGAAGCTTCCCACGCACAGGTCCGGCAGCAGATCCTGTGTCTTGTCTTGTCTTGTGTTTGGCGCTCTTTGGCCAGACATGGCCCTTGCGCCATAAAAGCTAACAAACCAAACCAAACAAATCCGGCAGCAGAACACACTTCCACTACTTACACCCCGCCTTCTGTGCAGACTTCTTATAGTGCTTCTCGGTGGTGTGCCGGGCGCACATGATTTGCATATGCCCTGCAATGCTAATCGTTTGCATGTCCTCTCGCGGGCCACACATGCTGCGGATTTCAGGCCAAACGGATGCTTCCTTCTTTGTGTTGCATTTTGGGTGGCCAGCAGTGTATATTGTTAAAAACTGGAAAATCGTCTTACTTATACTAGTTTCATTGGTGTATTATATATTCTTTCTATTATTAACCTTTGATTATGTGACATATTGTTCGTTCTTTTGGGTGTTGTATTGTGATATTGTACAGCAAAAGAGTTCTAATAAATAAATAAATAAATAAATAAACATTTTCTGTTACCCTTAACATATAATATATATTATATATTATAGTATAGTATAGCACACTGACGGAAAAAAATCCCAACACCACGAAAAAATAGTTGTAGAGGAATGAAATGGCGGCAATACATTTGTATAGGTAACATATTTAATCGATTAAGATTTCAAGATCACAGCTTATTGTAAGCGCGAGAAGAGCCAGTTTAAATGTGAAATGCTGGTACATTAATAACCGGTGTAACCGCCAGAATGTTGAATGCAAGCACGCAAACGTTCATGCATTGTGTCGTACAGGTGCTGGATGTCAGTTTGTGGGATTGAGTTCCATGCCTGTTGCACTTGGTCGGTCAATACAGGAACGGTTAATGCTGGTTGGGGGTGACGCTGGAGTTGTCGTGAAATGATATACCATACGTGCTCGACTGGAGAAAGATCTGGTGATCTAGCAGGAAAACATGTGAACACTCTGTAGAGCATGTTGGGTTACAAGAGCGGTATGCGGGCGAACGTTATCCTGTTGGAAAACACCCCTGGAATGCTGTTCCTGAATGACAGCACAACAGGTTGAATCACCAGACCGACGTACAACTGTGCCGTCAGGGTGCGTGGGATAACCACGAGAGTGCTCCTGCTGTCATAGGAAATTGCTCCCCAGACCATAACTCCAGGTGTAGGTCCAGTGTGTCTCGGCCGCAGACAGGTTGGTTGCAGGCGCTCACCTGGCCTCCTTCTAACCAACACACGGCCATCACTGGCACCCAGGCAGAACCGGCTTTCATCAGAAAACACAACAGATCTCCACTCCGTCCTCCAATGAGCTCTAGCTTGACACCACTGACTTCGCAAACGGCAGTGGTTTGGAGTAAGTGGAATGCCCGCTACAGGGTGTCTGGCTCGGAGCTGTCCTTCAAGTAACCGATTTGTAATAGTTCGTTGTGTCACTGTGGTGGCAACTGCAGCTCGAATTGCTGCCGCAGACGCTTACGATGCGCCACGGCCATACGCCGTACACGGCGGTGTTCCCTCTGAGTAGTGCCACGTGGCCGGCCGGAACCCGGTCTTCTTGAGGCAGTACCTTCCCTTGACCACCGCTGCCAACAATCATGCACAGTGGCTACATTCCTGCCAAGTCGTTCTGCAATATTGCGGAAAGAAAATCCACCTTCTCGTAGCCCTATTATGCGACCTCGTTCAAACTCCGTGAGCTGTTGATAATGGCTTCTTCGTCTTCTTAAAGACATTCTTGACTAACACCAACACCCTACGTCGAATCTCAACGATAATTAACGCTCACGAACGTTACAGCGCGTATTTGCAGCAAACCTGCTTTGCATGTACCGAGGGGCGCTACTAGCGCCACACGTATGCGCCGAGCGCGAAATTTGCATAGACGTCATCTTACAGATGTACTCTCACCGCCTACCAACTGTCGTTTTTCTAACACAAACCCTTCTTGGTGTTGGGATTTTTTACGTCAGTGTATGACGTACCTGCCGGCATTCCTTGGTGTTCTTTTTCCACTCTCCGGCAGTGTAGTCTCATTGCTCTAACGACGTACATACTCCGATGTGTATCTTAATAACAAGCATAATTTTTTCTATGATTTATTTTAGGTATCCTAGGCACAGAACGAAGCTAATGAAATTTTTTATATGCTGTGAACGGAGTGTAATAATTGTACTTAGGAGTGATAATGCTTATTTTGCTCATTTTTTAGGCGACAGATGTTTTAAGCCATTCGGTATTCAAAAGTTAGAACGGAAGAACTGGACTGAAGCTGGCATGCATTGCATTTCGCAAGGAGGCTACCTGGTGTCCGTAAAAGACGCTAAATACCAAGGTATGATTTGAAATTGATAACCAACGATTCCTCAGAAAATTAATTAACCACTGACATGTACGGCGATTCCAAGCCGAATGGAATCGCCATAGATGTTCAGTACAGTTTACTTGATTAACACGTGTACAGGACCATTTTTGATATTGCCTGTTGGTATCTTCATTGATTTCTCTGAAGTTAATAAAAATTTTAAGTTTCCTGAAGTTCCGATCGCCACTATAACGAAGTAAATTTCTCCGTCATTTCTGTCCACCGTCAGGATTCGAACCCGGATCCCCTCATTCCGGAATAAGTCGCTCTACCAATTGAGCTACGCGGACGTTTTATTCTGATTCCTATCTGCCTTTATGTCGTGTGCGTCCTTCGGGCAGGTACGTCACATCTCCTGGTACGTTACACCACGTGGGTGCAGATTGTTTTGAAATAATGAGACAACTAGAGGAAACCCGTCGGAATCGACGGTAATTTTTTTTTTTTTTTGAAAATAATAAACTAATATGAAAAAACAAATGTAAACTTTATTTGATTGATAAATTCATTCAACCACTGCAGTAAAGACACTAGTCCAGGCTCGTGATTTTTTTTTAATTTTGTGACTGAAGATTACACGACCACCGTGAACAACTCAATGGGCTATAAGCAGTCGCCCGTCCTTAATTTAGGGTCAATGGTTCTAGGGAAGGGAGAGAGCCAGTGCCGTAAGAAAAACACAGCATCTATGCTTCACCGGGATTCGAACCCTGTAGACGAAAACCGTCGGAATCGATAAATAATTTTTTTTCCCCGTAAACGAAACCCGTCGGGATCGACGATTAATTCACCAGGAGCTGTATGCGATACAGAAAGAATTTTGCAAATCAGAGTTTTAGAAGCAGAAAAATATGGGAAAACGCAATTTACCTTAGCGCCCACTAGCGGAAAGTCCATAAAATACTTAAAAATTTTGAAATTATATGAAAAACATTTCGCACCAGGAACGCTATCCAACAAAAAAGTAATTTTTCAAATCTAACTCTTAGAAGTAGAGATATTGATAAAAATAAGTTATATCATCATCATCATCATTGTCAACCATTATCAATCCACTGCTGGACGAAGGTCTCCCCAAGTTTCCTCCACAACGGTCTGTCTTGTGCCAGTCTCCTCCATGTCACTCCCGCATATTTACGAATTTCATCCACCCATCTCCCATGTGGTCTTTTTCTGGGTCTTTTCCTGTCCCTTGGAATCCAATCTAAAATTTCGGCTGTCCATCTATGGTCTGTCCTTCTGGCAGTATGTCCAGCCCATTGCCATTTCAGGGATTTAACTCTGATCATGATGTCTTCCACTCTCGTCATTTTTCGGATCCACGAGTTCCTCTTCTTATCTCTCCTGGTTATACCAAGCATGCACCTCTCCATGCTGCTTTGAGTTGTCTGCAGCCTTTGTATGTCTCTTTTAGTTAAGGTCCACGTCTCTGCACCATACGTAAGCACTGGAAGGATGCATTGATCAAACACTTTTCTTTTAAGACATAATGGCATATTGCTCTTGAAAATTATGCTGTTTCTTCCAAAAGCTCTCCAGGGAAGTTTTGTACGCCGATTAATTTCTTCATCAATGTGACCCTCACTTGATATCTGCTGTCCAAGATAAACATACGTATCTGTTATCTCCAGTTTTTCTCCATCAATCGATAAATCTTCATTTCTTGTAAAAGCATTGAACATCACTTTTGTCTTCTGAAAGTTCATTTTTAATCCCACTTCTTTACTCTTGTCAGCAAGTTCCTGGATCATACTCTGAAGCTCTGATGGGGTAGTTGCAAAAATGACTACGTCATCAGCAAAACGAAGGTGGGTTAGATAATCTCCATTAATCTTTATCCCTTTGTTTTCCCAGTTCAGTGATTGAAAGACATTTTCCAATGTGGCATTAAAGAGCTTCGGAGATATGGTGTCACCTTGTCTCACTCCCTTTCCAATTTTTACGTGTGTTGTATTTTCAAACAGCCGAATCTTTGCACTTGCATTTTCATAGATGTTATTAATAATATTAATGTATGCATCTTCAATACCGCAGGATTTCAGAGCCATTGCAACTGCTGATGGTTTCACCGAATCAAAGGCTTTTTCATAATCGATAAAAGCCATGCACAATGGAAGTTCATATTCCCTCGCTCTTTCAATTAGTTCTCTCAGCACGTGGATATGATCTATTGTGCTGTAGCCACTCCTGAATCCAGCTTGTTCTCTCGGTTGAGCCATGTCCAGTGTTACCTTCAAGCGGTGTGAAAGAACTTTAGTGAAGATTTTATAAATCACTTATATATATATATATATATATATATCTACGCCCCCTGGCGGAGAAACCATGCATTATTTTAAGAAGAAAATATTTCGAAAAGGTTTATCGACATGAGTAGTATCGGTCCACAATCGAATTTTTTTCAATGGAGATTTTAGCTCAAATTTTAATGCAAATTCGTCAGAAGCGGAAATTAGGACTTACGCCTTCTGGTGACCAAATCATTCTTACCAAACGCTAGAAATTATATGCCAAAGATCCTCCATCGGGAGCTGTATCCCTTCTAGAAAGAAGTTTTCATATCGGAGTTTTAGAAGAAGAGATGTCGGGGGAAAAAGCAATTTACGTTTACGTTTCTTAAAGGGAAATTTATACGAAAAAGTAACTAAACCTAAAATACTCTTCGACATAGATGGAATCGAAAGGTAAAATAATTTTTTCAATCGGATGTTTAGAAGCAAATACGTATATGGAATAAAATACATTTTGAATTCGATATCATCTGCATTAATGCCCTCTAGCGGCGAGATTGTAATCTTAAGAAAAAAAAGAACGAAATAAAGGATCATCATTCGCATATTTCAAGATTCCGAATGCAAAAAGAATTTTCCAAATCTGACTAATAGTTGCAGAGATATCGTGTCTACAGACGAACGGACAAATCGATAACATAAGAACGATCTTTTTTTACGAAAGACGTGCTAAAACTGTGTAGGGTATAAAACAGGATTACTAAAGCTTGGCAACCAGTCATCTGGTCTAATGAAAGGTGCTTCACATTGCTTCTTATTACCTTTACTCTGGCGAAAACTTACAGAAGCGTACCGACCACCTCAAACGTTTAATTCCGACTGTGAAAACTGATTCTTGATCTATAGCATCATGGTACTCCTTAGAGCCAATCTTACATACAGCTGTCTCGGTACGTTGTATAACACTTTCATCCAATACACGCAAGCCTCAGAAGTATAACATATTTATTTACATTTGAAACCAGTACGTACAGATAAAAGCAACTTTAAACAAGAAAGATGACACCGAACTTTCAGGTGAATAAGCACGTCTTTTGAATCTGTTCTGACGCAAATTAAATTTATCAAAGCTATTCAAATTCAATGGAACCGGTATGGAAAACAATAGTATCTGACGAAAAGAAAGAAGTTTTTCAATCTCGTTTTTAATCCCTCAGATATTGCTGTAAACGGAATCGTGATCTTACGCCCTCTGGTTTCAGACTTGTGCGTTAAGAAACACATGGATTTATATGAGAAACATTTCGCACCGTAAACGCTCTCCAACACCAAAAGAATTTTTCAAATCGGACTCTTAGAAACAGAGATATCGACAAAAATAAGATGTGACTTTACGTCCCCTGGTGGGAAAACCATGCATTATTCTAGGAAGAAAGTATTCTCAAAAGGTTTTTCCATATGAGCGGTATCGGTCCAAGAAAAAAAAAAATTTAGTCGAGTTTTCAGGAGCCCAGATTTTGCTACAAATACATCAGAAGCCGAAATTAAACTTATGCCCATTGGTGGCCAAACCATTCTTTACCAAACATTAGAAATTATGTGAAAAATATTTTCCATCAGGTCTTGTGTGCGATACAGGAAGAATTTTTTGAATCGGAGTTTTAGAAGCAGAAACAACGCAGAAAACGCAATTTACCTTTGTGCCCCCTAGCGGGAAATCTATGACTTACTTCAAAATTCTGAATTTATAAGAAAAAATTTTTGCATCGGAAACACTATCCAACAAAGAAGGAATTTTTCAAATCAGACTACTAGAAGTAGAGATATTGACAAAAATAAGATATACATCCACTACCCCTGGCGTAGAAACCATGCATTATTTTAAGAAGAAAATGTTTCTAAACGGGCTGTCGACATGAGTAGTATCGGTCAACAAATGACTTTTTGGCAATCGAGATTTTAGGAGCTCATATTTTGCTCCAAATACACCAGAAGCGGAAATTAAGATTTACGCCCCCTGGTGGCAATTTTTTTTTTTTTTTTTACAAAAATTAGAAATTATGTGATTTCCCATTAGGAGCTGTATCTGGTGCAGAAAGAATTTTTCAAATCGGAGATTTAGAAGCAGAAATATAGGGGTAAACGCAATTTACCTCTGCGCCCCCAAGTGAAAAGTCTATGAATTACTTGAAAATTTTGAAATTATATGAAAAACGTGTCACACTGTAAACACTATCCAACAAAGAAGGAATTTTTGAAATCGGACTCCTAGAAGTAGAGATATTGACCAAAATAAAATATACATCTACGTCCCCTGGCGGAGAAACGGGAATATTTTAAGAAAATATTGCGAAATGGTTTATCGATGTGAGTGGCATCAGTCCACGAAAGAATTTTTTCAATCGATATTTTAGAAGCTCAGAGTTTATGGCAAATACCTCAGAAGCAAAAATTAACACTTACGCCCCCTGGTGGCCAAAGTATTCTTTACCAAAAATTTGAAATTATATGCAAAAGATTTTCCATCAGGAGATGTATCCGCTGAAGAAAAAGTTTTTCAAATCGGTGTTTTAGAAGAAGAGTTATCGGGAAAAAATGTAATTTACTTTTACGCCCCTAGTGTAAAATCTATGGGTAATTTGAAAACGCAACTATGCCGCCCCGGTGGCGCAGTGGTCTAAGCGATGGCCTGTGATCATTCGTCCAAAAGGGGTCCGGGTTCGAATCCCGCTGAGGTATGGATGTTGTGTTTGTCTTACGGCACTGGCTCTCTCCTTTCCCTGGAACCAGTGACCCTAAATTAGGGACGGGCGACTGCTTATAGCCCATTGAGTTGCTCACGGTGGTCGTTAAACCTCCAATAAAAAAAAAAACAAAAAAAAAACGTAACTATATCTAAAATACTCTTCTTGTTTTTTTTTTTTTTTTTTATTGGATTTTTAACGACCACCGTGAGCAACTCAATGGGCTATAAGCAGTCGCCCGTCCCTAATTTAGGGTCACTGGTTCCATGGAAGGGAGAGAGCCAGTGCCGGAAGACAAAGACAACATCCATGCCTAACCGGGATTCGAACCCGGACCCCTTACGGACGAATGATCAGAGACCAGCGCCTTAGACCACTGCGCTACCGGGGCGGCGAAATACTCTTCGACATAAATGGAATCGAAAGATAAAAGAGTTTTTTTCAATCGGATGTTTAGAATCAAATATGTGGAATAAAACGTATTTTTGAATTCTACATCATCTGCATACGCCCTCTGGCGGCGAAATTCTACATCGTAAATCAAACGAAATGGAGGATCGTCATTCGCATATTTCGAGCTTCCCAATGCAAAAATAATTTTTCAAATCGGACTAATAGTTGCAGAGATATCGTGGGTACAGACGAACGGACGAGCAACCGGTAACATAAGCACGATCTTTTATTACAAAAGACGTGCTAAAATACGAAAGAAGGGTCATCATTCACATATTTCAAGATTACCAATACAAAAAGAATTTTTGAAATCAGAGTAACAGTGCCAGAGATATGGTGTTCACAGATGGACGAAGGGACAGACAAGCACCATATTTTTTTGCAAAAGACGTGCTAAAACTGTGTAGGGAGTAAAACAGGATTACTAAAGCTTGACAACGAGTCATCTGGTCTAATGAATCATGCTTCACATTGTTTCCTATTACCCTTAGGCCGCCCCGGTGGCGCAGTGGTCTAAGCGATGGCCTCTGATCATTCGTCCGAACGGGGTCCGAGTTCGAATCCCGGTGAGGCATGGATGTTGTGTTTGTCTTACGGCACTGGCTCTCTCCCTTCCCTTGAACCAGTGACCCTAAATTAGGGACGGGCGACTGCTTATAGCCCATTGAGTTGCTGACGGTGGTCGTTAAATCTACAATAATAATAATAATAATTACCCTTAGAGTGTACCTGCGAAAACCTACAGAGGTGTACCGACCACCCAGCATGTTTGGTTCCGACTGTGGAAAATGGAAGTGGATTCTTTATCCTATGGGATGCCATAGCATGGTACACCTTAGTGTTATTGGTTATTCTATAGAGTCGTGTCAACTTACGAACCCATTCTTGGGGTCCACCTGAACCCATTATTGCAGGAATTGTTACCTAATGACCGTCGCTAGTTTCAAGAAGAAAATGAACCCGTCTATTGTGCGCAACGAGTCAACGATCCGACAATATAAGGAGTGATGCGTCGGGAATCAGTAAGAGTCGGACGCAGTATTGGTAAGACGAACGATCTAAGCGCATTTGAACGTGGGCAAATTCTCGGGGCCCGACGAATGGATTACTCCATCTCGGAAGTCGTGCAGACACTGGGATTTTCACGAGCCACTGTGTCACGGGTGCACCATGAGTACATCGAATCCGGTGAAACCATCACTGCAAGGGCCAACTACCGTGGACAGCAGCGTGTGGATGAGCGGGGTCATCGTCGGCTAACTCGCATTGTAACAGCGGATAGACGGGCCACAATGCAAGACATCACTCGGCAGTTTAACGCTGGTGCAAAAAAACGTGTAAGCAGCCACACCATCCAGAACCATCTCCTCACTATGAGGTACAGAAGCCGCCGTCCCACGAGGGTACCACAGCTGACCGCACATCACAGGGTGCAAAGATTAGCATGGGCGCGGGAACATCGCCACTGGACCCTAGACATGTGGGAAAATGTTGCCTGGACTCATGAGTCGATATTCACGTTGGTACATGCGGATGGCAGGATACGAGTACGGCGCAAACCACATGAAGCGATGGATCCTTCTTGCCAGCAGGGTACTCTTCAAGTTGGTTGGGGTGGCATTCCCGTCTGGGAACTGTTTACGTGAACTGAAGTGGGAAACCTGGTACGTGTGACATCGTCCCTCACAGGTCAACGTTACCGGGATATCCTGGACGACCATTTGCTCTCGTTTGTGCGTCTTCAACATCCCACTGGGGACCTCATCCTGCAACAAGACAATGCAGCTCCCGAATTGTATCCAAATAGTTCGATGAACACTCCCCCGACGAGACCTTGCTTCCTTGGCCAGGTAGATCCCCTGACCTCAATCCCATCGAGCACATCTGGAATGCCATCGAGAGAGATGGTCGAGGCTCTGACCTCCCTCCATGAAATCTTCGTGAACTGTGGGAGCTTGTTTACGGGTCGTTGATCCGTGTGGCTTCCCAACGCTTCCGGTGTCTTGTCGAGTCCATGCCGAGACGAATCGCCGCCGTCATCAGGGCGAAAGGTGGTGCTACACGTTACGAGACAGGTATCTCTTATTCAATTGCTTTTCAGTGTATAGTTCAAGTTGAACGAAATTTGCATATGTTACTAGCGAAGGCTTACAGCATCGATGCCCGGAAGGCAAATGAGGGACGCTGGCAGCGCTTTATGCAAATACACAAGAGCTTGGAACTAGATGTTTCGGATGGAGTCGCCAGTTCACGTGCGGCGGTGAATGACAAGATTTCGAGATAGCGATTTTGTTAACATGGCTTCGAGACCTTTTAGCAGCGGAGTTATGATACAGAACGACAGACCGACTCGAAGCACTGCAACGGCAAGCGGACGTCGCAAGACGGCTCAACCTCGACCGTTCTGTGGTCAGCGGTTCCAAGCAACGGGTGCAGCTTCCCGAAGGTACAGCGATGGTAGGCCAAGGGCAACAAACATTGCGGATGACCGGTATTTTCGGATTTCGGCACGGCGGAAGATGACGCCTACACCAACGCATCTTAGGTCTGTGCTTGAGGCAGCCACCGTACGGACAGTATAAGCTTCGACGGTATGCAGAAAGTTACATGCAGGAGGACTGTATGCTCTCCGACTGGTATTATGCGTACCCCTCAACCTCGCCACCGGAGGGAACGCTTCAATTGGGCACAAATGCATGTGAACTAGACTCAAAATTTGTGGAGGTCCGTTTTGTTCACTGATGAGTCGCGATACTGTTAACAAAGTGATTCTCATTCAGTTTTCATCCGGGAAGAGGCAGGTACTCGCCCTCTTCCTTCTAATATAAGTTTACATCTGGAGAGAGGCCGGTACTCGCTATCTTCCCTCTAATATAAGTTTACATCAGGAGAGAGGCCGGTACTCGCTATGTTCCCTCTAATATAAGTTTACATCAGGAGAGAGGCCGGTACTCGCTATCTTCCCTCTCATATACGTTTACATCTGGAGAGAGGCCGGTAGTCGCCCTCTTCCCTCTAATATAAGTTTACATCTGGAGAGAGGCCGGTAGTCGCTGTCTTTCCTGTAATATAAGTTTACATCTGGAGAGAGGCCGGCACTCGCTATCTTCCCTCTCATATACGTTTACATCTGGAGAGAGGCCGGTACTCGCCCTCTTCCCTCTAATATAAGTTTACATCTGGAGAGAGGCCGGTACTCGCTATGTTCCCTCTAATATAAGTTTGCATCTGGAGAGAGGCAGGTACTCGCTATCTTCCCTCTAATATAAGTTTACATCTGGAGAGAGGCCGGCACTCGCTATCTTATCTCTAATATAAGTTTACATCTGGAGAGAGGCCGGTACTCGCTATCTTCCCTCTAATATAAGTTTACATCTGGAGAGAGGCCGGTACTCGCTATGTTCCCTCTAATATAAGTTTACATCTGGAGAGAGACCGGTACTCGCTATCTTCCCTGTAATATAAGTTTACATCTGGAGAGAGGCCGGTACTCGCTATCTTCCCTTTAATATAAGTTTACATCTGGAGAGAGGCCGGTACTCGCTATCTTCCCTGTAATATAAGTTTACATCTGGAGAGAGTCCGGTACTCGCTATCTTTCTTCTAATATAAGTTTACATCTGGAGAGAGGCTGGTACTCGCTATCGTCCCTCCAATATAAGTTTACATCTGGAGAGAGGCCGGCACTCGCTATCTTCCCTCTAATATAAGTTCACATCTGGAGAGAGGCCGGTACTCGCTATCTTCCTTCTAATATAAGTTTACATCTGGAGAGAGACCGGTACTCGCATTCTTCCCTCTAATATAAGTTTACATCTGGAGAGAGGCCGGTACTCGCTATCTTCGCTCTAATATAAGTTTACATCTGGAGAGAGGCCGGTACCCGCTATGTTCCCTCTAATATAAGTTTACATCTGGAGAGAGGCCGGTACTCGCTATCTTCCCTCAAATATAAGTTTACATCTGGAGAGAGGCCGGTACTCGCTGTCTTTCCTGTAATATAAGTTTAGATCTGGAGAGAGGCCGGAACTCGCTATGTTCCCTCTAATATAAGTTTACATCTGGAGAGAGGCTGGTACTCGCTATCGTCCCTCTCATATAAGTTTACATCTGGAGAGATGCCGGTACTCGCTATCGTCCCTCTCATATAAGTTTACATCTGGAGAGATGCCGGCACTCGCTATCTTCCCTGTAATATAAGTTTACATCTGGAGAGAGGCCGGTACTCGCTATCTTCCCTCTAATATAAGTTTACATCTGGAGAGAGGCCGGTACTCGCTATGTTCCCTGTAATATAAGTTTACATCTGGAGAGAGGCCGGTACTCACCATCGTCCCTCAAATATAAGTTTACATCTGGAGAGAGGCCGGCACTCGCTATCTTACCTCTAATATAAGTTTACATCTAGAGAGAGGCCGGTGCTCGCTATCTTCCCTCTAATATAAGTTTACATCTGGAGAGAGGCCGACACTCGCTATCTTCCCTCTAATATAAGTTTACAATTGGAGAGAGGCCGGTACTCGCTATCTTCCCTCTAATATAAGTTTACATCTGGAGAGAGGCCGGTACTCGCTACCTTCCCTCTAATATAAGTTTACATCTGGAGAGAGGCCGGTACTCGCTATCTTCCCTCTAATATAAGTTTACATCTGGAGAGAGGCCGGTACTCGCTATCTTCCCTCTAATATAAGTTTACATCTGGAGAGAGGCCGGTACTCGCTATCGTCCCTCTAATACAAGTTTACATCTGGAGAGAGGCCGGTACTCGCTATATTCCCTCTAATATAAGTTTACATCTGGAGTGAGGCCGGTACTCGCTATCTTCCCTCTAATATAACTTTATATCTAGAGAGAGGCCGGTACTCGCTATCGTCCCTCTAATACAAGTTTACATCTGGAGAGAGGCCGGTACTCGCTATATTCCCTCTAATATAAGTTTACATCTGGACAGAGGCCGGTACTCGCTATCTTCCCTCTAATATAACTTTATATCTGGAGAGAGGCCGGTACTCGCCCTCTTCCTTCTAATATAAGTTTACATCTGGAGAGAGGCCGGTACTCACTATCTTTCCTCTAATATAAGTTTACATCTGGAGAGAGGCCGGTACTCGCTATCTTCCCTCTAATATAAGTTTACATCTGGAGAGAGGCCGGTACTCGCTATCTTCCCTCTAAAATAAGTTTACATCTGGAGAGAGACCGGTACTCGCTATCTTCCCTGTAATATAAGTTTACATCTGGAGAGAGGCCGGTACTCGCTATCTTCCCTGAAATATAAGTTTACATCTGGAGAGAGTCCGGTACTCGCTATCTTTCTTCTAATATAAGTTTACATCTGGAGAGAGGCTGGTACTCGCTATCGTCCCTCTAATATAAGTTTACATCTGGAGAGAGGCCGGCACTCGCAATCTTCGCTCTAATAAAAGTTTATATCTAGAGAGAGGCCGGTACTCGCTATCTTCCCTCTAATATAAGTTTACATCTGGAGAGAGGCCGGTACTCGCTATCTTCCCTCTAATATAAGTTTACATCTGGAGAGAGGCCGGTACTCGCTTTCGTCCCTCTAATATAAGTTTACATCTGGAGAGAGGCCGGTACTCGCTATATTCCCTCTAATATAAGTTTACATCTGGAGTGAGGCCGGTACTCGCTATCTTCCCTCTAATATAACTTTATATCCGGAGAGAGGCCGGTACTCGCTATCGTCCCTCTAATACAAGTTTACATCTGGAGAGAGGCCGGTACTCGCTATATTCCCTCTAATATAAGTTTACATCTGGACAGAGGCCGGTACTCGCTATCTTCCCTCTAATATAACTTTATATCTGGAGAGAGGCCGGTACTCGCCCTCTTCCTTCTAATATAAGTTTACATCTCTAGAGAGGCCGGTACTCACTATCTTTCCTCTAATATAAGTTTACATCTGGAGAGAGGCCGGTACTCGCTATCTTCCCTCTAATATAAGTTTACATCTGGAGAGAGGCCGGTACTCGCTATCTTCCCTCTAAAATAAGTTTACATCTGGAGAGAGACCGGTACTCGCTATCTTCCCTGTAATATAAGTTTACATCTGGAGAGAGGCCGGTACTCGCTATCTTCCCTGAAATATAAGTTTACATCTGGAGAGAGTCCGGTACTCGCTATCTTTCTTCTAATATAAGTTTACATCTGGAGAGAGGCTGGTACTCGCTATCGTCCCTCTAATATAAGTTTACATCTGGAGAGAGGCCGGCACTCGCAATCTTCGCTCTAATAAAACTTTATATCTAGAGAGAGGCCGGTACTCGCTATCTTCCCTCTAATATAAGTTCACATCTGGAGAGAGGCCGGTACTCGCTATCTTCCTTCTAATATAAGTTTACATCTGGAGAGAGGCCGGTACTCGCTATCTTCCCTGTAATATAAGTTTACATCTGGAGAGAGGCCGGTACTCGCTATCTTCCCTCTAATATAAGTTTACATCTGGAGAGAGGCCGGTACTCGCTATGTTCCCTCTAATATAAGTTTACATCTGGAGAGAGGCCGGTACTCGCTATCGTCCCTCTAATATAAGTTTACATCTGGAGAGAGGCCGGCACTCGCTATCTTCCCTCGAATATAAGTTTACATCTAGAGAGAGGCCGGTGCTCGCTATCTTCCCTCTAATATAAGTTTACATCTGGAGAGAGGCCGGTACTCGCTATCTTCCCTCTAATATAACTTTATATCTGGAGAGAGGCCGGTACTCGCCCTCTTCCTTCTAATATAAGTTTACATCTGGAGAGAGGCCGGTACTCACTATCTTTAATCTAATATAAGTTTACATCTGGAGAGAGGCCGGTACTCGCTATCTTCCCTCTAATATAAGTTTACATCTGGAGAGAGGCCGGTACTCACTATGTTCCCTCTAAAATAAGTTTACATCTGGAGAGAGGCTGGTACTCGCTATCTTCCCTGTAATATAAGTTTACATCCAGAGAGAGGCCGGTACTCGCTATGTTCTCTCTAATATAAGTTTACATCTGGAGAGAGGCCGGTACTCGCTATGTTCCCTCTAATATAAGTTTACATCTGGAGAGAGGCCGGTACTCGCTGTCTTTCCTGTAATATAAGTTTACATCTGGAGAGAGGCCGGTACTCGCTATCGTCCCTCTCATATAAGTTTACATCTGGAGAGATGCCGGTACTCGCTATGTTCCCTCTAATATAAGTTTACATCTGGAGAGAGGCCGGTACTCACTATCTTTCCTCTAATATAAGTTTACATCTGGAGAGAGGCCGGTACTCGCTATCTTCCCTCTAATATAAGTTTACATCTGGAGAGAGGCCGGTACTCACTATGTTCCCTCTAAAATAAGTTTACATCTGGAGAGAGGCCGGTACTCGCTATCTTCCCTGTAATATAAGTTTACATCCGGAGAGAGGCCGGTACTCGCTATGTTCTCTCTAATATAAGTTTACATCTGGAGAGAGGCCGGTACTCGCTATGTTCCCTCTAATATAAGTTTACATCTGGAGAGAGGCCGGTACTCGCTATGTTCCCTCTAATATAAGTTTACATCTGGAGAGAGGCCGGTACTCGCTATCGTCCCTCACATATAAGTTTACATCTGGAGAGATGCCGGCACTCGCTATCTTCCCTGTAATATAAGTTTACATCTGGAGAGAGGCCGGTACTCGCTATCTTCCCTCTAATATAAGTTTACATCTGGAGAGAGGCCGGTTCTCGCTATGTTCCCTGTAATATAAGTTTACATCTGGAGAGAATCCGGTACTCACTATCGTCCCTCTAATATAAGTTTACATCTGGAGAGAGGCCGGCACTCGCTATCTTCCCTCCAATATAAGTTTACATCTAGAGAGGGGCCGGTGCTCGCTATCTTCCCTCTAATATAAGTTTACATCTGGAGAGAGGCCGACACTCGCTATCTTCCCTCTAATGTAAGTTTACAATTGGAGAGAGGCCGGTACTCGCTATCTTCCCTCTAATATAAGTTTACATCTGGAGAGAGGCCGGTACTCGCTATGTTCCCTCTAATATCAGTTTACATCTGGAGAGAGGCCGGTACTCGCTATCTTCCCTGTAATATAAGTTTACATCTAGAGAGACGTCGGTACTCGCTATCTTTCCTCTAATATAAGTTTACATCTGGAGAGAGGCCGGTACTCGCTATCTTCCCTCTAATATAAGTTTACATCTGGAGAGAGGCCGGTACTCGCTATCGTCCCTCTAATATAAGTTTACATCTGGAGAGAGGCCGGTACTCGCTATCTTCCCTCTAATATAACTTTATATCTGGAGAGAGGCCGGTACTCGCCCTCTTCCTTCTAATATAAGTTTACATCTGGAGATAGGCCGGTACTCACTATCTTTCCTCTAATATAAGTTTACATCTGGAGAGAGGCCGACACTCGCTATCTTCCCTCTAATGTAAGTTTACAATTGGAGAGAGGCCGGTACTCGCTATCTTCCCTCTAATATAAGTTTACATCTGGAGAGAGGCCGGTACTCGCTATGTTCCCTCTAATATAAGTTTACATCTGGAGAGAGGCCGGTACTCGCTATCTTCCCTGTAATATAAGTTTACATCTAGAGAGACGTCGGTACTCGCTATCTTTCCTCTAATATAAGTTTACATCTGGAGAGAGGCCGGTACTCGCTATCTTCCCTCTAATATAAGTTTACATCTGGAGAGAGGCCGGTACTCGCTATCGTCCCTCTAATATAAGTTTACATCTGGAGAGAGGCCGGTACTCGCTATATTCCCTCTAATATAAGTTTACATCTGGAGAGAGGCCGGTACTCGCTATCTTCCCTCTAATATAACTTTATATCTGGAGAGAGGCCGGTACTCGCCCTCTTCCTTCTAATATAAGTTTACATCTGGAGATAGGCCGGTACTCACTATCTTTCCTCTAATATAAGTTTACATCTGGAGAGAGGCCGGTACTCGCTATGTTCCCTCTAATATAAGTTTACATCTGGAGAGAGGCCGGTACTCGCTATCGTCCCTCTAATATAAGTTTACATCTGGAGAGAGGCCGGTACTCGCCCTCTTCCTTCTAATATAAGTTTACATTTGGAGAGAGGCCGGTACTCGCTATGTTCCCTCTAATATCCAGGAAATGGACACCTTTGGTGGTGATAGGGTTCTGGTGTAGACAGGCATATCGTTAGGCTGACTACCGAGCTCTATCTGTTGTCACATGGAAACTTCAATGCTCAGAGGTATAGAGACGACATCCTGGACCCTATTGTTTGTCCTTACGGGGCTGTAATTGGCGATACATTTGTACTGTAGACGGATAACGCTCGCCTTGTGCACTAGTAACTGCAACAGGAGACTATAATCCGTATGGAGTGGCCAGCACGATCTCCCGATCTGAATCCCTGTGGTGCTGTCGAGAGGCGTGTTGCTTGCCTCCAGCCCCCTCCTCAAACCCTGCAGCAGCTCCGCACTTCTTTGCTCGAGCAATGGACGCAGCCACCCAAGGAACCGCTCGTCACCATATTTAACAACATGGAACATCACTGTTGGTCCTGTGTTGCTGTTTGATGTAACCAGACTCTGTATTGACGTAACTTTTCCTATTTCCTCTTGATAACCATATTACTGTATTTTCATATTTGCATCACTCATACAAAATGCAAATGCATTGTATCACATGTTCTGACGTTTTTTTGTTGCATTTGGTCTGAAGAAGCTTACCGCCAAATTTCATCCGAATCGGTTGCATACTTTTTTCTACGCTTTCCAACCGTAAGTTGAAGAAGCGTATATGCTCCAGCTTTTCCGTCTGTCCGTCCGTCTGTCTGTCCGTACGACAACTCGTGTAAAAATGATTCGATTTCGATGAAATTTTAGCATGTCGTAGGGGACCACTGGGGACGAACCCTATTGAAAATGGGACAAATGGGGTCAAAGGTCACGACATAGGAGCAAAGATTCATTCCATTGCCCTTACGCGTCATAACTTGCGTAAATATGATTTGATTTTAATGAAATTTTAGTATGTTGTAGGGGACCACCTGGAGACCAACCCTGTTGAAAATGGGTGTAGTGGGGTCAAAGGTCAGGTCATAGCAGCGGGATGCATTCCACTACATCTTATTAAAGGAGCAATTCTTGTATATATCTAAACTTCATTTTGAAAACGGCTCTAAGGATTTTGATGAAAGTGGTTAACCTACCGTTTTCTGGTACTAGAAATGGATTTAGATTGATCTGTACTTTAGAAAAATTTGTTTAGTGGGTTAAATAACCACTTCGAGTTACAACGTTTTTACTGTCATGGCGTCGTCCTATTAATGTTTCCGATTCTTAGAAACTTTATGACGTCACTCTCTCACGATCGACACGCGATTGATATGTCGGCGCGCAGTCACGCCATCTGTCTCATTACGTCACGTGTTGTGTGTGGATCCTATTAAAGTTTAATGACGTCACATTCTTGCGAGCAGATGGTCCCGAATCCCATCAGCCTCGATACGTCACGCGTTGTGTGCGTATGACCGTCCGCCCGATAACTCGCGTAAAAATCGTTCGATTTCGATGAGATTTTAGTATGTGGAAGGGGAACACCTTGGAAGTAACCCTATTGAAAGTGAACGAAATGGGGTGAAAGGTCAGGACATAGGAGCGGGATCCAGTCCACTGCTCTTATGCGTCATAACTAACGTAAAAAAGGTTCAATTTCGATGAAATTTTAGTATCTGGTGGGGGACCACCTGGGGACGAATCCTATTAAAAATGAGCGAAATGGGGTCAAAGGGCAGAACATAGGAGCGGAATCACTTCCATCGTCATTAAGCGTCATAACTTACGTAAAAATTCTTCGATTTGGATGAAGTGTTAGTATGTTGTAGGGGCCTGCCTGGGGACGAATCCTATTAAAATGGGCGAAATGGGGTCAAAGGTTAGGACACAGGAGCGGAATCTATTCCATAGCCCTTATGCATCATAAGTTACGTAAAAATGCTTCGATTGCGACAAAACTGTATCATGTTATTTCGGAGGTATACGGAACTGGTTCTATTGAATATCATCGAAATGGGATCAAAGGTCAGGGTACAGGACCGAGATTTATTCCACAACCATTATCCTCATAACTTGAGTAATGATTTCTGGTAAGTTGGAAAGCGTATTATAATCAATGCATTGCATGATTTTACTAACTTGTTACGCTTTCAACCGTAGGTTGAAGAAGCGTATATTCTTCAGCATTGTCTGCCTGTCCGTCCGTCTGTCCGCACGATAACTCGCGTAAAAATTGGTCGATTTCGATGAAATTTTAGTATGTGGTAGGTGAACACCTGCGGACGAACCCTATCAAAAATGGGCGAAATGGGGTCAAAGGTCAGGAAATAGGAGCGGGATCCATTCCATTTCCCATATGCGTCATAACGTACGTAAATATAGGTCGATTTCGATAAAATTTCATTATGTGGTAGGGGACCACATGTGGATGAACCCTATTGAAAATGGTTGAAATGAGGTCAAAGTTCAGAACATAGGAGAGGGATCCTATTCATCTCTCTTATGCGTCCTAACTTACGTAAAAATGGTTTGATTTCGATAACATTTTAGTATGTGGTAGGGAGTCACCTGGGGACGAACCCTTATGAAAATGGGCGAAATGAGGTCAAAGGTCAGAACATCGGAGAGGGATCCATTCCATTCTAGTGCCCATATGCATTATAACTTGCGTAAAAATGTTTCGATTTCGATGAAATTTTAGTATGTTATAGGGAGACACTGGGGACGAACACTGTTGAAAACGGGCGAAATAGGGTCAAAGACCTGGACATAGGAGCGGAATCCATTCCATTGCCCTTATGCGTCATAAATTGACTAAAAATACTTCTATTGCGACAAAACTTTAGTATGTTGTTCCGGAGGTATACTGAACCGGTTCTATTTAATATCATCGAAATGGGGTCAAATGTCAGGACACAGGAGCGATATTTATTCCACAGCCATTATCCTCATAACTGGAGTAATGATCTCTTGTATGTTGGAAAGCGTATAATAATCAACGGATTGCATGATTTTACTAAGTCGTTGAGTTGTCACGATTCTTCCATTTGTTGGTTAATATATGGAAACCAGTGTATCTTACTGGAGGAATAACCCCAAATTCCATTATCGTTTGCGCATGATTTGTATTAAGCTGTTCCAAGTTGAATTGCTTCTATTTTGAGAGCCCGAGGTGGACCTACAGCTAATTAATCAAACATTCTCCACAAAATTAGTGTTCCCATTATTTTGATAAATCCTTACATGTGACTTTTTAAAATCTCTGTATATCCATTCAATTGTAATTTGAGGGTATTTTTTTGATCACGAAATCATCGATTGTCATTGTCCTGAATCAAGAGTTCCACATCCTATTTTTCCTTCATATTCTAAGCATGCATGTATCTGTGCTTCTTTCTGTCGTTGACAGTATGTCTTTTTCAGTTAAGGTCCACTTCTCCCAGCCGTAAGTAAAGTCTGGAATGAAACATTTTGGGTAAAAACTTTTGTGATATAGTGATAAATTGTTCTTAAAAACTGTGCTGTATACTCCAGATGCACTCCAGCCAAGTTTTATACGCCTATTAATTTCTTTTTCGACGCTGGCATTCCTTAATATCTACTGCCCAACGTAGATGTAGGCGAAAGTTATTTCTAAATTTCGCCCATCAAATTACACATCTTCGTTTTTCTAAAACGGTTACAGTCAAACAGTAATCATCGCTCTTTCCACGTGCTTACCATCTTTGAGGAATCCCCAGCATGGCTCCATGTTGGGGATTCATGTGCGGGGCTCCATGAAGCAACCTGCCATGTAGTTTTTCACTTATTCACATGTGAGTCTGGAGAATGCGAGGCCGCTGTGGTGCAGTGTTAGCATGTCCGGCGCATAACTGGAAGACTGGGTTCGATTCCCGGTGATGACCGATGAGAAGTTTTACGAGACTCACGTATCAACGTGAAAAGAGCGATGATTACTGTTTGGTGTTCCTGATCCACGTGAAGTGTTTAAATTAATGGTTACTGTACTCCAGTTCAGTCCTTTGTGGGCCGCGGATGGTCTAGTGGTCAGCGTCCGTGACTGCCACGGGGAAACCTCAGATTCGAACCCAGCGAGGTTCGAACCACTAAATATCCGCCGTGCGTCGGATGGGTACGTTACGCCGTCGGACCCCGGGAGCTTGCTCCACCCCGGTAATAAATAAGGGCGTCTTTCTACCTCGCATTCATGTCGCTTTCCTTTTGGGCACTCTAACCTAAATCTCCTGGCTTCCTATTTCTAAGGGTTGTTTTAGACCTGAAGCAGACACTCCCCTCCTAAAATCCTCTACATATGATCTGATCTGAGTTTCGTCCTTCGTAAGTTTATCTTTAATCCTATTTCTTTACCCTTGCCATCAAGTTCCTGGATCATACTCTGGAGCTGTTGAATCCCTCTTCACGACGCGACACATGCCCTAATAGGTGTCGGGCTTTTTCTGGTAAATATGCTGTACGCCGTTTCTTATTTTTTTTTATTGTTAAGTTATTTTCTGCATGTAGTTTACAGAACATTGATTTTTCACTATTAATACAAATCTTTTGTTTTCAGCATTCTTTTACTACTTAATGCAGAACATCAAAATGGATACTTGGATCGGACTTCATGACTCAATTCATTCTGGAATTTTCTTTTGGACTGATAACTCGCCATTGGTTTACACTAACTGGGCCCGGGGCGAACCTTCTTACTTCGGACTAAAGGTAATTTTGTGGATTTAATAATGTAATTTGAATTACACAAGTCGAAAACTTCGTGCAAAAGGATCAATCTGGATATTATGCAATACCCTCTTAGCACGATTTATTAAAATACGAAAATTATGTACATCTTAAAAACACACACACATGAGCACTTTCGAGGTGACGTTCACCTCATCTTCAGATATACAAAAAACAAATGATCATATGTAGAGGATTTTAGGAAGGGAGTGTCTGACCCCAGGTCTTAAACAACCCTTAGAAATACGAAGCTAGGAGATTTGGGCTAGAGTGCCCGATAGGAACGTGACACGGAAGCGAAGTAGAAAGGGGGAGGAAGACGCTCTTATTTATTACCGGGGGGCCAGTACCCGGGGTCCGACGGCTTAACGTGCCCATCCGACGCACGGCGGATATTTAGTGGATCGAGCGTTCGTACCTGCCTGGAATCGAACCTGAGGTCCTTTCCGTGACAGTCACAAACGTTGCCCACTAGGCCACCCGCGCTCTTGTACCAAAAACACGCCAACACGACATCTTATATACACATGTGCACCTTGGGTACGTTGCTGAATAGTCACGTGGCAAGACAGGGCTATTTGTGAACATTATATGCAAATCATGATGAAGGTGAGTTGTGAGCACGATATTATTCCAAAATTAAACACGTTATGCTACTTGAAACAATAGTTTGTCACGAAATGTATTGATGAGGTGCTCCCAAGGCTGTAATACATACAGGGTGATCCATTTAAACCAGTACCCTGAAAAAACCTTATATTTTTGCAAGGGATCGGGCAAGGAACTTCTTTTTTCAATAGAAGCAGCAACTCCTGGAGAATGAAAACCGCCACCGTGAAGAAGATTGTTAAACGTAACTGTAACTCAGTTCGTGATTTGTTTGTTGTTGCGTTGTCATTCACTTGCGTGCATTCAGAAACATGCAGTACTCTGTTCCACAGCGTGTTTTTTAGTGAAATCGTATTGGGTAACCAATTCTGTCATCAAAACGCAACGAGCATTTCGAAGAGAGTTTGGAGTTCGAAAAGTGCCAAGCAAGTCAACAATTCTGTCGATGGCAAAAAAACTGGAGCAAACTGGTTCTCTTCTCAGCGGTAGCGGTAGACATCACCCTCCGATGCACCAAACGCGTGTGGATGATGTTCGGCAACGTTTACTTCAATCTCCGACGAAATCGTTGCGCAGATTAAGCCAACAGACAGGATATTCATGCAAATGGTTTCAAAATTTTCTTAATTTGCGATCTGATATTTTCTCCATCACATGGTTTACGCATGAAGCCTGGTTTCATCTGTCAGGCTACGTCAATTCGCAAAACAGCAGATATTGGGCTGCCGAAAACCCACACGTTATGCGTGAAACACCGATGCATTCACAAAAGGTTGGTGTATGGTGTGCGGTTTCGTCTACGAAAATTATTGGCCCCATTTTTTTCTCTGAGACTGTCAACACTAACGTTTATTGCCGCATATTCAATGAATTTGTGGAACAACTTGATGACATTGAATTGACAGAGGGCTACTTTCAGCAGGATGGCGCTACGTGTCACACATCGAAAGTCTCAATGGAACTCATAACCAGCTTCTTTGATGACAGATTAATTTCAAAAAACATATGGTCTCCCGATCTCCGGACTTAACTTCCCCTGACTTTTTTTTATGGGGCTGCTTAAAGGATAGAGTTTACAAAACCCATCCAAAAACATTGGATGCATTGCGTGAAACAATCACGATTGAAATTGGCAATGTTATTGTTCGTACTCTACATGAGACATCACTGAATATGGTGCGGCGTGTACAACTGCGTTTACAAGAAAATGGCGGACAATTCCAACATTTGCTTTGATGAAATGATTCTCCAATACCACATGTACAATTATCAACTTACTGTATGATGTTGTTGTTATTTATAAAACAGTTATAAGGAAATCACATGGTACTGGTTTAAATGGATCACCCTGTATATATGCTTTCTATGCATAGTAGTGAGTGGGTAGAGGCGGGGGCTGCATTACTATGCATGGAAGGCATATATATTACAGCCTTTGGTGACCAATGTTGTAACGATTACACCCCTTTTGAATTATCTGGAAATTGGGAACACCTCATTTATTCATTTCGTGACAAATTGCTGTTTCAAGTGGCATAACGTGTTAAATTCTGAATAATCTAGTCCTCACAACTCACCATCATCATGATTTGCATATAATGTTCACAAATAGCCCTGTCTTGTCACGTGCCTATGCAGTAACGTACCAAGGGTGCACATGTGTATATATAAGATGCCGTGCTGGCATGTTTTTGGTACATCTGAAGATGAGGTGAACGTCACCTCGAAAGTGCTCATGTGGGTGTGTTTTTAACCTGTACATAATTTTCATATTTTAATAAATCGAGCTAAGACAGTATTTCATAGCATCCAGATTGAGACTTTGTATTAAAATAGAAAAAAGTCTGACTTCGAAACAAAAACGAAACAAGAAAGATGCCATCGAATTCTCAACTGCAATGTCAAAATCTTAAACCCAGTACTTCGGAGGTACTTTAACGTATTTTTTTTTATTTTAAAATTTGCAGTCTCAGCAGTTTTCGAACAAATTTTCTGAGACAAAGATAGTATGAATGCTACATTATAAAATCGCTGATCTTAGCATATATGAAAAAAAAATTCATAATTTTCATTGAGAAAGTTAAAGCGACAGAATAGTTGAACTCGGAATCTAATGTTACATAAACAAGAAGAAAGATTTGACATAAAGAAAGATTCAAATGTGCATGAACATTTTTTTGTTTGAAATTAAACATTCAAGCCACATTACTGTGACCACCTCCTAATTTTGACGTCAACAGCTCGTAGCCAATGAAAGAAGGCACTTGTCGTGAGCTGGCTTGAGGGTATACACTGAGTGGTCACTTTATTATGACCACCCCCTCAGTACTTCGTTGGGCCACCTTTTGCCTTTAATACTGCGTCGATTCTTCGTAGCATGGACTCCACGAGATGATGTTCGCAGGTGGTTTGTGTGATCTGAGACCATGCTTGATGAATAGCACTTTCCAAGAGTGTGAGATTGCAGGGTTGTGGATCCAGCTGTCTAATGGCTCGTTCAACTTCATCCCACAAATTCTCAATGGGGTTGAGATCTGGAGATTGTGGGGGGCCACGTAAGCAAAGTAAACTCACCCGCATGTTCCTGAAACCAATCCTGTACAATACGAGCACTATGGCAGGACACATTATCTAGTTGAAAGTAGCCATCGCCATTGGGATAAACCATCCACATGACAGAATGCACTTGGTCCGCAACGACGTTTAAATATGATGTGCCAGTCAGACACGAATTAAAGGGCACAAAGCATGCCAGGAAAACATTCCCGAAACCATAACGTTGCCTCCACCAGCTTGAAGGGTTGTAGCAATGCATTTGGGGTCCATGCTTTCGTGCTGTTTCCGCCAAATTATCACTCGGCTATGGGCATAGTGCAACTGAAAGCGTGATTCATCGGACCACATAATTTGTTTCTAATTATCGACTGTCCAATCCTTGAGCTCCTGTGTGAACTGGAGACGTTTTCTCTTGTTAACTGCTGACAGTAAAGGTGTTCGAACAGGCCTTCGGCTGCCATATCCCATCTGATGCAGTGTACGGCGAACAGTGCGTGCAGAGATCATTTGAGCGGATCCTTGATTAAGATGGTCTGTAATTTGCTGCACTGTTGCCTTTCTGTTGTCTGTTACCAGTCTGGATACTCTCCGTTCCGCCCGAGCAGTCACTAGTCGATGACGACCACACGTTGCACGTAGAGACCCAGTTTTTTGGCTGACAGTCCAGTCTTTAAACACTTTAACAACAGATGCTCTGGAACATTTCACGAATGCGGCGGTTTCGGTGATACTCGCTCCATGGCTCTCAGCTGCTACAATCATCCCACGTTGAAAGTCCGTCAAATCGCATTTTTTACCCGTCTCGTCACCCAAAAATCACTACCACTGCTGTCGCAAGTACTAAGCTTTCCTTTTTTATACTAGCCACGCCCTCTGGCCGTATCAGCGTGCAGCCATAGCTACTTTGCTTAAAAATGTCAGGTGGTCATAATAAAGTGGCCACTCAGTGTATATATATTGTCATGTATATAAGTAGTGTGATCGTATGGTTCTTAGAATGTATTATACTTCGTCCTTTATATTCTGTGCGAGTAGATTGGAGTTTGATTCAGTGACTCGGTTTGGTATTTAGCTGCTACCAGACCAGGATATCTATGTCCTGGTTAACTTACGCTGTTGTGCTGCTCCTCAGAGGCATAGTGAAAGAAAACATGAATTGTATAGACTTAGAGCTGAGCAATATGTACAGTTTTATTTACAAGTTACCCTTCAGTAATTTCACCTGATTGCACACGCGAAGATTTATTTGACATACAGTAGATGGTTCTTGATGTCGAGTAAAGCAATCTCACAGCATAGTAGGAGTTCAGTCCTGCACTGTAAGTGTGCACATAGCATTGAGAAGTTATTATACACTGAAAAGCAATTGAATTAGAGATACTTGTCTAGTGACGTGTAGCACCACCTTTCGTCCTGATGACGGTGGCGATTCGTCTCGGCATGGACTCGACAAGACACCGGCAGCGTTGGGAAGCCATACGGATCCACGACCCCTGAACAATCTCCCACAGTTCACGAAGATTTGAAGAAGGGTGTCAGAGCCTCGAACATCTCTCTCGATGGCATCCCACATGTGCTCAATGAGATTGAGGTCAGATGACCTAGCAAAGAAGCAAAGTCACGTCGGTGGAATGTTCATCCAACCATTTGGATACAATTCGGGAGCGATGGAACGGTGCATTGTCTTGTTGCAGGATGAGGTCCCCAGTGGGATGTTGAAGACGCACAAACGGGAGCAAATGGTCTTCCAGGATATCCCGGTAACGTTGACCTGTGAGCGACGATGACACACGTACCAGGGGACCCATTTCAGTCCACGTAAACAGTCCCCAGAAGAAAATGCCACCCCCACCAGCTTGAACTGTACCCTGCTGGCAAGAAGGATCCATCACTTCACGTGGTTTGCGCCGTACTCGTATCCTGCCATCCGCATGTACCAACGTGTATCTCGACTCATCAGTCCAGGCAACATTTTTCCACATGTCTAGGGTTAAGTGGCGATGTTCCAGCGCTCATGCTGATCTTTGCACCCTGTGATGTGCGGTCAGCAGCGGTAGCCTCGTGGGACGATGGCTTCTGTGCCCCATAGCGAGAAGATGGTTCTGGATACTGTGGCTGCTTACACGTTTTTGTGCACCAGCGTTAAATTGCCGAGGGATTTATTGCACTGTGGCCCGTCTATCCGCTGTTGCAATGTGAGGTAGCCGACGATAACCCAGCTCAATCACACGCTGTTGTCCACGGCAGTTGGCCCTTGCTCGGACGGTTTTACCGGTTTCTATGTACTTACAGTGCACCCGTGACACAATGGCTCGTGAAAATCCCAGTGCCTGCACGACGTCCGAGATGAAGTGACCCATTCGTCGGGCCCCTACAATTTGCCTACGATCAAATTCGCTTAGATCCTTCGTCTTACCCATACTGCGTCCGACTCTTACTGATTTCCGTCGCATCACTCTTTATATTGTCGGATCGCTGCATACGTTATGTCGTTTCCGTTTACAGGGCCGCCCATTGCGCCACATTTGCATAACGCCAGCTGCCTCTAATTCAATTGTTCTTCAGTGCACATAGCAATTATGCGCTTCACAAGTGGCTGGATTTCGCAGGTGGAGAACTTTCTTGGCAGACCGCAAGCTGTCACGTGATTCTAATTACTACACATTTAACCGCAGGTAATGAAGTGTATATACCCTAGTGGCTTTCCCTCGCAAGTAGGCTCCTAATTACCTAGTCAGCCGCAGCCTACTCGTTTGGGTACATATCGAGCGTTCTCATCCCTTGAGCGACGACTATAATACGAGCGTCCTATTTCATTTTCGAGTAAGAAGTGTCCCGCAAAAGTTCATTACAACTTTTTGCTGCTCAAACTCTTGCAGCACTATGCAGCCCCGGACCTCGCACAACCAATCACGTAAGCGCACGCCTTTGGAGCAAGGGGCCATGTGGTAAACACCCTTTTTTCTCCTAAGTCGACTCTAACTGCTTGAAGCTTTCCGCGTTAAGAAGACATCCTCATGTTTTGTGAACTTCTGCCTCAGCTTGGAATTCACCATGGAAAGAATTTACTTTCCCCGAGACAGAGGACCACAATATGGCTGACCTGATGTTGCTACAGGGCAAAAATGGCGTCCCACCTCCCATTTCGGATTTTTTTCCACATTTTTCTCGTCTTAAATACTTTTACATCATCACAGCGTCGTATCGGCCCAGCAAGGTTCTGTTCTTTGGTTTGGGACGCCATTGGGTTATTTTTGCGATCTCGCCAAATATGAATTAAGAGAACAATCACCAGCCAGAGATGCATCAGGGATGTTTTAGAGGCAGAAGTGAAACCTTTCTTTTAGAGCTGTCCGTGCGCTATATTCCGCCGGGGCAAATGCTCGGCTAAATGAGGCCCGGAATATTCAATACCTGTTCCATGCACGGCAGATTCCCCTCCCTCATTGGCCTGCACGTTCTCCGGAGGATATGTCCCTGATCGAACATGTCTGGGACATGATGCATAAGCAACTGGCCCCTGAAGCGCCTCCGTCGGTCACCACAAATAACTCTGGTCTCGCAAAGAAGCAGCCTGGAAGGCTATTCCCCAGAAAGATATCAAAAATCTCTACCACGGCTGTTATTGTTGCTCTAGGTGGCTTTTTTTTTTTTTTTTTTTTTGATTGAAGGTTTAACGACCACCGTGAGCAACTCAATGGGCTATAAGCAGTCGCCCGTCCCTAATTTAGGGTCACTGGTTCCAGGGAAGGGAGAGAGCCAGTGCCGTAAGACAAACACAACATCCATGCCTCACCGGGATTCGAACCCGGACCCCTTTCGGACGAATGATCAGAGGCCATCGCTTAGACCACTGCGCCACCGGGGCGGTCTAGGTGGCTTCATACGATACTGAGTTTTGAAGCGAAAAATCTTGTACAACCCTACAAATGCAATCAGTTATCTTTTGGTACATCGAAGAATCTGTGATATAAATTTCAATTGAATAGAGGGTATATGCTCCAGCTTTGTCCGTCTGTCAGTCCGTCCGTCTCTCCGCACGATAACTCGCGTAAAAATGTTTCGATTTCGACGAAATTTTAGTATGTGGTAGGGGGACCACTCGGGGACGAAACCTGTTCAAAATGGACGAAATGGGGTCAAAGGTCACGACATAGAAGCGGGATCCATCATTCCATTGCCTTATGCGTCATATCTTGCGTAAATATGGTTCGACTTCAATGAAAATTTTGCATGTCGTAGATGACCATCTGCGAACGAACCCTATTGAAACTGGGTGAAGTGGGGTCAAAGGTCAGGACGCAGGAGTGCGATCCATTCCATTGCCTTATGCGTCATATCTTACATAAATATGGTTCGACTTCAATGAAAATTTTGCATGTCGTAGATGACCATCAGCGAACGATCCCTATTGAAAATGGGTGAAGTGGGGTCAAAGGTCAGGACGTAGGAGTGGGATGCATTCCATTGCCATTATGCGTTATAACTTGCGTAAATATGGTTCGAGTTTGATGAAATTTTAGTTTGTCGTACGGGACCACCTGGGGATGAACCCTATTGAAAATGGATGAAGTGGGATCAAACGTCAGGGCGTAGAAGCAGGATATTTTCCATTGCCCTTGTGCGTCATAACTTGCGTAAAAATGGTTCGATTTCGGTGAAATAAATTTTAGTATGCGATAGGGGACAACTGGGGGTGAACCCTATTGAAAATGGACAAAATGGGGTCAAAGATGAGGACTTAGGATCGGGAGATATTCCATCGCCCTTATGCATTATAACTTACGTAAAAATACTTCAATTGAGACAAAACTTTATCATGTTGTTCCGGAAGTATACTTTACCGGTTCTGTTGAATATCATCGAAATGGGGTCAAAGGTCAGGTCATAGGAGCGAGATTTATTCTACAGCCATTATCCTCATAACACGAGTAATGATTTGTGGTATGTTGGAAAGCGTATTATAATCAATGCATTGTATTATTTTACTAACTTGTTTTACACTCTCCAACCGTAGGTTGAAGAAGCGTATATGCTCTAGCTTTGTCCGTCGGTCTGTCCGTCTGTCTGTCGGCACTATAACTCGCGTAAAAATGGTTCGATTTTGATGTAATTATAGTTTCTGGTAGGGGACCACATGGGGATGAACCCTGTTGAAAATGGACGAAATAGGGTCAAAGGTCAGAACATAGGAGCGGGATGCATTCCATAGCCCTTATGCCTCATAACTTGCGTAAATATAGTTCGAATTCGATGAAAGTTTAGTATGTCGTAGAAAAATAGTTTAGTATGTCGTAGAATACGACATACTTGACCCCACTTCCCCCATTTTCAATAGGGACGAACCCTATTGAAAATGGGTGAAGTGGGGTCAAAGGTCAGGACGTAGGAACGGGATGCATGGCATTGCCCTTATGCATCATAACGTCCGTAAAAATGGCTCGATTTCAATGAAATTTTAGTATGTGGTAGGAGACTCCCTGTGGACGAACCCTACTGAAAATGGACGAAATGGGATCAAAGGTCAGGACATAGGAGCGGGATCCATTTCATCGCCCTTATGCGTCATAACTTACGTAAAAATGCTTCGATTGAGACAAAACTTTATGATGTTTTTCCGGAAGTATACTTTACCGATTCTGTTGAATATCATCGAGATGGGGTCAAAGGTCAGGTCATAGGAGCGAGATTTATTCTGCAGCCATTTTCCTCATAAATTGAGTAATGACTTGAGTAATGCTTTCTAGTATGTTGGAAAGCGTATCATAATCAGTGCATTGCATGATTTTACTAACTTGTTTCTATTATACAGTGCATTCACGAAAAAGTATATGGTAGAGATTTCATTGTATCTCGCTGCTGTTTCACGAGCATACTTCATAAAACCCTCTCATGGTGTGTTTGATAATCTGTTTTAAAATCCTCCTTTGGAATTATCAGTGCTTTGCAATAGTTTTTGAACGTCTGCCTTATTTCCGTCAGCCATTGTGGATGAGGTCTCCAAATGGAAAAATGGTTCTATTGTGCCTTCTTATGGCACAGGCCGAACTTGTTTTCGTCATAGAGATTCGCATTTTCTGTGTGAAACATGAAAAGTTTTTTTGTAAAAGTTTAAAATAATCCGCAAAAGTAACTTAGGTACACTAAACCGCTAATACGTGGTTTATGTTTCTAGGAAGACTGTGGTGTGATGAACTACGAAAACGCTGATGGAGGTCGGTGGAAGGACACTGCATGTAGCAGAGAGCTGCCTTACATATGCCAATCACCACGAGGTAGGTACAATTTTAGATAATCTAAGATACTAAGGTTCTGATATTAAGATACTTCTAAGATATTTAAGATTCAATCTTAGGTACTTAGATACTAAGTACTCAATCTAAGATAATAAGATTTTTCAATCTCAGATTGGAAGTATTCAATCAAAGTAACAACTAACTCTAAGATACTAATCTAAGATACTAACTACATACTAACTGAATCTAAGGTGCTAGATTGGATATATTCAGTCTAAGTCACTAACGAAATCGAAGATACTAACTAAACATTTTAAGATACTAACTAAAAATCTAAGATACTAACTAAAATATTTAAGATACTAATCTAAGATACTAAATAAGTACTAACTAAATCTAAGGTACTTCCCAAGTCTAATATACTAACTGAATACTAACTAAATCTAAGATACTAACTAAATGCTAACTGAATCCAAGATGCTAGATTGGAAGTATTCAGTCTAAGTTACTAACTAAAACTAAGATACAAATCTAAGATACTAACTAAATCTAAGATACTAGATTGAAAGTATTCAATCAAAGATAGTATTTAAATCACGATTAGGTACAATTTTAGATTGGAAAGTATTCAATCTAAGATACTGAGATTTTTATACTAAGATACTTCTAAGATATATAAAATTCAATCTAAGGTACTTAGATACTGAGTATTCAATCTAAGATAATGAGATTTTTCAATCATAGATTGGAAGTATTCAATCTAAGTTACTAACTAAATCTAAGATATTACCTAAAAATTTAAGATACTAACTAAAAATCTAAGATACTAACTAAAAACTTTAAGATACTAATCTATGATACTACCCAAATGTAAGATACTAACTAAATACTAACTAAATTTGAGATACTAATCTAAGACACTAACTAAACACTAACTGAATCTAAGATGCTAGATTGGAAGTATTCAGTCTAAGTTACTAACTGAAACTAAGATACAAATGTAAGATACTAACTAAATCTAAGTAACTAATCTAAGATACTAACTAAATCTAAGTAACTAATCTAAGATACTAACTAAATCTAAGTAACTAATCTAAGATACTAACTAAATCTATGATACTAGATTGAAAGTATTCAATCAAAGATAGTATTCAAATCGCGATTAGATATAATCTTAGATTAGAAAGTATTCAATCTAAGATACTGAGATTTTCATACTCCAGGCCTAATGAGAAGCCTAATGTGTAATTATACCATTACATTGAGCCAGGTAATCCAACGCATGATACGCTGGAACAACTTTAAGAAGTGGTTCCAGCTTAAATCGCTGGAACCACTTCTTACAAGTGCTGTAGGACACAGCAGCCTCACTCAAAGCAGCACAGATCATTTACCTGTGCTTCCGCGGCACTTTTTCAGCTGAAACGCGAACAGGAGGCAGTGTCTCAAATGGTGCTTCTCAAACGACATTGCTTTCACCGTCAACTTTCGTCCCTTCTGTCACTACAGCTGTGAGCGGTTACTGTTGCCTGGAAAGCTGTTGGATGGCCTTGCAATCAGCCATTATCGCACACAGCTATTTGCATTTGCCGACGTTCTATGATCGATTGCGGTTAGGGGCCCAGAATGTAGTTGTACACCTAATAGTATTTCATGGCTTAATCTGATATCTTCGTCGACGTGGCATTTCATTATGGGAAATTAATTCGCGTCTCTATATATGTTTTTTTCCCTAACATCCACTAAATTAACACAATGGCGATAGCGTCGTCTTCAACTACCCAGCAAAAACAGTCCTGTTGGCCCAACACTATGTTGCCGCTGCTGAACCGTCAATAAATGTCCGGGCGGCCAACAGAAGGGCCAACAGTTGTTATATGCCACAACAGGGCGATCAGTTATCCATCATAGGCAGTAGATGCCACAAGTGGCACTTCAGCGGCCCTGCAAGCACGTACCATAAATGATGGCTAGCCTAATGTGGTCCGCTAGTTTCCCGGCAGTGGCAGCCGGCAATAACGTGACGTAACTGATGGCTTGCCGAATCTTGTCCGCCAATTCCCCAGTAGCAGCCATAAAAAATAAAATAAAATAAAGGATAACCTGAGTTTCCCAAAGCTACAACTACTTTTTTTGTTTTCTCCTTACGAAACTTCTGAGTTACAGCACTGCGCTGTGGAAAAGTTTCTCAACAGGTCCGGGAAAACGCCCGTTTGGACCTCGTCGGAAACGAACCAAGGACTGTCTATGTGTGAAACGGGTGCTCTACTAACTGGACTGATTTGGCACGTGTGGTCATGGCTTGAAGCTGACCTTCTTTTCTGCGGAATGTGTAACGAATGGTTCTGTATTTAATTTTACAATATTGCGAGGTAATTTTCATAAATTGTCAGTTTAATATAATTCAAAAATTTGTTTTTAAGCTTACGATTGTTTTGTTTTTTATCTTAAGGGAAGTTCACTTGTTCAACCAGTGTACCAACTTAAAGGCTCTTTCCAAAGTTTCGAGATGTCCTTGTCGTCTTGAAACGCGGTTGTTGAATTAATATATTTGCCCGTTCATGTCACATTCTGTTACAATTTTTAACGTTGTATCTCCCCTCTCCGCTGTTCTAAGCTACACTTGTTTTAAAGAGGAAAGATATTTTATTTTACTTCTCGTTATTTTTAGAAGTTAATTCCTCCAGTCTTGTGTGTTCAACACGTGGATGAGTACATTATATCCACATAGCGTTGTTTTTTTTTTTCAAATAATTATTAAATTCGGAACGCGCATAATTCTCCCCCCCCCCCCCAACATAACGTTTTTTTAAAATGTTTTTCCAGGACTTTTGTTTCAAGGGATTTAGTGTATGTTAAAAAGAAAGATTACACAGAAATTATTGCTTGTTATTTATGGGAATGGAGTGAGTGTATTTCATGGCTTAATCTGATATCTTCGTCGACGTGGCATTTCATTATAGGAAACTAATTCACCTCTCTACATATGTTTTTTTCTTAACACCCACTAAAGTAACACTGGCGATAGCGTCGTCTTCAAGTAACTGATACCACGAGAGACACAACACGTCTTGCTTCTGCTCATGCGCAGTCCCTTTGCTTCCACCTGGTGTTGGGGTTGCATGGGTTGCCAGTTACGGGCCACTAGTGGCACTTGCTTCGAGGCCCGCAGTTCAAGGCGATGCTGCAGGGCCATCAATGGCTACCAACTGATGGCGCTGCCACCAACGGACCGCCAGCGGGCCATGAGCGGCAGATATCAGCCAGCAGTGACCCATCACTGCCAGCTGGTGGCCAGCAGTTTCCTAACACTTGTTTTTGCTGGGATAGACCATTCACTAGATGTTTGTTTTCAAATTGAATATCAAGGGACCCGTTTCGTACCAACAGAACATGCTGCCCACCATAACACCACCTCCGGGACCTTCAGTTGTGTTTACGGGGCAAGCTGTGTCCGTTGCTTCATTGGGTTAACTCCAAATCCTCTGCCTACTATTGGTACACAACAATGTGTACCGCGACTCGTTGGACCAGATACTTTTCCGCAGTATTTCAGTGTCCAGTCACAGTGTTACTGACAACACTGTAGAAGAAATTTCCAGTCGTCCGCAGAAATCAGTGGTTTCCGTATAAGCATGATACTGCCGCCTGGAGGCACAATTGTCTAAGCGCTGGCTTCTGATCATTTGTTGAGATAGGTGCGGGTGTTCGAATCCAGTGAGGCATGGATGTTGTGCTGGCTTTACGACTCTGGATCTTTCCCTGGAACCAGTGGCGCTAAATTAGGCACAGGCGACGGCCCATCGAACTGCTCACGTTGATCGTGAAACCCACAAACAAACAAAAAAGGCATGCGACTTCCAGTACAGATTCTTCAATTTCCTGCGCATAGGTTGCTGAGATAGGAGACGGGAGCAGCCTTCATTGGATATTTCGGTCAGTTGCTGCACACATGAAGTCCTGTCTCTCCGTACAAGTCTTCTCAGACGACGGCGATCTCGTTCCTAACAGATTGCCGTCGCGCCACAGTTACGCTCTTTAGACAAGCAATGCAGGTTGCTTTTCCTCTGATTAAAGACTCGTAGATCTCACCTTTTTGGAAACCAGGCAGCTCTGCTGTTTTAAAAATAATAGCTCCAGCTAGACGATCACCCACAACGAGCCCTTTCAGAACTCCAAAAGATCCATCGTTTTCCCCATCGTGATCAACACTATAGATGATTACTGACAAGCAGCAGTTATAAATACAAACAGTTGCCTAGATCAAATGGTGATGCACGTGATCACGTATTTTATGCCGTTTATATACAGGGGTTGTTGAAAATAATGGAAACATCTTGAAACAATAGGTGTTATACACCTAATATGGTGTGGGAGGTTTCTTGGCATTTAAAAATGCTTGAATCCTCCTTGGAATGTACGCATACAAGTCCTGGATGGTGTTAAGTGGTATGTTGTACCATTCTTTCTGCAGAAACTGTTCCAATTCCTTGAGAGAGGCCGGAGGAGGTTAACGGGATCGCACTCTGTTTTCCAACACAGACCACAGGGGCTCAATGAGGCTTAAGTCCGGTGATTGTGCAGGTCAGGGAAGGTGTGCAACTTCATCCTCATGTTCCTCAAACCATGATTGAACAGTTCGACTTCTGTGAATCTGGGCATTATCATCTTGAAAGGTGCAATCCCCTGGCGGAAGCAATGTCTGCGCCGTTGAATGTACATGGTCGACCAAAAGAGTGACATAGTCACCGCTAGTGATCCGTCCGTGTAAGGTGATAATGGGACCTGCTACAAACCACGTGATCATGGCCCAAACCATTACGGAACCGCCCCCATGCTTACCGTAGGAAGGAGACAGTCTGGGTTGTAGGCTTCTGCAAAGGTTCTCCACACGTAAACCCGTCCTGTGGTGGGGAATAGTGAGAAACTTGATTCATCGGAAAACAAGACATGTTGTCCAGTGATCCTTAGTCCACATTTTATGTTCCTGGCACTACTGTAGTCTCCGCTTCATATTCACCTGTGACACCAGGGGTTTTGCAATTGCAGCTTTGCCGTAAATATTGTTTGCATTTCCCTTTGCACGGTATGCGTCGACACTGGGTTTTGGAGATGTGTATTAATTCCTGTAGTCACTTTGGTCACCTTGCTGTCACAATCCTCTTTAATATTCTCCTGTCTCTCGCAGATGATGTTGTGCCGTGAACATTGTATGCTGTCGTGACCTTCGACACGGTACCTCTCGATAACCCCAATACCTGTGCTACTGAGGGTACCGAAGCACCAACCAGACAGGCTCTTACAATCTGCCCTCTTTGGAACTACGCCAGGTCACTCATTGTGCCTTTATCTGGAACGAAATTATGCAAACACCTATTTACAATGCAATCACACAGACCCTTGAGACTATAAGCAACACTTTTTTACAAAATAAAAAAAAAATGTAGCTACATGTTCGGTTTACTCAAAAAGCAGCACATACCAAAATCACTGTTTCCAGCGAGGTGTTTCCATTATTTTGAACAACACCTGTACATCTGCATAAAGGTTTCTAATACAGTGTCCGGTGTGTGTGTATATACTACCTGTTTGTCAAAATAAATAATGCTCTCAGAGGACAGAATTCTGTGAGAGACGACTTAATGAAGCATACTGCTTGTCAGGAGTTTTAATTGTTAAGAAAGTTTTTCGGGATAGGAATTCAGCTTATCATTGGGTGGTGTACAAAATGTTTTCAAAATGACTGAGATTATTTGAAGAAAAACACGTTATACATATTTGTCACACATTTGAAATTAATTCAGTTAAACCCCACTTTTGTTGAAATTGAAAAAAAAAAAGATGGGTGTGAGACAAATTCCATGGCCTGCACGTTCACCGGATTTGTCCCCCATTGAGCACGTGTGGAATTTTATGGGACAACGACTTATCCGGTCTCCACGGCCAGCCACGACCATCCCCGATTTAGTTGTCCAATTTGAGGATGCTTGGAACTCAATACCCCAAACTTACATCCAACATCTGTACGACAGACTCCATGCCAGAATTGCACAGTGTGACGCAGTTCATGGCGGTTCAACCTCGTACTAACCATGCTACATGGAAATGTTATTTTTCAGTTTACCAGCAAATACAGCTGTATTTTGCCATAATGTTTCGATCACGTTATCCTCTGTATTCCGTTATTATGCTGTATAATTTTCGTTGGTATCAGACGTTTCCTTCTTGGTGTTCTTTTTTCACTTTCCGCCAGTGTATTTGTCACACATTTGAAATTAATTCAGTTAAACGCCACTGTCGCTGAAATTGAAAAAAATAAAAGAAGACAATAAAAATAGCTTTTTTTCTGTTCGATTCGGGGTTTAACGATCACCGTGAGCAACACAAGGGGCTGTAATTAGTCGCCCATCCTTAATTTAGAGTCACTGACTTTGGGGAAGGGAGAGAGCCAGTGCCGCAAGACAAACAAAAATCATGCCTCGCCGTGATTCGAACCCAGATCCACTCGGACGGCTGATGAGAAGCCATCGACTGATGAGAAGCCATCGTTCAGATGGCTTCTCATCAGTCGTCTGATGAGATTGGTTCGGCGCAGAGGCTTGACTTGCATACTCAATCGCTATACCCATATGCGTCAGAACTTAATCCTACTGTATTCCAAAGATTCTGAATTCAATTTAACTGCGCCTTCATTTGGTACATGTACTTGTACTGTATTTGCCTAAGCACTGAAGTGGCATGAACATTTTACCGTGTTCAGTCTATTATTGCGTTTTATTTACGCTTTTCAACCGTAGGTTGAAGAAGCCTATATGCTCCAGCTTTGTCTGTCTATCCGTCCACAAGATAACTCGCGTAAAAGTGATTCGATTTCGATGTAATTTTAATATGTGGTAGGTGACAATCTGGGAAAGAACCCTATTGAAAACGGACGAAATGAGGTCAAAGGTCAGAACATACGAGCCGGATCCATTCCGTCGCCCTTATGCGTCATAACTTACGCAAAAATGCTTCGATTGAGGCAAACCATTATCATGTTGTTCCGGAGGTTGTGACGTCACTGCTTCGCAGGACGCACGCGACATAAAGGCAGATAGCAGCGATAACGACCGTCCGCGTAGCTCAATTGGTAGAGTGACTTATTCCGGAATTAAGGGGACCCGGATTCGAGCCCCAACGTGGAAAAAAATAATGGAGAAATGTACTTCGTTATAATGGCGCCCAAACTTTCCGGATGACCCGGCCGTTCAAGATCTCGCAATGGTGTGATGTTCTTTCCACACCGCGAGATAGAAAAAATCAGAGAATCCCTTCTCCAGCGCTTCGAAAAATAAATGTGTGTGACGTTGCATTCCACACACCAGATTGACTGGGAGTTCTCAAGTACGTTCTACAGAGGATGGCTGCCTGCGACGATTCATGGTCACGGCTGACCCGTGGGCCATGCCCCCGGCCCTGTTTCGGGGGAGGGGGGAGATGTGACGTGCCTGCCCAGCAGGACGCACACGACATAAAGGCAGATAGCAGCGATAACGAACGTCCGTCTAGCTCAATTGGTAGAGCGACTTATTCCGGAATGAGGGGAACCGGGTTCGAGCCTGGGCGTGGACAAAAATGACGAAGAAATTTGCTTCGTTATAAGGTATACTGAACTTCTTCTGTTAAATATAATCGAAATGGGGACAAAAGTCAGGGCACAGGAACGCGATTTATTCCACAGCCATTTTCCTCATAACTTGACTAAAAATGCTTCTATTGGGACAAAACTTTAGTATGTTGTTCCAGAAGTATACCGAACCAATTCTGTTTAATATCATCGAAATGGGTTCAACGGTCAGGACATAGGAGGGGATCATTTCCATTGCTCTTATGCGTCATAACTTACGCAAAAATTCTTCGATTGCAACAAAACCTTAATATGTTGTTCCGGAGGTATACTGGACCAATTCTATATAATATCATCGAAATGGGGTGAAAGGTCAGGGCACAGAACGAGATTTATTCCACTGCCATTATGCTCATAATTTGACCATAAATGCTTCTATTGCGACAAAACCTTATTATGTTGTTCCGGATGTGAACTGAACCGGTTCTGTTGAATAGCATCGAAATGGGGTCATAGGAGCGATATTTATTCTACACCTATTATGCTCATAACTTGAGTAATAACTTCAGTAATGATTTCTGGTATGTTTGAAAGCTTATCATAATCAATGCATTGCATGATTTTACTAACTTGTTTTTTCAGATCCTGCAATAACATCTCCCTTTCCCGTCCGAGGAAGCGATTGCCCGCACCTTCCTGGCTATATGAAACAAGGACTTTCGTGTTATAAGATGTTTAGCGACCTCAGTTCATGGGATGAGGCACAGACTACCTGTGAAAAGGACCGCGGTCATCTTATATCAATTTACGACATAGAGACGTTGGCTGTAGCGAACTACCTAGCTACGTTTTTAAAGGATAATGAAACTTACTGGATAGGCCTTAACTACGGTGTAAGATTTTGATATAAATTCATCTATTTTACATTTTAAATATAGTGTTGATGTTGTTGTTGGAGATCTGGAAGAAATTTGCTATGACTGCATATAAATCGAAGAGCTAAAATATTATGACCAGCACGTCTTTATGCAAATCAAGAGAACTACAGGTAAACGATAGCGCCTGTGAAGATAATGAAACAATATACAGGGGATGGACAAAAATATGGAAACACCTGGTAAAAATTATGGGTAAAACGACCAACGTTTCCCACGCGAAAATGTAGATGGCCCCGGAGGTCTTGGTAGTGAATGTGTGTTACTAATCGTGGCAATTCAGCAGGTAGCCAAAGTTGCTGTCTAGACATTGATTTGTAGCCACAGTTGCTGTCTAAACATTGATCTGTAGCCACAGTTGCTGTCTAGACATTGATCTTAGCCACAGTTGCTGTCTAGACATTGATCTGTAGCCACAGTTTCTATCTAGACATTGATCTGTAGCCACAGTTGCTGTCTAGACATTGATCTGTAGCCACAGTTGTTGTCTAGACATTGATCTGTAGCCCCAGTTGCTGTCTAGACATTGATCTGTAGCCCCAGTTGCTGTCTAGACATTGATCTGTAGCCCCAGTTGCTGTCTAGAGATTGATCTGTAGCTACAGTTGCTGTCTAGACATTAATCTGTAGCCACAGTTGCTGTCTAGACATTGATCTGTAGCCACAGTTGCTGTCTAGACATTGATCTGTAGCCACAGCTGCTGTCTAGACATTGATCTGTGCGTTGCAAGTGAATTATATCGGAGCTTCTGGAGTTTCAAAGAGGGCAAATTGTAGGGGCCCATATGGTGGGCGCTTTCGTGACCACCATACGGGCCTCAAGACCTCCGCTGCCATCTACAAGTTTATTTGGTTTATCGCGAGGTACTGTATCGAAAGTTATGACCGCGTATTGTGTTTCTGGAGAAACATCATCCGATAACACCAGCGTGGACGAAAGTGTGTGTTGAATGAGAGAGAGAGAGAGAGAGAGAGAGAGAGAGAAGGACATTGTGGAGGGTTGCGACTACAAATAAGAAGCAACAGCTGCAAAAGTTACTGCTGAGCTAAATAACGAGATTTCAAACCCTGTCTGGACAAAAACAGTGCAAAGAGGACTCTTTAAGCAAGGAATTTATGGTCGAACTGCAATCGCTAAACCACTGGTTAATACCGTGAATGCAGCACGCAGGAGAGAGTGGTGCAACTCTCATGAAACGTGGACTGCTGAACAATGGAAGACTTTCATCTGGTCCGAGGAATCTACCTTTACACTATTTCCAACCTGTGGTCGAGTTTACGTGTGGCGAACACCAGTCCAAACTTACGAACCGGGGTGCCTTATGCAGACAGTGAAGCATGGCGCCGAGGGTCTGTTATGGTTTGGACAGCCATATCATGGTATTATGGCGGCCTCATTATTATCTTGCGAGGTCGTGTCACTTCCAAGGACTATTTTAGTATTTTGAGCGACCAAGTCCATCCCATGGTGTCCACAGTGTTCCCTGCAGGCGATGCCATTTATCAAGACGATAAGGCCCCAAATCATACAGCTCATATCGTTCAATCATGGTTTGTTGAGCATGCTGATGAAGTTTCCCATCTTCCCTGAACCCCTCTCAATCACCAGAACAAAATATAATAGAGCCCCTATGAGCCGTTTTGGAGAACAAGGTCCGAGAGCAATATCCGCCTCCAGCATCTTTATAGGAACTTGAACGCGTGTTGCAGGAAGAATGGTATAACATCCCATTATCCACCACCCAAGACTTATATTTGTCGATTTCCAGGAGAATTCAGGCCGTCTTGAATGCAAAAGGCGGTCCGACACCACATTAGGTATGGAATTCCTTCTTTTACCTGGTGTTTCCACATTTTTGTCCATCCCTTGTAAATAACCACTGATATTGAGCTATGTTAACAGCGCTACTCGTGTACTTCAGTTGAGAAAGGCAGCGGACTTAAGCGAGACAAATTTAAATGGCAAGACGACTGAGTCAGAACATTTCCAAGATGGCAAGAGTAACACTATTAACATAGCCCAAGGGATTATTACTAACTGTAGTTAGTGTCTGCAAAAAGTGGTCAGAGGAGGAACAAGAAAGATGACACTGAATTCTCGGGTGTAATAAGCACGTTTTTTGAATCCGTTCTGACGCAAATTAAATTTATCAAAGCTATTCAAAGTCAATGGAACCGGTTTGGAAAACGATAGTGTCTGACGGAAGAAAGAAGTTTCTCAATCGGGTTTTTAAACCCTCAGATATGGCTGTAAACAAAATCGTGAGCTTACGCCCTCTGGTTGCACAGTTGTGCGTTAAGAAAAACATGAATTTATATGAGAAACATTTCGCACCGGAAAACCTACTCATGGGGAGGTGTTTCATAGAAATTAAAAGTATATTTTTTATACAATCTGATAATTTTCAGGTGGCCAGTTTTACAAAAACTCGCATCACACACTCCATCAGATCTCTAAAAACAAAATTCAAAGATTTCGATAAACTGACCATTCGGTGAAATGATATTTCGATATAATGAACTTTTAGGTAAAGTAATCCTTCGGGGAAATGAACTTTCAGGTGAAGTGACTTTTAGTTGAAATGAACTTTTCGGTCAAATGAGCCTTCGGTGAAATGTATGTACCTTTCGATCAAGTGATTTTCGGTTAAGTGACCTTTCGATCAAGTGAACGATACCCATATGTGACTGGTGATACAAAATATTTTTAACATGATCATTGTCACACGTGACTGATAAAACAATTAATAATCTTAGTAGCCATTCAAAAAAAAATCACATTTTTAATACGAGAATTTTTTTTATGAATGGCTCTTAAGATAATTTTCAGGACAAGTTTTGTCATGCTTTGGATGTACTGGCATTTCCTGAAATAGATAGCTACTATCTAGTTGTATGCGTACACTATTTTTTAAATTTATTTAGTTTGTTTCGTACTTTTTCTGTCGATATACACAGTCAAATCAGAATAATGTGACCACCCCCAGAATCAAAGTGCCCAGGCGCGTCACAGTGCACGTAGCCGCGGATGACTTACTGGTTAGAGAGTCACACCATCAATGCAAGGTCCTCAGGTTCGAACCTGGGCTGATCTTTCAGAGATGGTGTGATTTACTAACAATCTCTGAATATCCGCCGTGCATCGGACGAGCACGTTAAGTGACGGCCCCCAGGCTGGACCCACTGGTTAAATGGGTATCCTTTCCTATGACCCCCCTGAAATTCTCTCACCCTTCTGCGTGCAGCATCGTACTTGTACGGTGGCGCCATATACTGTGCTCTAATCTCACTACAAACTGTTCTGTCAAAGTCGCTAGACTTGCTCTCATTCCTTCCGTTTCTGTGTCCTGTCCAAAAGGCGATGTCGCTGTAGGTGGCTGGGACCTAAACTCTACTCACTATGGAAGGAAGTCCTACAAGAAAATGACAAATACTCTTGCACAGTGCACGTGACAAGGTCGACCACACGGAGATATAAGCGGCCGGCCAGGACAGATGAGCCATAGTGCGTAACGTGAGCACAATGCGCAGAGGTAGTGATTTGAGAGACGTTCAAAAAGGAATGATCATCGGCTACCTCGCCAAGGGTGGAAGCATCTCAGAAACAGAAGACTTTGTGGGGTGTTCGCGAGGTGCTGTAGAAAGGGTGTACCAAGAATAGACCTCTGGCACACCGTGTACCACGAGACGTCATAACTGTGGAGTCCCAAAAGCCATCGACCCTGGAGGAGAACGTCGCCACTGTCGACTGGTAACGGGAAATCGACACGCAACAGTGCAGCAATTGACCACGCAAATGAACGCAGGGGAACTCAGGTACGTGTCCCCGATAACAATAGAGCGAAACTTGTTACGTATGGGTCTCCAGAGTCGACACTGCATCAAGGCACCCATGTTAACCAATGTCCATCGCTATGGGAGTACCGTCATTGGAAAGTGGAAGAGTGGAAACAGATTGTCTTCTCCGACGAGTCCAGGTTTGTGCTCCACGGAAGTGACGGGCAGTGGCGGATATGACGTCAGACACACGAGAACCAACACCCCGGACATGCTTTTAATCGGTGGCAGTGTGGATGATCAGGTAATGTTTTCCCGGTATGATCTCGGATCGATGGTATCACTGGATGGGTCCCTGAATGTCAGTGGCTACCTGTCCATCTCAGCTGACCACATCATGCATCCCTTCATGTTACCATGGTGATGATGGTGTTTACCAACAGGACAATGCGCCCTGCCATGTCGCTAACGGTGTGCATAACTGGTTCCAGGAACATGACGACAGCGATGTCTCTGTTCTCACTTGGCCGGCGAAATCGCCCGACCTCAATCCCATTGTGCACTTGTGGGATTATTTGGATCAACAGGTCCGACCTGCCGACCAACAATCAAGACATCTCTGGTACCTCCTTGCTCTGCTGCAACCTGAAAGGGAACATGTTTCTCGGGCAACCTTCCACGGCCCCATTGCGTTCATGCCACTCCGTCTCGTCATTGTCATCCGGGCCAAGGGTGGTTATTCCCAATATTAGGTAGGTGGTCATATTATTCTGATACGACAGTGTACAAGCGACTTAGAGAAGTGTTAAAACAACTGCTTTTCTAACTGATTTCCGGTGATCTTTATTTTTTTACTGAAATTTACTTTCAGGAAAATTACACTTTGCAGTGGAAGAATGGGTGGCCTCTGTCATTCAGCAAATGGGGGAAAAATGAGCCGAAACACAGTCGCTATTCAAGGGAAAAGGAAACATGCTATTTCAGCTCATCTTCCGGACAATGGGAAGGCGCCCATTGCTCAGATAAGAAAAAATTCATTTGCCATTTCACCACAGGTTCGTAAAAAAATCATTAGCTTTGCAACTTTTAACTACTTTATCGTGTTATATTAAAACAGTATTACTTTCACAAGTTTGGAAGAAACAGAATAATTTTGAAGAGCAATATGCCATTATGTCTTAAAAGACAAGTGTTTGATCAATGCATCCTTCCAGTGCTTACGTATGGTGCAGAGACATGGACCTTAACTAAAAGAGACATACAAAGGCTGCAGACAACTCAAAGCAGCATGGAGAGGTGCATGCTTGGTGTAACCAGGAGAGATAAGAAGAGGAACTCGTGGATCCGAAAAATGACAAGAGTGGAAGACGTCATGATCAGAGTTAAATCCCTGAAATGGCAAATGGGCTGGACATACTGCCAGAAGGACAGACACAGCCTTAATTTTAGATTGGATTCCAAGGGACAGGAAAAGACCCAGAAGAAGACCACATGGGAGATGGGTGGATGAAATTTGAAAGTATGCGGGAGGGACATGGAAGAGACTGGCACAAGACAGACCGTTGTGGAGGAAACTTGGGGAGACCTTCGTCCAGCAGTGGATTGATAATGGTTGACAATGATGATGATGATGACTTTCAGAAAGATTTTAGTTCTTTGTCCAAACTTGCAGTAGCGTAACCATGTTTCAAAAACTGGGGCGTGTCCGATCACACATTGCACGTATATTAGGTGGTCCTTATTTTTGAAGTTTTGAAATGTTGTTGTCTGACCCTCCTATGTTGTTCTACCATGTAAAAAAATATTTTTTGTAAAGTTTCAGACAGATCTGACAGTATTTAGAGGTCGCTCAAGTCAGTTGAAATATTCACTTACCGTATTTATCCCCTTCACCTGACTTCTCCATTCACTTTCTCATGTCTTATTTGACTTAAGTGTCAATCAAATACTACACATAAATAAGGTATGTCTATTTTTAATTTTTATTTCATATAGTTGGAAAATTCTGTACAGTTCCAGAAACAAGATTGCCTATATAAACCTTGAAGAAGACAATTCGTGAGAGTTGTAGGGCTGTTGTTAAGGAAACTGCTGTGTTTTGGGAAGAGGCCCGTATTCCCATTTGCCATGAACATGATTGTGTCAAGAAATTGGAGAAACGTCATGAAAAGTGGTTCAAGCTGAAAAAAATTGCAAAAGGAAAACAAAATGACACAAGTGTACAAAACGTGCCTACAAGTCCAAAATGATTCGGCCCCTTAATGAAAAGGACGGGGTTAAGCTAAACGCATCAAGCTGAAATGGCAAGATTTCTTGTGATATGAAGATTGAAGATTTGGTGACAAAAAACACTATGGATTTCTTTAATTGCCTTAATATCCCAAGAGATTATTTAGATTTTGATTCTGAAATGGCTAGCCTGGTGGTGCAGTGGTCTCCTGATAATTCGTCCGACATGGGTCCGGGTTCGAATCCCGTTGAAGCATGGATGCTGTGTTTTTCTTATGGCATTCGCTCTCTCCTTTTCCTGGAACCAGTGGCCCCAAATTTGGGACGGGCGATTGCTTACAGCCCATTGAGTTGCTCACGGTGGTCGCTAAACCTCCAATAAAAACAAAAACAACAACCCCCCCACAGACCCAAGACCAAAAACAATGTGTATTATAAGTTGTAGTACAACATAGGTGTCGTTATCCCGACTGCAGGAGAAAAAAACTTAATCTTAGATGTTACAAGGAACTCTGATTTAAGTTATTTACCGATTTTCTCAGTGTTAAAAATGAATACTACTTCAAGTGGAAATAATGTTCTAATGTCTTTGATATTCATAATTAATATACACTGGCGGAAAGTGAAAAAAGAACACCAAGAAGGAATTGGCGGACGATCATGAAATTTACATATGTTAGTGGGGTCGAGTTTACGTAGGTGTGATGTTAACTTCGGGACCAACCGGTGAGCGCTTACGCCACAGCACGGCATAATATGCAAAGTATCGTCGGTGGTATTTAAGGAGTACGCCGTAGTGAATGTAATCAGTCGTCGGCGTACGGACACGTGCAAAGACCCTGAAGAAGCTGCAATGGCTAGACATGGAAGACGTGTACGATTTCAGCAGTTATAGGACTTTGAGCGAGGTCGTCTGGTCGGACTCCGCGAGGCCGGGTGGTCGTATCGTCGTATTGCGGAGCGAATTGGACGGGAAGTATCGGTGGTGGTACGATGGTGGCGTAGATGGTCCGAGGAACATTCCCACACGAGAAGACGTGGAACCGGGAGTCACAGACGGACTGATGAGCGGACCGATCGACGCATAAGAAGAGCGGCGTTGTCAAGCTGAACATCCACTGCGACGCAAATCCGAGCTGCCGTTGCACCCGAGGTGACTGTACGAACAATCCGCAACCGTCTACTGGATGCATGACTACGTGCACGTGTGCCTCTGGCATGTGTACCTCTGACTCAAGCCCACCGTCAGGAACGGCTGCAGTGGTGTCGCCAACGTCTGCACTGGAGAACACAATGGCGACCTGTCGTGTTGAGCGATGAAAGCAGATTCTGCTTGGGAGCCTCCGATGGCCGTATGCGTGTTCGCAGACGCACAGGGCAGCGTCTCCACCCTTCTTGCATCCGCCAGCGACACACAGGGCCTACACTTGGTCTCCTGATGTGGGGAGCGATCAGCTATCACTTCCGTACTCAACTAGTGTTTGTACCGGGTACGTTAAACAGCACCTCCTACATCAACAACATCATTCAGCCCGTTGTTGTGCCATTTGTAAGGTCGGTCCATCGGGGTGTTTTCCAGCAAGAAAACGCACGTCCACACGCAGCACGTGCAACGAAACATGCACTTCAGGGTGTGAGACAGCTTCCATGGCCTGCACGTTCAGCGGATTTGTCCCCCACTTAGCACGTTTGGGACTTTATGGGACAACGACTTATCCGGTCTCCACGGATAGCCACGACCATCCCCGATTTACGCGTCCAGGTTGAGGATGCTTGGAACTCAATACCCCAAACTTACATCCAACATCTGTACGACAGACTCCATGCCAGAATTGCACAGTGTGACGCAGTTCATGGCGGTTCAACCACGTACTAACCATGTTACATGGAAATGTTTTTTTCAGTTTACCAGCAAATACAGCTGTATTTTGCCATAATGTTTTGATCACGTTATCTTCTGCATTCCGTTATTATGCTGTATAAATTTTGTTGGTATCAGACGTCTCCTTCTTGGTGTTCTTTTTTAACTTTCCGCCAGTGTATTTTTTAAACAGTTAAAATTTTATTAAAAAAGTGAAAAAGTAGGTTTTTGCTATTTATACTATCATTTTATATACCAATAAAAAAATTCCCATGACAATTATCGTGAACTACTTTCTTTCATGTTGGGTTTGATCAGGTTTCATGTAAACAAAGCGGAACGATACACTCAAAATCGCGAACATCTTGAAAGCGTTCTTATTCGGAAGTCAAATAGTTTTATGCCGCCCCGGTGGCGCAGTGGTCTAAGGCGCTGGCCTCTGCTCATTCGTCCGTAAGGGGTCCGGGTTCGAATCCCGGTGAGGCATGGATGTTGTGTTTGTCTTACCGCACTGGCTCTCTCCCTTCCCTGGAACCAGTGACCCTAAATTAGGGACGGGCGACTGCTTATAGCCCATTGAGTTGCTCACGGTGGTCGTTAAAATTCCAATCAAAAAAAAAAAAAAAAAAAGTTTTATTTTACATAACAATGAACAAAAGCAAAACAGTGGCGGGAAGATAACAGGAAAAGTCCTTAATTTCTTCTTCTTCGACCTGTAGCTCTATTAATTCGTTGACATATTACATGACGTTAAGATTGCATTAGCCAACAGTTTAATAATCAATTGATTAAGGAATAATCAAATAGCGAAAACATTGAATCAGTAGCAATGTTGGTCCTCAGAAATCCACTTCTGACGTCACATGAATAAAGTCCGACGCTGCTGCCACCTCGTAGCTGATAAATGACTTATCAAAAAACAATACCTTCTTTGCCTGTGTGTTTTACCGGGATTGAAAAAAAAAATCAGTCTCATTATTAATTCAGCACTGTGCAAATATTAACTGTTTACGCACAGCACTAATCGGCAGAAAATGAAAAAAAAAATAATACAAATAGCCTTAAAAAAAAAAGAAATGTGTTAATGGCAGTATGTACGAAAATGGTTCAAAATGAAAACACCACAAGTAAAAAGTACACGCGCCTCGTTCTGGGTGTATGTGAACAGAAAGACATTAAAGTCAAAATACTGAGCGACACGTGTACGTTTATGTATATGTATGAAAACTATCCTAAAAGCAATGCCTTTTTTACGTTTTCCAATCGTGGGTTAAAGAAGCGTATATGCTCCAGCTTTGTTCGTCTGTCCGCACGATAATTCGCGTAAAAATGGTTCGATTTCGATGAAATTTTAGTATGTGCTAGGGAACCACCTGGGGACAAACCTTATTGAAAATGGGTTAAGTGGGGTTAAAGGTCACGACATGGGAGCGGGATGTATTCCATTGCCCTTATGCGTCCTAACTTACGTAAATATGATTCGATTTCGATGAAATTTTAGTATGTCGTAGTGGACCACCTGGGGACGAAGCCTATTGAAAATGGACGAAATGGGGTGAAGGGTCAAGAGATAGGAGCGGCATGCATTCCATTGCTCTTATGCGTCATAACTTGCGTAAATATGGTTCGAATTCTATGAAATTTTAGTATGTGGTAGGGGATCACCTGGGGACGAATTCAATTGAAAATGGGCGAAATGGGGTTAAAGGTCAGGACATAGGAGTGGGATGCATTTCATTGCCCTTATGCGTCATAACTTGTATAGCGAAGTAAATTTCTCCGTCATTTTTGGTCTACGCCGGGATTCGAACCCGAGGCCGCTTATTCCGGAACAAATCGCTCTACCAACTGAGCTACGCAGACGTTTGTTCTGATTCCTATCTGCCTTTATGTCGTGTGCGTCCTGCTGACAGGTACGTTACATCATCTCCGCCTTAGTTTTTTTTTTTTTTTTTTTGAAGTGCTGGAGAAAGGATTCTCTTATTTTTCCTATCTCGCGGCGTGGAAAGAACATCGCACCAATGCGAGATTTTGAACGGTCGGGTCATCCGGAAAGTTCGGGCGCCATTATAACGAAGTAAATTTCTCCATCATTTTTGGTCTACGCCGGGATTCGAACCCGAGGCCGCTTATTCCGGAACAAATCGCTCTACCAACTGAGCTACGCAGACGTTTGTTCTGATTCCTATCTGCCTTTATGTCGTGTGCGTCCTGCTGACAGGTACGTTACATCATCTCCGCCTTAGTTTTTTTTTTTTTTTGAAGTGCTGGAGAAAGGATTCTCTTATTTTTCCTATCTCGCGGCGTGGAAAGAACATCGCACCAATGCGAGATTTTGAACGGTCGGGTCATCCGGAAAGTTCGGGCGCCATTATAACGAAGTAAATTTCTCCGTCATTTTTGGTCTACGCCGGGATTCGAACCCGAGGCTCCGCTTATTCCGGAACAAGTCGCTCTACCAACTGAGCTACGCAGACGTTTGTTCTGATTCCTATCTGCCTTTATGTCGTGTGCGTCCTGCTGACAGGTACGTCACATCTCCTGGTACGTTACACTTGCGTAAATATGGTTCGATTTCGATGAAATTTTAGTATGTCGTAGGGGACTACCTGCGGACGAATTCAGTTGGAAGTGGGGTCAAAGGTCAGAACATAGGGGCGGGATCCATTCCATCGCCCTTATGCGTTATAACTTACGTAAAAATGCTTCGATTGCGACAAAACATTATCATGTTATTCCGGAGGTATACTGAACCGGTTCTGTTGAATATAATCGAAATGGGGTCAAAGGTCAGGTCATGGGAGGTAGATTTATTCTACAGCCATTATTATCCTCATAACTTGAGTAATAACTTGAGTAATGATTTCTGGTATGTTGGAAAGCGTATCATAATCAATGCATTGCGTGATCTTACTAACTTGTTGCTAATAATTCTTGTAATTGTGGAAACACCTACGCGAAATTTTAACTAAATCTAGACATACCTTCTTAACAAATCTACATCTTTTTGGGTTTAGATTGGTCTTCGCAAATTAAGGAAAATCGCCTAAAAAAAGCGGTAATTGAGCTTTTTGATATGGATGGTTGTGAGGTGACGGAATTCCAGATGGAACTGAAGAAGGTTTATAAAAATGCGACAATCAAAATAAGTAATGTCCGAAGATGGGTGAAGAGGTTTCAAGCAGAAGAAACCTCAATGGCCGAGAAACAGCAGAACGAATTTCCTTAAACAGCAATCATTGGCGATAACTAATGGCTAGACTCGCAGTGATTGACGTGCGACCATTCGGGAGATCAGTAACGCACTACATTGTAGTCATAATGCTGTGGAACAAGTTACTTATAACCTGTGTGATGATGTGAAAACCGTTAGGAAAAACAGAATTGGAAAAAATGCCAGTGTCGCACAGGAATATAGGAACTGCTGAATGTTAAAAATGTAAACGTGGGAAAGATAAGAAGTGGGCAATGGAACGCCATTTTGAAGTAAAAAGCGAGGAAGGGAGAAGGACAGCCATCTTGGTGACCAGTTCACAAGGTCATAACGAACCCATGAGTTCTCAGAACTTTGAGCATGGAATTCTTCAAAGAGCCATTGGGCGGATGTAAACCGTGAGAAGCAGGATGCGGAGAGTGAAGGATGCCCAGCTAAGGGGGTCGAATGCGTCGTCGTGATTGGCTAAGCGGTCGCTGGGGCTCAGAAAGCTTGGGGAGAACTCAGGAAGTTAGTTTTTTGGCGCTCTCTTCTCGTCTAGTTTTCACCAGAGCAGGACGTCAGGTCATCGCGTGGGATGATTTTGCCGTAAGAAAAGCGCTCGGCTGCGGTCGAGTTAGCTAAGGGTAGATTTCAACTAACTGCGGTTAGTAGCTATCTATGTTTTGTTCCAAGGGATCAGGCCGAGGTCTAGATCCATTATATCGGAGATCTGATAATCTCATATCTTGTTTCCAAAGTGCTGCATTATGCTATTAATGCGTAACTCATGAACTCAGACAAGAACTGAATGTGACTTCACTGAACTCTTGTAAGAACTGAACGGTGCTAACAAGGAAGCACCACATTTCTGTTTGCTCAGCTCAAGCTCTAGTGTCACCTAAAATTCTTCTGTATGTTCTAGTGCAAGGTGTAAAATCAACCTTCATCCTACTCTAAGTGGTGGATAATAAATTTATTTGTTAAATATATTCGGCTCATTTCTACACCAGCTTGGAAGTCTTCAACCACGCCTCCGTCTCGAATAAAGTGGATCTCCATAAGGTGTCTAGACCTTACCCCAATCTAGACTGGTGGCAGCAAGAAAAACAAGTAAGTGCATCTGGATGGTAAGAGTATCGCCGAGTGAAATAAAGTGCATAACAGTCACCATGCAATACCTCCAACTATCCCACATCCAGAAATAAACAGAAAAATGCGACTACAAAAAGGGGTGATAAGAACAAGTATGACAATCTGGGACCCCGGAAACTGTGCGTAACTTGGGTTTCTCAACCTAAGTTCTTCGGGACTGAAAGGTCGGAAACTATGCGTAACGTGTTTAATTAACCTAGATTCTTCGGTACCGAAAGGTCGTAGAATGCTGACAACTGTTAAGGATTTTCGTGGGAAGGAGGACATATTTCTTTTCATTCTAGAGACTGGAGATGAAACCTGGGCATTAATTTATGATCCAGAGACAAAAGCGTATTTTACTGGATGGCGATACAAGACCTTGCCTAGGACTAAGAAGATCAGAACGCAGTGTTCAACAAGAACAACACATCGTGATGATGAAAAGTTTCTCGGACGTCAGTCATCATTTTTGGAGATGTTCTTAAACAAGGTGGTATTTTCTGCACTGCTTGCTACACTGAGACGTTAAAAAAGCTCAAGATAACTACCCTCGTGATTTTGTATTCCTACAGAATGACAACGCCCGACCTCACCTTGCTTGAAACATATCTGGTACTTAGTTCACTTGGCAATTGAGTAGCAACGTAAACTGAAGTCAGTTCAGTTTCGAATAGTAGTACTTTGAGAACCGTGTGCTTCGGATTTACAGGACCAGATCCAAAAATCTATTAAACCATTGTAACAGATTAATTGAAAAACAAGAAAGACGCATGTATGTTTGAAGCATAAAGTCAGTACTTAAACATGTGAGTTATAACAATTTTGCCTAAACTGTATAGACTCATCTTGTTAGTTTGCAGAAAGCAATGCCATAAATTCAACAATCTGTTGGAAACCGAACTACCCTGAATGATCATATAATTACGACCACTTATCTAATACTTCGAGGGGACTTCCGTTCTCCCGCAGAATGGCCGCCACACGGCCTGGTATCGACTCCAGGAGGCGTCTGCACAGTTTTGGAGGGACCTGCAATCAAAATATTTGTATTGCGGTCCACAGTTCCGGAATAAAGCGATATGGTGTGTCTAAATGCCTCCCCTGACGTTCAACAACATCCAGCAGATGTTCAGCTGGGTTGAGATCAGGCGACTTAGGAGGCTATTCGAGATGTCACATATCAGCACTGTGTTCGTCGAACTAATTCTGCAAGAAGCGGATCTGATGACATATGGCATTGTCTTTCTCGAAAAACCCATTCCTTCTAGATACAGGTAAAACACTGTGGTTGGATTTTATACATCGAAGGGCCAAAACATTATGGCCACCTCCCTAATATTATGTCGATCGTCCTCCTGGCGCCAAAACACCTCTTACCCAGCGAAGCATTAAAGCTACAAGATTTCTAAAGGTGTATTGAGGTATCTTGTACCAACACATTACCAGCATATACTTTAACTCTTGTGAGTCATGTGATTGAGTCGCCGCAGATCGGAGTTGCTGTTTCAACACAAACCACAGATGCTCGATTGGATTGATATCTGGGGAATTTGGTGGGCAGAACAATATCTACAACTCCTCCCCACGTTTTGCAAATCATTCTTGAAGACAAATTTTGAAGATGTCAATCGGATTTTTGGTGTAAATGTGACAAGGATGGTAAGTAGGGATGGGAAATGTTGTTCTTTCTACTGAACAGTTTTTCTCTGCACCTGTTCCTTTTTCAGGAGCTGTTCTTTTATCTGTTCTTGTTCAGCTGAGCTGTTCTTTTATAATCTTTTGCTTCATACGAATGTGTATAAATATGTCGACCACAAACCTTTTTTCAGCTCAATAATTATGAAAATAGTTTTTTAGCTAAATAATTAAGAAAATAAGTTATAACTAAGTAATTTGTTAATCAATAATAAATAAAACAAATTACAACAAGGAAAGACTTACTTAGGAACTCCAATGAGCACCGCAATTAATTACTCAATTTTTTCATTTATTTTTCCCAGGGTGTGGGTTCCTTCGTCTTTCCTTTTTACAACCTGTATTAAGAACTGAAGTCGCGGTGTGATATAACATTACATCTCCTTGCGACTCTTGTCTTTAATTTTGCCTTCACAACCATTACCCATTGGAAAGGAGAGAGCAAAAATACTCTGCTTTATGTGTTTTTTGCGCACTAAAAAAACACTGAAATACAATTGAAATAACCTTGCTAAAAATACCTACACTGCTGAGTAGACACCCTACACAAAATGGAAATTCTGGGAATTTTTTTACCTTTAAACGGGATTCCTACCTAATAATTCTGGGTTACTGTCGCTTTCCTTGAAAGGCAAACACGACACAAATGCACATTTAAAAAAAAAAAAAAAAAAAGCACTTAAAAAGGCGTAATGTTATATCACACCGTAGAGACTCCCGGACTACAGTAATCCTGCGCCTTTCGAAAACAAATCGGTAAGAATATCGCGACTAACACTCCTGAGTTCCCACGAAGAGTAAGTAAAACTAAAAATTTGTTGGACCCTTACCTGATAGCTGGAAAAACTATAATTAAATTTGCTTTACGTTTGGATGCAGCTCCAGCGATTACTTAGCTACACGTAGGTACCTGAAATAACATAAAAAAAAATACTGGCTTAATCCAGCACAAAATATGTACTTTGAGAAAAAAATTAGTATGAGCAGTACTGAAAAGAACTATTTTTGCGAAATATTTATGACAAAGAGGCAGAAGGACACAAAACGTAATCCCTGGCAGTTTGTTCCGTGCACAAAAGAACAGAACACAAAGTCAGAGAACAGGTCAGTACTCAGGAATGTATTAAATAGTAAAGAACAGTCAGTCAAATTGAACCTGTTCCGGAAAGGCGTTCCGAGTCCCTCCCACGTCACTGACGTCCGTAGCAGAACAGGAGCTGGCGAGAAAGAACAAGTTCTTTCATTTCTCCCGTTCTCCCCACATCTCTACGGAGTAAAACTCCCGGACTAAAGAGAACAGGTTTTTTGGCAACGAAAGAACAGGCTGTTCCCGTTCAGTTCAAGGAACTGGTGAAAAAGAACAGGTTGTTCTTTTACTACCCATCCCTAATGGTAAGTCAGATTATATTCGAAAACTTGAACATTTCATCGTCCAGGAACGGGACTCGAATCCGCGTCTCCCAGATAGCGCCCGGGTATGCTAACCACTACACCACCCAGAACGACCAAGAGTCAAGTTTTCGATCAATTTGAATATAACCATCACAGGATTCGCTAGTCGAAGCAACCAGCATTCATGTTTAGTGAATCTGGAGGTTAAGAATCCTATCCCGTGATTGCCCGAAGGAGCAGATAAATCATAAGAGAAATACGGGATTCCACCATGTAATACAAATTTTGAAGACGACAATCCGATATTTGGTGTAAATACGACAAGGATGGTAAGTCAGATAATATTCGAAAACTTGAACATTTCTTCGTCCTGGAGCGGGAGTTGAACCCGTGTCTCCCAGATAGCGCTCGGGTATGCTAACCACTACACCACCCAGAACGACCAAGTCTCAAGTTTCCGATTAATTTGAATATAACCATCACAGGATTCGCTAGTCGAAGCAACCGACATTCATGTTTAGCGAATCTAAAGGTTCAGAATCATACCCCGTGATTGAGGAAAGTCCTGTGATGGTTATATTCAAATTAATCGGAATCTTGAGACTTGGACGTTCTGGGTGGTGTAGTGGTTAGGCGCTATCTGGGAAACGCGGGTTCGAGTCCAGCTCCAGGACGATGAAATTTTCAAGAGTTCGGATATTATCTGACTTACAATCCTGGTCACATTTACACCAAAAATCGGATTGACATCTTCAAAATTTGTATTATATGGTGTAATCCCGTAATTCTTTCATCATCAGCTGAAAGAAGGCACTACTTGAATATCGTTACCATTAAATGATATACCTGGAACGCAACGACGTTTGGGCAGATTGTAGACATCATAGTTCACAACACATAACTGACAGGACCCGGATTCCGCAGTAGAATATTACCCAAAGCAGTACACTTCCTCCACCTGCTTGTTTACGTTCGACGGTGCACCCTGGTACTAAAACTTCCCCCAAATTTTCCCAAGTGAAGGACGCACACTTTCCCAGGTAACATTATCCACATGGTGCAACATGAAAAGCCCGATTATACACGGGTGCAACATAAACGAATTTCATCGTTTCATTCCCAGCCCCTATTATCCACATGATGCAACATGAAACGAGGTTCATCGGACCAGACCACCTTCTTCCAATCATTCAAGGTCCAGTTTTTGATACTCACGTGTCCCCTTTAAGCGCTTTCGATGGTGATACGAGATTAGCATAGTCACTCGGAGCTTCTTGCGGCTGCGGAGCCCCATTTTCAGCTAGCTTTAATATGCTGTGTATTGTAACTCGTTACTCTCGTCACCAGGATTCAAAGTACCGGCGAGTTACGCCAGAGTATCCCTTCTGTTAGCTTGTACCATACGGGATAATCTTTCTTCACCTCCAGCATCGATGAGTCGTGGTCGGCCCACATTTTACTGGCAGTTCGTGGAATATGGCCCACCCCGAACCACTTTTTGAAGTTACTAACCACGACTGACCGTAAGCACCCCGTAAGCCTTGCTGTCTCAGAAATGCTCTGACCCAGTCGTCTATCTAATACAATTTGACCATTGTCAAACAAGCTTAAGTCTGCTGCATTTCCCATATGAAGAACAACCATGATGCTGATTAACAGAGCGTCAGAGTATCAGTGGTTGTATGTACCTTTTCATGACCTTCACACGGGGTGTGGTTTACCTGCAGTTTCTTCGACGTGCATAAGGATGCACTGATCATAATGTTTTGCCTAATCGGTTTATTGTCCTCAAGCAGTCCCTGGTGTTATCTGGCGTCCATAGCTTCCCAGGCACATGAGAAACTGAGATAAGGATCCACATGCACATAAGGATGATGATCCTAAAAGGATCATATGATACGAATCATCATAAGGATGATAAGGATAATTATAAAAAGGATGATCTTTATCATCATTAGGATGATAAGGGTAGTCATAAGTATGATAAGGATCATCATAAGGATGATAGTCATGCACATAAGGATGCACTAAGATAATGATCCACACGCACATAAGGATGCACTAAGATAATCATCCACACGCACATAAGGATGCACTGATCATAATATTTTACCTATTCGGTGTATTGTCCTCATGTAGTTCCTGGTATTATCTTGCCTCCAGTGTTCCATATGCACCAGGATTCACATTTCATATCAGCTAGGCATGAATCCATCATATCATACAAGTCCTCCCACCGACCTGGATAATCGATGCCATGCATGAAGAGCCCATAGTCTAATGCTTCTAATACCAAATACTTACTGGATCATCGGCAGAATGGAGTAGTTGTCGTGATTTATCAGGCCAACACACTTGCTTCCAATTTTGCATCGTCCAATTCACATGCTGTTTGGCACAAGGAGAAGCGCTTGAGCCTATGGACTGGTGTTAGGAGAAGATAGCGTATAGGGCATCTGCTCTTGTAACCTATTCGTGCGAGCATGAGACGGATAGTTGCGCAGAATATTGTTTCTTGTTGATCCATAATGTATTAGGCTATCAACTGCAAAATTGCACTGTATCGTTTGCCCGGTACAATGCGACGTAAGGTCTTTCACCAGTGAATCCACCTTTCGTCGCCCTTTACAGTAGTGCTGCTGGTTAATTGTTTCATAATTTTGGCCCCACTGCTAGTATACTTTAACCACAGTGGCCTTCGAACGATCCAAACGAGTCGGATGGACTTACTAATCCATCATGTCCACAATCTGGCCTTCCATCAACCCCGATGAATCCTTGGTTTTACTCATCACGTCTATAACGTCGCACTCAACTGCATCCCGAACCTCTTATATTTACCCCTTTAGCCTACGTATCCCGCCCTCTTCCTCATTACACCACTAACGGAAGTAATTCATTTTGCATAGCAGTGATCGTAATTTAGTGTGCATTCAGTGTGTGTTAGGGTAAAAGTTCATCCATCACATTCGTAACTTCGCTCTCAACTGAACCACTAACTCTCTATATACACTCAGCCTCCTCATTACACCAGTATTAGAAGTAATTCACTTTGCATAGGAGTGGTCGTAATTCAGTCAGCCATCAGTGCATGTCGCTGAACAAATTCATTTATCACGTCCATAACTTCGCTCTCAATTCAAACACCAGCATCTCATATACGTCACTTTAGCCTACAGGCCACGCCCTCCTTGTTGCGCCAATATTGGGTGTAACACGCTTTGTAAAAGCAGGATCGTAATTCAGTGAGCAATCAGTGAATGTCACTGCACAAATTCATTGATCACGTCCGTAACTTCTCTCTCAATTCAGCCACCAGCCTCTTATATACGTCCTTTTAGCCTACAGGCCGCGCCCTCCTTGTTGCGTCAGTATCGGATGTAACTCGCTTTGTAAAAGCATGATCGTAATTCAGTGAGCAATCAGTGAATGTCACTGCACAAATTCATTGATCACGTCCGTAACTTCTCTCTCAATTCAACCACTAGCCTCTTATATACGCCCCCTTAGCCTACAAGCCACGCCCTCCCTGTTGCGCCAGTATCGGGTGTAACTCGCTTTGTATAAGGATATTCGTAATTCAGCGAGTAATCAGTGTATGCCACTGTACAAATTTACGCATCACTTACGTAACTTTGCTCTCAACTGAACCACAAACCTCTTATACACAACCTATTTAGCATACAGGTCACGTCCTCTTACTTGTTACCCCAGTATCGGGTGTAAAGCAGTTTGCATAGTGGCGGTTGCAGTTCTGTTAATATGTGTGTTATATTAGTGCAAGATAAAATATAGAAAATATGAATGCATAAAAAGTTGTTTTCAAGCATGGCTAATTCTGCTTCATTGTTACTTTTTTTTTTGCAGAAAAACCACCTCGACCTTTAAAACCCTTGAGAGGCGATTGTGCTCCACAAGAGTGGCTTGAAGTAGGACCTTCATGTGCTTTATTGAATCTTAAAGAACACGTCGAGTGGTACACCGCCAACTTCCGTTGTGCCGGATATGGTAATACACATTTTAAATTCAAAATTATAAGTTACAGTGCCTGCTACTTTGGGTTATCGTGGTAAATGTGGAATGGGTTTTCATACGCCAAAAAAAAAAAAACTGAACAAAATCTGTGTAGAAAGTGTATGGGCTAATATGAAAAATTATATCAGGGTTCTACCTAGACTTTAATTTCCTAGTGAACTCTCCGAATCTCGTTACCGAAATCACTGCAAAAACGAACACATAAAATTCTCAAGCCTTTTTGAGAAACCTAAGTTTTTCATCCGAATGGAAATTTTAGTGTCGTTATAAACTGAAATGTGGAATGGTTTTAGATACTTACAGTATATCTTGAAGATCCTTTATCCTCGGAAGTCGCCCCCATGGCGCAGCGGTCTAAGCGATGGCTTCTGACCATTCGTCCGAGATGGGTCCAGGTTCGAATCCCGTGAAGCATGGATGTTTTGTTTGTCTTACGGCACTAGCTCTCTCCCTTTCCTGGAGTCAGTGGCCCTAAATTAGGGACAGGCGATTGCTTATAGCGTACTGAGTTGCTCACGGTGGTAGTTAAACCCCAATCAAAGAAGAAAAAATAACATGGAAAAGTTACGAACACGCCATTTGAGGGCTCAGTTTATTATCTTTCCAGGTAAACCACGGATAACATTGTCATGAACATCAATGTCACAGAGGAAATGAAAAGAACATCTGTGCTGTCAGTTCTCAGCCCTGGAAGAACCCCAAAGCAGATTGTCGAGTTCCTCAAATTCCCTTTGTCTACAAGATCAAGAGCAAGTTCAGCAATGCAGAGGACCCGGACGACATTCCCACTAAGCGTACGAAACATGGCCATCGCTCAGACACCTTCAGGACACCCGAGTTTGTCATCAGGGATGGTGGAGAACGACCCTAAGAAATCAATGAACGCCTTATCAAAGAAGTTGGGTGTTACCTATGGTACCATTTAGACCGCATGATTAACGAGGACTTCAGCTAGAGCTCCTGCGTTCATAAGAAGAGTCAATTCATAAAACAGGAAACATGGCCATCACTCAGACACCTTCAGGACACCCGGGTTTGTCATCAGGGATGGTGAAGAACGACCCTAAGAAATCAATGAACGCCTTATCAAAGAAGTTGGGTGCTACCTATGGTACCATTTAGACCGCATCATCAACGAGGACTTTCGCTAGAGCTCCTGCGTTCATAAGAAGAGTCAATTCATATAACAGGAAACATGGCCATCACTCAGACACCTTCAGGACACCCGGGTTTGTCATCAGGGATGGTGAAGAACGACCCTAAGAAATCAATGAACGCCTTATCAAAGAAGTTGGGTGCTACCTATGGTACCATTTAGACCGCATCATCAACGAGGACTTCCGCTTGAGGTCCTGCGTTCATAAGAAGAGTCAATTCATAAACCAGGCCACGCAAGGAAGGTATCTAGCAAGGCAAAGAAACTACTCAACTAAGTCAAGCATCCTGAGAAGAACAACATGCTGAGATTATTGTCAGACGAGAAGAATTTTCAGCAGGACCAGAAGGTCAATAGGAGGAATGAGAGGTTATTGTGAAAGAATCTTGATGACGTGCCAAGGGTCATGAACACAAAATGTTCTGCCACCGTCATGATCCTCGGAACTTCTCCAGCGAGGGAGATGTCATGCTCCTCACTTCTTCGAGAAGGGTTTAAGGGTCAAAGCAGGCGAGTACATCAAGATGCTGAAAGGCGTAGTTAAGCCCTTGATGAACGCCAATGCTAGCAGGAGGTCTTGCATTTTTCAGCAGGACTCTGTCCTAGCCCGCAACGCCAAAACGATCCAAAAATGGTTTGAAGAGAGGGACTAGTCTGAAGTTTGGCCTCCCAGCTTCCCCAACCTGAATCCCTTGGATTTTGTACAGGGTGTTTCAAAACTAATGGAACAAACTTTAAAAGGTGATAGAACACACCGAAACAAGCACTTTTCGTCAGAGAATGCATGGTCTCAAGTTATGCGGTTAGGTGCGGGAGGGCAATTTCCGTTTCCCCACAAGCGCCGTCTTTCGCAACGCAAAGACAGGAATGGCACAACAAAGCTTTATTGCAGACAAAATAAAAAACAAAACGTGACATCACAAAATTACATCAAATTTACAAGCATTAATTAGTAAATACTGAAATTAATTACATTTACAAAAGCTTCGCAAAAGGACGACAGACACTCCTGATAGACGCTTCGCATCGTAAAGATGTCCGTACGTTGTGGAAAATACCAGGTGTTTTCCGGACAGCTGCAGCAGGGACTAAGTCTGGCGACTAGTTCCTCATGGAAATCAATGGGAGTGTCATTCGTTACAGACTTAAGATGTCTGCCTCAAAAAAAGAAATCAAGAGGGGACAGATCTGGTGATCATGGGGGCCAAACGATGGGTCCACCTCTGCCACCATTGGCCTGGAAATGTGGCGTTCAAGTAATCACGCACCTGAGTGCTGAAATGAGCGGGAGGCTTCATCATGCTGGAACCGCATTTTACGTGCTGGATCAATTCAGGCAAGACTTGTTGAAGGAAAATAAGGTACGTCCTCACATCCAGAGGTTCCGGTAAAATACACTATCTACCAACAAGTAATTGGACACCTGTGTAAAGGAAAACGAAGTTTATTCACCTTCAATAGTTGGTGGAGCCACCACGAGCGGCGATTATAGCTGCGACCCTCCAGGGCGTACTCTCAACCAGGCGTTGTACGACGGCTAGCGGTATTTTCTTCCACTCGGCTTGGAGAAGACAGGCCAGTTCCTTCACCGATTTAGGACGGTGGGGGCACCCCTTAATCGACACTCCAACTCGTCCCTCGTCCCAGAGGTGCTCGATAGGGTTAAGGTCCGGGCTCTCGCAGGCCAGTCCATTCGATTAACTCCGATGTCACCATACCAAGCCATCGGTGGACCTCACAACATGACAGGTGGCATTGTCATACTAAAAGTACCATGGGTCCACCCCGTAAAACTGCCACAACGTAGGAAGCGCATGGTCATCCAAAATGGTGCAGTAGGTCTCGGCGTTGAGTCTACCAGGAATGGCGACCAAGGGTCCCGTGCCATACCAGGAGAAACACCCCCATAGCATAATTCCACCGCCGCCGAACGTCACAGTTGGCACAATGCATTCCGGCAGGAGGCGTTCTCCAGGCAGACGCCATACCCAGACCCTGCCATCCGAAAGGTTTGCACCACGTTAGCCGAGCAGCGCTATTTGACTTGGTGATCAAAGGCTTGTCGGCGGCAGCACGTCCGTGATAACTGAGCAGATGGGCTTTTTTACGGATAGTATTCATCGAAAGAACACTCCCGGATGCCTGTTGAAACTCCTCGCGGATGTGGCCCATCGATTTGGTGCGGTTCTTCCGAATTTCTCTGGCCAGCACCCGTCGGTCTCTAACTCCTAGTTTTTGTGGGTCTGCCGGGTCGGTGCACATTCCGACAGTCACCTCTCATCTACCACTTGCCAATCACGTAGGGCACTGTCGATTTTGGGTACTTCAACTCGCTGAATATGTCACGTATGAATCGGCCATTTCTGTGATACCCGACGATTACACGTTTCTCGAAATCAGAGAGCTCCGAACTGCGTGGCATCTTGCATGCGACTGGTTGCGTTGTTGTTTCCCACACGATATTTAACGGCGGCCGTGACGTGTATCAGGACGTCGATTGCAGGGGTGTCCAATTACTTGTCGGTAGATAGTGTAAATGGGTATTTGCGTTGCGAAAGACGGCGTGTGTGGGGAAACAGAAAGCGCCCTCTAGCGCCTAACCGCGTAACTTAAGACCATGTATTCTATGACGAAAAGTGCTTGTTTCCTTGTGGTCTATCACCCCTTAAAATTTGTCAAATCACATGATCAAGGCCCAGGTCGCCAAGGCCTGCGACCTAATCCGCCTAAGCAACGAATCCGTCAATTCCGTTAGCGGCGGGTTCATTCAATAATTACGAAGTGTGTTTATGTATCAACTATTGTGCAAGAATTTGCTTCAATAAAAACTGCATTCATATTTCAATTAATACTTACATTTTCTACATTTATCATGATAACTCATATCTACCAAATAAAGTGTTGTTTCACGTCTTGCCCTCACAATACGAGTTCGACATTTTGGTGAGGACTTAATGAGGTGCAGAAAAGCACTGAGGTAAGCCCATTTACTGCGCAGTTGCTGCGTGACCCCATAGCCGAAAGTTCTTGATGAGTGTGTGACAGATATCATGGTGCCAGGATAAGAGTGTGGATGGTTACTGGGCAAGATAACTACTAAATGTGAAAAACAATAAAAATTTGTATTTGTAGATTAAAAAAACAAAAACAACAACTGACCGCCTCATATTCTTTTTAAGGAAAAAGTGTAGCCTAGGTACTACAGGAATTGCAATAACTAGGATCAAAGACACTCTGACCTATGTACCTAAAATTTTGCCTTCATTTTCAAGTAGAAATACAAAGATTTATGGAATAAAATGATACGTATTTCACAACAATACAGGACTGAGGGAACATCCTCACTCCGTCCTACCTCCGTTTTTGGAAAATGTTTCGCCATTTTTGATCTTAGATACCCACGTTTATGTAATTAAATGATTTTTAAACAAAAATACAGTGCAGGAAGAGCTTCTCGGGAAAAAAGCGTTTGTGGGAGAAATCTCTGCTGCCTTTGACTTTGACTTCCGATATTAAACAGTTTTTGCCTCCATTTCACGATTACGGGACAAACCTTCGCTCCGTCCAACTTTCGCTTCGGAACATTTTTCTCCATTTTCATTCTTAAACACAAATACTATTATGTTATAAAATTATATTTAACAACCATACATTGCCAAAGCGAGATCAGGAGTAAAATAGGATTACTTATCTGAGTCTAACTTCCTTTTTCGGAAAGTGTTACCTCCATTTTTAAAGTGAAACGTAGTCATTCATGCAATAAAATAATACTTAACAACAATACCGGACATACGGCATATTGCGAGTGAAAAACAACAACAACCGATTACAGGTGAAATCTTCGCTCCGTCTAACTTCCGTTTTCGAACAGTTTTGAACGACGGAAAATATGCAACCACGATAGGGAGTCTGCAAGAGAGGATACAATAGCGGTTTGGGAGTATGGGTTTTGTCTGCAGGACTCAAATAAAATGTATGACGCACATCGCCCGTCGCTGCGATTCCCCTACGGAGCTAATGGTTTCATCCATTTACAGACACTTTAACACTATTAAGAACAATACACTCTGCATTTCCAAATATAGTTGTTTTCAATGGTATTAAAGTATCGTTGTGTTTGTAAAAGGATGAATATCTTCTAGCAGCTGCTCTGTAAATGGGCTGATATCAACTGCCCATGGAGCTAGTATCGCCTGTCGTAAAGTATTCACAGTTCCCGGTGGGGTTGGTGTGCTCGAACAGATCCCTTCAATTTGTCTCACAAATTCTCAATGGGGTTGACATCCGGCATTCGAGAACGCCATTCGTGTGTAGTAAACTCACGTGAATGCACCTGCAGCTAATTGGCTTCCAGTCAGGAAGTATGCTGTGTGATATTGTCTTGTTAAAAGGTGGCGTCACGGTGAATTGACTGTTTCCCAAGACGGTGTAACGTATTGTTAGAGAAATTTTTAGGTTTTATACAAATCTGCTTTGAAATATTAGTTTGATGCCGGAAAGAACTGAAAAGACGTGTTCATTCCAACCAACAATTCTGTGTCAACTTTCTTGTTTTGGTTGCTGAGGGTTTCAACAAACACGACGAGCAAATATGGGCTATAAGCGTTCGTCCGAGAGGGAGGTGGGAGAAAGGGAAAAGCTTAAATACAAGTGCTACACCCTTGTATCATCTTGTACTTAAACGTCAGCATAGCTCTGATGACCAACCAGAAACCCACTCTTCTGACCACTCGGCTAAGTGCCGGCCCACTATTTTGACTACTAATTTGTGATATAAACTTCATAAGAAGAGTATGGACAGCTCTATACAGAAAAGAAATGCTCGAATTATCTAAAACAACATAATTTCCTTTGTCGGATCGGCTGAATGTTTGTCTAATTTTCTTGCTAAGTCGTACCCGCGCAAAGCGCACGCGCGCAACATTTTTCTTTGTTTTTATAGCAACAAAAGCAGGTTTTTCACAGCTATTGGTGTGACGTCATCTCATCCAAATCATTCTAACATGACGTCGGAGATGCGTTACATCACACGATCAAATCTTTAGAAACAGGAAAACGTTACGTGAGGAATTTTGGTTCTACTTTGTTATTCATAAATGACATACTGAATTTTTCATTTAGAATCCTATCGTATGAAATTTAATTTTAAGATTCCGCTGGCGAACTTAAATTGATTAATTTAGATTGTCAAACCAGTTTTTTTTCGAACCAGTGGCCCTAAATTAAGGACGGGGGGGGGGGGACTGCTCTTAGCCAAAGGAGTTGCTCACTGTGGCAATTAAACTCACCAGTAAAGAAACAAATCTAGGTCAGATTTTGCCGCCCCTGTCTGTGACGCAGTGGTCGAAGCGATGGCTTATGAGCATTCGTCCGAGGTGGGTCCGGGTTCGGATCCCGATGTGGCGTGGATGTTGTGTTTGCCTTGCAGCAGTGGCTCTCTCTCCCTTCCCTGGAACCAGTGACCTTAAATTAGGGAAGGGCGGCGAATTGAGTTGCTCAAGGTGGTCGTTAAACCTCCAATAAAAAAAAAAAAAAGATTTGTGATACGTACCTCCCAGGCATCCGCAAAAAACAAAACATTTCTGCTAACATTACCGAAAAAGTCCATCTTTGCCACTGTTGTTTATAATTAACACTTACTGTATATGTGATTTAGTATGCAATAAACAACAATAACTGAGTTTTCTTTCACAGGTGCCCGTTTAGCCTCTATTCATTCCATGGATATGCTGTATGAACTTCAAAACTATTTCGCGGGTTCCACAGGATCTGCCTTCATAGGATTGTCCAGAAACTCAGAAAGTAAGATAATCAGTTTTAAACAAGAATTAAAATTTTAGAAATATAAGCCAGAATTAAGAATTAAAACTACCGAAAGAAAGTCAGTAACAGTAGTATGGTTTTTTTGACGTTTATTTGCTAAAAGATTGAAAGTAAAGATTCTAAGATTTTACATATAAAGCATTAAGTGGGGATTCTCATTTGTTTTGTGAAAAAAATCGATTTTATTTTATGTTATTTTAAAATTTCAAGTTTTAAGAATATGTGTACCAAAGTCAAAATTCGCAAAATTGGAAAATTTATAATCTGTTATTGTCCAGTGAGATCACAGAATTGGTGCAACTGGCGCAAAGCCGAAGCTCAGAAAACTCTGGACGAATTCAATCACGAACCGCCACTTCATAAAAATGTCGAAAATGCTATAAAGTCGATTTCCAACGATTTGTCATCAATAGAGTTGCTAGAAAGGAGTTTGACACTCAAAACAACAATGAAAGTTTCAATTTTACCGTTCGGCGATTCACTCCCAAGCATCTTCACTGTGGCTCAAAAACCATTGAAGTGCCAGCTTATGTAGCAGCAGGCATTTTTAATGAAGGCTTTTCTGCCGCCCTGAAAATGATGACAACGACATTGCTATTGGCGAGCAAACGAAGATATTTGATAACGCGCGGGACCAACAGCGTCTGCAGAGATGGTCGAGAAGCAGCCTCGAGGCTACAAAAGAGGCTCGTACAAGGCGTAGAAGCGAGCAAATGTCTCTAATTGAGTTCTACGAAGCAGAGGAAAAAACACTGTATTACCCTGGCATAGCAGATTAGCAGAAAAACACTGTAAGTACTCGATATGCCTCCGTAAACTGTACTTGAAACTTTAAACGCGTTTTTCTCGAAACAGCTTTTTCGCGAATGGTTGGCACGATATTTCAAAAACTATAGGACCGATCGACTTCAGATGTAAAACTGCATGTTCAGCAAACATCCTTTTATCGTTTGATGAACCAGAAACGCGATACGTTATGCATATTTTTTTTTATTGCGAAAATCATTGTCAATTTTTAGAGCTAAATTTATAATTTGAGTTTGACAAGTCACCATTTCCTCAAATATATACACTGGCGGAAAGTGAAAGAAGAACACCAAGAAGGAGACGTCTGATACCAACGAAATTTATACAGCATAATAACGGAATGCAGAGGATAACGTGATCAAAACATTATGACAAAATACAGCTGTATTTGCTGGTAAACTGAAATATAGCACATCCAAGTAACATGCTTAGTACGAGGTTGAACCGCCATGAACTGAGTTGCACTGTGCGATTCTGGCATGGAGTCTGTCGTACAGATGCTGGATGTAAGTTTGGGGTATTGAGTTCCAAGGTTCCTCAACCTAGACACGTAAATCGGGGATGGTCGTGGCTGGCCATGGTGACCGGATAAGTCGTTGTCCCATAAAATCCCACACGTGCTCAATGGGGGACAAATCCGGTGAACGTGCAGGCCATGGAAGTTGTCTCACACCCTGAAGTGCATGTTGCGTTGCACGTGCTGTGGGTGGGCGTGCGGTATCTTGCTGGAAAACACCACGATGAACCGATCTTACAAATGGCACAACAACGGGCTGAATGATGTTGTTGATGTAGAAGGGGCTGTTTAACGTACCCGGTACAAACACTAGTTGTGTACGGGAGTGATAGCTGATCGCTCCCCACACTAGGAGACCAGGTGTCGGCCCTGTGTGTCGCTGGCGGATGCAAGAAGGGTGGAGACGCTCCCCTGTGCGCCTGCGAACACGCACACGGCCATCGGATGCTCCCAAGCAGAATCTGCTTTCATCGCTGAACACGACAGATCGCCATTGCGTTCTCCAGTGCAGACGTTGGCGACACCACTGCAGCCATTCCTGACGGTGGGCTGGACGCAGAGGTACACATGCCAGAGGCACACGTGCACGTAGTCCTGCATCCAGTAGACGGTTGCGGATTGTTCGCATAGTCACCTGATGTGCAACGGCAGCTCGGATTTGCGTCGCAGTGGATGTTCTGCTTGACAAGGCCGCTCTTCTTATGCGTCGCTCGGTCCGCTCACCAGTCCGTCTGTGACTCCGGTTCCATGTCTTCTCGTGTGGGAATGTTTCTCGGACCATCTACGCCACCATCGTACCACCACCGATACTTTCCGTCCAATTCGCTCCGCAATGCGACGATACGACCACCCGGCTTCGCGGAGTCCGACTAGACGACCTCGCTCAAAGTCCGATAACTGCTGAAATCGTACACGTCTTCCATGTTCAGGCATTGCAGCTTCTTCAGGGTCTTCACACGTGTCCGTACGCCGACGACTGATTACATTCACTTCGCCGTACTCATTAAATACCACCGACGATAATTTGCATATTATGCCGTGCTGTGGCGTAAGCGCTCACCGGTTGGTCCATAAATTAACATCACACCTACGTAAACTCGACCATACTAACATATGTAAATTTCATGATCATCCGCCAATTCCTTCCTGGTGTTCTTTTTTCACTTTCCGCCAGTGTATATTTCCAAAATTTTCAAGTAAATCGTAGACTTTCTGCTAGGGAGCACATATCTAAATTGCGTTTTCTGTGTTACTACTGCTTTTAAAACTTCGATTTAAAAAACTCTTCTTGTATCGCATACAGCTCCCGATAGGAAGTGCTTTTCTCATAATTTCTAATATTTGGTAAAAAATGAATCGGCCACCAGCGGGCAAAGTGTTAATTTCTGCTTCTGATATATTTGCAGAAAAATCTGATCTCCTGAAAACTCGACTAAATTTTTTTCTTCGACCGATACCACTCACTTTAAAAAATCCTTTTGAGAATACTTTCTTCCAAAAATAATGCATGGTTCTCGTGCCACGGGGGGTAGATTCATATCTTATATTTGTCCATATCTCTGCTTCGAAGAGTCCGATTTGAAAAATTATTTCTTTGTTGGAGAGCGTTTCCGCTGTGATATGCTTCTCATATAAATTCAACTTTTCCTAAACGCACAAGTCTGTAATCTGAGGGCGTAAGTTTACGATTCGGTTTACAGCAATATCTGCGGGATTAAAAACCCGATTGAAAAACTTCTTTCTTCGGTCAGGTTATACACTATCTACCAACAAGTAATTGGACACCTGTGATAGAAAAGTTAAACGAAGTTTATTCACCTTCAATAGTTGGTGGAGCCTCCACAAGCTGCGATTACAGCTGCGACCCTCCGGGGCATACTCTCAACCAGGCGTTGTACGACGGCTAGCGGTGTTTTCTTCCACTCGGCTTGCAGAAGACAGGTCAGTTCCTTTACCGATTTCTGACGGTGGGGACACCCTTTAAGTCAACGCTCCAACTCGTCTCCGGGGCCAGTCCATTCGATTAACCCCATTGTCACCATACCAAGCCATGGTAGACCTCGCAACATAACAGATGGCATTGTCATCCTGAAAGTAACATGGATCCACCCCGTAAAACTGCCACAACGTAGGAAGCGTTAGGTCATCCAAAATGGTGCAATAGGTCTCGGCGTTGAGTCTACCAGGAATTGCGACCAAGGGTCCCGTGCCATACCAGGAGAAACACCCCCATAGCATAATTCCACCGCCGCCGAACTTCACAGTTGGCAAAATACATTCCGGCAGGAGGCGTTCTCCAGGCAGACGCCAAATCCAGACCATGCCATCCGAACGGTAGAGGGTAAACCTTGATTAGTCGCTCCAGAGAACCTGTTTCCACTGTTCAACGGTCCACTGTCGACGTTCTTTGCACCACGTTAGCCGAGCAGCGCTATTGGACTTGGTGATAAAAAGCTTGTGGGCGGCAGCACATCAATGATAACCGAACAGATGAGCTTCCTTACGGATGGTATTCATCAAAAGAACACTCCCGGATGCCTGTTGAAACTCCTCGCGGATGTGGCCCATCGATTTGGTGCGGTTCTTCCGAATTTCTCTGGCCAGCACCCGTCGGTCTCTAACTCCTAGTTTTTGTGGGTCTGCCGGGTCGGTGCACATTCCGACAGTCACCTCTCATCTACCACTTGCCAATCACGTAGGGCACTGTCGATTTTGGGTACTTCAACTCGCTGAATATGTCACGTATGAATCGGCCATTTCTGTGATACCCGACGATTACACCTTTCTCGAAATCAGAGAGCTCCGAACTGCGTGACATCTTGCATGCGACTGATTGCGTTGTTGTTTCCCACACGATATTTAACGGGGTGGCCATGACGCGTATCAGGACCGCAGATATCTTCGATTGCAGTGGTGTCCAATTACTTGTTGGTAGATAGTGTATTTCTTTCCATACCGGTTCCATTGACTTTGAACAGCTTTGATAAATTTTATTTGCGTCAGAACGGATTCAAAAGATGTGTTTATTACACTCGAAAATTCGGTGTCATTTTTTTTGTTGTCCCTGTTGTTGCATATATCACTTTTATTAACTTGTATGAGACAACTGAAATGAAAATAAATGAAATGTAATGAAATATCACAAGCTTTGAGACATCAGCTGTCCAAGCTTTGTGGACACTACACCATCTTTTCCGCTGTAGTGTTGGTTTCTATGATTAAAGGTTTAGCAATTGCAGCTGTTCCGAGGACGTCGGCTTTGTGAAGTTTTCTGCTGACCGTTTTAGCGGAAACAGGGTATGTCAGGTGATTATTGAGTTTTGATATCTCAGTTTTCTATTGTTTGGACACAATTATTGTTATTCTTCGAAGGTACTTCTCATTCAGTCTCGACATTCGCCCACTATTCTTCTTTGCTAATGAAGTCTTGCCATGCTTTGTGTATGCTTCATAACCCTGTTGCACTTGAAACACCAGAAAATTTGGCTGTTGTGGTTATAGACGCACTTGCTAAACGGGTTCCCACGATTTGTCCTCTTTGGAAGTCTGACACGTCGCCCATTTCACCAACCCATTCGTACGAACCACTGATGAATACAAGTTGTATTAATAATACACCGGCATACAACCTAGATAATTTATGCAAAGAAACGATACGCAAAAGATAATAACAATTTTTTTTATTCAGTGTATCCATCACGAATAATATTACACAGAGTGTCCCACTTGCCATTTTATTCAAGTTTTTATTAATAGCATCCTGAATAATTAAGAGTAACTGAATGATATTTGGCAAGAACATACCTTCATCCATGGAAAACAGAACCAGTGGTGTAGCCAGAAATTCCTTAAGGGCGGAAGGGCATGGGTTTGGTTAACTGGTGAAAGCCCCATATATACATATATATCGCTTTAATTCATACTAAATCTCCCCTCAAAGGGAGGGCGGGGGGAACCCGAGGACCACCTACTTGGCTACGCCTACGAACAGAACCATATCATAAGAGATGTTGAAAGTGTACGCCTTGTGCATCGAGACAGGCTTGAACACAAAATTCCATATTTCGGAACAATCGTAGTAATTGAATGATATTTAGTGAGAACATACCTTCATTCATGGAAAACAGAACCATATCATAAGAGATGTTAAAAGTATCCACCCTGTGCATCGATAGAGGCTTGAACACGAGACTCCATATTTCGGAAAACTGAATGACATTTGGTAAGAACATACCCTCATCCATGGAAAACATAACCATATTATAAGAGATGTTGAAAGTGTCCTCCGTGTGCACCAAGACAGGTTTAAACACGAGACTCCATATTTCGGAATAATTACAGTAATTGAATGATATTTGGTAAGAACATACCTTCACCTATAGAAAATAGAACCATATTATAGGAGATGTTGAAAGTGTCCACCCTGTGCACCGAGACAGGTTTCAACACGAGACTTTATATTTCGGTATAATTACAGTAATTGAATGATATTTGGCAAGAACATACCTTCATCCATGGAAAACGGAACCATATCATAAGATATGTTGAAAGTGTCCGGCCGTTCAACATCTCTATATTTCGTAATAATTAGAGTAATTGAATGATATTTGGTAGGAACATACCTTCACCTATGGAAAATAGAACCATATTATAGGAGATGTTGAAAGTGTCCACCCCGTGCACCGATACAGGTTTCAACACGAGACTCCATATTTCGGTATAATTACAGTAATTGAATGATATTTGGTAAGAACATACCTTCACCTATGGAAAATAGAACCATATTATAGGAGATGTTGAAAGTGTCCACCCCGTGCACCGATACAGGTTTCAACACGAGACTCCATATTTCGGTATAATTACAGTAATTGAATGATATTTGGTAAGAACATACCTTCACCTATGGAAAATAGAACCATATTATAGGAGATGTTGAAAGTGTCCACCCCGTGCACCGAGACAGGTTTCAACACGAGACTCCATATTTCGGTATAATTACAGTAATTGAATGATATTTGGTAAGAAAATACCTTCACCTATGGAAAATAGAACCATATTATAGGAGATGTTGAAAGTGTCCACCCCGTGCACCGAGACAGGTTTCAACACGAGACTCCATATTTCGGTATAATTACAGTAATTGAATGATATTTGGTAAGAAAATACCTTCACCTATGGAAAATAGAACCATATTATAGGAGATGTTGAAAGTGTCCACCCCGTGCACCGAGATAGGTTTCAACACGAGACTCCATATTTCGGTATAATTACAGCAATTGAATGATATTTGGCAAGAACATACCTTCATCCATGGAAAACGGAACCATTTCATAAGATATGTTGAAAGTGTCCGGCCGTTCAACATCTCTATATTTCGTAATAATTAGAGTAATTGAATGATATTTGGTAAGAACATTCCTTCATACATGGAAAACCTAACCATAACATAAGAGATGTTGAAAGTGTTCGCCCTGTATTCAATCGAGACTCATTATTTCAGAAAGTTGGCGCCTGTTGCTCCGGCGTAATCGCTTCCACTGCCTCCCATGTGTTGTTATTCCATGCCTGCACCTATGTTTTCCGGCGAAGTGTGGATACACTCATCGAAATACATAAATGCAGAAAACACACGTATGTGGACAGCAGCAAATCCTCACGCATTTATCGAGAAACGACTTCACGCACAAGAAACTGGAGTGTGGTTCGCACTGTTACATCGCCGGATCATTGGGCCCATCTTCGTTTAGGAAACGGTCACAGCAACCGTCTACATGGATAAGTTTTAGGCATTCGCTAGCCAGCTGTACCCTGAAGAACTGACCACTGGATATTTTCAACAAGATGGGGACACTCACCATACATCACTTTCGAGTATGACTAAAATTGAATCATTCTTTAGAGATCGCGTGATTTCTAAAGCAATGTGGTCACCTTTATCTCCTGACCTAAAACCCTCTGATTTCTTTCTCTGGGGGTATCTCAAATCAGTGGTGTTTTGAAACAAGCCGACAACCCTTGAGGCATTGAAGAACAAAATCTGCGAGGCAATGGCAACGAATACGCAGGAGAAACTGCTGCGGAATTTCCAAAATATGGAGTCTCTTGTTCAAGCCTATCTCGACGCACAGGGTGGACACGTTCAACATCTCTTATGATTTGGTTCTGCTCTTCATGGGTGAAGTCATGTTCTTACCAAATATTATTCAATTACTGTAATTATTCACGATGCTAATAAGAAAAAGTTGGGTAAAGTAGGAAGTGGGGTATCCTGTACTTACCTCTGCAATAATGGTGTTCACATTATTTCATCCAATCCCTGTACATCATAGCATATGATAACATTTTTTTCTCTATTTTCTGGCTATCTAGTGATGGCTACTTTGCCGTTTGCGGATAATAGTTTTCTCTTAGACATTTTGTTATTTATAAAAGTTTAGGAATTCCTACTCGGCGGCTACTTGAGTTGATCACTATTTAACGACACACATAAATCAACACCAATCTTTCCAATGCAACGCTCACTTGGAGGGTGAAAGGGACAACGGACACAACTAGGAATTCTTACCTGCTGTTTCCCCTGAGTCCACATATTCCCATTATATTTACCTATTCCTTTCGGCAATCATCGCCCAGAAACCCACCGAATACATGTGCGTAAGTCCCATCCGTCTGCTTTTTGCCTAGAAGTAGGTTGCCTGATTTAAACCCTGCTCAGGCGATACTTCCAAGACGTAGCCTCTTGAAGTGGGTGGGGGAGATTTTCTTGCACAACTCTCATGTTTAGCACTTTATGTCCAACAAGCAGAGGCATAACTAGGGCGGGGAAGACGAGGCGGCTGCCCCGGGCGCAGCTCACAAAAGAGCGCAAAAAACACTGCTTACAATCTGATTGATATTGGAATTAAAACTTTTTCACCAGCCATTTGCTACACTTAAAATTCGAATTCCGTCCATCTGCTAAGCGAAAATGCTCGGAGTTACTTGCATTCAGAAGATGCTAGTTACGCACGTTCAGAAGATGCTAGTTACTCACATTCAGAAGATGCTATTTACTCACCTTCACAAGATGCTAGTTACTCACATTCAGAAGATGTTAGTTACTCACATTCAGAAGGTGCTAGTTACTCACATTCAGAAGATGCTAGTTACGCACATTCAGAAGATGCTAGTTACTCACAATCAGCAGATACTAGTTACTCACAGAAGATGCTAGTTACTCGCATTCAGAAGATACTATTTCTCACACTCAGAAAATGCTAATTACTTCCATTCAGAAGATGCTAGTAACTCACATTCAGAAGATACTGACTACTCACATTCAGAAGATACTAGTAACTCACATTCAGAAGATGCTAGTAACTCACATTCAGAAGATGCAAGTTACTCGCATTCAGAGGATGCTAGTTACTCACATTCATAAGATGCTGGTAACTCACATTCAGAAGATGCCAGTAACTCACATTCAGAAGATGCTAGTTACTCACATTCAGAAGATGCTAGTTACTCGCATTCAGAAGATGCTAGTTACTCACATTCAGAAGATGCTAGTTGCTCGCATTCAGAGGATGCTATTTACTCACACTCAGAAAATACTAATTACTTCCATTCAGAAGATGCCAGTAACTCACATTCAGAAGATGCTAGTTACTCACATTCAGAAGATGCTAGTTACTCAAATCCAGGAAATGCTAATTACCTCCATTCGGAAGACGCTAGTAACTCACATTCAGAAGATGCTGGTTACTCACATTCAGAAGATGCTGGTTACTCACATTCAGAAGATGCTAGTTACTTACATTCAGAAGAAGATAGTTACTCGCTTACCGAATATGCTATTTACTCACACTCAGAATAGGCTAGTTACTCCCATTCAGAAGATGTCGGTTACTCTTATTCAGAAGATGCTGGTAACTCACATTCAGAAGGTGCTAGTTACTCACATTCAGAAGGTGCTAGTTACTCACATTCAGGAAATGCTAATTAATTACATTCAGAAGATGCTAGTTACTCACATTCAGAAAAAGCTAATTAATTACATTCAGAAGATGCTAGTTACTCACATTCAGAAATGAAGGAGGGGTTCTATAGTTCAATCAACTGAAGAAGAACCGTGGCCTTTGTCGATGACAATAGCGTCCACGATTTTTCTTTAACTCGATAGATAAGGATGTCGGTTTTCTTTATTTGGATAGATAAGATGAGAATGCCGTTCACATTGTTGAAAGTTATCTGGGGGCTATGCGGCCATCACGATGTGGTAACGAAAGTTTGAACTCCGAATGAAGCAGTTACGAAAGGCTGTACAAACAGTCACAGTTAGATTGTGCCTACGACATAGAGATAACTTTGGTTTATGTCGAGCAGCGTACGCTTACACTGAAGTGCCAAAAGTCATGGGATAGCAGTATGCAAATTTTTAACTGGCGCTGCGGTCGTATAAAGGCTTCGACGCACGCCACGATTTTTATCGGTTGCGAGGTGTAATACAGGTTGAACAACTGCCAGTAGGACTATGGCAAGCCGACGTGAATTATCGGAGTTTGAACGAGGCATAATAGTGGGAGCCAGACTGATGGGGACATTCAATTTCCTAAGTTGTGCGAATATTCAATATTCCTCGATTCACGGTGTCACGTGTGTACCGAGAATACCTCATGGAAAGCATTACCGCCCACCGTGGACAGCGCAGTGGCACACCACGGGTGCTGAATATCCGTGACCAGCGGCGTCTGATCAGGATTGTGCATGCTAACAGACAAGCGACACCGGCTGAAATAGCATCCACATTCAATGCAGGAGGTACGAGAGACATATCCATACGGTCAGTGCAATGTAATTTAGCTTCCATGGGGTATGGAGGGCAGAAGACCCACCAGAGTGTGCCTTTGTTAACACTACGATATCGGACATAGAGCCTCACCTGGGCTTGTGAACACAGTAATTAGACCCTAGGAGACTGGAAACATGTGATGTGGTCCGATGAGTCACGCTTCCATTTGTTACGAGCTGATGGTAGGGTTCGGGTGTGGCGCAGACTCCATGAGGTCATGGACCCAAGCAGTCAACAAGGCACTGTGCAAGCTGGTGGTGGTTTCATACATCTGTGGGTGTCATACATGTGTAGGGTGTGTGACCCAAGCTGTCAACAAGGCACTGCGCAAACTGGTGGAGGTTTAATACATCTGTGGGTGCCATACATGTGTAGGGTGTGTGACCCAAGCTGTCAAAAAGGCACTGGGCAAGCTGGTGGTGGTTTCATACATCTGTGGGTGTCATACATGTGTGGGGTGTGTGACCCAAGATGTCAACAAGGTACTGGGCAAGCTGGTGGTGGTTTCATACATCTGTGGGTGTCATACATGTGTGGGGTGTGTGACCCAAGATGTCAACAAGGCACTGGGCAAGCTGGTGGTGGTTTCATACATCTGTGGGTGTCATACATGTGTAGGGTGTGTGACCCAAGCTGTCAACAAGGCACTGGGCAAGCTGGTGGTGGTTTCATACATCTGTGGGTGTCATACATGTGTAGGGTGTGCGACCCAAGCTGTCAACAAGGCACTGGGCAAGCTGGTGGTGGTTTCATACATCTGTGGGTGTCATACATGTGTAGGGTGTGTGACCTAAGCTGTCAACAAGGCACTGGGCAAGCTGGTGGTGGTTTCATACATCTGTGGGTGTCATACATGTGTAGGGTGTGTGACCCAAGCTGTCAAAAAGGCACTGGGCAAGCTGGTGGTGGTTTCATACATCTGTGGGTGTCATACATGTGTAGGGTGTGTGACCCAAGCTGTCAACAAGGCACTGGGCAAGCTGGTGTTGGTTACATACATCTGTGAATGTCATACATGTGTGGGGTGTGTGACCCAAGCTGTCAACAAGGCACTGGGCAAGCTGGTGGTGGTTTCATACACCTGTGGGTGTCATACATGTGTAGGGTGTGTGACCCAAGCTGTCAACAAGGCACTGGGCAAGCTGGTGGTGGTTTCATACATCTGTGGGTGTCATACATGTGTAGGGTGTGTGACCCAAGCTGTTAACAAGGCACTGGGCAAACTGGTGGTGGTTTCATACATCTGTGGGTGTCATACATGTGTAGGGTGTGTGACCCAAGCTGTCAACAAGGCACTGGGCAAGCTGGTGGTGGTTTCATACATCTGTGGGTGTCATACATGTGTAGGGTGTGTGACTCAAGCTGTCAAAAAGGCACTGGGCAAGCTGGTGGTGGTTTCATACATCTGTGGGTGTCATACATGTGTAGGGTGTGTGACCCAAGCTGTCAACAAGGCACTGGGCAAGCTGGTGGTAGTTTCATACATCTGTGGGTGTCATACATGTGTGGAGTGTGTGACCCAAGCTGTCAACAAGGCACTGGGCAAGCTGGTGGTGGTTTCATACATCTGTGGGTGTCTACATGTGTAGAGTGTGTGACCTAAGCTGTCAAAAAGGCACTGGGCAAGCTGGTGGTGGTTTCATACATCTGTGGGTGTCATACATGTGTAGAGTGTGTGACCCTAAGCTGTCAACAAGGCAATGGGCAAGCTGGTGGTAGTTTCATACATCTGTGGGTGTCATACATGTGTAGAGTGTGTGACCTAAGCTGTCAACAAGGCACTGGGCAAGCTGGTGGTGGTTTCATACATCTGTGGGTATCATACATGTGTAGGGTGTGTGACCCAAGCTGTCAACAAGGCACTGGGCAAGCTGGTGGTGGTTTCATACATCTGTGGGTGTCTACATGTGTAGAGTGTGTGACCTAAGCTGTCAACAAGGCAATGGGCAAGCTGGTGGTGGTTTCATACATCTGTGGGTGTCTACATGTGTAAAGTGTGTGACCTAAGCTGTCAACAAGGCAATAGGCAAGCTGGTGGTGGTTTCATACATCTGTGGGTGTCTACATGTGTAGAGTGTGTGACCTAAGCTGTCAACAAGGCACTGGGCAAGCTGGTGGTGGTTTCATACATCTGTGAATGTCATACATGTGTGGGGTGTGTGACCCAAGCTGTCAACAAGGCACTGGGCAAGCTGGTGGTGGTTTCATACATCTGTGGGTGTCATACATGTGTAGGGTGTGTGACCCAAGCTGTCAACAAGGCACTGGGCAAGCTGGTGGTGGTTTCATACATCTGTGAATGTCATACAGGTGTGGGGTGTGTGACCCAAGCTGTCAACAAGGCACTGGGCAAGCTGGTGGTGGTTTCATACATCTGTGGGTGTCATACATGTGTAGGGTGTGTGACCCAAGCTGTCAACAAGGCTCTGGGCAAGCTGGTGGTGGTTTCATACATCTGTGGGTGTCATACATGTGTAGGGTGTGTGACCCAAGCTGTTAACAAGGCACTGGGCAAACTGGTGGTGGTTTCATACATCTGTGGGTGTCATACATGTGTAGGGTGTATGACCCAAGCTGTCAACAAGGCACTGGGCAAGCTGGTGGTGGTTTCATACATCTGTGGGTGTCTACATGTGTAGAGTGTGTGACCTAAGCTGTCAACAAGGCACTGGGCAAGCTGGTGGTGGTTTCATACATCTGTGGGTGTCTACATGTGTAGAGTGTGTGACCTAAGCTGTCAACAAGGCAATGGGCAAGCTGGTGGTGGTTTCATACATCTGTATGTGTCTACATGTGTAGAGTGTGTGACCTAAGCTGTCAACAAGTCAATGGGCAAGCTGGTTGTGGTTTCATACATCTGTGGGTGTCTACATGTGTAGAGTGTGTGACCTAAGCTGTCAACAAGGCAATGGGCAAGCTGGTGGTGATTTCATACATCTGTGGATGTCATACATGTGTAGGGTGTGTGACCTAAGCTGTCAACAAGGCACAGGGAAAATTGGTGGTGGTTTCATACATGGTGCATGATCTGCCTGGATCATGCACCATGTATGAAATCCCATCGTTGTTCGAGTACGTGAAATCCTTGCGTGGCATGATTTGGGTCCCCTGGTCCTCTTAAGCACGTCATTAACCGGTAATCGCTTTGTTGCTCTGCTGGGTGATCTTTTGCAGCCCTTCATGGATTTCATGGACCCCAAGAGCGATGAAATTTTTCAGGCGGAAAATGCACCATGTCATCGGCCACTAATTGTCCAAAAATGGTTCGAGGAACATTCTGGACAGTTCCAACAGATGGTGTGGCCACCACATTCGGCCAGCAGGAACCCAATAGAGCACTTATGGGACGTGGTGGAAAGGTCTATTCATACACAAGATCCTGCACCTACACATACCAAGGAAATGTGGGCGACTGTTCATACGGCTTGGCTCAACACCTTTCCAGAAATCTTACGGCCATTTGTGGAATTGTTACCACGTCGAGTTCTGTGCTGCATTTCGCCGGGCTAGAGAAGATCCTACACGATACTAGGTACGTATCTCATGACGTTTGGCACTTCAGTGTATATATATATATATATATATATATATATGTCATCAGCAAAACGAAGGTGGGTTAGATAATCTCCATTAATCTTTATCCCTTTGTTTTCCCAGTTCAGTGATTGAAAGACATTTTCCAATGTGGCATTAAAGAGCTTCGGAGATATGGTGTCACCTTGTCTCACTCCTTTTCCAATTTTTATGTGTGTTGTATTTTCAAACAGCCGAATCTTTGCACTTGCTTTTTCATAGATGTTATTAATAATATTAATGTATGCATCTTCAATACCGCAGGATTTCAGAGCCATTGCAACTGCTGATGGTTTCACCGAATCAAAGGCTTTTTCATAATCGATAAAAGCCATGCACAATGGAAGCTCATATTCCCTCGCTCTTTCAATTAGTTCTCTCAGTACGTGGATATGATCTATTGTGCTGTAGCCACTCCTGAATCCAGCTTGTTCTCTCGGTTGAGCCAGAGCTACAGAGTATGATCCAGGAACTTGCTGACAAGAGTAAAGAAGTGGGATTAAAAATGAACTTTCAGAAGACAAAAGTGATGTACAACGCTTTTACAAGAAATGAAAATTTATCGATTGATGGAGAAAAGCTGGAGGTAACCGACACGTACGTTTATCTTGGACAGCAGATATCAAGTGAGGGTCACATTGGTGAAGAAATTAATCGGCGTACAAAACTTGCCTGGAGAGCTTTTGGAAGAAACAGCATAATTTTCAAGAGCAATATGCCAGTATGTCTTAAAAGAAAAGTGTTTGATCAATGCATCCTTCCAGTGCTTACGTATGGTGCAGAGACGTGGACCTTAGCTAAAAGAGACATACAAAGGCTGCAGACAACTCAAAGCAGCATGGAGAGGTGCATGCTTGGTGTAACCAGGAGAGATGAGAAGAGGAACACGTGGATCCGAAAAATGACAAGAGTGGAAGACATCATGATCAGAGTAAAATCCCTGAAATGGCAATGGGCTGGACATACTGCCAGAAGAACAGACCATCGATGGACAGCCGAAATTTTAGATTGGATTCCAAGGGACAGGAAAAGACCCAGAAGAAGACCACATGGGAGATGGATGGATGAAATTCGAAAGTATGCGGGAGTGACATGGAGGAGACTGACACAAGACAGACCGTTGTGGAGGAAACTTGGGGAGACCTTCGTCCAGCAGTGGATTGATAATGGTTGACAATGATGATGATGATGATGATATATATATACTGCTGGACAATTGCTAAGGACGGATCATAAACGGCTATATAGCGCATTAAAACGTAAGTGTGGTTGGATGCCAAGTGAAATAAAATAAAGTCAGAATGCCAGGACATTACAAGAAAGACAATTTATTGTGCTCTGAAATCCAGAAGGCTTTGGAACGTGTTCAAGGGACAAACAGGCCATTTTGTGCAGAATACGTAAACGTGAAAAAAATGCAATTACCGTCCGCAGGCGTTCCGGCGTAAGATGTCAATACGGGATATGGCCACCATGGAGGGCGATGCAAGATTCCACACGTAGTGTCATGCTTTGCACAACATTATCAAGCAGCTGTTGGGGTAATTTATCCCATTCCTCTGTCAGTGCACGGATGAGGGTGTCCTTGTTTATTGGAGGGCATTGGCGACCAGCAAGACTCCTCCCCAAAGCCCCAAAGCATCCCACACATTTTCAATGGGATTCAGATCTGGAGAACGTGCTGGCCATACGAGGAGTTGAATATCCTCGCTCTCAAGACACTCCTGGACAAAGACTGTTCGATGACATGTTGCGTTGTCGTCCATGAAAATGAATCTATCACCGACAGCACCACGGAGCATGCGAACATGAGGTAGCAGAACATCATTAATGTATCGTTGGCCAGCCATAGTCCCAGTTGGAAGCACATTGAGGGACGTACGGCCATTGATCATGATGCCAGCCCATACCATGACAGTACATGTCGGATATCGGTCTCTTTCCTGTATGTTTGCTGGACAATATGCAGTACCACTATCACGCCAGATCAGTTGTCGTCGACAATCAGACGATAGACTGTATCTACTCTCATCTGAGAAGAGGACAGCAGATCAGTCGTTATCAGTCTAATTGCGATGTTGATGGCACCATTGCAAACAGGCGGTACGGTGACGTCTGGACAATGGGATGCACACAACAGGACGGCGGGCGAACAGTCCTCCTTCATGCAAACGTCTGGCGACAGTTTTTCGGGAGATCCGCTTGCCAGTAGCAGCCATAAACTGATTTCCTACCTCACTAGCTGTGCTGCGCCGGTGTCTTTTTGTTGATAGCCCTATGTACCGATCTTCTGCAGGTGTCGTACTGCGAACACGACCTCCCCCGTGACGTTTGCTACACTCTCCATTTGTTTGAAATGATTTCCAAAGCCTTGAAACAACACTGTGGCTGACGTCGAACTCCCTGGCAACATCTGTTATTTTTCGCCCTTCTTCAATCTTGCCAATAATATGGCCATGCGTAAAATCATCTAGGTGATGTCGGGAAGACATACTGAAAATTGCAAGTTCGTCAATTGATTCTTTCCCTTTCAACTTTGCGTTTGAACAACAACGGTCAATACGCGTCAAATCCTTTATATCTATTATCAGCGCTATGATGTCACGAACAAGTTCGGCAATCCAAAATATGCATATGCACAACACGTCTTACTGTATCTCGCACTTATGCTAATTTCCACATTTTCCTGCCTTCCATTTTATGGTTGCTATCGTTGCTATTGTCATCCGTCCTTAGCAATTGTCCGGCAGTGTATATTAAATTAGTAATACGTATACCACATTGGAAAATGTCTTTCAATCACTGAACTGGGGAAACAAAGGGATAAAGATTAATGGAGATTATCTAACTCACCTTCGTCTTGCTGATCACGTAGTCATTTTTGCAATTACCCCATCAGAGCTGCAGAGTTTGATCCAGGAACTTGCTGACGAGAGTAAAGAAGTGAGATTAAAAATGAACTTTCAGAAGACAAAAGTGATGTACAATGCTTTTACAAGAAATGAAGATTTATCGATTGATGGAGAAAAGCTGGAGATAACAGATGCGTACGTTTATCTTGGACAGCAGATATCAAGTGAGGGTCACATTGATGAAGAAATTAATCGGCGCATAAAACTTGCCTGGAGAGTTTTTGGAAGAAACAGCATAACTTTCAAGAGCAATATGCCATTATGTCTTAAAAGAAAAGTGTTTGATCAATGCTTCCTTCCAGTGGTTACGTATGGTGCAGAGACGTGGACTTAACTAAAAGAGACATACAAAGGCTACAGACAACTCAAAACACCATGGAGAGGTGCATGCTTAGTGTAAGCAGGAGAGATAAGAAGAGGAACTCATGGATCAGAAAAATGACAAGAGTGGAAGACATCATGATCAGAATTAAATCCCTGAAATGGCAATCGGCTGGACATACTTCCAGAAGGACAGACCATCGCTGGACAGTCGAAATTTTAGATTGGATTCCAAGGGACAGGAAAAGACCCAGAAGAAGACCACATGTGAGACGGGTGGATGAATTTCGAAAGTATGCGGGAGTAATATGGAGGAGACTGGCACAAGACAGACCGTTGTGGAAGAGGCTTGGAGAGACCTTTGTCCAGCAGTGGATTGATAATGGTTGACAATGATGATGATGATGATATAGATAACTTAGAAAAATAGATGGGGACGCAGTGTTTTGTTTACCCTGGGCACAGAAATGCCTGGAGTTGTGCCATTGTTGTGCTAGTAGAAGGTTTTTTGTATCAACATTCTTCCTCTGGGACAACAAAATTCTGATGCGATATTGCAGTTTCATCCTGTATGTCGCCATTTCCATTCCTCCATCACAGGACACTACGCAGCAGTCTTGTGAAATATGGAATTTCATTAAATTTTGTAACTTCGCTTGTTAAAATTGACCATCTTTGCTTTTCTAGGCATGTTTAAATTCATGGACTTCATTAAATTTGGTTCGTTAAATGCTATCATATTACCTTTCAATTAACAACGTACCAAACAAAATTTTGTGCTTTGCTTGCTAAATCGGAATGCCACTAACAACGGATCAGTTATAAGCGGGTCTACTACAAGCAAAATATTTGAATTTCATTTGTACTGCACAAGTTCAGGATTTTTACCATACAGTTTGGATTCCACGCATTTCGAATTTTTGTATTGCCAAATTGCTTGAGTCAAGTGTTGTTTTGTGCGTTTGTTGAGTAATTGCGTATTTGCAGGAGGATTTGTATGGGCGGATAAGAGTCCTGTGGATTTCGTGAACTGGGATCAAGGCGAACCGGAAAATGAAGATCTGATGTGCGTGGTAATGATGCTAGATACCATGAAATGGAGAGTTATGGATTGCGATGCAAGAAAGCCTTTTATCTGTGGAAAAGAAAAAGTGAGTAAAAAAACCCTTAAAATCTGATATATTTTCAAATTTTGTATACTGCACATATTTTTATATATTTTTTTATAGAGATATACACTGAGTGGCCACTTTATCATGACCACCCTCTCAGTACTTCGTTACGCCACATTTTGCATTTAATACTGCGTCAATTCTTCGTGGCATGGACTCGACGAGATGTTGATAGGTGGTTTGTGGAATCTGAGACCATGCTTGATGAATAGCACTTTCCAGGAGTGTGAGATTGCAGAGTTGAGGATCCAGCTGTCTGATGGCGCGTTCAACCTCATCCCGCAAATTTTCAAAAGGGTTGAGATCTGGAGATTGTGGAGACCACCTAGGCAAAGTAAACTCACTGGCATGTTCCTGAAACCAATATTGTACAATACGAGCACTATGGCAGGACGCATTATCTTGTTGAACGTAGCCATCGCCATTGGGATAAACCATCCAAATGACAGAACGCACTTGGTCCGCAACGATGTTTAGATATGATGTTCCAGTCGGATGTTGATCAACACGAATTAAGGGCCCAAAGCATGCCAGGAAAACATCCCCCAAACCATAACGTTGCCTTCACCAGCTTGAAGGGTTGTAGCAATGCATTTGGGGTCCATGCTTTCGTGCTGTTTCCGCCAAATTCTCACTCGCCGCCCCGGTGGCGCAGTGGTCTAAGGCGTTGGCCTCTGATCATTCGTCCGAACGGGGTCCGGGTTCGAATCCCGGTGAGGCATGGATGTTGTGTTTGTCTTACGGCACTGGCTCTCTCCCTTCCCTGGAACCAGTGACCCTAAATTAGGGACGGGCGACTGCTTATAGCCCATTGAGTTGCTCACGGTGGTCGTTAAACCTCCAAACAAAAAAAAAAAAAAATTCTCACTCGGCCATCGGCATGGCGCAACTGAAAACGTGATTCATCGGACCACACAATTTGTTTCGAACTATCGATTACCCAATCCTTGTGTTCTTGTGCGAACTGGAGACGTTTTCTCTTGTTAACTGCAGATAGTAAAGGTGTTCGAACAGGCCTTCGGCTGCCGTATCTCATCCGACGCAGTGTACTGCGAACAGTGCGTGCAGAGATCATTTGAGGGGATCCTTGATTAAGATTGTCTGTAATTTGCTGCACTGTTTCCCTTCTGTTGTCTGTTACCAGTCTGGACACTCTCCGTTCCGCCCGAGCAGTCACTAGTCGATGACGACCACACATTGCACGTAGAGACCCAGTTTTTTGGCTGACAGTCCAGTCTTTAAACACTTTAACAACAGCTGCTCTGGAACATTTCACGAATGCGGCGGTGTAGGTGATACTCGCTCCATGGCTCCGAGCTCCTACAATCATCCCATGTTGAAAGTCCCTCAAATCGCATTTTTTACCTATAAAAACACCAAAAAATCCCTTCTACTAATGTCGCAAGCACTACGCTCTACCTTTTTATACTAGCCTTGCCCTCTGGTGGCAACAGCGTGCAACCATAGCTCATTTGCTTAAAACTGTCAGGTGGTCATAATAAATCGGCCACTCAGTGTATTTTAGCAATGAGTTTGAAGTTTTAAAAGAATCGATGGTTTAACTTTGCCCTCCCTGTTTCCGAAGAACACTATTCTAGTGAGAAACTCCTGTGAGTCGAAAGCTTTGCAATATTTGTATAAACACATGTGTTCCGGCGAGTATGTCATGTACACTGAAGAGCAATTGAATTAGAGACAGCTGGCGTTATGCAAATGTGGCGCTGTGGGCGGCCCTCTAAACGGAAACGACATGACGTCTGACAATATAAGGAGTGAGGCGACGGGAATCAATAAGAGTCGGACGCAGTATGTGTAAGACGAAGGATCTAAGCGCATTTGATCGTGGGATAATTGTCGGGGCCCGACGAATGGGTCACTCCATCTCGGAAGTCGTGCAGGCACTGGGATTTTCACGAACCACTGTGTCACGGGTGCGCTGTGATAACATCGAATCCGGTAAAACCATCCCTGCAAGGGCCAACTACCGTGGACAACAGCGTGTGGATGAGCGGGATCATCGTCGGCTAGCTCGCATTGTAACAGCGGATAGACGGCCCACAGTGCAAGAAATCACTCGGCAATTTAACGCTGGTGCACAAAAACGTGTAAGCAGCCACGCCATCCAGAACCATCTAAGCTATGGGGTACAGAAGCCATCGTCCCACGAGGGTACCGCTGCTGACCGCACATCACATGGTGCACAGAATAGCATGGGCGCGGGAACATCGCCACTGGACCCTAGACATGTGGAAAAATGTTGCCTGGACTGATGAGTCGAGATTCACAGTGGTACATGCGGATGGCAGGATACGAGTACGGCGCAAACCACATAAAGCGATGGATCCTTCTTGCCAGCAGGCTACTCGTCAAGCTGGTGGGGGTGGCATTCTCGTCTGGGAACTGTTTACGTAGACTGAAATGGGACCCCTGGTACGTGTGGCATCGTACCTCATAGGTCAATGTTACCGGAATATCCTGGACGACCATTTGCTCTTGTGTCTGCGTCTTCAACATCCCGCTGGGGACGTCATCCTGCTACAAGACAATGCATCGTGCCATCGCTCCCGAATTGTGTCTGAATGGTTAGGTGAACACTCCACCGACGTGACCTCGCTTCCTTGGCCAGCTAGGTCACACCTTAATCCTATCGAGCACATCTGGGATGCCATCGAGAGAGATGTTCGAGACTCTGACCCCCTTCCATCAAATCTTCGTGAACTGTGGGAGCTTGTTCAGGGGTCGTGGATCCGTATGGCTTCCCAATTCTTCCGGTGTCTCGTCGACTCCATGCCGAGACGAATCGCCGCCGTCATCAGTGCGAAAGGTGGTTTTTACACGTTACTAGACAGGTATCTCTAATTCAATTGCTCTTCACTGTAAAAGCGACATAGCGGTTCTCACGAGGTGTCGTACTCCTTGGACGAACTTGGCCAGACCTTCGTGACACTTCACTAATGATGTTGAAATGCTGCCATAACTGGGAAACCATTCTGAGGTGGGTGTGGAAGTGCCTTGCGACTTAAGCCTGAGACGGGATTGCATGTAGTCGTCGTATCGCTCGCCGTCGTACAGTGCCAGATGCACGTATGGGAGACATAAGAAAAGCTAGCGCTTTTAAGGAGAAGTACAACTGCCTTTCCCCGTTGGCTTTAAGTATACAACTCAATTTCCGCACCGGACAGTATATTGTTCCCTGATATGCAAATTTCACTGTGAGAATTTGTTTCTTGTGTCCATTTGCACATGTTCTGTGAATATCGTAACATGTCATTGAGCCCTTGGCATTAATCGCAAGCTATCGTCTTTCGGATTTTAATTTTGGGCAGCAAAATACGTTCTCAAATGGCCGCAATTTCTGCTGATATTGACTGCAGTGCTCCAGCAAATATCTCTCTTTCATTTCATATTAAATTCACAGATGGCAGCACGAGTACTCTCCATAACATCAGTCTCGTTCTCCAACTTCTACGATGTGGCATACTTTTAAATTTCAATCTTTCTATGCCCCAGAACACATTTAAGGAGACAAGGGGTAGGGCCAGCTGGACCATAAGGGCAACCGGGGGTGATTGGGCCCCGCAGTTTAAGAAAAAATATTTTTGGTAGAATTTTTTACAATTAGTTTTTGTGTGTAAGTTTTTGGGTGCGAGGTCCTTAAAAAGATGTTTTTAAAGTTTTTTTGTTTGTTTCCAATCCTCCTATTTTCGAATAGGTTATTGCTCTTCGCCGCACAAATACTGAGATTTACAGATTTCAAGTGATTATTGTACCTTCCTTAATTTTTTCCGCATTCATGAAATAGCAAATTAAATTTCATCATTTTGTGGCTCCTTTTATAAATTTAACAGTTTGCGAGCGAATCAGATACTTAAATTTAAAGAAATAAAAAGTAAAATATGAAAGTTGGTTTCGGGACTTTAAGAACATTACTAGAAATTAAAAAAATCATATATGAGCGAGTATAAATGTTTAAAAAGTCACTAATTTGTCACTTACTCTACTTTGCATTAAAATTCAATCACTAAACCATGTATCAGGAGGGAAAAAAGACTATTTATATGAATTTATGTTTATTCTTACACTAAGATATTCGCAATCCAAAGATTTTCGCTGAATAAGTAACTTTTTTTTCATTTTGTGAGGAAGTTTTTACAAAAGTCATAATACACTATCTACCAACAAGTAATTGGACACCCCTGCAATTGACGATATCTGCGGTCGTGATACACGTCACGGCCGCCGCCGTTAAATATCGTGTGGGAAACAACAACGCAACCAGTCGCATGCAAGATGCCACGCAGTTCGGATCTCTCTGATTTCAAGAAAGGTGTAATTGTCGGGTATCACAGAAATGACCGATCCATACGTGACCTATCCAGCGAGTTGAAGTACCCAAAATCGACAGTGGTCTACGTGATTGGCAAGCGAAAGATGAGAGGTGACTGTCGGAATGTGCCCCGACCCGGCAGACTCACAAAACTGGGAGTTAGAGACCGACGGGTGCTGGCCAGAGAAATTCGGAAGAACCGAACCAAATCGATGGGCCACATCCTCGAGGAGTTTCAACAGGCGTCCGGGAGTGTTCTTTTGATGAATACCATCCGTAAGGAAGCTCATCTGTTCGGTTATCATTGATGTGCTGCAGCACACAAGCCATTGATCACCAAGTCCAATAGCGCTGCTCGGCTAACGTGGTGCAAAGAACGTCGACAGTGGACCGTTGAACAGTGGAAACAGGTTCTCTGGAGCGTCGAATCAAGGTTCACCCTCTACCGTTCGGATGGCAGGGTCTGGGTTCGGCGTCTGCCTGGAGAACGCCTCCTGCTGGAATGTATTGTGCCAACTGTGAAGTTCGGCGGCGGTGGAATTATGCTAGGGGGGTGTTTCTCCTGGTATGTCACGGGACCCTTGGTCACAATTCCTGGTAGACTCGACGCCGAGACCTACTGCACCATTTTGGATGACCATGCGCTTCTTACGTTGTGGCAGTTTTACGGGGTGGACCCATGTTACTTTCAGGATGACAATGCCACCTCTCATTTTGCGAGGGCCACCATGGCTAGGTATGCCGACAATGGGGTTAATCGAATGAACTGGTCTGCGCAGATGCATGCCCAGACCTTAACCCTATTGATCACCTCTAGGAAGAGTTGGAGCGTCGACTTAAGGGGTGCCCCCTGCCGTCCGAAATCGGTGAAGGAACTGACCTGTCTTCTCCAAGCCGAGTGGAAGAAAATAACGCTAGCCGTCGTACAATGCGTGGTTGAGAGTATGCCCCAGGGGTGGGAGCTGTAATCGCCGCTCGTGGAGGCCCCACCAACTATTGAAGGTGAATAAACTTCGTTTTCCTTTGCTATCACAGGTGTCCAATTACTTGTTGGTAGATAGTGTACAACCTCAACCCATCTCACCGGAAAGAAAATCGTTGATTTTAACAGTTTTTCCTATCTCGATCTCTCTCTCGGAACTTTCGATCCACATTATGGTCTTTCTCTTAAGTTTAAAGTAAAAACTTCTTTCAGAAAATCATTTTATCTTTATGACAGTTTTTGTTATGACGTACTACAGAGATGAAATACATGTCAAGACGAAAAAGTTAGAGCGATAAATTCCGTCGGTATAGCTCAACTGGTAAAGCATTCGGCTCCGGAGTAGAGGGATGCGGCTTTGTGACCACGGGCAAATTTGTGGATTTCACATTGTGTGTGTTCCTGGCGGACATTTTAAACGTAACGAATTTATTAAAATATGAGATTTCCTATTGCCAGCAGTGAAATTTTTCTCCAAGCCCCGCAATAAAATTTCCCTCCAGGCCCCGCAAAAGCTCCATCCGGCCCTGACAGGGCGGGGGGGGGTCTGGGCTGGACAGAATTTGGGGTCCTCAGTATTAGTGGGAGATCCAGAATTTCACTTATGGGTGGATAAATAAAAATACCCAGGAGAAAATATGAAGAGGAAGCCAGAAAGATATCCCCACCGTATTGAGGTGTGTATCCCATGATTCATGGACGAATCAGTGGTAGCAAGGAAATTTTAAAATGCGTGGATCAGAAGCGAATACTAGCTCAGTTCTGCTTTAATCTCCACACCCCCGAGGTTGGCTTCAGCTTGTTGAAATTATATCGAAGTAGTGGGCAAAATAATATGATCCAAATAGCATGATTCAAACGAATTCTTAATGTATGAAAATTTCCCCTAATTACAGGTGTGTACAAAACAAACCAAAAAAAAAAAAAAAACTATAATGCTTTCGGAATATTTCAGGATGGACTTAGAGACTATATTTTTTTGTGGATTCCTACTAATAAAAAAGCTGAAAGAAATAGAAAAAAATTCCACAAGGTAGTTTCTTATAGTTTTAGCTGTGCTATCTACAGAAAAAAACTATAGAACTCTGCCAATTCTTCAAGCCAACTGAATAATTCTGGAGCCCCTTGAAAATGCCGGGCTCGAGGCTGCAGCCCTCCTAGTTCCTTTCTTAAATGGGATCTGCTCTGCCCCTGTTTTATTTGCCACGCATTAATATAACACATAAGGCTATATGACAACCAAGTTTTAGCTTCGTTTATAAACTTTGAAGTGTTAATAAACTTGTTTTTTATGTAGATATATTATTAAACGCCTATACCTCACAGCATGCCTTCCTGAACTGTTTATATTTATTTTTTTTCTTCTGAGATTTCAAGAATAACCATTTTCTATCACGACTCAACATTTACTGCCGTTTAAAAATAAGTTTTAAATGATTATTTGTTAACAACGGAAGAATTGGGTAGACATACACCAGTAATACTAACAAGTTAGTAAAATCATGCAATGAATTGATTATAATACGCTTTCCAACATACCAGAAATCATTCCGCAAGTTATGAGGATAATGGCTGTGGAATAAATCTCGGTCTTGTGCCCTGAACTTTGATCCCATTTCGATGATATTCTACAGAACCGGTTCAGTATACCTACAAAATAACATGACAAAGTTTTGTCGGAATGGAGGCATTTTTACGTAAGTTATGATGCATAAGGGCTATTTAATAGATTCCGCTCCTGTGTCCTAACCTTTGACCCCATTTCGCCCATTTTCAATAGGATTCGTTGACCCCATTTTGTCCATTTAATAGGCAGGCACCTACAACATACTAACATTTCATCCAGATCGAAGAATTTTTACGTAAGTTATCACGCATGATGGCGATGGAAGTGATTCCGCTCCTATGTCCTGACCTTTGACCCCATTTCGCCCATTTTCAATAGGGTTTGTCCCCAGCTGGTCCCCTACCATATAATAAAATTTAATCGAAATCGAACCTTTTTTACGTTAGGTATGACGCATAAGAGCAGTGGAATGGATCCCGATCCTAAGCCGTGACCTCTGACACCACTTCACTCATTGTCAATAGGGGTCATTCCCAAGTGGTCCCCTACAATATGCTAAACTTTCATCGACATAGAACCATATTTACTCAAGTTATGACGCATAAGGGCAATGGAATGGATCTCGCTCCTTTGCCGTGACCTTTGACTCCATTTCGTCCGTTTTCAATAGGGTTCGTCCCCAGGTGATCCCCTAGCACATACTAAAATTTCATCGAAATGGAACCATTTTTACGCGAGCTATCGTGCCGACAGACGGACGGACAAAGCTGGAGCATATACGCTTCTTCAACCTATAGTTGGAAAGCGTAAATAAAACGCTGAAATCCGTTTTGTTGGTGTAATATTAGAAATACTAGCACAAAACGCTAGCTTTCACCACCACGGGTGGCTTCTTCAGACAGAAGTATTATTCAAATGCAAAACCAAAAAAATAACAAAATACAAACAACATAGTTCCAGTTATGAATTCAAAAATAGAAGTTGCTATAGATATTATAGAACGTGCGCGTCATATTCAAGATGTGTGATTAAGGGCGCGCGTTAATGAGCGTGCGCTACACATGTGGGATGTCCATTAATGTTTCCCCGTTGCATATTTCGTGACTGGATAGGATTTCTACAGTTTCTCTAAGGAGGGTGGCTCTGGTGGTTGGGTTGTGTATCGTACGATTTTCTTTATTTGTCCCCACAGAGGTGTTGCAGAGTTGTTGGCGATTTCACGCGCTGGTGCCGTAGTGAGAAGTCCTCTTTTGACATCTCTTTGATGTTCCTGGAGTCTTAGTCTCAGAGACCTTTTGGTCATGCCCACGTAGTTTTTGTTTGTTCCGTCTGGGTACAACAGGGATATAGTGTATACTCCCGCATCTTCCAGGCCCACGACAGCGTTTTTGGTTGATGGGAGACAAGATGCTATTGCCCTATGTGCTGTAATTCCTATGCTAAAACCTGGAAGATGCGGGAGTATACACTATGCCCCTCTTGTACCCGGACGGGACAAAAACAACAACAACAACAAAAAAAAAAACTACGTGGGCATGACCAAGAGGTCTCTGTGACTAAGACTAAAGGAACATCAAAGAGATGTCAAAAGAGGACTTCTCACTACGGCACTAGCGCGTGAAGTCGTCAACAACTCTGCAACACCTCTGTGGGAACAAATAAAGAAAAAAAAACGATACACAACCGCTAGAGCCACCCTCCTGAACGAAACTATTGAAATCCTACCCAGTCACGGGATATGCAAGGAGGAAACATCAATGGACCTCTTACATGTATAGCGCACGCTCATTGATACGCGCGTCCTTAATCACACATCTTGAATAAGACGCGCACGTTCTACACTATCTACCAACAAGTAATTGGACACCTGTGATAGCAAAGGAAAACGAAGTTTATTCACCTTCAATAGTTGGTGGAGCCTCCACGAGCGGCGATTACAGCTGTGACCCTCCGGGGCATACTCTCAACCAGGCGTTGTACGACGCCTAGCGGTATTTTCTTCCACTCGGCTTGGAGAAGACAGGTCAGTTTCTTCACCGATTTTGGACGGTGAGGGCACCCCTTAATCGACGCTCCAACTCGTCCCAGAGGTGCTCGATAGGGTTAAGGTCCGGGGCCAGTCCATTCGATTAACCCTATTGTCACCATACCAAGCCATGGTGGACCTCGCAACATGACAGGTGGCATTGTCATCCTGAAAGTAACATGGGTCCACCCCGTAAAACTGCCACAACGTAGGAAGCGCATAGTCATGCAAAATGGTGCAGTAGGTCTCGGCGTCGAGTATACCAGGAATTGCGACCAAGGGTCCCGTGCCATACCAGGAGAAACATCCCCATAGCATAATTCCACCGCCGCCGAACTTCACAGTTAGCACAATACATTTCGGCAGGAGGCGTTATCCAGGCAGACTCCAAACCCAGACCCTGCCATCTGAACGGTAGAGGGTGAACTTTGATTCGACGCTCCAGAGAACCTGTTTCCACTGTTCAACGGTCCACTGTCGACGTTCTTTGCACCACGTTAGCCGAGCAGCGCTATTGGACTTGGTGATCAAAGGCTTGTGGGCAGCAGCACGTCCATGATAACCGAGCAGATGGGATTCCTTACGGATGGTATTCATTGAAATAACACTATCGGATGCCTGTTGAAACTCTTCGCGGATGTGGCCCATCGATTTGGTGCGGTTCTTCCGAATTTCTCTAGCTAGCACCCGTCGGTCTCTAACTCCCAGTTTCGTGGGTCTGCCGGGTCGGTGCACATTCCGAGAGTCACCTCTCATCTTCCACTTGCCGATCACGTAGGCCACTGTCGGTCTTGGGTACTTCAACTCGCTGGATATGTCACGTATGGATCGGCCATTTCTGTGATGCCCGACGATTACACCTTTCTCGAAATCAGAGAGCTCCGAACTGCGTGGCATCTTGCATGCGACTGGTTGCGTTGTTGTTTCCCACACGATATTTAACGGCTGCGGCCGTGACGTTTATCAGGACTGCAGATATCGTCGATTGCAGGGGTGTCCAATTACTTGTTGATAGATAGTGTATAATATCTATTTCAAACTTCTACTTTTGAATTCATAACTGGAACTCTGTTTTTTTTTTTTGTTTTTTTTGTTTTTCGTTTTTGCATTTGAATAACACTTCTGCCTGAAGAAGCCAACCGTGTTGGTGAAAGCTAGCGTTTTGTACTAGTGTTTCTAATAGTACTCCAATAAAACGGATTTCAGCGTTCTATTAGTGCTCATTTGTTATTCAAATCTCGGAACCAGCTGAAATATAATAAGATAAAAAATTCGTGCCAATGAATTATCTAGATAAAATCGAAATTAACAACCGTCCATGCACGATTAAAACACATTCGATTCAAGAATAAAAATTTTAAGTGCATTACATTGTAAAAAATCCAGACATTCAATCTTTCGGATCGTAACATACGATCCGTCATCAGATGTATAACAATAAGAGGCCGCCCCCGGTTGCGCATTCATTCGAGATAGGTCCGGGTTCGAATCCCGGTAAGGCATGGTTGTTGTGTTTGTATTACGGCACTGGCTCTCTCCCTTACCTGGGGTCGGTGGCCCTAAATTAGGGACGAGCCATCGAATTGCTCATGGTGGTCGTTGAGCTTCCAATCAAATAAAAAACAAAAACAACAAAAAAAAAACAATAAGAGGCAGAACCTACCTTATAATGATAGAACTGCTTTGGGGTCAGAGTGCGAGGGTTCACTGTGAGAGAATGTCGAACGCGAATGGAAAATATTCATCAGCACTACACTTTCAGGGCTGTCAACTGTAATGTGAAATTGTCCGATAGCGTCTGTGTAGTTGTGGGGGATACCGATTTTCAAGATAGTCGGCTAATTTCAGGATTATGCATAGTTATCTAATATCGCAGAAGCGGGAAGTACTGCTTTCCACGGAATCAGGATCACTTCAGGAATGCTACCATTACGTGCTTTTTCTCCACTGGAATGTATGCAAAGACTTTCGGTAAACCTTAGTTGTGATCTTGAAATCGGTACAGCAAGGATAGATATTTGGTCTCACCCAGGAACCTGTGAACATTTCTTGACTAGGAGTGACATCGCTGTAGCATTAGATTTCATTTTGACATCAAACTTGTGTTCTGCAATCCTGGTGCTGAGAGCCCGGAAAGTCGTTCCTATATACACTGAAGAGCAATTGAATTAGAGATACCTGTCTAGTAACATGTAACACCACCTTTCGCCCTGACGACGGCGGCTATTTGTCTCGGTATGTACTGTACAAGACACTGGAAGCTTTGGGAAGCCATACGGATCCACGACGCCTGAACAACCTCCCACAGTTCACGAAGATTTGATGGAGGGGGGAAGGGTCAGAGCCTCGAACATCTCTCTCGATGGCATCTCAGATGTGCTCGATGGGATTGAGGTCAGGTGACCTAGCTGGTCAATCACGTCGGTGGAGTGTTCATCCAACCATTCGGATACAAATTGAGAGCGTGCATTGTCTTGTTGCAGGATGAGGTCCCCAGTGGGATCTTGAAGACGCACAAATGGAACCAAAGGGTCGTCCAGGATATCCCGGTAACGTTTCAATCCGTAAACAGTCCCCAGACGAGAATGCCACCCCTACCAGCTTGAAGATTACCCTCCTGGCAAGAAGGATCCATCGCTTCATGTGGTTTGCGCCGTACTCGTATCCTGCCATCCGTGTGTACCAAAATGAATCTCGACTCATTAGTCCATGCAACATTTTCCCACTTGTCTTGGGTCCAGTGGCGATGTTCCCGCGCCCATGCTAATCTTTGCACCCTGTGATGTGCGGTCAGCAGCGGTACCCACGTGGGACGATGGCTTCGGTACTCCATAGCGAGGAGATGGTTCTGGATGGTGTGGCTGCTTACACGGTTTTGTGCATTAGCGTTAAATTGCCGAGTAATTTCTTGCACTGTGGCCCGTATATCCGCTGTTACAATGTGAGATAGCCGACGATTGAACCCGCTCATCCACACGCTGTTGTCCACGGCAGTTGGCCCTTGTAGGGATGGTTTTACCAGATTCGATGTACTCACTGTGCACCCGTGACACAGTGGCTCGTGAAAATCCCAGTGCCTGCACGACTTCCGAGATGGAGTGACCCATTCGTCGGGCCCCGAAATTTTGCTCACGATCAAATGCGCTTATATCCTTCGTCTTACTCATACTGATCGCTGCATACGTCATGTCGTTTCCGTTTACAGGGCCGCCCACAACGCCACATTTGCATAACGCCAGCTGTCTCTAATTCAATTGCTTTTCACTGTAGATCTTGTTAATTTTTGTAGGTTGAATGGCCTGTAGTGAAATTGTGTAGATCCATGTTTTTGCATTTCATCGACTGTGTCCCGGTCATTCCTAACCAGTTACCAGAAATTCTTGGTCTTTTCCCCGAAATCAACTAGATGTTTCTTGCACATCATTTTTAGGGGGCGGCGTGTTACTCTTGGATCATACACTACGACTCCCACAAACCTCTTACTCGATCTAGTAATTGGTTGTAGCTTAGTAAACCGACATTTTGAGAGTCTCTTGAGAATGTCAACCACCAATCGAGTAGGATAGCTTCTTTGTGCGGTAATGTCAAAAATACTGTTAACTTCTTGACGACGTAAGCATAGGTTTGACGAGTGTATGAACACTCTTCTTAAAACAAAGTAGTTTGCAGAGGTTCTGTGTTTCTCCATGGCTGTGCTGACGAGTACGGTATGATTGAGAACCCGGATTCAGGTTTCCTGTAGACCGAAAATGCTATTTGGTTGGAACGTAGATTTCGAACCCAGAGTCTGTTCACACATTCCAGTGGAGAAAAAGCATGTAATGGTCACATCCCTAAAGTGATCCCGATTCCGTGCAAAGCAATACTTCCCGCTTCTACACGGACGGCATCAGACAACCATACACAATCCTGAAGTTAACGTACTATCTCGGAAATCGGTATCCTCCGCATCTACGCAGACGGTATCAGACAATTTCACATTACAGTTGACAGCCCTAAAAGTATAAGTGCTGCTGGACATTTTCCGTTCGCGTTCGACATTGGCTCGCAATGAACCCTCCCACTCTTGGCGTCACTGACCCCTACACAATTCTGTCATACACTGACGGAAAAAATCCCAACACCACGAAAAAATAGCTGCAGAGGAATGAAATGGCGGCAATACATTTGTATGGGTAACATATTTAATCGATTAAGGTTTCAAGATCACAGCTTAATGTAAGCGCGAGAAGAGCCATTTTAATTGTGAAATGCTGGTACATTAATAACCGGTGTAACCACCAGAATGTTGAATGCAACCACGCAAACGTTCATGCATTGTGTCGTACAGGTGCTAGATGTCAGTTTGTGGGATGGAGTTCCATGCGTGTTGCCCTTGGTCGGTCAATACAGGGACGGTTAATGCTGGTTGGGGGTGACGCTGGAGTTGTCGTCCAATGATGCCCCATACGTGCTCGATTGGTGAAAGATCTGTTGATCTAGCAGGCCACGGCAACATGTCGACACTCTGTAGAGCATGTTGGGTTACAACAGCGGTGTGCGGGCGTGCGTTATCCTGTTGGAAAATACCCCTGGAATGCTGTTCATGAATGGCAGCACAACAGGTTGAATTACCAGATCGACGTACAACTGTGCTGTCAGGGTGCGTGGGATAACCACGAGAGTGCTCCTGCTGTCATAGGAAATTGCTCCCCAGACCATAACTCCAGGTGTAGGTCCAGTGTGTCTCGGCCGCAGACTGGTTGGTTGCAGGCGCTCACCTGACCTCCTTCTAACAAACACACGGCCATCACTGGCACCCAGGCAGAACCGGCTTTCATCAGAAAACACAACAGGTCTCCACTCCGTCCTCCAATGAGCTCTAGCTTGACACCACTGACGTCGCAAACGGCAGTGGTTTGGAGTCAGTGGAATACACGCTACAGGGTGTCTGGCTCGGAGCTGTCCTTCAAGTAACCGATTTGTAATAGTTCGTTGTGTCACTGTAGTGGCAACTGCAGCTCGAATTGCCGCCGCAGACGCGGTACGATGCGCCACGGCCATACGCCGTACACGGCGGTCTTCCATCTCAGTAGTGCGACGTGGCCGGCCGGAACCAGGTATTCTTGAGGCAGTACCTTCCCTTGACCACCGCTGCAAACAATCATGAGCAGTGGCTACATTGCTGCCAAGTCGTTTTGCAATATTGCGGGAAGAAAATCTACCTTCTCGTAGCTCTATTACACGACCTCGTTCAAACTCCGTGAGCTGTTGATAATGGCTTCTTCGTCTTCTTAAAGGTATTCTTGACTAACATCAACACACTACGTCGAATCTCAACGATAACTAACGCTCACGAACGTTACAGCTCGTATTTACAGGAAACCTGCTTTGCATGTTCCGAGGGGCGCTACTAGCGCCACACGTATGCGCCGAGCGCGAAATTTGCATAGACGTAATCTTACAGATGTACTCTCACCGCCTACCAACTGTCGTTTATCTAACACAACCCCTTCTTGGTGTTGGGATTTTTTTCCGTCAGTGTATAAGGCAGATTCTGCCTCTTATTGTCATGCATCTGGGGCCACGGGTGGTCTAGTGGCAATGTTCGTGACTGCCACGGAAAGGACCTCAGGTTCGATCCTAGGCAGGTACGAACGCTCGATCCACTAAATATCCGCTGTGCGTCGGATGGGCACGTTAAGCCGTCGGACTTCGGGTATCCCCCCCCGGAAATAAATAAAGGCGTTTTTCTCCACCTTTCTACTTCGTTTCCGTGTCACTTTCCTATCGGGCACTCTAGTCCAAATCTCGTAGCTTCCTATTTCTAAGGGTTGTTTAAGAACTGGGGTCAGACACTCCCTTCCTAAAATCCTCTACATATGATCTGATTTGATTGTCATGCATCGGATGATGGATTGTACGTTATGATCCGAAAGATCTAACGACTGGCTTTTTAAAATGTAATGCTGTTAAAGTTTTTATTCTTGAATCTTATGCGTTTTAATCGTGCGTGGACGGTTGTTAATTTCTATTTTTATCTAGAACTGAAATATATCTTCGCGAATTATATCCGTTTGACTGTATCGATTTTTGAACTTTTTAAAAATGACGGCCGTTGCTATCTTTGTGTCTTCATAGAAAAACTTTTACAAACGTTTATGGAAACAGTACTCAAATACTTACAAGGCGTTCGTAATATTCCTTTATAACACTGAGAAATGATAAATTTTCATATCGTGTTAGCAGTGTTAAAATTTAAGATGAATGGGCAAATAATAACAACAACAACAACAACAACAACAACAACAACAATAATAATAATAATAAAAAAGCTCGCAACATCACTCGGACTATCAACACGTACGCAGTTCCAGTCCTCACTTTTTCCTTCGGAATCGTCAAGTGGACCACAACAAAGCTTGAGAAAATAATGCGCAATACCACGACAACCCTCACTAAACATCGCAAGCACTACCCGAAATCAGCAATAGAAAGGCTGACCATAGGACTGGCAGAAGGAGGACGGGGAATGATTGAACTCATGGAACACAGAGACAAAGAAATCAGCAGCCTCAGAAAATACACTGCTGGCCACCCAAAATGCAACACCAAGATGGAAGCATCCGATTGGCCTGCAATTCGCAGCATGCGTCGCCCTCGAGAGAACATGCAAACTATTAGCATTGCAGGGCATATGCAAATCATGTGTGCCCGGCACGGCACCGAGAAGCACTATAAGAAGGGTGCACAGAATGCTGGGCGTAAGTAGTGGAAGTGTGTTGTGCGGCCGGACCTGTGCGTGAGAAGCTTCCTGATGCCTAGTCGCAGAATACGGCAGCACGTTTCGGAGTTCGACAGAGGACGAATAGTGGCTTACCGCGACAGCGGTTTATCGTACCGAGACATCGGCGCCTGTGTGGGACGACATTCAGCCACAGTGAGGCGAGTATGGATTCGGTGTGTGCAGGAAGGACAGAGGGACGGACGTGAACATGCCGGTCGCATAGGACCGGCATGTTGTGCCGCGGGCATTGACGGCTCACACCGCCACATCACGTACGTTAGCGCAGGAATTAGGTTGTGTTGCGCAAACATTTGTGTCATCACGTACCGTTCGTTGTCGTCTGCAGGCGCGGGGACTTGTCGCACGGCGCCCATTGCCCCGATTACCATTGACGTTACACCACCGGCCAGTGCGGCTGCAGTGGGCCGTTGAACGCCGCACCTGGACTACGGAATGGCACGACATTGTCTTCTCCGACGAATCCCGCTTCTGCCTGCAACACCACGATGGTCGGATCCGCGTGTGGTGGCACCGCGGCGAGAGACTGTATGGCGCCTGCATTATGCATCGCCATACCAGTCCGTCGCCTGGCGTTATGGTTTGTGGCGTAATTGGATATGACACCCACACCCCTCTGGTACGCATCGCCGGTACACTCAACAGCCACCGCTACATCTCCGAGGTTTCTGAGCCTGTAGTCCTCCCTTACCTGCAGGACCTGCCAGCGGCCACGTTTCAACAGGACAATGCGCCCCCGCACGTGGCACGCATCGTGCAACAGTTCTTCACGGCCCACCAGGTATCACTGCAGCCGTGGCCAGCCTGTTCTCCCGATATGTCGCCCATCGAACACGTCTGGTCGCTGATCGGCAACCGAGTGGCCCGGCAAGCAGCACCCGCGGCTACGCCTGATGAACTGTGGCAACGTGTGGAAGCAGCCTGGACCGACATACCCCAAGCCCACATCCAAAGCCTCTTCTGTTCGATGCCGCGTCGTGTAGCGGCCCTTATTGCCAGCCATGGGGTCCATACGAACTATTGATGTCTGCGTGTTCCGCAAGTCTCACGGGCCTGAAAGCTCAATCGTTTCATCTTTGTATCTGTTGTTATGTGTCCAGTAAATCTGGCTTTGCTATCTCGTGTCCTTCTTGGTGTTGCATTTTGGGTGTCCAGCAGTGTACTTCCATCAGAGCAAGGTACCCCTTCACCAAGCGATAAACCAGAGTGATAAGAAGTACACAGCCCTAGACTTCTCTACTCAGAAGATTGGAACGAGGGAGGCAAAAGAAGAAGCTTGGGGCAAGAAAGCCCTACACGGAAGGCACTACAACAATCTGCAATCGGACCATGTGGATAAGACTGCATCCAATGCGCGGCTAACAAACGGATCACTCTTCCCCGAGACTGAAGGGTTCCTGATGGCTAGGCAAGATCAAGTTGTAAACACCAGAAACTACCGGAAGCATATCCTAAAGGACACGTCAGTGGAAAGCGACACATGTCGACAATGCCATCAAGCGCCGGAGACTATCCAACATATCCCAGGAAGGTACAGAGTCCTCATACAAACAGAATACACGAACAGGCACAATCAATTCACCAAGATTGCCCATCAGAAATTGGCAAGCAACCACCAACTCATTACAACTGAGACTGTCCCGTACTACAAGTAAGAGTCAACAACGCTTCTAGAGAACAACACCCACAAGATGTACTAGGGCAGATCGATCAGAACAGATAAGGCCATCCACCACAAACGTCCCGACATCGTCCTGGTAGACAAGGAGGAGAAGAATACATATCTCGTTGACATAGCCGAGCCCAACAGGTGCAGCATCCAGAAGACGCACAGAGAGAAGCTGTCAAAGTATAACGACCTACGATACAAAGTCAATGTGAAATATGGAGAACGTCACCACTATTCCCATATTAATATCAGCCACAGGAGTTTTACCTAAGACTATCCACAGCTCTATACAGACACTATACCCTCAACCTAACACCCACATGGAACTACAGAAGGCAGCTATCCTGGACACTTGTAGGATAGTAAGGAAGTTCCTGGACAACTGAGAGAAAGAAATACCACTTCCCAGATTTGGTAACGTCGTAACCGTCCTGGAAGGAAGAGACGAAAAACATCAGGAAGAGGTGGAATCTCATATAATAATAATAATAATAATAAGAAATAGCGATGAATAATAATAATAAAAACACGTAACAGAAAATTGCTGCAAATCACCGAAGCGCGAACCTCGACAAACAAACATAATTTAAAGAAAAAGTAATAAAAGAATAAATAAATTTATATAATTGAAATCCTAATGGAGACAAAATAAATGAAATCTAATCATGCAGCAATGAAATGTTTTATCTTCGAGCACAAATGAAGTGAATAAAAGATATTTAACTTAAAACTTAAGCTAAATGATTCCTATTACTCAATCACTTCTTGCTATATCGAGAAACAAAAAGAGTAAGCACTTTTCCTTTTGTTAGGAAATGAAGTTAAAATTCAAAACTCGGACAGTCATCACTTTCCGGTAACAAAATACGGCCGCAGTGGTGTAAGCGATGGGCCTCTGATCATTCTTCCAAAAGCGGTCCGGATTCGAATCCCGGTGAGTCATGGATTTTGTGTTTGTCTTACGGTACTGGCTCTCTCCCTTCCCTGGAATCAGTGAGCCTAAATTAGGGACGGGCGACTGCTTATAGCCCATTGAGTTGCTCACAGTGGTCGTTAAACCTCCAGTCAAAAAAAATAGAAGACGGTTCTTTTGTTACCGGAAAGTCGTTTTCTCTACAAAGTAATCCATTGCCGCTTTTTTACGCTTTCCAACCGGAGGTTGAAGAAGCGTATATGCTCCAGCTTTGTCCGTCCGTCCGTCCGTCCGCATGATAACTCACGTGTAAATGGTTCGATTTCGACGAAATTTTAGTATGTGGTAGGGAGGGGACCACTTGGGGACGAACCCTATTGAAAATGGGCGAAGAAAGCTCAAAGGTCAGGGCATAGGAGCGGGTTCCATTCCATTGCTCTTATGCGTCATAACTTGCGTAAACATTGTTAGATTTCGATGGAATTTTAGTATGTGGTAGGTAACCACCTGGGGACGATCCCTGTTGAAAATGGGTGAAATTGGGTCAAAGGTCAGGACATAGGAGCTGGATTCATTACATTGTCTTTATCCATCATAACTTGCGTAAAAATGGTTCGATTTCGATGAAATTCTAGTATGTGGTAAGGATATACTGGAATTTCCTGGGGACAAACCCTATTGAAAATGGGCGGAATGGGGTCAAAGGTCAGGACATAAAAGCGGGATCCATTCCATTGCCTTATGCGTCATAACATGCGTAAATGTGGTTCGATTTCGATGAAATTTTAGTATGTGGTAGGGAGCCACTGGGGACGAATCCTATTGAAAATGGGCAAAATGGGGTCAAAGGTCAGGCAGTGAATAAGAGCGGAATATATTCCATTGCCTTATGCGTCATAACTTGCGTAAAAATGGTTCGATTTCGATGAAATTCTAGTATGTGATAAGGACACACTAGAATTTCCTGGGGACGAACCCTATTGAAAATGGGCGAAATAGGGTCAAAGTTCAGGACACTGGAGTGGGATCCATTCCATTGTCCTTGTGCATCATAACTTACCTAAAATGCTTGGATTGCGACAAAACTTTATCATGTTGTTCCGGAGGTATAGTGAACCGGTTGTGTTGAATATCAACGAAATGGGGTAAAAGGTCATTGCACAAAAGCGAGATATATTCCATAACCATTATTCTCATAACTTGCGTAAAACTGCTTCTATTGCAGCAAAACTTTATCATGTTGTTCCGGAGGTACAGTGAACCGGTTCTGCTGAATATCATCGAAATGGGGTCAAAGGTTAGGACACAGGAGCGAGGTTTATTCCACAGCCATTATCCACATAACTTGAGTAATGATTTCTGTTATGTTGGAAAGCGTATCATAATCAATGCATTGCATGATTTTACTAACTTGTTTGAACTTTAACTTTAATTTAAACGAAAGGGAATAGTTTTTTTTTTATGGTTTATTGACCACCTTGAGCAACTCAGTGGGCTATAAGCAGTCTTCCGTGAGTAATTTAGGGCCACTGGTTCCGGGTAAGGGAAAGAGATAGTGGGGTAAGAGAAACACAACATCTATGTCTCACCCGGATCCGAACCCGGGCTGATCTCGGACGAGTAATCAGAACCCATCGCTTAGACCACTGCGAGAAAAAATAATGTTACTCTGGCCCTTGATATAGCAAGAAGAGATTAAGGAATGGAAAAAGATGCGTTTGAATTGGAATTATAGTTAAAAATTCGGTACTGCTCTTACTCTGTCACTAAGACAATTTTACCAGTCAAGGAAATAGCGCCGAAATTACATTTCAAGCAGAGATTAAGTATAGATTTTGAAATTCAATTTTGCTTTAAAAATGAGTGGGGGGGGGGGAGTACTTGATCTGTTTATTGATTTTAACGGGACTGATAGGAATACGGAAATACGCATTTCATCAGGAAATTTTCTTAAAAAAAAACGGCGTCGTTCTCAATTACCGGAAAAAAATATGGAACATGATAGGAAAGATATTAAAATTGAGTAACGTAACCATGAAAAATTGCCGTGCGTCGGATGGGCACGTGAAGCCGTCGGGCCCCGGGTACTGGCCCCCGGTAATAAATAAGGGCGTCTTCCTCCCCCTTTCTACTTCGCTTCGGTGTCACTTTCCTATCGGGCACTCTATCCCAAATCTTCTACTTCCTATTTCTAAGGGTTGTTTAAGATCTGGGGTCAGACACTCCCTTCCTAAAATCCTCTACATAGGATCCCATGATCATGAAACAAAAAATAAAAACGTAACTTTGTCAGAAAATTCCAAATGCGGAAAACCACGGGACATTCTTATTCCCGGTATACCCGTAGACTACGACTTTAACTCCGTGACCTTTATTTATTTCGTGACCTTTCCGTGACTACCGTTGCCTGGAAGGGGCACACCTAAAATTTAGAGCAAATGGGAATTTTTTTCTAATAAAGAAAAAGAGAAAAGGAAAAAAAAATTATAAATACACTGTTGAGGTGGACCAGGAACATCAAATAGAAGTCATTGCTCTTTCCACGTTTATAAGTGAGTCACGGAAAAATTCTCATCGGCTGCCACCGCGAATCGAACCCAGGGTGTTCCAGTTACGCGCCGAACATGGTACCACTGCATTGTGCGGGGCTCCGTGAAGCAACCTGCCATGTAGTTTGGCTGTTAATCACATGTGAGTCTGGAGAACTCGAGGCCGCTGTGGTGCAGTGGTAGCATGTCTGGCGCGTAACTGGAAGATCCTGGGTTCGATTCCTGGTGGAAGCCGATGAGAATTTTTCCGTGACTCTCTTATAAACGTGGAGAGAGCGATGACTTCTATTTGAAAAAAGAAATTTGTAAATAATATCTTTTCTGTTTTTGAATAAAAAAAAAATCCGCAAAATCTGCTTATAATTTGGAAACTGTCAGCATAAACGAGTACATCCACGTTCTATAGCTATCCTGTTCTACAAAATACCAAGTGTTTTTGAAATTTGTTTTCAGCAATCAACGGAACACTCTGATATGATGACACTGTGTCTTCTGATATATCGCTAACAGAGCAGCAAGAACTCCACAGCGATTAGAAGCACGGATGTGCTTGTTTTGTTCTTAAATTTTGAACTTTACAGGGTACTAAGTTCAGTGACTGAAGCGCAAAGTCCAGATGTTTTAAATAAATGCTATTTTTTACAAATCTTTTGCAACTTCGCATTCCTAAATAGGCTGATTAACTGATTCCGTTCTGTTCATTTTCAGTAAATGTGATTTACCCGGAACTGATGCCTGTGGATTCTTCTACAGAAAGTCTCGTATTACCAGAAGGTATGTTTATAATACCAAATGAAATTATTTAAAATGTAGTAAATTCTTTCACACAGAGGACAACTCAATAACAAACTGAATGATGGATGAGGTGTTTTTTGGCACAAAAGTGTCAGCCGCATATATATAGCACCCAATCCTGCATAAGCACTTTATTATACTTTCACGTTTGGTCCCGACTGATCTGGAATACTTATGATATCAAGAAAATAGATAAAGTTTTTACATATGAAACATACACTGAGACGCCAGTTTTTTTTAAGGAACATCTGCTGTCGTCACTTACACTAAGTGATCACCGAATAATGACTACCTACTTTATACTTGGTAAGTCCTCCTTTGCCCTCAGTACCGATGCTACTATCCGACATGGCATCGATTCAACAAACTCTGAGTGATCAATGAATTATGACCACCTATCTAATACTTCGTAGGTCATCCTTTCGCCCTCGGTACAGAAGCCATCCGACGTGGCATCGAGTCAACATACACTGAGTGATCACTGAATTATGACCACCTATCTAATACTTCGTAGGTCCACCTTTAGCCCTTAGTACAGCAGCTATCCGACCTGGCGTCGATTCAACATACACTGAGTGATCACTGAATTATGACCACCTACCTAATACTTCGTAGGTCCTCCTTTCGCTCTCGGTACAGAAGCCATCCGACGTGGCATCGAGTCAACATACACTGAGTGATCACTGAATTATGACCACCTACCTAATACTTCGTAGGTCCACCTTTAGCCCTTAGTACAGCAGCTATCCGACGTGGCATCGAGTCAACATACACTGAGTGATCACTGAATTATGACCAACTACCTAATACTTCGTAGGTCCACCTTTAGCCCTTAGTACAGCAGCTATCCGACGTGGCATCGAGTCAACATACACTGAGTGATCACTGAATTATGACCAACTACCTAATACTTCGTAGGTCCACCTTTAGCCCTTAGTACAGCAGCTATCCGACGTGGCATCGAGTCAACATACACTGAGTGATCACTGAATTATGACCAACTACCTAATACTTCGTAGGTCCACCTTTAGCCCTTAGTACAGCAGCTATCCGACGTGGCATCGAGTCAACATACACTGAGTGATCACTGAATTATGACCACCTACCTAATACTTCGTAGGTCCACCTTTAGCCCTTAGTACAGCAGCTATCCGACGTGGCATCGAGTCAACATACACTGAGTGATCACTGAATTATGACCACCTACCTAATACTTCGTAGGTCCACCTTTAGCCCTTAGTACAGCAGCTATCCGACGTGGCATCGAGTCAACATACACTGAGTGATCACTGAATTATGACCACCTACCTAATACTTCGTAGGTCCACCTTTAGCCCTGAGTACAGCAGCTATCCGACGTGGCATCGAGTCAACATACACTGAGTGATCACTGAATTATGACCACCTACCTAATACTTCGTAGGTCCACCTTTAGCCCTTAGTACAGCAGCTATCCGACGTGGCATCGAGTTAACATACACTGAGTGATCACTGAATTATGACCACCTACCTAATACTTCGTAGGTCCACCTTTAGCCCTTAGTACAGCAGCTATCCGACGTGGCATCGAGTCAACATACACTGAGTGATCACTGAATTATGACCACCTACCTAATACTTCGTAGGTCCACCTTTAGCCCTTAGTACAGCAGCTATCCGACGTGGCATCGAGTCAACATACACTGAGTGATCACTGAATTATGACCAACTACCTAATACTTCGTAGGTCCACCTTTAGCCCTTAGTACAGCAGCTATCCGACGTGGCATCGAGTCAACATACACTGAGTGATCACTGAATTATGACCACCTACCTAATACTTCGTAGGTCCACCTTTAGCCCTTAGTACAGCAGCTATCCGACGTGGCATCGAGTCAACATACACTGAGTGATCACTGAATTATGACCACCTACCTAATACTTCGTAGGTCCACCTTTAGCCCTTAGTACAGCAGCTATCCGACCTGGCGTCGATTCAACATACACTGAGTGATCACTGAATTATGACCACTTACCTAATACTTCGTAGGTCCACCTTTAGCACTTAGTACAGCAGCTATCCGACGTGGCATCGATTCAACATACACTGAGTGATCACTGAAATATGACCACCTACCTAATACTCCGTAGGTCCTCCTTTCGCCCTCAGTACAGCAGCTATCCGACCTGGCGTCGATTCAACATACACTGAGTGATCACTGAATTATGACCACTTACCTAATACTTCGTAGGTCCACCTTTAGCCCTTAGTACAGCAGCTATCCGACGTGGCATCGATTCAACATACACTGAGTGATCACTGAATTATGACCACCTACCTAATACTTTGCAGGTCCCCCTTTCGCCCTCGGTACAGAAGCCATCCGACGTGGCATCGCGTCAACATACACTGAGTGATCACTGAATTATGACCCCCTACCTAATACTTTGTAGGTCCTCCTTTCGCCCTCGGTACAGAAGCCATCCGACGTGGCATCGAGTCAACATACACTGAGTGATCACTGAATTATGACCACCTATCTAATACTTCGTAGGTCCACCTTTAGCCCTTAGTACAGCAGCTATCCGACCTGGCGTCGATTCAAAATACACTGAGTGATCACTGAATTATTACCACCTACCTAATACTTCGTAGGTCCTCCTTTCGCCCTCGGTACAGAAGCCATCCGACGTGGCATCGAGTCAACATACACTGAGTGATCACTGAATTATGACCACCTACCTAATACTTCGTAGGTCCACCTTTAGCCCTTAGTACAGCAGCTATCCGACGTGGCATCGAGTCAACATACACTGAGTGATCACTGAATTATGACCAACTACCTAATACTTCGTAGGTCCACCTTTAGCCCTTAGTACAGCAGCTATCCGACCTGGCGTCGATTCAACATACACTGAGTGATCACTGAATTATGACCCCCTACCTAATACTTCGTAGGGCCTCCTTTCGCCCTCGGTACAGAAGCCATCCGACGTGGCATCGAGTCAACATACACTGAGTGATCACTGAATTATGACCACCTACCTAATACTTCGTAGGTCCACCTTTAGCCCTCAGTACAGCAGCTATCCGACCTGGCGTCGATTCAACATACACTGAGTGATCACTGAATTATGACCACTTACCTAATACTTCGTAGGTCCACCTTTAGCCCTTAGTACAGCAGCTATCCGACGTGGCATCGATTCAACATACACTGAGTGATCACTGAATTATGACCACCTACCTAATACTCCGTAGGTCCTCCTTTCGCCCTCAGTACAGCAGCTATCCGACCTGGCGTCGATTCAACATACACTGAGTGATCACTGAATTATGACCACTTACCTAATACTTCGTAGGTCCACCTTTAGCCCTTAGTACAGCAGCTATCCGACGTGGCATCGATTCAACATACACTGAGTGATCACTGAATTATGACCACCTACCTAATACTTTGCAGGTCCCCCTTTCGCCCTCGGTACAGAAGCCATCCGACGTGGCATCGCGTCAACATACACTTAGTGATCACTGAATTATGACCCCCTACCTAATACTTTGTAGGTCCTCCTTTCGCCCTCGGTACAGAAGCCATCCGACGTGGCATCGAGTCAACATACACTGAGTGATCACTGAATTATGACCCCCAACCTAATACTTTGTAGGTCCTCCTTTCGCCCTCGGTACAGAAGCCATCCGACGTGGCATCGAGTCAACATACACTGAGTGATCACTGAATTATGACCTCCTACTTAATACTTTGTAGGTCCTCCTTTCGCCCTCGGTACAGAAGCCATCCGACGTGGCATCGAGTCAACATACACTGAGTGATCACTGAATTATGACCCCCTACCTAATACTTTGTAGGTCCTCCTTTCGCCCCCGGTACAGAAGCCATCCGACGTGGCATCGAGTCAACATACACTGAGTGATCACTGAATTATGACCCCCTACCTAATACTTTGTAGGTCCTCCTTTCGCCCTCGGTACAGAAGCCATCCGACGTGGCATCGAGTCAACATACACTGAGTGATCACTGAATTATGACCACCTACCTAATACTTTGTAGGTCCTCCTTTCGCCCTCGGTACAGAAGCCATCCGACGTGGCATCGAGTCAACATACACTGAGTGATCACTGAATTATGACCACCTACCTAATATTTTGTAGGTCCTCCTTTCGCCCTCGGTACAGAAGCCATCCGACGTGGCATCTAGTCAACATACACTGAGTGATCACTGAATTATGACCACCTACCTAATACTTCGTAGGTCCACCTTTAGCCCTTAGTACAGCAGCTATCCGACCTGGCGTCGATTCAACATACACTGAGTGATCACTGAATTATGACCACCTACCTAATACTTTGCAGGTCCCCCTTTCGCCCTCGGTACAGAAGCCATCCGACGTGGCATCGCGTCAACATACACTGAGTGATCACTGAATTATGACCCAATACCTAATACTTTGTAGGTCCTCCTTTCGCCCTCGGTACAGAAGCCATCCGACGTGGCATCGAGTCAACATACACTGAGTGATCACTGAATTATGACCACCTACCAAATACTTTGTAGGTCCTCCTTTCGCCCTCGGTACAGAAGCCATCCGACGTGGCATCGAGTCAACATACACTGAGTGATCACTGAATTATGACCCCCTACCTAATACTTTGTAGGTCCTCCTTTCGCCCTCGGTACAGAAGCCATCCGACGTGGCATCGAGTCAACATACACTGAGTGATCACTGAATTATAACCACCTACCTAATACTTCGTAGGTCCACCTTTAGCCCTCAGTACAGCAGCTATCCGACCTGGCGTCGATTCAACATACACTGAGTGATCCCTGAATTATGACCACCTACCTAATACTTTGTAGGTCCACCTTTCGCCCTCGGTACAGAAGCCATCCGACGTGGCATCGAGTCAACATACACTGAGTGATCACTGAATTATGACCACCTACCTAATACTTCGTAGGTCCACCTTTAGCCCTCAGTACAGCAGCTATCCGACCTGGCGTCGATTCAACATACACTGAGTGATCACTGAATTATGACCACCTACCTAATACTTCGTAGGTCATCCTTTCGCCCTCGGTACAGAAGCCATCCTACGTGGCATCGAGTCAACATACACTAAGTGATCACTGAATTATGACCACCTACCTAATACTTCGTAGGTCCTCCTTTCGCCCTCGGTACAGAAGCCATCCGACGTGGCATCGAGTCAACAAACACTGAGTGATCACTGAATTATGACCCACCTCCCTAATACTTCGTAGGGCCTCCTTTCGCCCTCGGTACAGAAGCCATCCGACGTGGCATCGAGTCAACATACACTGAGTGATCACTGAATTATGACCACCTACCTAATACTTCGTAGGTCATCCTTTCGCCCTCGGTACAGAAGCCATCCGACGTGGCATCGAGTCAACATACACTAAGTGATCACTGAATTATGACCACTTACCTAATACTTCGTAGGTCCACCTTTAGCCCTTAGTACAGCAGCTATCCGACCTGGCTTCGATTGAACATACACTGAGTGATCACTGAAATATGACCACCTACCTAATACTTCGTAATTCATCCTTTCGCCCTCGGTACAGAAGCCATCCGACGTGGCATCGAGTCAACATACACTAAGTGATCACTGAATTATGACCACTTACCTAATACTTCGTAGGTCCACCTTTAGCCCTTAGTACAGCAGCTATCCGCCCTGGCGTCGATTCAACATACACTGAGTGATCACTGAATTATGACCACCTACCTAATACTTCGTAGGTCATCCTTTCGCCCTCGGTACAGAAGCCATCCGACGTGGCATCGAGTCAACATACACTAAGTGATCACTGAATTATGACCACCTACCTAATACTTCGTAGGTCCACCTTTAGCCCTTAGTACAGCAGCTATCCGACGTGGCATCGAGTTAACATACACTGAGTGATCACTGAATTATGACCACCTACCTAATACTTCGTAGGTCCACCTTTAGCCCTTAGTACAGCAGCTATCCGACGTGGCATCGAGTCAACATACACTGAGTGATCACTGAATTATGACCACCTACCTAATACTTCGTAGGTCCACCTTTAGCCCTTAGTACAGCAGCTATCCGACGTGGCATCGAGTCAACATACACTGAGTGATCACTGAATTATGACCACCTACCTAATATTTCGTAGGTCCACCTTTAGCCTTTAGTACAGCAGCTATCCGACGTGGCATCGAGTCAACATACACTGAGTGATCACTGAATTATGACCACCTACCTAATACTTCGTAGGTCCACCTTTAGCCCTTAGTACAGCAGCTATCCGACGTGGCATCGAGTCAACATACACTGAGTGATCACTGAATTATGACCACCTACCTAATACTTCGTAGGTCCACCTTTTGCCCTTAGTACAGCAGCTATCCGACGTGGCATCGAGTCAACATACACTGAGTGATCACTGAATTATGACCACCTACCTAATACTTCGTAGGTCCACCTTTAGCCCTTAGTACAGCAGCTATCCGACGTGGCATCGAGTCAACATACACTGAGTGATCACTGAATTATGACCACCTACCTAATACTTCGTAGGTCCACCTTTAGCCCTTAGTACAGCAGCTATCCGACCTGGCGTCGATTCAACATACACTGAGTGATCACTGAATTATGACCACTTACCTAATACTTCGTAGGTCCACCTTTAGCCCTTAGTACAGCAGCTATCCGACGTGGCATCGATTCAACATACACTGAGTGATCACTGAAATATGACCACCTACCTAATACTCCGTAGGTCCTCCTTTCGCCCTCAGTACAGCAGCTATCCGACCTGGCGTCGATTCAACATACACTGAGTGATCACTGAATTATGACCACTTACCTAATACTTCGTAGGTCCACCTTTAGCCCTTAGTACAGCAGCTATCCGACGTGGCATCGATTCAACATACACTGAGTGATCACTGAATTATGACCACCTACCTAATACTTTGCAGGTCCCCCTTTCGCCCTCGGTACAGAAGCCATCCGACGTGGCATCGCGTCAACATACACTGAGTGATCACTGAATTATGACCCCCTACCTAATACTTTGTAGGTCGTCCTTTCGCCCTCGGTACAGAAGCCATCCGACGTGGCATCGAGTCAACATACACTGAGTGATCACTGAATTATGACCACCTATCTAATACTTCGTAGGTCCACCTTTAGCCCTTAGTACAGCAGCTATCCGACCTGGCGTCGATTCAACATACACTGAGTGATCACTGAATTATGACCACCTACCTAATACTTCGTAGGTCCTCCTTTCGCCCTCGGTACAGAAGCCATCCGACGTGGCATCGAGTCAACATACACTGAGTGATCACTGAATTATGACCACCTACCTAATACTTCGTAGGTCCACCTTTAGCCCTCAGTACAGCAGCTATCCGACGTGGCATCGATTCAACATACACTGAGTGATCACTGAATTATGACCACCTACCTAATACTTCGTAGGTCCACCTTTAGCCCTTAGTACAGCAGCTATCCGACCTGGCGTCGATTCAACATACACTGAGTGATCACTGAATTATGACCCACCTACCTAATACTTCGTAGGTCCTCCTTTCGCCCTCGGTACAGCAGCCATCCGACGTGGCATCGATTCAACATACACTGAGTGATCACTGAATTATGACCACCTACCTAATACTTCGTAGGTCCACCTTTAGCCCTCAGTACAGCAGCTATCCGACCTGGCGTCGATTCAACATACACTGAGTGATCACAGAATTATGACCACTTACCTAATACTTCGTAGGTCCACCTTTAGCCCTTAGTACAGCAGCTATCCGACGTGGCATCGATTCAACATACACTGAGTGATCACTGAATTATGACCACCTACCTAATACTCCGTAGGTCCTCCTTTCGCCCTCAGTACAGCAGCTATCCGACCTGGCGTCGATTCAACATACACTGAGTGATCACTGAATTATGACCACTTACCTAATACTTCGTAGGTCCACCTTTAGCCCTTAGTACAGCAGCTATCCGACGTGGCATCGATTCAACATACACTGAGTGATCACTGAATTATGACCACCTACCTAATACTTTGCAGGTCCTCCTTTCGCCCTCGGTACAGAAGCCATCCGACGTGGCATCGCGTCAACATACACTTAGTGATCACTGAATTATGACCACCTACCTAATACTTTGTAGGTCCTCCTTTCGCCCTCGGTACAGAAGCCATCCGACGTGGCATCGAGTCAACATACACTGAGTGATCACTGAATTATGACCCCCAACCTAATACTTTGTAGGTCCTCCTTTCGCCCTCGGTACAGAAGCCATCCGACGTGGCATCGAGTCAACATACACTGAGTGATCACTGAATTATGACCACCTACCTAATACTTTGTAGGTCCTCCTTTCGCCCTCGGTACAGAAGCCATCCGACGTGGCATCGAGTCAACATACACTGAGTGATCACTGAATTATGACCACCTACCTAATACTTCGTAGGTCCTCCTTTCGCCCTCAGTACAGAAGCCATCCGACGTGGCATCGAGTCAACATACACTGAGTGATCACTGAATTATGACCACCTACCTAATACTTTGTAGGTCCTCCTTTCGCCCTCGGTACAGAAGCCATCCGACGTGGCATCGAGTCAACATACACTGAGTGATCACTGAATTATGACCACCTACCTAATACTTTGTAGGTCCTCCTTTCGCCCTCGGTACAGCAGCCATCCGACGTGGCATCGAGTCAACATACACTGAGTGATCACTGAATTATGACCACCTACCTAATATTTTGTAGGTCCTCCTTTCGCCCTCGGTACAGAAGCCATCCGACGTGGCATCGAGTCAACATACACTGAGTGATCACTGAATTATGACCACCTACCTAATACTTCGTAGGTCCACCTTTAGCCCTTAGTACAGCAGCTATCCGACCTGGCGTCGATTCAACATACACTGAGTGATCACTGAATTATGACCACCTACCTAATACTTTGCAGGTCCCCCTTTCGCCCTCGGTACAGAAGCCATCCGACGTGGCATCGCGTCAACATACACTGAGTGATCACTGAATTATGACCACCAATACCTAATACTTTGTAGGTCCTCCTTTCGCCCTCGGTACAGAAGCCATCCGACGTGGCATCGAGTCAACATACACTGAGTGATCACTGAATTATGACCACCTACCAAATACTTTGTAGGTCCTCCTTTCGCCCTCGGTACAGAAGCCATCCGACGTGGCATCGAGTCAACATACACTGAGTGATCACTGAATTATGACCCCCTACCTAATACTTTGTAGGTCCTCCTTTCGCCCTCGGTACAGAAGCCATCCGACGTGGCATCGAGTCAACATACACTGAGTGATCACTGAATTATAACCACCTACCTAATACTTCGTAGGTCCACCTTTAGCCCTCAGTACAGCAGCTATCCGACCTGGCGTCGATTCAACATACACTGAGTGATCACTGAATTATGACCACCTACCTAATACTTTGTAGGTCCACCTTTCGCCCTCGGTACAGAAGCCATCCGACGTGGCATCGAGTCAACATACACTGAGTGATCACTGAATTATGACCACCTACCTAATACTTCGTAGGTCCACCTTTAGCCCTCAGTACAGCAGCTATCCGACCTGGCGTCGATTCAACATACACTGAGTGATCACTGAATTATGACCACCTACCTAATACTTCGTAGGTCATCCTTTCGCCCTCGGTACAGAAGCCATCCTACGTGGCATCGAGTCAACATACACTAAGTGATCATTGAATTATGACCACCTACCTAAAACTTCGTAGGTCCTCCTTTCGCCCTCGGTACAGAAGCCATCCGACGTGGCATCGAGTCAACAAACACTGAGTGATCACTGAATTATGACCACCTCCCTAATACTTCGTAGGGCCTCCTTTCGCCCTCGGTACAGAAGCCATCCGACGTGGCATCGAGTCAACATACACTGAGTGATCACTGAATTATGACCACCTACCTAATACTTCGTAGGTCATCCTTTCGCCCTCGGTACAGAAGCCATCCGACGTGGCATCGAGTCAACATACACTAAGTGATCACTGAATTATGACCACTTACCTAAAACTTCGTAGGTCCACCTTTAGCCCTTAGTACAGCAGCTATCCGACCTGGCGTCGATTGAACATACACTGAGTGATCACTGAAATATGACCACCTACCTAATACTTCGTAATTCATCCTTTCGCCCTCGGTACAGAAGCCATCCGACGTGGCATCGAGTCAACATACACTAAGTGATCACTGAATTATGACCACTTACCTAATACTTCGTAGGTCCACCTTTAGCCCTTAGTACAGCAGCTATCCGACCTGGCGTCGATTCAACATACACTGAGTGATCACTGAATTATGACCACCTACCTAATACTTCGTAGGTCATCCTTTCGCCCTCGGTACAGAAGCCATCCGACGTGGCATCGAGTCAACATACATTAAGTGATCACTGAATTATGACCACTTACCTAATACTTCGTAGGTCCACCTTTAGCCCTTAGTACAGCAGCTATCCGACCTGGCGTCGATTCAACATACACTGAGTGATCACTGAATTATGACCACCTACCTAATACTTCGTAGGTCATCCTTTCGCCCTCGGTACAGAAGCCATCCGACGTGGCATCGAGTCAACATACACTGAGTGATCACTGAATTATGACCACCTACCTAATACTTCGTAGGTCCTCCTTTCGCCCTCGGGACAGCAGCCATCCGACGTGGCATCGATTCAACATACACTGAGTGATCACTGAATTATGACCACCTACCTAATACTTCGTAGGTCCTCCTTTCGCCCTCTCAGTACAGCAGCTATCCGACGTGGCATTCGATTCAACATACACTGAGTGATCACTGAATTATGACCACCTACCTAATACTTCGTAGGTCCTCCTTTCGCCCTCTGTACAGCAGCTATCCGACGTGGCATCGATTCAACATACACTGAGTGATCACTGAATTATGACCACCTACCTAATACTTTGTAGGTCCTCCTTTCGCCCTCAGTACAGCAGCTATCCGACGTGGCATCGATTCAACATACACTGAGTGATCACTGAATTATGACCACCTACCTAATACTTCGTAGGTCCTCCTTTTCGCCCTCAGTACAGCAGCTATCCGACGTGGCATTCGATTCAACATACACTGAGTGATCACTGAATTATGACCACCTACCTAATACTTTGTAGGTCCTCCTTTCGCCCTCAGTACAGCAGCTATCCGACGTGGCATCGATTCAACATACACTGAGTGATCACTGAATTATGACCACCTACCTAATACTTTGTAGGTCCTCCTTTCGCCCTCAGTACAGCAGCTATCCGACGTGGCATCGATTCAACATACACTGAGTGATCACTGAATTATGACCACCTACCTAATACTTCGTAGGTCCTCCTTTCGCCCTCAGTACAGCAGCTATCCGACGTGGCATTCGATTCAACATACACTGAGTGATCACTGAATTATGACCACCTACCTAATACTTGTAGGTCCTCCTTTCGCCCTCAGTACAGCAGCTATCCGACGTGGCATCGATTCAACATACACTGAGTGATCACTGAATTATGACCACCTACCTAATACTTCGTAGGTCCTCCTTTCGCCCTCGTACAGCAGTACAGCAGCTATCCGACGTGGCATCGATTCAACATACACTGAGTGATCACTGAATTATGACCACCTACCTAATACTTCGTAGGTCCTCCTTTCGCCCTCAGTACAGCAGCTATCCGACGTGGCATCGATTCAACATACACTGAGTGATCACTGAATTATGACCACCTACCTAATACTTCGTAGGTCCTCCTTTCGCCCTCAGTACAGCAGCTATCCGACGTGGCATCGATTCAACATACACTGAGTGATCACTGAATTATGACCACCTACCTAATACTTCGTAGGTCCTCCTTTCGCCCTCAGTACAGCAGCTATCCGACGTGGCATCGATTCAACATACACTGAGTGATCACTGAATTATGACCACCTACCTAATACTTCGTAGGTCCTCCTTTCGCCCTCAGTACAGCAGCTATCCGACGTGGCATCGATTCAACATACACTGAGTGATCACTGAATTATGACCACCTACCTAATACTTCGTAGGTCCTCCTTTCGCCCTCAGTACAGCAGCTATCCGACGTGGCATCGATTCAACATACACTGAGTGATCACTGAATTATGACCACCTACCTAATACTTCGTAGGTCCTCCTTTCGCCCTCAGTACAGCAGCTATCCGACGTGGCATCGATTCAACATACACTGAGTGATCACTGAATTATGACCACCTACCTAATACTTCGTAGGTCCTCCTTTCGCCCTCAGTACAGCAGCTATCCGACGTGGCATCGATTCAACATACACTGAGTGATCACTGAATTATGACCACCTACCTAATACTTTGTAGGTCCTCCTTTTCGCCCTCAGTACAGCAGCTATCCGACGTGGCATCGATTCAACATACACTGAGTGATCACTGAATTATGACCACCTACCTAATACTTCGTAGGTCCTCCTTTCGCCCTCAGTACAGCAGCTATCCGACGTGGCATCGATTCAACATACACTGAGTGATCACTGAATTATGACCACCTACCTAATACTTCGTAGGTCCTCCTTTCGCCCTCAGTACAGCAGCTATCCGACGTGGCATCGATTCAACATACACTGAGTGATCACTGAATTATGACCACCTACCTAATACTTCGTAGGTCCTCCTTTCGCCCTCAGTACAGCAGCTATCCGACGTGGCGTCGATTCAACATACACTGAGTGATCACTGAATTATGACCACCTACCTAATACTTCGTAGGTCCTCCTTTCGCCCTCAGTACAGCAGCTATCCGACGTGGCATCGATTCAACATACACTGAGTGATCACTGAATTATGACCACCTACCTAATACTTCGTAGGTCCTCCTTTCGCCCTCAGTACAGCAGCTATCCGACGTGGCGTCGATTCAACATACACTGAGTGATCACTGAATTATGACCACCTACCTAATACTTTGTAGGTCCTCCTTTCGCCCTCAGTACAGCAGCTATCCGACGTGGCATCGATTCAACATACACTGAGTTGATCACTGAATTATGACCACCTACCTAATACTTTGTAGGTCCTCCTTTCGCCCTCAGTACAGCAGCTATCCGACGTGGCATCGATTCAACATACACTGAGTGATCACTGAATTATGACCACCTACCTAATACTTTGTAGGTCCTCCTTTCGCCCTCAGTACAGCAGCTATCCGACGTGGCATCGATTCAACATACACTGAGTTGATCACTGAATTATGACCACCTACCTAATACTTTGTAGGTCCTCCTTTTGCCCTCAGTACAGCAGCTATCCGACGTGGCATCGATTCAACATACACTGAGTGATCACTGAATTATGACCACCTACCTAATACTTCGTAGGTCCTCCTTTCGCCCTCAGTACAGCAGCCATCCGACGTGGCATCGATTCAACATACACTGAGTGATCACTGAATTATGACCACCTACCTAATACTTCGTAGGTCCTCCTTTCGCCCTCAGTACAGCAGCTATCCGACGTGGCGTCGATTCAACATACACTGAGTGATCACTGAATTATGACCACCTACCTAATACTTCGTAGGTCCTCCTTTCGCCCTCAGTACAGCAGCTATCCGACGTGGCATCGATTCAACATACACTGAGTGATCACTGAATTATGACCACCTACCTAATACTTCGTAGGTCCTCCTTTCGCCCTCAGTACAGCAGCTATCCGACGTGGCATCGATTCAACATACACTGAGTGATCACTGAATTATGACCACCTACCTAATACTTCGTAGGTCCTCCTTTCGCCCTCAGTACAGCAGCTATCCGACGTGGCATCGATTCAACATACACTGAGTGATCACTGAATTATGACCACCTACCTAATACTTCGTAGGTCCTCCTTTCGCCCTCAGTACAGCAGCTATCCGACGTGGCGTCGATTCAACATACACTGAGTGATCACTGAATTATGACCACCTACCTAATACTTCGTAGGTCCTCCTTTCGCCCTCAGTACAGCAGCTATCCGACGTGGCATCGATTCAACATACACTGAGTGATCACTGAATTATGACCACCTACCTAATACTTTGTAGGTCCTCCTTTCGCCCTCGGTACAGCAGCCATCCGACGTGGCATCGATTCAACATACACTGAGTGATCACTGAATTATGACCACCTACCTAATACTTCGTAGGTCCTCCTTTCGCCCTCAGTACAGCAGCTATCCGACGTGGCATCGATTCAACATACACTGAGTGATCACTGAATTATGACCACCTACCTAATACTTTGTAGGTCCTCCTTTCGCCCTCGGTACAGCAGCTATCCGACGTGGCATCGATTCAACATACACTGAGTGATCACTGAATTATGACCACCTACCTAATACTTCGTAGGTCCTCCTTTCGCCCTCAGTACAGCAGCTATCCGACGTGGCATCGATTCAACATACACTGAGTGATCACTGAATTATGACCACCTACCTAATACTTCGTAGGTCCTCCTTTCGCCCTCAGTACAGCAGCTATCCGACGTGGCATCGATTCAACATACACTGAGTGATCACTGAATTATGACCACCTACCTAATACTTCGTAGGTCCTCCTTTCGCCCTCAGTACAGCAGCTATCCGACGTGGCATCGATTCAACATACACTGAGTGATCACTGAATTATGACCACCTACCTAATACTTCGTAGGTCCTCCTTTCGCCCTCAGTACAGCAGCCATCCGACGTGGCATCGATTCAACATACACTGAGTGATCACTGAATTATGACCACCTACCTAATACTTTGTAGGTCCTCCTTTCGCCCTCAGTACAGCAGCTATCCGACGTGGCGTCGATTCAACATACACTGAGTGATCACTGAATTATGACCACCTACCTAATACTTCGTAGGTCCTCCTTTCGCCCTCAGTACAGCAGCTATCCGACGTGGCATCGATTCAACATACACTGAGTGATCACTGAATTATGACCACCTACCTAATACTTCGTAGGTCCTCCTTTCGCCCTCAGTACAGCAGCTATCCGACGTGGCGTCGATTCAACATACACTGAGTGATCACTGAATTATGACCACCTACCTAATACTTCGTAGGTCCTCCTTTCGCCCTCAGTACAGCAGCTATCCGACGTGGCGTCGATTCAACATACACTGAGTGATCACTGAATTATGACCACCTACCTAATACTTCGTAGGTCCTCCTTTCGCCCTCAGTACAGCAGCTATCCGACGTGGCATCGATTCAACATACACTGAGTGATCACTGAATTATGACCACCTACCTAATACTTCGTAGGTCCTCCTTTCGCCCTCAGTACAGCAGCTATCCGACGTGGCATCGATTCAACATACACTGAGTGATCACTGAATTATGACCACCTACCTAATACTTTGTAGGTCCTCCTTTCGCCCTCAGTACAGCAGCCATCCGACGTGGCATCGATTCAACATACACTGAGTGATCACTGAATTATGACCACCTACCTAATACTTCGTAGGTCCTCCTTTCGCCCTCAGTACAGCAGCTATCCGACGTGGCATCGATTCAACATACACTGAGTGATCACTGAATTATGACCACCTACCTAATACTTCGTAGGTCCTCCTTTCGCCCTCTGTACAGCAGCTATCCGACGTGGCATCGATTCAACATACACTGAGTGATCACTGAATTATGACCACCTACCTAATACTTCGTAGGTCCTCCTTTCGCCCTCAGTACAGCAGCTATCCGACGTGGCATCGATTCAACATACACTGAGTGATCACTGAATTATGACCACCTACCTAATACTTTCGTAGGTCCTCCTTTTCGCCCTCAGTACAGCAGCTATCCGACGTGGCATCGATTCAACATACACTGAGTGATCACTGAATTATGACCACCTACCTAATACTTTGTAGGTCCTCCTTTCGCCCTCAGTACAGCAGCTATCCGACGTGGCATCGATTCAACATACACTGAGTGATCACTGAATTATGACCACCTACCTAATACTTTGTAGGTCCTCCTTTCGCCCTCAGTACAGCAGCTATCCGACGTGGCATCGATTCAACATACACTGAGTGATCACTGAATTATGACCACCTACCTAATACTTCGTAGGTCCTCCTTTTCGCCCTCAGTACAGCAGCTATCCGACGTGGCATCGATTCAACATACACTGAGTGATCACTGAATTATGACCACCTACCTAATACTTTGTAGGTCCTCCTTTCGCCCTCAGTACAGCAGCTATCCGACGTGGCATCGATTCAACATACACTGAGTGATCACTGAATTATGACCACCTACCTAATACTTTGTAGGTCCTCCTTTCGCCCTCAGTACAGCAGTTATCCGACGTGGCATTCGATTCAACATACACTGAGTGATCACTGAATTATGACCACCTACCTAATACTTCGTAGGTCCTCCTTTCGCCCTCAGTACAGCAGCTATCCGACGTGGCGTCGATTCAACATACACTGAGTGATCACTGAATTATGACCACCTACCTAATACTTCGTAGGTCCTCCTTTCGCCCTCAGTACAGCAGCTATCCGACGTGGCATCGATTCAACATACACTGAGTGATCACTGAATTATGACCACCTACCTAATACTTCGTAGGTCCTCCTTTCGCCCTCAGTACAGCAGCTATCCGACGTGGCGTCGATTCAACATACACTGAGTGATCACTGAATTATGACCACCTACCTAATACTTCGTAGGTCCTCCTTTCGCCCTCAGTACAGCAGCTATCCGACGTGGCATCGATTCAACATACACTGAGTGATCACTGAATTATGACCACCTACCTAATACTTCGTAGGTCCTCCTTTCGCCCTCAGTACAGCAGCTATCCGACGTGGCATCGATTCAACATACACTGAGTGATCACTGAATTATGACCACCTACCTAATACTTCGTAGGTCCTCCTTTCGCCCTCAGTACAGCAGCTATCCGACGTGGCATCGATTCAACATACACTGAGTGATCACTGAATTATGACCACCTACCTAATACTTCGTAGGTCCTCCTTTCGCCCTCAGTACAGCAGCTATCCGACGTGGCATCGATTCAACATACACTGAGTGATCACTGAATTATGACCACCTACCTAATACTTCGTAGGTCCTCCTTTCGCCCTCAGTACAGCAGCTATCCGACGTGGCATCGATTCAACATACACTGAGTGATCACTGAATTATGACCACCTACCTAATACTTTGTAGGTCCTCCTTTCGCCCTCGGTACAGCAGCTATCCGACGTGGCATCGATTCAACATACACTGAGTGATCACTGAATTATGACCACCTACCTAATACTTCGTAGGTCCTCCTTTCGCCCTCAGTACAGCAGCTATCCGACCTGGCATCGATTCAACATACACTGAGTGATCACTGAATTATGACCACCTACCTAATACTTTGTAGGTCCTCCTTTCGCCCTCGGTACAGCAGCTATCCGACGTGGCATCGATTCAACATACACTGAGTGATCACTGAATTATGACCACCTACCTAATACTTCGTAGGTCCTCCTTTCGCCCTCAGTACAGCAGCTATCCGACCTGGCGTCGATTCAACATACACTGAGTGATCACTGAATTATGACCACCTACCTAATACTTTGTAGGTCCTCCTTTCGCCCTCGGTACAGCAGCCATCCGACGTGGCATCGATTCAACATACACTGAGTGATCACTGAATTATGACCACCTACCTAATACTTCGTAGGTCCTCCTTTCGCCTCTAGTACAGCAGCTATCCGACGTGGCATCGATTCAACATACACTGAGTGATCACTGAATTATGACCACCTACCTAATACTTCGTAGGTCCTCCTTTCGCCCTCAGTACAGCAGCCATCCGACGTGGCATCGATTCAACATACACTGAGTGATCACTGAATTATGACCACCTACCTAATACTTCGTAGGTCCTCCTTTCGCCCTCAGTACAGCAGCTATCCGACGTGGCGTCGATTCAACATACACTGAGTGATCACTGAATTATGACCACCTACCTAATACTTCGTAGGTCCTCCTTTCGCCCTCAGTACAGCAGCCATCCGACGTGGCATCGATTCAACATACACTGAGTGATCACTGAATTATGACCACCTACCTAATACTTCGTAGGTCCTCCTTTCGCCCTCAGTACAGCAGCTATCCGACGTGGCGTCGATTCAACATACACTGAGTGATCACTGAATTATGACCACCTACCTAATACTTCGTAGGTCCTCCTTTCGCCCTCAGTACAGCAGCTATCCGACGTGGCATCGATTCAACATACACTGAGTGATCACTGAATTATGACCACCTACCTAATACTTCGTAGGTCCTCCTTTCGCCCTCAGTACAGCAGCTATCCGACGTGGCGTCGATTCAACATACACTGAGTGATCACTGAATTATGACCACCTACCTAATACTTCGTAGGTCCTCCTTTCGCCCTCAGTACAGCAGCTATCCGACGTGGCGTCGATTCAACATACACTGAGTGATCACTGAATTATGACCACCTACCTAATACTTCGTAGGTCCTCCTTTCGCCCTCAGTACAGCAGCTATCCGACGTGGCATCGATTCAACATACACTGAGTGATCACTGAATTATGACCACCTACCTAATACTTCGTAGGTCCTCCTTTCGCCCTCAGTACAGCAGCTATCCGACGTGGCATCGATTCAACATACACTGAGTGATCACTGAATTATGACCACCTACCTAATACTTCGTAGGTCCTCCTTTCGCCCTCTGTACAGCAGCTATCCGACGTGGCATCGATTCAACATACACTGAGTGATCACTGAATTATGACCACCTACCTAATACTTCGTAGGTCCTCCTTTAGCCCTCAGTACAGCAGCTATCCGACGTGGCGTCGATTCAACATACACTGAGTGATCACTGAATTATGACCACCTACCTAATACTTCGTAGGTCCTCCTTTCGCCCTCGGTACAGCAGCCATCCGACGTGGCATCGATTCAACATACACTGAGTGATCACTGAATTATGACCACCTACCTAATACTTCGTAGGTCCTCCTTTAGCCCTCAGTACAGCAGCTATCCGACCTGGCGTCGATTCAACATACACTGAGTGATCACTGAATTATGACCACCTACCTAATACTTCGTAGGTCCTCCTTTCGCCCTCAGTACAGCAGCCATCCGACGTGGCATCGATTCAACATACACTGAGTGATCACTGAATTATGACCACCTACCTAATACTTCGTAGGTCCTCCTTTCGCCCTCAGTACAGCAGCTATCCGACGTGGCATCGATTCAACATACACTGAGTGATCACTGAATTATGACCACCTACCTAATACTTCGTAGGTCCTCCTTTCGCCCTCAGTACAGCAGCTATCCGACGTGGCGTCGATTCAACATACACTGAGTGATCACTGAATTATGACCACCTACCTAATACTTCGTAGGTCCTCCTTTCGCCCTCAGTACAGCAGCTATCCGACGTGGCGTCGATTCAACATACACTGAGTGATCACTGAATTATGACCACCTACCTAATACTTCGTAGGTCCTCCTTTCGCCCTCAGTACAGCAGCTATCCGACGTGGCATCGATTCAACATACACTGAGTGATCACTGAATTATGACCACCTACCTAATACTTCGTAGGTCCTCCTTTCGCCCTCAGTACAGCAGCTATCCGACGTGGCATCGATTCAACATACACTGAGTGATCACTGAATTATGACCACCTACCTAATACTTCGTAGGTCCACCTTTAGCCCTCAGTACAGCAGCTATCCGACGTGGCGTCGATTCAACATACACTGAGTGATCACTGAATTATGACCACCTACCTAATACTTCGTAGGTCCTCCTTTCGCCCTCGGTACAGCAGCCATCCGACGTGGCATCGATTCAACATACACTGAGTGATCACTGAATTATGACCACCTACCTAATACTTCGTAGGTCCTCCTTTAGCCCTCAGTACAGCAGCTATGCGACGTGGCGTCGATTCAACATACACTGAGTGATCACTGAATTATGACCACCTACCTAATACTTCGTAGGTCCTCCTTTCGCCCTCGGTACAGCAGCCATCCGACGTGGCATCGATTCAACATACACTGAGTGATCACTGAATTATGACCACCTACCTAATACTTCGTAGGTCCTCCTTTAGCCCTCAGTACAGCAGCTATGCGACGTGGCGTCGATTCAACATACACTGAGTGATCACTGAATTATGACCACCTACCTAATACTTCGTAGGTCCTCCTTTCGCCCTCGGTACAGCAGCCATCCGACGTGGCATCGATTCAACATACACTGAGTGATCACTGAATTATGACCACCTACCTAATACTTCGTAGGTCCTCCTTTCGCCCTCAGTACAGCAGCTATCCGACCTGGCGTCGATTCAACATACACTGAGTGATCACTGAATTATGACCACCTACCTAATACTTCGTAGGTCCTCCTTTCGCCCTCAGTACAGCAGCCATCCGACGTGGCATCGATTCAACATACACTGAGTGATCACTGAATTATGACCACCTACCTAATACTTCGTAGGTCCTCCTTTAGCCCTTAGTACAGCAGCTATCCGACCTGGCGTCGATTCAACATACACTGAGTGATCACTGAATTATGACCACCTACCTAATACTTCGTAGGTCCTCCTTTAGCCCTCAGTACAGCAGCTATCCGACGTGGCGTCGATTCAACATACACTGAGTGATCACTGAATTATGACCACCTACCTAATACTTCGTAGGTCCACCTTTAGCCCTTAGTACAGCAGCTATGCGACGTGGCGTCGATTCAACATACACTGAGTGATCACTGAATTATGACCACCTACCTAATACTTCGTAGGTCCTCCTTTCGCCCTCAGTACAGCAGCTATCCGACCTGGCGTCGATTCAACATACACTGAGTGATCACTGAATTATGACCACCTACCTAATACTTCGTAGGTCCTCCTTTCGCCCTCGGTACAGCAGCCATCCGACGTGGCGTCGATTCAACATACACTGAGTGATCACTGAATTATGACCACTTACCTAATACTTCGTAGGTCCACCTTTAGCCCTTAGTACAGCAGCTATCCGACGTGGCATCGATTCAACATACACTGAGTGATCACTGAATTATGACCACCTACCTAATACTTCGTAGGTCCTCCTTTAGCCCTTAGTACAGCAGCTATCCGACCTGGCATCGATTCAACATACACTGAGTGATCACTGAATTATGACCACCTACCTAATACTTCGTAGGTCCTCCTTTAGCCCTCAGTACAGCAGCTATCCGACGTGGCGTCGATTCAACATACACTGAGTGATCACTGAATTATGACCACCTACCTAATACTTCGTAGGTCCTCCTTTCGCCCTCAGTACAGCAGCTATCCGACCTGGCGTCGATTCAACATACACTGAGTGATCACTGAATTATGACCACCTACCTAATACTTCGTAGGTCCTCCTTTAGCCCTTAGTACAGCAGCTATCCGACCTGGCATCGATTCAACATACACTGAGTGATCACTGAATTATGACCACCTACCTAATACTTCGTAGGTCCTCCTTTCGCCCTCAGTACAGCAGCTATCCGACCTGGCGTCGATTCAACATACACTGAGTGATCACTGAATTATGACCACCTACCTAATACTTCGTAGGTCCACCTTTAGCCCTTAGTACAGCAGCTATCCGACCTGGCATCGATTCAACATACACTGAGTGATCACTGAATTATGACCACCTACCTAATACTTCGTAGGTCCTCCTTTCGCCCTCAGTACAGCAGCTATCCGACGTGGCATCGATTCAACATACACTGAGTGATCACTGAATTATGACCACCTACCTAATACTTCGTAGGTCCTCCTTTAGCCTTTAGTACAGCAGCTATCCGACCTGGCATCGATTCAACATACACTGAGTGATCACTGAATTATGACCACCTACCTAATACTTCGTAGGTCCTCCTTTCGCCCTCAGTACAGCAGCTATCCGACCTGGCGTCGATTCAACATACACTGAGTGATCACTGAATTATGACCACCTACCTAATACTTCGTAGGGCCTCCTTTCGCCCTCGGTACAGCAGCCATCCGACGTGGCATCGATTCAACATACACTGAGTGATCACTGAATTATGACCACCTACCTAATACTTCGTAGGTCCACCTTTAGCCCTCAGTACAGCAGCTATCCGACGTGGCGTCGATTCAACATACACTGAGTGATCACTGAATTATGACCACTTACCTAATACTTCGTAGGTCCTCCTTTCGCCCTTAGTACAGCAGCTATCCGACGTGGCATCGATTCAACATACACTGAGTGATCACTGAATTATGACCACCTACCTAATACTTCGTAGGTCCTCCTTTCGCCCTCAGTACAGCAGCTATCCGACCTGGCGTCGATTCAACATACACTGAGTGATCACTGAATTATGACCACTTACCTAATACTTCGTAGGTCCTCCTTTCGCCCTCAGTACAGCAGCTATCCGACGTGGCATCGATTCAACATACACTGAGTGATCACTGAATTATGACCACCTACCTAATACTTTGCAGGTCCCCCTTTCGCCCTCGGTACAGCAGCCATCCGACGTGGCATCGATTCAACATACACTGAGTGATCACTGAATTATGACCACCTACCTAATACTTTGTAGGTCCTCCTTTCGCCCTCGGTACAGCAGCCATCCGACGTGGCATCGATTCAACATACACTGAGTGATCACTGAATTATGACCACCTACCTAATACTTTGTAGGTCCTCCTTTCGCCCTCAGTACAGCAGCTATCCGACGTGGCATCGATTCAACATACACTGAGTGATCACTGAATTATGACCACCTACCTAATACTTTGTAGGTCCTCCTTTCGCCCTCGGTACAGCAGCTATCCGACGTGGCATCGATTCAACATACACTGAGTGATCACTGAATTATGACCACCTACCTAATACTTTGTAGGTCCTCCTTTCGCCCTCGGTACAGCAGCCATCCGACGTGGCATCGATTCAACATACACTGAGTGATCACTGAATTATGACCACCTACCTAATACTTCGTAGGTCCTCCTTTCGCCCTCAGTACAGCAGCTATCCGACGTGGCATCGATTCAACATACACTGAGTGATCACTGAATTATGACCACCTACCTAATACTTTGTAGGTCCTCCTTTCGCCCTCAGTACAGCAGCCATCCGACGTGGCATCGATTCAACATACACTGAGTGATCACTGAATTATGACCACCTACCTAATACTTTGTAGGTCCTCCTTTCGCCCTCGGTACAGCAGCTATCCGACGTGGCATCGATTCAACATACACTGAGTGATCACTGAATTATGACCACCTACCTAATACTTTGTAGGTCCTCCTTTCGCCCTCAGTACAGCAGCTATCCGACGTGGCATCGATTCAACATACACTGAGTGATCACTGAATTATGACCACCTACCTAATACTTCGTAGGTCCTCCTTTCGCCCTCAGTACAGCAGCTATCCGACGTGGCGTCGATTCAACATACACTGAGTGATCACTGAATTATGACCACCTACCTAATACTTTGCAGGTCCCCCTTTCGCCCTCGGTACAGCAGCCATCCGACGTGGCATCGATTCAACATACACTGAGTGATCACTGAATTATGACCACCTACCTAATACTTTGTAGGTCCTCCTTTCGCCCTCAGTACAGCAGCTATCCGACGTGGCATCGATTCAACATACACTGAGTGATCACTGAATTATGACCACCTACCTAATACTTTGTAGGTCCTCCTTTCGCCCTCGGTACAGCAGCCATCCGACGTGGCATCGATTCAACATACACTGAGTGATCACTGAATTATGACCACCTACCTAATACTTTGTAGGTCCTCCTTTCGCCCTCAGTACAGCAGCCATCCGACGTGGCATCGATTCAACATACACTGAGTGATCACTGAATTATGACCACCTACCTAATACTTCGTAGGTCCTCCTTTAGCCCTCAGTACAGCAGCTATCCGACGTGGCGTCGATTCAACATACACTGAGTGATCACTGAATTATGACCACCTACCTAATACTTTGTAGGTCCTCCTTTCGCCCTCAGTACAGCAGCTATCCGACGTGGCATCGATTCAACATACACTGAGTGATCACTGAATTATGACCACCTACCTAATACTTCGTAGGTCCTCCTTTCGCCCTCAGTACAGCAGCTATCCGACGTGGCGTCGATTCAACATACACTGAGTGATCACTGAATTATGACCACCTACCTAATACTTCGTAGGTCCTCCTTTCGCCCTCAGTACAGCAGCTATCCTACGTGGCATCGATTCAACATACACTGAGTGATCACTGAATTATGACCACCTACCTAATACTTCGTAGGTCCTCCTTTCGCCCTCAGTACAGCAGCCATCCGACGTGGCATCGATTCAACATACACTGAGTGATCACTGAATTATGACCACCTACCTAATACTTCGTAGGTCCTCCTTTCGCCCTCGGTACAGCAGCCATCCGACGTGGCATCGATTCAACATACACTGAGTGATCACTGAATTATGACCACCTACCTAATACTTCGTAGGTCCTCCTTTCGCCCTCAGTACAGCAGCCATCCGACGTGGCATCGATTCAACATACACTGAGTGATCACTGAATTATGACCACCTACCTAATACTTCGTAGGTCCTCCTTTAGCCCTCAGTACAGCAGCTATCCGACGTGGCGTCGATTCAACATACACTGAGTGATCACTGAATTATGACCACCTACCTAATACTTCGTAGGTCCTCCTTTCGCCCTCAGTACAGCAGCCATCCGACGTGGCATCGATTCAACATACACTGAGTGATCACTGAATTATGACCACCTACCTAATACTTCGTAGGTCCTCCTTTAGCCCTCAGTACAGCAGCTATCCGACCTGGCATCGATTCAACATACACTGAGTGATCACTGAATTATGACCACCTACCTAATACTTCGTAGGTCCTCCTTTCGCCCTCAGTACAGCAGCTATCCGACGTGGCATCGATTCAACATACATTGAGTGATCACTGAATTATGACCACCTACCTAATACTTCGTAGGTCCTCCTTTCGCCCTCAGTACAGCAGCTATCCGACCTGGCGTCGATTCAACATACACTGAGTGATCACTGAATTATGACCACCTACCTAATACTTCGTAGGTCCTCCTTTCGCCCTCAGTACAGCAGCCATCCGACGTGGCATCGATTCAACATACACTGAGTGATCACTGAATTATGACCACCTACCTAATACTTCGTAGGTCCTCCTTTCGCCCTCAGTACAGCAGCCATCCGACGTGGCATCGATTCAACATACACTGAGTGATCACTGAATTATGACCACCTACCTAATACTTCGTAGGTCCTCCTTTCGCCCTCAGTACAGCAGCTATCCGACCTGGCGTCGATTCAACATACACTGAGTGATCACTGAATTATGACCACCTACCTAATACTTCGTAGGTCCTCCTTTCGCCCTCAGTACAGCAGCTATCCGACGTGGCATCGATTCAACATACACTGAGTGATCACTGAATTATGACCACCTACCTAATACTTCGTAGGTCCTCCTTTCGCCCTCAGTACAGCAGCTATCCGACCTCGCATCGATTCAACATACACTGAGTGATCACTGAATTATGACCACCTACCTAATACTTCGTAGGTCCTCCTTTCGCCCTCGGTACAGCAGCCATCCGACGTGGCATCGATTCAACATACACTGAGTGATCACTGAATTATGACCACCTACCTAATACTTCGTAGGTCCTCCTTTCGCCCTCAGTACAGCAGCTATCCGACCTGGCGTCGATTCAACATACACTGAGTGATCACTGAATTATGACCACCTACCTAATACTTCGTAGGTCCTCCTTTCGCCCTCAGTACAGCAGCTATCCGACGTGGCATCGATTCAACATACACTGAGTGATCACTGAATTATGACCACCTACCTAATACTTCGTAGGTCCTCCTTTCGCCCTCAGTACAGCAGCTATCCGACCTGGCGTCGATTCAACATACACTGAGTGATCACTGAATTATGACCACCTACCTAATACTTCGTAGGTCCTCCTTTCGCCTTCGGTACAGCAGCCATCCGACGTGGCATCGATTCAACATACACTGAGTGATCACTGAATTATGACCACCTACCTAATACTTCGTAGGTCCTCCTTTCGCCCTCAGTACAGCAGCTATCCGACGTGGCATCGATTCAACATACACTGAGTGATCACTGAATTATGACCACCTACCTAATACTTCGTAGGTCCTCCTTTCGCCCTCAGTACAGCAGCCATCCGACGTGGCATCGATTCAACATACACTGAGTGATCACTGAATTATGACCACCTACCTAATACTTCGTAGGTCCTCCTTTCGCCCTCAGTACAGCAGCTATCCGACCTGGCATCGATTCAACATACACTGAGTGATCACTGAATTATGACCACCTACCTAATACTTCGTAGGTCCTCCTTTCGCCTTCAGTACAGCAGCCATCCGACGTGGCATCGATTCAACATACACTGAGTGATCACTGAATTATGACCACCTACCTAATACTTCGTAGGTCCTCCTTTCGCCCTCAGTACAGCAGCTATCCGACGTGGCGTCGATTCAACATACACTGAGTGATCACTGAATTATGACCACCTACCTAATACTTCGTAGGTCCTCCTTTCGCCCTCAGTACAGCAGCTATCCGACGTGGCATCGATTCAACATACACTGAGTGATCACTGAATTATGACCACCTACCTAATACTTCGTAGGTCCTCCTTTCGCCCTCAGTACAGCAGCTATCCGACCTGGCATCGATTCAACATACACTGAGTGATCACTGAATTATGACCACCTACCTAATACTTCGTAGGTCCTCCTTTCGCCCTCAGTACAGCAGCTATCCGACGTGGCGTCGATTCAACATACACTGAGTGATCACTGAATTATGACCACCTACCTAATACTTCGTAGGTCCTCCTTTCGCCCTCAGTACAGCAGCTATCCGACGTGGCATCGATTCAACATACACTGAGTGATCACTGAATTATGACCACTTACCTAATACTTCGTAGGTCCTCCTTTCGCCCTCAGTACAGCAGCTATCCGACCTGGCGTCGATTCAACATACACTGAGTGATCACTGAATTATGACCACCTACCTAATACTTTGTAGGTCCTCCTTTCGCCCTCAGTACAGCAGCTATCCGACGTGGCATCGATTCAACATACACTGAGTGATCACTGAATTATGACCACCTACCTAATACTTCGTAGGTCCTCCTTTAGCCCTCAGTACAGCAGCTATCCGACGTGGCATCGATTCAACATACACTGAGTGATCACTGAATTATGACCACCTACCTAATACTTTGTAGGTCCTCCTTTCGCCCTCAGTACAGCAGCCATCCGACGTGGCATCGATTCAACATACACTGAGTGATCACTGAATTATGACCACCTACCTAATACTTCGTAGGTCCTCCTTTCGCCCTCAGTACAGCAGCTATCCGACGTGGCATCGATTCAACATACACTGAGTGATCACTGAATTATGACCACCTACCTAATACTTTGTAGGTCCTCCTTTCGCCCTCAGTACAGCAGCTATCCGACGTGGCATCGATTCAACATACACTGAGTGATCACTGAATTATGACCACCTACCTAATACTTCGTAGGTCCTCCTTTCGCCCTCAGTACAGCAGCTATCCGACCTGGCATCGATTCAACATACACTGAGTGATCACTGAATTATGACCACCTACCTAATACTTCGTAGGTCCTCCTTTCGCCCTCGGTACAGCAGCTATCCGACGTGGCATCGATTCAACATACACTGAGTGATCACTGAATTATGACCACCTACCTAATACTTCGTAGGTCCTCCTTTCGCCCTCAGTACAGCAGCTATCCGACCTGGCGTCGATTCAACATACACTGAGTGATCACTGAATTATGACCACCTACCTAATACTTCGTAGGTCCTCCTTTCGCCCTCAGTACAGCAGCTATCCGACGTGGCATCGATTCAACATACACTGAGTGATCACTGAATTATGACCACCTACCTAATACTTCGTAGGTCCTCCTTTCGCCCTCAGTACAGCAGCTATCCGACGTGGCATCGATTCAACATACACTGAGTGATCACTGAATTATGACCACCTACCTAATACTTCGTAGGTCCTCCTTTCGCCCTCAGTACAGCAGCTATCCGACGTGGCGTCGATTCAACATACACTGAGTGATCACTGAATTATGACCACCTACCTAATACTTCGTAGGTCCTCCTTTCGCCCTCAGTACAGCAGCTATCCGACGTGGCATCGATTCAACATACACTGAGTGATCACTGAATTATGACCACCTACCTAATACTTCGTAGGTCCTCCTTTCGCCCTCAGTACAGCAGCTATCCGACCTGGCATCGATTCAACATACACTGAGTGATCACTGAATTATGACCACCTACCTAATACTTCGTAGGTCCTCCTTTCGCCCTCAGTACAGCAGCTATCCGACGTGGCATCGATTCAACATACACTGAGTGATCACTGAATTATGACCACCTACCTAATACTTCGTAGGTCCTCCTTTCGCCCTCAGTACAGCAGCTATCCGACGTGGCGTCGATTCAACATACACTGAGTGATCACTGAATTATGACCACCTACCTAATACTTCGTAGGTCCTCCTTTCGCCCTCAGTACAGCAGCTATCCGACGTGGCATCGATTCAACATACACTGAGTGATCACTGAATTATGACCACCTACCTAATACTTTGTAGGTCCTCCTTTCGCCCTCAGTACAGCAGCTATCCGACGTGGCATCGATTCAACATACACTGAGTGATCACTGAATTATGACCACCTACCTAATACTTCGTAGGTCCTCCTTTAGCCCTCAGTACAGCAGCTATCCGACCTGGCGTCGATTCAACATACACTGAGTGATCACTGAATTATGACCACCTACCTAATACTTCGTAGGTCCTCCTTTCGCCCTCAGTACAGCAGCCATCCGACGTGGCATCGATTCAACATACACTGAGTGATCACTGAATTATGACCACCTACCTAATACTTCGTAGGTCCTCCTTTCGCCCTCAGTACAGCAGCTATCCGACGTGGCGTCGATTCAACATACACTGAGTGATCACTGAATTATGACCACCTACCTAATACTTCGTAGGTCCTCCTTTCGCCCTCAGTACAGCAGCTATCCGACGTGGCATCGATTCAACATACACTGAGTGATCACTGAATTATGACCACCTACCTAATACTTCGTAGGTCCTCCTTTCGCCCTCAGTACAGCAGCTATCCGACGTGGCATCGATTCAACATACACTGAGTGATCACTGAATTATGACCACCTACCTAATACTTCGTAGGTCCTCCTTTCGCCCTCAGTACAGCAGCTATCCGACGTGGCATCGATTCAACATACACTGAGTGATCACTGAATTATGACCACCTACCTAATACTTCGTAGGTCCTCCTTTCGCCCTCAGTACAGCAGCTATCCGACGTGGCATCGATTCAACATACACTGAGTGATCACTGAATTATGACCACCTACCTAATACTTCGTAGGTCCTCCTTTCGCCCTCAGTACAGCAGCTATCCGACGTGGCATCGATTCAACATACACTGAGTGATCACTGAATTATGACCACCTACCTAATACTTCGTAGGTCCTCCTTTCGCCCTCAGTACAGCAGCTATCCGACGTGGCATCGATTCAACATACACTGAGTGATCACTGAATTATGACCACCTACCTAATACTTCGTAGGTCCTCCTTTCGCCCTCAGTACAGCAGCTATCCGACGTGGCATCGATTCAACATACACTGAGTGATCACTGAATTATGACCACCTACCTAATACTTCGTAGGTCCTCCTTTCGCCCTCAGTACAGCAGCTATCCGACGTGGCGTCGATTCAACATACACTGAGTGATCACTGAATTATGACCACCTACCTAATACTTCGTAGGTCCTCCTTTCGCCCTCAGTACAGCAGCTATCCGACGTGGCATCGATTCAACATACACTGAGTGATCACTGAATTATGACCACCTACCTAATACTTCGTAGGTCCTCCTTTCGCCCTCAGTACAGCAGCTATCCGACGTGGCATCGATTCAACATACACTGAGTGATCACTGAATTATGACCACCTACCTAATACTTCGTAGGTCCTCCTTTCGCCCTCAGTACAGCAGCTATCCGACGTGGCATCGATTCAACATACACTGAGTGATCACTGAATTATGACCACCTACCTAATACTTCGTAGGTCCTCCTTTCGCCCTCAGTACAGCAGCTATCCGACGTGGCGTCGATTCAACATACACTGAGTGATCACTGAATTATGACCACCTACCTAATACTTCGTAGGTCCTCCTTTCGCCCTCAGTACAGCAGCTATCCGACGTGGCATCGATTCAACATACACTGAGTGATCACTGAATTATGACCACCTACCTAATACTTCGTAGGTCCTCCTTTCGCCCTCAGTACAGCAGCTATCCGACGTGGCATCGATTCAACATACACTGAGTGATCACTGAATTATGACCACCTACCTAATACTTCGTAGGTCCTCCTTTCGCCCTCAGTACAGCAGCTATCCGACGTGGCATCGATTCAACATACACTGAGTGATCACTGAATTATGACCACCTACCTAATACTTCGTAGGTCCTCCTTTCGCCCTCAGTACAGCAGCTATCCGACGTGGCGTCGATTCAACATACACTGAGTGATCACTGAATTATGACCACCTACCTAATACTTCGTAGGTCCTCCTTTCGCCCTCAGTACAGCAGCTATCCGACGTGGCATCGATTCAACATACACTGAGTGATCACTGAATTATGACCACCTACCTAATACTTTGTAGGTCCTCCTTTCGCCCTCAGTACAGCAGCTATCCGACGTGGCGTCGATTCAACATACACTGAGTGATCACTGAATTATGACCACCTACCTAATACTTCGTAGGTCCTCCTTTCGCCCTCAGTACAGCAGCTATCCGACGTGGCATCGATTCAACATACACTGAGTGATCACTGAATTATGACCACCTACCTAATACTTTGTAGGTCCTCCTTTCGCCCTCAGTACAGCAGCTATCCGACGTGGCATCGATTCAACATACACTGAGTGATCACTGAATTATGACCACCTACCTAATACTTTGTAGGTCCTCCTTTCGCCCTCAGTACAGCAGCTATCCGACGTGGCATCGATTCAACATACACTGAGTGATCACTGAATTATGACCCACCTACCTAATACTTTGTAGGTCCTCCTTTCGCCCTCAGTACAGCAGCTATCCGACGTGGCATCGATTCAACATACACTGAGTGATCACTGAATTATGACCACCTACCTAATACTTTGTAGGTCCTCCTTTCGCCCTCAGTACAGCAGCTATCCGACGTGGCATCGATTCAACATACACTGAGTGATCACTGAATTATGACCACCTACCTAATACTTTGTAGGTCCTCCTTTCGCCCTCAGTACAGCAGCTATCCGACGTGGCATCGATTCAACATACACTGAGTGATCACTGAATTATGACCACCTACCTAATACTTCGTAGGTCCTCCTTTCGCCCTCAGTACAGCAGCTATCCGACGTGGCATCGATTCAACATACACTGAGTGATCACTGAATTATGACCACCTACCTAATACTTTGTAGGTCCTCCTTTCGCCCTCAGTACAGCAGCTATCCGACGTGGCATCGATTCAACATACACTGAGTGATCACTGAATTATGACCACCTACCTAATACTTTGTAGGTCCTCCTTTCGCCCTCAGTACAGCAGCTATCCGACGTGGCATCGATTCAACATACACTGAGTGATCACTGAATTATGACCACCTACCTAATACTTTGTAGGTCCTCCTTTCGCCCTCAGTACAGCAGCTATCCGACGTGGCATCGATTCAACATACACTGAGTGATCACTGAATTATGACCACCTACCTAATACTTCGTAGGTCCTCCTTTCGCCCTCAGTACAGCAGCTATCCGACGTGGCATCGATTCAACATACACTGAGTGATCACTGAATTATGACCACCTACCTAATACTTTGCAGGTCCCCCTTTCGCCCTCAGTACAGCAGCTATCCGACGTGGCATCGATTCAACATACACTGAGTGATCACTGAATTATGACCACCTACCTAATACTTTGTAGGTCCTCCTTTCGCCCTCAGTACAGCAGCTATCCGACGTGGCATCGATTCAACATACACTGAGTGATCACTGAATTATGACCACCTACCTAATACTTTGTAGGTCCTCCTTTCGCCCTCAGTACAGCAGCTATCCGACGTGGCATCGATTCAACATACACTGAGTGATCACTGAATTATGACCACCTACCTAATACTTTGTAGGTCCTCCTTTCGCCCTCAGTACAGCAGCCATCCGACGTGGCATCGATTCAACATACACTGAGTGATCACTGAATTATGACCACCTACCTAATACTTCGTAGGTCCTCCTTTCGCCCTCAGTACAGCAGCTATCCGACGTGGCATCGATTCAACATACACTGAGTGATCACTGAATTATGACCACCTACCTAATACTTTGTAGGTCCTCCTTTCGCCCTCAGTACAGCAGCTATCCGACGTGGCATCGATTCAACATACACTGAGTGATCACTGAATTATGACCACCTACCTAATACTTCGTAGGTCCTCCTTTCGCCCTCAGTACAGCAGCTATCCGACGTGGCATCGATTCAACATACACTGAGTGATCACTGAATTATGACCACCTACCTAATACTTCGTAGGTCCTCCTTTCGCCCTCAGTACAGCAGCTATCCGACGTGGCATCGATTCAACATACACTGAGTGATCACTGAATTATGACCACCTACCTAATACTTCGTAGGTCCTCCTTTCGCCCTCAGTACAGCAGCCATCCGACGTGGCATCGATTCAACATACACTGAGTGATCACTGAATTATGACCACCTACCTAATACTTCGTAGGTCCTCCTTTCGCCCTCAGTACAGCAGCTATCCGACGTGGCATCGATTCAACATACACTGAGTGATCACTGAATTATGACCACCTACCTAATACTTCGTAGGTCCTCCTTTCGCCCTCAGTACAGCAGCTATCCGACGTGGCATCGATTCAACATACACTGAGTGATCACTGAATTATGACCACCTACCTAATACTTCGTAGGTCCTCCTTTCGCCCTCAGTACAGCAGCTATCCGACGTGGCATCGATTCAACATACACTGAGTGATCACTGAATTATGACCACCTACCTAATACTTCGTAGGTCCTCCTTTCGCCCTCAGTACAGCAGCTATCCGACGTGGCATCGATTCAACATACACTGAGTGATCACTGAATTATGACCACTTACCTAATACTTCGTAGGTCCTCCTTTCGCCCTCAGTACAGCAGCTATCCGACCTGGCGTCGATTCAACATACACTGAGTGATCACTGAATTATGACCACCTACCTAATACTTCGTAGGTCCTCCTTTCGCCCTCAGTACAGCAGCTATCCGACGTGGCATCGATTCAACATACACTGAGTGATCACTGAATTATGACCACCTACCTAATACTTCGTAGGTCCTCCTTTCGCCCTCAGTACAGCAGCTATCCGACGTGGCATCGATTCAACATACACTGAGTGATCACTGAATTATGACCACCTACCTAATACTTTGTAGGTCCTCCTTTCGCCCTCAGTACAGCAGCTATCCGACGTGGCATCGATTCAACATACACTGAGTGATCACTGAATTATGACCACCTACCTAATACTTTGTAGGTCCTCCTTTCGCCCTCAGTACAGCAGCTATCCGACGTGGCATCGATTCAACATACACTGAGTGATCACTGAATTATGACCACCTACCTAATACTTTGTAGGTCCTCCTTTCGCCCTCAGTACAGCAGCTATCCGACGTGGCATCGATTCAACATACACTGAGTGATCACTGAATTATGACCACCTACCTAATACTTTGTAGGTCCTCCTTTCGCCCTCAGTACAGCAGCTATCCGACGTGGCATCGATTCAACATACACTGAGTGATCACTGAATTATGACCACCTACCTAATACTTCGTAGGTCCTCCTTTCGCCCTCAGTACAGCAGCTATCCGACGTGGCATCGATTCAACATACACTGAGTGATCACTGAATTATGACCACCTACCTAATACTTTGTAGGTCCTCCTTTCGCCCTCAGTACAGCAGCTATCCGACGTGGCATCGATTCAACATACACTGAGTGATCACTGAATTATGACCACCTACCTAATACTTTGTAGGTCCTCCTTTCGCCCTCAGTACAGCAGCTATCCGACGTGGCATCGATTCAACATACACTGAGTGATCACTGAATTATGACCACCTACCTAATACTTTGTAGGTCCTCCTTTCGCCCTCAGTACAGCAGCTATCCGACGTGGCATCGATTCAACATACACTGAGTGATCACTGAATTATGACCACCTACCTAATACTTCGTAGGTCCTCCTTTCGCCCTCAGTACAGCAGCTATCCGACGTGGCGTCGATTCAACATACACTGAGTGATCACTGAATTATGACCACCTACCTAATACTTTGCAGGTCCTCCTTTCGCCCTCAGTACAGCAGCTATCCGACGTGGCATCGATTCAACATACACTGAGTGATCACTGAATTATGACCACCTACCTAATACTTTGTAGGTCCTCCTTTCGCCCTCAGTACAGCAGCTATCCGACGTGGCATCGATTCAACATACACTGAGTGATCACTGAATTATGACCACCTACCTAATACTTTGTAGGTCCTCCTTTCGCCCTCAGTACAGCAGCTATCCGACGTGGCATCGATTCAACATACACTGAGTGATCACTGAATTATGACCACCTACCTAATACTTTGTAGGTCCTCCTTTCGCCCTCAGTACAGCAGCTATCCGACGTGGCATCGATTCAACATACACTGAGTGATCACTGAATTATGACCACCTACCTAATACTTCGTAGGTCCTCCTTTCGCCCTCAGTACAGCAGCTATCCGACGTGGCATCGATTCAACATACACTGAGTGATCACTGAATTATGACCACCTACCTAATACTTTGTAGGTCCTCCTTTCGCCCTCAGTACAGCAGCTATCCGACGTGGCATCGATTCAACATACACTGAGTGATCACTGAATTATGACCACCTACCTAATACTTCGTAGGTCCTCCTTTCGCCCTCAGTACAGCAGCTATCCGACGTGGCATCGATTCAACATACACTGAGTGATCACTGAATTATGACCACCTACCTAATACTTCGTAGGTCCTCCTTTCGCCCTCAGTACAGCAGCTATCCGACGTGGCATCGATTCAACATACACTGAGTGATCACTGAATTATGACCACCTACCTAATACTTTGTAGGTCCTCCTTTCGCCCTCAGTACAGCAGCTATCCGACGTGGCATCGATTCAACATACACTGAGTGATCACTGAATTATGACCACCTACCTAATACTTTGTAGGTCCTCCTTTCGCCCTCAGTACAGCAGCTATCCGACGTGGCATCGATTCAACATACACTGAGTGATCACTGAATTATGACCACCTACCTAATACTTCGTAGGTCCTCCTTTCGCCCTCAGTACAGCAGCTATCCGACGTGGCATCGATTCAACATACACTGAGTGATCACTGAATTATGACCACCTACCTAATACTTTGTAGGTCCTCCTTTCGCCCTCAGTACAGCAGCTATCCGACGTGGCATCGATTCAACATACACTGAGTGATCACTGAATTATGACCACCTACCTAATACTTTGTAGGTCCTCCTTTCGCCCTCAGTACAGCAGCTATCCGACGTGGCATCGATTCAACATACACTGAGTGATCACTGAATTATGACCACCTACCTAATACTTCGTAGGTCCTCCTTTCGCCCTCAGTACAGCAGCTATCCGACGTGGCATCGATTCAACATACACTGAGTGATCACTGAATTATGACCACCTACCTAATACTTCGTAGGTCCTCCTTTCGCCCTCAGTACAGCAGCTATCCGACGTGGCATCGATTCAACATACACTGAGTGATCACTGAATTATGACCACCTACCTAATACTTCGTAGGTCCTCCTTTCGCCCTCAGTACAGCAGCTATCCGACGTGGCATCGATTCAACATACACTGAGTGATCACTGAATTATGACCACCTACCTAATACTTCGTAGGTCCTCCTTTCGCCCTCAGTACAGCAGCTATCCGACGTGGCATCGATTCAACATACACTGAGTGATCACTGAATTATGACCACCTACCTAATACTTCGTAGGTCCTCCTTTCGCCCTCAGTACAGCAGCTATCCGACGTGGCATCGATTCAACATACACTGAGTGATCACTGAATTATGACCACCTACCTAATACTTCGTAGGTCCTCCTTTCGCCCTCAGTACAGCAGCTATCCGACGTGGCATCGATTCAACATACACTGAGTGATCACTGAATTATGACCACCTACCTAATACTTCGTAGGTCCTCCTTTCGCCCTCAGTACAGCAGCTATCCGACGTGGCGTCGATTCAACATACACTGAGTGATCACTGAATTATGACCACCTACCTAATACTTCGTAGGTCCTCCTTTCGCCCTCAGTACAGCAGCTATCCGACGTGGCATCGATTCAACATACACTGAGTGATCACTGAATTATGACCACCTACCTAATACTTCGTAGGTCCTCCTTTCGCCCTCAGTACAGCAGCTATCCGACGTGGCATCGATTCAACATACACTGAGTGATCACTGAATTATGACCACCTACCTAATACTTCGTAGGTCCTCCTTTCGCCCTCAGTACAGCAGCTATCCGACGTGGCATCGATTCAACATACACTGAGTGATCACTGAATTATGACCACCTACCTAATACTTCGTAGGTCCTCCTTTCGCCCTCAGTACAGCAGCTATCCGACGTGGCGTCGATTCAACATACACTGAGTGATCACTGAATTATGACCACCTACCTAATACTTCGTAGGTCCTCCTTTCGCCCTCAGTACAGCAGCTATCCGACGTGGCATCGATTCAACATACACTGAGTGATCACTGAATTATGACCACCTACCTAATACTTCGTAGGTCCTCCTTTCGCCCTCAGTACAGCAGCTATCCGACGTGGCGTCGATTCAACATACACTGAGTGATCACTGAATTATGACCACCTACCTAATACTTCGTAGGTCCTCCTTTCGCCCTCAGTACAGCAGCTATCCGACGTGGCATCGATTCAACATACACTGAGTGATCACTGAATTATGACCACCTACCTAATACTTCGTAGGTCCTCCTTTCGCCCTCAGTACAGCAGCTATCCGACCTGGCATCGATTCAACATACACTGAGTGATCACTGAATTATGACCACCTACCTAATACTTCGTAGGTCCTCCTTTCGCCCTCAGTACAGCAGCTATCCGACGTGGCATCGATTCAACATACACTGAGTGATCACTGAATTATGACCACCTACCTAATACTTCGTAGGTCCTCCTTTAGCCCTCAGTACAGCAGCTATCCGACGTGGCATCGATTCAACATACACTGAGTGATCACTGAATTATGACCACCTACCTAATACTTCGTAGGTCCTCCTTTCGCCCTCAGTACAGCAGCTATCCGACGTGGCATCGATTCAACATACACTGAGTGATCACTGAATTATGACCACCTACCTAATACTTCGTAGGTCCTCCTTTCGCCCTCAGTACAGCAGCTATCCGACGTGGCGTCGATTCAACATACACTGAGTGATCACTGAATTATGACCACCTACCTAATACTTCGTAGGTCCTCCTTTCGCCCTCAGTACAGCAGCTATCCGACGTGGCGTCGATTCAACATACACTGAGTGATCACTGAATTATGACCACCTACCTAATACTTCGTAGGTCCTCCTTTCGCCCTCAGTACAGCAGCTATCCGACGTGGCATCGATTCAACATACACTGAGTGATCACTGAATTATGACCACCTACCTAATACTTCGTAGGTCCTCCTTTAGCCCTCAGTACAGCAGCTATCCGACGTGGCATCGATTCAACATACACTGAGTGATCACTGAATTATGACCACCTACCTAATACTTTGTAGGTCCTCCTTTCGCCCTCAGTACAGCAGCTATCCGACGTGGCATCGATTCAACATACACTGAGTGATCACTGAATTATGACCACCTACCTAATACTTCGTAGGTCCTCCTTTCGCCCTCAGTACAGCAGCTATCCGACGTGGCATCGATTCAACATACACTGAGTGATCACTGAATTATGACCACCTACCTAATACTTTGTAGGTCCTCCTTTCGCCCTCAGTACAGCAGCTATCCGACGTGGCATCGATTCAACATACACTGAGTGATCACTGAATTATGACCACCTACCTAATACTTCGTAGGTCCTCCTTTCGCCCTCAGTACAGCAGCTATCCGACGTGGCATCGATTCAACATACACTGAGTGATCACTGAATTATGACCACCTACCTAATACTTTGTAGGTCCTCCTTTCGCCCTCAGTACAGCAGCTATCCGACGTGGCATCGATTCAACATACACTGAGTGATCACTGAATTATGACCACCTACCTAATACTTCGTAGGTCCTCCTTTCGCCCTCAGTACAGCAGCTATCCGACGTGGCATCGATTCAACATACACTGAGTGATCACTGAATTATGACCACCTACCTAATACTTTCGTAGGTCCTCCTTTCGCCCTCAGTACAGCAGCTATCCGACGTGGCGTCGATTCAACATACACTGAGTGATCACTGAATTATGACCACCTACCTAATACTTCGTAGGTCCTCCTTTCGCCCTCAGTACAGCAGCTATCCGACGTGGCATCGATTCAACATACACTGAGTGATCACTGAATTATGACCACCTACCTAATACTTCGTAGGTCCTCCTTTCGCCCTCAGTACAGCAGCTATCCGACGTGGCATCGATTCAACATACACTGAGTGATCACTGAATTATGACCACCTACCTAATACTTCGTAGGTCCTCCTTTCGCCCTCAGTACAGCAGCTATCCGACGTGGCATCGATTCAACATACACTGAGTGATCACTGAATTATGACCACCTACCTAATACTTCGTAGGTCCTCCTTTCGCCCTCAGTACAGCAGCTATCCGACGTGGCATCGATTCAACATACACTGAGTGATCACTGAATTATGACCACCTACCTAATACTTTGTAGGTCCTCCTTTCGCCCTCAGTACAGCAGCTATCCGACGTGGCATCGATTCAACATACACTGAGTGATCACTGAATTATGACCACCTACCTAATACTTCGTAGGTCCTCCTTTCGCCCTCAGTACAGCAGCTATCCGACGTGGCGTCGATTCAACATACACTGAGTGATCACTGAATTATGACCACCTACCTAATACTTCGTAGGTCCTCCTTTCGCCCTCAGTACAGCAGCTATCCGACGTGGCATCGATTCAACATACACTGAGTGATCACTGAATTATGACCACCTACCTAATACTTCGTAGGTCCTCCTTTCGCCCTCAGTACAGCAGCTATCCGACGTGGCATCGATTCAACATACACTGAGTGATCACTGAATTATGACCACCTACCTAATACTTTGTAGGTCCTCCTTTCGCCCTCAGTACAGCAGCTATCCGACGTGGCATCGATTCAACATACACTGAGTGATCACTGAATTATGACCACCTACCTAATACTTCGTAGGTCCTCCTTTCGCCCTCAGTACAGCAGCTATCCGACGTGGCATCGATTCAACATACACTGAGTGATCACTGAATTATGACCACCTACCTAATACTTTGTAGGTCCTCCTTTCGCCCTCAGTACAGCAGCTATCCGACGTGGCATCGATTCAACATACACTGAGTGATCACTGAATTATGACCACCTACCTAATACTTCGTAGGTCCTCCTTTCGCCCTCAGTACAGCAGCTATCCGACGTGGCATCGATTCAACATACACTGAGTGATCACTGAATTATGACCACCTACCTAATACTTTGTAGGTCCTCCTTTCGCCCTCAGTACAGCAGCTATCCGACGTGGCATCGATTCAACATACACTGAGTGATCACTGAATTATGACCACCTACCTAATACTTCGTAGGTCCTCCTTTCGCCCTCAGTACAGCAGCTATCCGACGTGGCATCGATTCAACATACACTGAGTGATCACTGAATTATGACCACCTACCTAATACTTCGTAGGTCCTCCTTTCGCCCTCAGTACAGCAGCTATCCGACGTGGCATCGATTCAACATACACTGAGTGATCACTGAATTATGACCACCTACCTAATACTTCGTAGGTCCTCCTTTCGCCCTCAGTACAGCAGCTATCCGACGTGGCATCGATTCAACATACACTGAGTGATCACTGAATTATGACCACCTACCTAATACTTCGTAGGTCCTCCTTTCGCCCTCAGTACAGCAGCTATCCGACGTGGCATCGATTCAACATACACTGAGTGATCACTGAATTATGACCACCTACCTAATACTTCGTAGGTCCTCCTTTCGCCCTCAGTACAGCAGCTATCCGACGTGGCATCGATTCAACATACACTGAGTGATCACTGAATTATGACCACCTACCTAATACTTCGTAGGTCCTCCTTTCGCCCTCAGTACAGCAGCTATCCGACGTGGCATCGATTCAACATACACTGAGTGATCACTGAATTATGACCACCTACCTAATACTTCGTAGGTCCTCCTTTCGCCCTCAGTACAGCAGCTATCCGACGTGGCGTCGATTCAACATACACTGAGTGATCACTGAATTATGACCACCTACCTAATACTTTCGTAGGTCCTCCTTTCGCCCTCAGTACAGCAGCTATCCGACGTGGCATCGATTCAACATACACTGAGTGATCACTGAATTATGACCACCTACCTAATACTTCGTAGGTCCTCCTTTCGCCCTCAGTACAGCAGCTATCCGACGTGGCATCGATTCAACATACACTGAGTGATCACTGAATTATGACCACCTACCTAATACTTCGTAGGTCCTCCTTTCGCCCTCAGTACAGCAGCTATCCGACGTGGCATCGATTCAACATACACTGAGTGATCACTGAATTATGACCACCTACCTAATACTTCGTAGGTCCTCCTTTCGCCCTCAGTACAGCAGCTATCCGACGTGGCATCGATTCAACATACACTGAGTGATCACTGAATTATGACCACCTACCTAATACTTCGTAGGTCCTCCTTTCGCCCTCAGTACAGCAGCTATCCGACGTGGCATCGATTCAACATACACTGAGTGATCACTGAATTATGACCACCTACCTAATACTTCGTAGGTCCTCCTTTCGCCCTCAGTACAGCAGCTATCCGACGTGGCATCGATTCAACATACACTGAGTGATCACTGAATTATGACCACCTACCTAATACTTCGTAGGTCCTCCTTTCGCCCTCAGTACAGCAGCTATCCGACGTGGCATCGATTCAACATACACTGAGTGATCACTGAATTATGACCACCTACCTAATACTTCGTAGGTCCTCCTTTCGCCCTCAGTACAGCAGCTATCCGACGTGGCATCGATTCAACATACACTGAGTGATCACTGAATTATGACCACCTACCTAATACTTTGTAGGTCCTCCTTTCGCCCTCAGTACAGCAGCTATCCGACGTGGCATCGATTCAACATACACTGAGTGATCACTGAATTATGACCACCTACCTAATACTTTGTAGGTCCTCCTTTCGCCCTCAGTACAGCAGCTATCCGACGTGGCATCGATTCAACATACACTGAGTGATCACTGAATTATGACCACCTACCTAATACTTTGTAGGTCCTCCTTTCGCCCTCAGTACAGCAGCTATCCGACGTGGCATCGATTCAACATACACTGAGTGATCACTGAATTATGACCACCTACCTAATACTTCGTAGGTCCTCCTTTCGCCCTCAGTACAGCAGCTATCCGACGTGGCATCGATTCAACATACACTGAGTGATCACTGAATTATGACCACCTACCTAATACTTTGTAGGTCCTCCTTTCGCCCTCAGTACAGCAGCTATCCGACGTGGCATCGATTCAACATACACTGAGTGATCACTGAATTATGACCACCTACCTAATACTTCGTAGGTCCTCCTTTCGCCCTCAGTACAGCAGCTATCCGACGTGGCATCGATTCAACATACACTGAGTGATCACTGAATTATGACCACCTACCTAATACTTCGTAGGTCCTCCTTTCGCCCTCAGTACAGCAGCTATCCGACGTGGCATCGATTCAACATACACTGAGTGATCACTGAATTATGACCACCTACCTAATACTTTGTAGGTCCTCCTTTCGCCCTCAGTACAGCAGCTATCCGACGTGGCATCGATTCAACATACACTGAGTGATCACTGAATTATGACCACCTACCTAATACTTCGTAGGTCCTCCTTTCGCCCTCAGTACAGCAGCTATCCGACGTGGCATCGATTCAACATACACTGAGTGATCACTGAATTATGACCACCTACCTAATACTTTGTAGGTCCTCCTTTCGCCCTCAGTACAGCAGCTATCCGACGTGGCATCGATTCAACATACACTGAGTGATCACTGAATTATGACCACCTACCTAATACTTCGTAGGTCCTCCTTTCGCCCTCAGTACAGCAGCTATCCGACGTGGCATCGATTCAACATACACTGAGTGATCACTGAATTATGACCACCTACCTAATACTTCGTAGGTCCTCCTTTCGCCCTCAGTACAGCAGCTATCCGACGTGGCATCGATTCAACATACACTGAGTGATCACTGAATTATGACCACCTACCTAATACTTTGTAGGTCCTCCTTTCGCCCTCAGTACAGCAGCTATCCGACGTGGCATCGATTCAACATACACTGAGTGATCACTGAATTATGACCACCTACCTAATACTTTGTAGGTCCTCCTTTCGCCCTCAGTACAGCAGCTATCCGACGTGGCATCGATTCAACATACACTGAGTGATCACTGAATTATGACCACCTACCTAATACTTCGTAGGTCCTCCTTTCGCCCTCAGTACAGCAGCTATCCGACGTGGCATCGATTCAACATACACTGAGTGATCACTGAATTATGACCACCTACCTAATACTTCGTAGGTCCTCCTTTCGCCCTCAGTACAGCAGCTATCCGACGTGGCATCGATTCAACATACACTGAGTGATCACTGAATTATGACCACCTACCTAATACTTTGTAGGTCCTCCTTTCGCCCTCAGTACAGCAGCTATCCGACGTGGCATCGATTCAACATACACTGAGTGATCACTGAATTATGACCACCTACCTAATACTTCGTAGGTCCTCCTTTCGCCCTCAGTACAGCAGCTATCCGACGTGGCATCGATTCAACATACACTGAGTGATCACTGAATTATGACCACCTACCTAATACTTTGTAGGTCCTCCTTTCGCCCTCAGTACAGCAGCTATCCGACGTGGCATCGATTCAACATACACTGAGTGATCACTGAATTATGACCACCTACCTAATACTTTGTAGGTCCTCCTTTCGCCCTCAGTACAGCAGCTATCCGACGTGGCATCGATTCAACATACACTGAGTGATCACTGAATTATGACCACCTACCTAATACTTCGTAGGTCCTCCTTTCGCCCTCAGTACAGCAGCTATCCGACGTGGCATCGATTCAACATACACTGAGTGATCACTGAATTATGACCACCTACCTAATACTTTGTAGGTCCTCCTTTCGCCCTCAGTACAGCAGCTATCCGACGTGGCATCGATTCAACATACACTGAGTGATCACTGAATTATGACCACCTACCTAATACTTTGTAGGTCCTCCTTTCGCCCTCAGTACAGCAGCTATCCGACGTGGCATCGATTCAACATACACTGAGTGATCACTGAATTATGACCACCTACCTAATACTTTGTAGGTCCTCCTTTCGCCCTCAGTACAGCAGCTATCCGACGTGGCATCGATTCAACATACACTGAGTGATCACTGAATTATGACCACCTACCTAATACTTCGTAGGTCCTCCTTTCGCCCTCAGTACAGCAGCTATCCGACGTGGCATCGATTCAACATACACTGAGTGATCACTGAATTATGACCACCTACCTAATACTTCGTAGGTCCTCCTTTCGCCCTCAGTACAGCAGCTATCCGACGTGGCATCGATTCAACATACACTGAGTGATCACTGAATTATGACCACCTACCTAATACTTTGTAGGTCCTCCTTTCGCCCTCAGTACAGCAGCTATCCGACGTGGCATCGATTCAACATACACTGAGTGATCACTGAATTATGACCACCTACCTAATACTTTGTAGGTCCTCCTTTCGCCCTCAGTACAGCAGCTATCCGACGTGGCATCGATTCAACATACACTGAGTGATCACTGAATTATGACCACCTACCTAATACTTTGTAGGTCCTCCTTTCGCCCTCAGTACAGCAGCTATCCGACGTGGCATCGATTCAACATACACTGAGTGATCACTGAATTATGACCACCTACCTAATACTTCGTAGGTCCTCCTTTCGCCCTCAGTACAGCAGCTATCCGACGTGGCATCGATTCAACATACACTGAGTGATCACTGAATTATGACCACCTACCTAATACTTCGTAGGTCCTCCTTTCGCCCTCAGTACAGCAGCTATCCGACGTGGCATCGATTCAACATACACTGAGTGATCACTGAATTATGACCACCTACCTAATACTTTGTAGGTCCTCCTTTCGCCCTCAGTACAGCAGCTATCCGACGTGGCATCGATTCAACATACACTGAGTGATCACTGAATTATGACCACCTACCTAATACTTTGTAGGTCCTCCTTTCGCCCTCAGTACAGCAGCTATCCGACGTGGCATCGATTCAACATACACTGAGTGATCACTGAATTATGACCACCTACCTAATACTTTGTAGGTCCTCCTTTCGCCCTCAGTACAGCAGCTATCCGACGTGGCATCGATTCAACATACACTGAGTGATCACTGAATTATGACCACCTACCTAATACTTTGTAGGTCCTCCTTTCGCCCTCAGTACAGCAGCTATCCGACGTGGCATCGATTCAACATACACTGAGTGATCACTGAATTATGACCACCTACCTAATACTTTGTAGGTCCTCCTTTCGCCCTCAGTACAGCAGCTATCCGACGTGGCATCGATTCAACATACACTGAGTGATCACTGAATTATGACCACCTACCTAATACTTTGTAGGTCCTCCTTTCGCCCTCAGTACAGCAGCTATCCGACGTGGCATCGATTCAACATACACTGAGTGATCACTGAATTATGACCACCTACCTAATACTTTGTAGGTCCTCCTTTCGCCCTCAGTACAGCAGCTATCCGACGTGGCATCGATTCAACATACACTGAGTGATCACTGAATTATGACCACCTACCTAATACTTTGTAGGTCCTCCTTTCGCCCTCAGTACAGCAGCTATCCGACGTGGCATCGATTCAACATACACTGAGTGATCACTGAATTATGACCACCTACCTAATACTTCGTAGGTCCTCCTTTCGCCCTCAGTACAGCAGCTATCCGACGTGGCATCGATTCAACATACACTGAGTGATCACTGAATTATGACCACCTACCTAATACTTTGTAGGTCCTCCTTTCGCCCTCAGTACAGCAGCTATCCGACGTGGCATCGATTCAACATACACTGAGTGATCACTGAATTATGACCACCTACCTAATACTTCGTAGGTCCTCCTTTCGCCCTCAGTACAGCAGCTATCCGACGTGGCATCGATTCAACATACACTGAGTGATCACTGAATTATGACCACCTACCTAATACTTCGTAGGTCCTCCTTTCGCCCTCAGTACAGCAGCTATCCGACGTGGCATCGATTCAACATACACTGAGTGATCACTGAATTATGACCACCTACCTAATACTTTGTAGGTCCTCCTTTCGCCCTCAGTACAGCAGCTATCCGACGTGGCATCGATTCAACATACACTGAGTTATCACTGAATTATGACCACCTACCTAATACTTTGTAGGTCCTCCTTTCGCCCTCAGTACAGCAGCTATCCGACGTGGCATCGATTCAACATACACTGAGTGATCACTGAATTATGACCACCTACCTAATACTTTGTAGGTCCTCCTTTCGCCCTCAGTACAGCAGCTATCCGACGTGGCATCGATTCAACATACACTGAGTGATCACTGAATTATGACCACCTACCTAATACTTTGTAGGTCCTCCTTTCGCCCTCAGTACAGCAGCTATCCGACGTGGCATCGATTCAACATACACTGAGTGATCACTGAATTATGACCACCTACCTAATACTTTGTAGGTCCTCCTTTCGCCCTCAGTACAGCAGCTATCCGACGTGGCATCGATTCAACATACACTGAGTGATCACTGAATTATGACCACCTACCTAATACTTTGTAGGTCCTCCTTTCGCCCTCAGTACAGCAGCTATCCGACGTGGCATCGATTCAACATACACTGAGTGATCACTGAATTATGACCACCTACCTAATACTTTGTAGGTCCTCCTTTCGCCCTCAGTACAGCAGCTATCCGACGTGGCATCGATTCAACATACACTGAGTGATCACTGAATTATGACCACCTACCTAATACTTTGTAGGTCCTCCTTTCGCCCTCAGTACAGCAGCTATCCGACGTGGCATCGATTCAACATACACTGAGTGATCACTGAATTATGACCACCTACCTAATACTTTGTAGGTCCTCCTTTCGCCCTCAGTACAGCAGCTATCCGACGTGGCATCGATTCAACATACACTGAGTGATCACTGAATTATGACCACCTACCTAATACTTTGTAGGTCCTCCTTTCGCCCTCAGTACAGCAGCTATCCGACGTGGCATCGATTCAACATACACTGAGTGATCACTGAATTATGACCACCTACCTAATACTTCGTAGGTCCTCCTTTCGCCCTCAGTACAGCAGCTATCCGACGTGGCATCGATTCAACATACACTGAGTGATCACTGAATTATGACCACCTACCTAATACTTCGTAGGTCCTCCTTTCGCCCTCAGTACAGCAGCTATCCGACGTGGCATCGATTCAACATACACTGAGTGATCACTGAATTATGACCACCTACCTAATACTTTGTAGGTCCTCCTTTCGCCCTCAGTACAGCAGCTATCCGACGTGGCATCGATTCAACATACACTGAGTGATCACTGAATTATGACCACCTACCTAATACTTTGTAGGTCCTCCTTTCGCCCTCAGTACAGCAGCTATCCGACGTGGCATCGATTCAACATACACTGAGTGATCACTGAATTATGACCACCTACCTAATACTTTGTAGGTCCTCCTTTCGCCCTCAGTACAGCAGCTATCCGACGTGGCATCGATTCAACATACACTGAGTGATCACTGAATTATGACCACCTACCTAATACTTTGTAGGTCCTCCTTTCGCCCTCAGTACAGCAGCTATCCGACGTGGCATCGATTCAACATACACTGAGTGATCACTGAATTATGACCACCTACCTAATACTTTGTAGGTCCTCCTTTCGCCCTCAGTACAGCAGCTATCCGACGTGGCATCGATTCAACATACACTGAGTGATCACTGAATTATGACCACCTACCTAATACTTTGTAGGTCCTCCTTTCGCCCTCAGTACAGCAGCTATCCGACGTGGCATCGATTCAACATACACTGAGTTATCACTGAATTATGACCACCTACCTAATACTTTGTAGGTCCTCTTTTCGCCCTCAGTACAGCAGCTATCCGACGTGGCATCGATTCAACATACACTGAGTGATCACTGAATTATGACCACCTACCTAATACTTTGTAGGTCCTCCTTTCGCCCTCAGTACAGCAGCTATCCGACGTGGCATCGATTCAACATACACTGAGTGATCACTGAATTATGACCACCTACCTAATACTTTGTAGGTCCTCCTTTCGCCCTCAGTACAGCAGCTATCCGACGTGGCATCGATTCAACATACACTGAGTGATCACTGAATTATGACCACCTACCTAATACTTTGTAGGTCCTCCTTTCGCCCTCAGTACAGCAGCTATCCGACGTGGCATCGATTCAACATACACTGAGTGATCACTGAATTATGACCACCTACCTAATACTTTGTAGGTCCTCTTTTCGCCCTCAGTACAGCAGCTATCCGACGTGGCATCGATTCAACATACACTGAGTGATCACTGAATTATGACCACCTACCTAATACTTTGTAGGTCCTCCTTTCGCCCTCAGTACAGCAGCTATCCGACGTGGCATCGATTCAACATACACTGAGTTATCACTGAATTATGACCACCTACCTAATACTTTGTAGGTCCTCTTTTCGCCCTCAGTACAGCAGCTATCCGACGTGGCATCGATTCAACATACACTGAGTGATCACTGAATTATGACCACCTACCTAATACTTTGTAGGTCCTCCTTTCGCCCTCAGTACAGCAGCTATCCGACGTGGCATCGATTCAACATACACTGAGTTATCACTGAATTATGACCACCTACCTAATACTTTGTAGGTCCTCCTTTCGCCCTCAGTACAGCAGCTATCCGACGTGGCATCGATTCAACATACACTGAGTTATCACTGAATTATGACCACCTACCTAATACTTTGTAGGTCCTCCTTTCGCCCTCAGTACAGCAGCTATCCGACGTGGCATCGATTCAACATACACTGAGTGATCACTGAATTATGACCACCTACCTAATACTTTGTAGGTCCTCCTTTCGCCCTCAGTACAGCAGCTATCTGACGTGGCATCGATTCAACATACACTGAGTGATCACTGAATTATGACCACCTACCTAATACTTTGTAGGTCCTCCTTTCGCCCTCAGTACAGCAGCTATCCGACGTGGCATCGATTCAACATACACTGAGTGATCACTGAATTATGACCACCTACCTAATACTTCGTAGGTCCTCCTTTCGCCCTCAGTACAGCAGCTATCCGACGTGGCATCGATTCAACATACACTGAGTGATCACTGAATTATGACCACCTACCTAATACTTTGTAGGTCCTCCTTTCGCCCTCAGTACAGCAGCTATCCGACGTGGCATCGATTCAACATACACTGAGTGATCACTGAATTATGACCACCTACCTAATACTTTGTAGGTCCTCCTTTCGCCCTCAGTACAGCAGCTATCCGACGTGGCATCGATTCAACATACACTGAGTGATCACTGAATTATGACCACCTACCTAATACTTTGTAGGTCCTCCTTTCGCCCTCAGTACAGCAGCTATCCGACGTGGCATCGATTCAACATACACTGAGTGATCACTGAATTATGACCACCTACCTAATACTTTGTAGGTCCTCCTTTCGCCCTCAGTACAGCAGCTATCCGACGTGGCATCGATTCAACATACACTGAGTTATCACTGAATTATGACCACCTACCTAATACTTTGTAGGTCCTCTTTTCGCCCTCAGTACAGCAGCTATCCGACGTGGCATCGATTCAACATACACGTTGATCACTGATTTATGACCACTTACCTAATACTTTGTAGGTCCTCCTTTCGCCCTCAGTACAGCAGCTATCCGACGTGGCATCGATTCAACATACACTGAGTGATCACTGAATTATGACCACCTACCTAATACTTTGTAGGTCCTCCTTTCGCCCTCAGTACAGCAGCTATCCGACGTGGCATCGATTCAACATACACTGAGTGATCACTGAATTATGACCACCTACCTAATACTTTGTAGGTCCTCTTTTCGCCCTCAGTACAGCAGCTATCCGACGTGGCATCGATTCAACATACACTGAGTGATCACTGAATTATGACCACCTACCTAATACTTTGTAGGTCCTCCTTTCGCCCTCAGTACAGCAGCTATCCGACGTGGCATCGATTCAACATACACTGAGTGATCACTGAATTATGACCACCTACCTAATACTTTGTAGGTCCTCTTTTCGCCCTCAGTACAGCAGCTATCCGACGTGGCATCGATTCAACATACACTGAGTTATCACTGAATTATGACCACCTACCTAATACTTTGTAGGTCCTCTTTTCGCCCTCAGTACAGCAGCTATCCGACGTGGCATCGATTCAACATACACTGAGTTATCACTGAATTATGACCACCTACCTAATACTTTGTAGGTCCTCCTTTCGCCCTCAGTACAGCAGCTATCCGACGTGGCATCGATTCAACATACACTGAGTTATCACTGAATTATGACCACCTACCTAATACTTTGTAGGTCCTCCTTTCGCCCTCAGTACAGCAGCTATCCGACGTGGCATCGATTCAACATACACTGAGTTATCACTGAATTATGACCACCTACCTAATACTTTCGTAGGTCCTCCTTTCGCCCTCAGTACAGCAGCTATCCGACGTGGCATCGATTCAACATACACTGAGTGATCACTGAATTATGACCACCTACCTAATACTTTGTAGGTCCTCTTTTCGCCCTCAGTACAGCAGCTATCCGACGTGGCATCGATTCAACATACACTGAGTGATCACTGAATTATGACCACCTACCTAATACTTTGTAGGTCCTCCTTTCGCCCTCAGTACAGCAGCTATCTGACGTGGCATCGATTCAACATACACTGAGTGATCACTGAATTATGACCACCTACCTAATACTTTGTAGGTCCTCCTTTCGCCCTCAGTACAGCAGCTATCCGACGTGGCATCGATTCAACATACACTGAGTGATCACTGAATTATGACCACCTACCTAATACTTTGTAGGTCCTCTTTTCGCCCTCAGTACAGCAGCTATCCGACGTGGCATCGATTCAACATACACTGAGTTATCACTGAATTATGACCACCTACCTAATACTTTGTAGGTCCCTCTTTTCGCCCTCAGTACAGCAGCTATCCGACGTGGCATCGATTCAACATACACTGAGTTATCACTGAATTATGACCACCTACCTAATACTTTGTAGGTCCTCCTTTCGCCCTCAGTACAGCAGCTATCTGACGTGGCATCGATTCAACATACACTGAGTGATCACTGAATTATGACCACCTACCTAATACTTTGTAGGTCCTCTTTTCGCCCTCAGTACAGCAGCTATCCGACGTGGCATCGATTCAACATACACTGAGTTATCACTGAATTATGACCACCTACCTAATACTTTGTAGGTCCTCCTTTCGCCCTCAGTACAGCAGCTATCCGACGTGGCATCGATTCAACATACACTGAGTTGATCACTGAATTATGACCACCTACCTAATACTTCGTAGGTCCTCCTTTCGCCCTCAGTACAGCAGCTATCTGACGTGGCATCGATTCAACATACACTGAGTTATCACTGAATTATGACCACCTACCTAATACTTTGTAGGTCCTCTTTTCGCCCTCAGTACAGCAGCTATCCGACGTGGCATCGATTCAACATACACTGAGTGATCACTGAATTATGACCACCTACCTAATACTTTGTAGGTCCTCTTTTCGCCCTCAGTACAGCAGCTATCCGACGTGGCATCGATTCAACATACACTGAGTGATCACTGAATTATGACCACCTACCTAATACTTTGTAGGTCCTCCTTTCGCCCTCAGTACAGCAGCTATCCGACGTGGCATCGATTCAACATACACTGAGTGATCACTGAATTATGACCACCTACCTAATACTTTGTAGGTCCTCTTTTCGCCCTCAGTACAGCAGCTATCCGACGTGGCATCGATTCAACATACACTGAGTGATCACTGAATTATGACCACCTACCTAATACTTTGTAGGTCCTCCTTTCGCCCTCAGTACAGCAGCTATCCGACGTGGCATCGATTCAACATACACTGAGTGATCACTGAATTATGACCACCTACCTAATACCTGTAGGTCCTCCTTTCGCCCTCAGTACAGCAGCTATCCGACGTGGCATCGATTCAACATACACTGAGTGATCACTGAATTATGACCACCTACCTAATACTTCGTAGGTCCTCCTTTCGCCCTCAGTACAGCAGCTATCCGACGTGGCATCGATTCAACATACACTGAGTGATCACTGAATTATGACCACCTACCTAATACTTTGTAGGTCCTCCTTTCGCCCTCAGTACAGCAGCTATCCGACGTGGCATCGATTCAACATACACTGAGAGTTATCACTGAATTATGACCACCTACCTAATACTTTGTAGGTCCTCTTTTCGCCCTCAGTACAGCAGCTATCCGACGTGGCATCGATTCAACATACACTGAGTTATCACTGAATTATGACCACCTACCTAATACTTTGTAGGTCCTCTTTTCGCCCTCAGTACAGCAGCTATCCGACGGGGCATCGATATAACATACACTGAGTTATCACTGAATTATGACCACCTTACCTATACTTTTTCTGGTCCTCCTTTTTTGCCCTCAGTACAGCAGCTATCCGACGTGGCATCGATTCAACATACACTGAGTGATCACTGAATTATGACCACCTACCTAATACTTTGTAGGTCCTCCTTTCGCCCTCAGTACAGCAGCTATCCGACGTGGCATCGATTCAACATACACTGAGTGATCACTGAATTATGACCACCTACCTAATACTTTGTAGGTCCTCCTTTCGCCCTCAGTACAGCAGCTATCCGACGTGGCATCGATTCAACATACACTGAGTTATCACTGAATTATGACCACCTACCTAATACTTTGTAGGTCCTCTTTTCGCCCTCAGTACAGCAGCTATCCGACGTGGCATCGATTCAACATACACTGAGTGATCACTGAATTATGACCACCTACCTAATACTTTGTAGGTCCTCCTTTCGCCCTCAGTACAGCAGCTATCCGACGTGGCATCGATTCAACATACACTGAGTGATCACTGAATTATGACCACCTACCTAATACTTTGTAGGTCCTCCTTTCGCCCTCAGTACAGCAGCTATCCGACGTGGCATCGATTCAACATACACTGAGTGATCACTGAATTATGACCACCTACCTAATACTTTGTAGGTCCTCCTTTCGCCCTCAGTACAGCAGCTATCCGACGTGGCATCGATTCAACATACACTGAGTTATCACTGAGTGATCACTGAATTATGACCACCTACCTAATACTTCGTAGGTCCTCCTTTCGCCCTCAGTACAGCAGCTATCCGACGTGGCATCGATTCAACATACACTGAGTTATCACTGAATTATGACCACCTACCTAATACTTTGTAGGTCCTCTTTTCGCCCTCAGTACAGCAGCTATCCTGACGTGGCATCGATTCAACATACACTGAGTGATCACTGAATTATGACCACCTACCTAATACTTTGTAGGTCCTCTTTTCGCCCTCAGTACAGCAGCTATCCGACGTGGCATCGATTCAACATACACTGAGTGATCACTGAATTATGACCACCTACCTAATACTTTGTAGGTCCTCCTTTCGCCCTCAGTACAGCAGCTATCCGACGTGGCATCGATTCAACATACACTGAGTGATCACTGAATTATGACCACCTACCTAATACTTTGTAGGTCCTCCTTTTCGCCCTCAGTACAGCAGCTATCCGACGTGGCATCGATTCAACATACACTGAGTGATCACTGAATTATGACCACCTACCTAATACTTTGTAGGTCCTCCTTTCGCCCTCAGTACAGCAGCTATCCGACGTGGCATCGATTCAACATACACTGAGTGATCACTGAATTATGACCACCTACCTAATACTTTGTAGGTCCTCTTTTCGCCCTCAGTACAGCAGCTATCCGACGTGGCATCGATTCAACATACACTGAGTGATCACTGAATTATGACCACCTACCTAATACTTCGTAGGTCCTCCTTTCGCCCTCAGTACAGCAGCTATCCGACGTGGCATCGATTCAACATACACTGAGTGATCACTGAATTATGACCACCTACCTAATACTTTGTAGGTCCTCCTTTCGCCCTCAGTACAGCAGCTATCCGACGTGGCATCGATTCAACATACACTGAGTGATCACTGAATTATGACCACCTACCTAATACTTTGTAGGTCCTCCTTTCGCCCTCAGTACAGCAGCTATCCGACGTGGCATCGATTCAACATACACTGAGTGATCACTGAATTATGACCACCTACCTAATATTTTGTAGGTCCCTCCTTTCGCCCTCAGTACAGCAGCTATCCGACGTGGCATCGATTCAACATACACTGAGTGATCACTGAATTATGACCACCTACCTAATACTTCGTAGGTCCACCTTTCGCCCTCAGTACAGCAGCTATCCGACCTGGCGTCGATTCAACATACACTGAGTGATCACTGAATTATGACCACCTACCTAATACTTTGCAGGTCCCCCTTTCGCCCTCAGTACAGCAGCTATCCGACGTGGCATCGATTCAACATACACTGAGTGATCACTGAATTATGACCACCTACCTAATACTTTGTAGGTCCTCCTTTCGCCCTCAGTACAGCAGCTATCCGACGTGGCATCGATTCAACATACACTGAGTGATCACTGAATTATGACCACCTACCAAATACTTTGTAGGTCCTCCTTTCGCCCTCAGTACAGCAGCTATCCGACGTGGCATCGATTCAACATACACTGAGTGATCACTGAATTATGACCACCTACCTAATACTTTGTAGGTCCTCCTTTCGCCCTCAGTACAGCAGCTATCCGACGTGGCATCGATTCAACATACACTGAGTGATCACTGAATTATGACCACCTACCTAATACTTCGTAGGTCCTCCTTTAGCCCTCAGTACAGCAGCTATCCGACGTGGCATCGATTCAACATACACTGAGTGATCACTGAATTATGACCACCTACCTAATACTTTGTAGGTCCTCCTTTCGCCCTCAGTACAGCAGCTATCCGACGTGGCATCGATTCAACATACACTGAGTGATCACTGAATTATGACCACCTACCTAATACTTCGTAGGTCCACCTTTCGCCCTCAGTACAGCAGCTATCCGACCGTGGCATCGATTCAACATACACTGAGTGATCACTGAATTATGACCACCTACCTAATACTTCGTAGGTCCTCCTTTCGCCCTCAGTACAGCAGCTATCCTACGTGGCATCGATTCAACATACACTGAGTGATCACTGAATTATGACCACCTACCTAATACTTCGTAGGTCCTCCTTTCGCCCTCAGTACAGCAGCTATCCGACGTGGCATCGATTCAACATACACTGAGTGATCACTGAATTATGACCACCTACCTAATACTTCGTAGGTCCTCCTTTCGCCCTCAGTACAGCAGCTATCCGACGTGGCATCGATTCAACATACACTGAGTGATCACTGAATTATGACCACCTACCTAATACTTTGTAGGTCCTCCTTTCGCCCTCAGTACAGCAGCCATCCGACGTGGCATCGATTCAACATACACTGAGTGATCACTGAATTATGACCACCTTACCTAATACTTCGTAGGTCCTCCTTTAGCCCTCAGTACAGCAGCTATCCGACCTGGCATCGATTCAACATACACTGAGTGATCACTGAATTATGACCACCTACCTAATACTTTGTAGGTCCTCCTTTCGCCCTCAGTACAGCAGCTATCCGACGTGGCATCGATTCAACATACACTGAGTGATCACTGAATTATGACCACTTACCTAATACTTCGTAGGTCCACCTTTAGCCCTCAGTACAGCAGCTATCCGACCTGGCATCGATTCAACATACACTGAGTGATCACTGAATTATGACCACCTACCTAATACTTTGTAGGTCCTCCTTTCGCCCTCAGTACAGCAGCTATCCGACGTGGCATCGATTCAACATACACTGAGTGATCACTGAATTATGACCACCTACCTAATACTTCGTAGGTCCTCCTTTCGCCCTCAGTACAGCAGCTATCCGACGTGGCATCGATTCAACATACACTGAGTGATCACTGAATTATGACCACCTACCTAATACTTTGTAGGTCCTCCTTTCGCCCTCAGTACAGCAGCTATCCGACGTGGCATCGATTCAACATACACTGAGTGATCACTGAATTATGACCACCTACCTAATACTTTGTAGGTCCTCCTTTCGCCCTCAGTACAGCAGCTATCCGACGTGGCATCGATTCAACATACACTGAGTGATCACTGAATTATGACCACCTACCTAATACTTTGTAGGTCCTCCTTTCGCCCTCAGTACAGCAGCTATCCGACGTGGCATCGATTCAACATACACTGAGTGATCACTGAATTATGACCACCTACCTAATACTTTGTAGGTCCTCCTTTCGCCCTCAGTACAGCAGCTATCCGACGTGGCATCGATTCAACATACACTGAGTGATCACTGAATTATGACCACCTACCTAATACTTTGTAGGTCCTCCTTTCGCCCTCAGTACAGCAGCTATCCGACGTGGCATCGATTCAACATACACTGAGTGATCACTGAATTATGACCACCTACCTAATACTTTGTAGGTCCTCCTTTCGCCCTCAGTACAGCAGCTATCCGACGTGGCATCGATTCAACATACACTGAGTGATCACTGAATTATGACCACCTACCTAATACTTTGTAGGTCCTCCTTTCGCCCTCAGTACAGCAGCTATCCGACGTGGCATCGATTCAACATACACTGAGTGATCACTGAATTATGACCACCTACCTAATACTTTGTAGGTCCTCTTTTCGCCCTCAGTACAGCAGCTATCCGACGTGGCATCGATATCAACATACACTGAGTGATCACTGAATTATGACCACCTACCTAATACTTCGTAGGTCCTCCTTTAGCCCTCAGTACAGCAGCTATCCGACGTGGCATCGATTCAACATACACTGAGTGATCACTGAATTATGACCACCTACCTAATACTTTGTAGGTCCTCCTTTCGCCCTCAGTACAGCAGCCATCCGACGTGGCATCGATTCAACATACACTGAGTGATCACTGAATTATGACCACCTACCTAATACTTTGTAGGTCCTCCTTTCGCCCTCAGTACAGCAGCTATCCGACGTGGCATCGATTCAACATACACTGAGTGATCACTGAATTATGACCACCTACCTAATACTTTGTAGGTCCTCCTTTCGCCCTCAGTACAGCAGCTATCCGACGTGGCATCGATTCAACATACACTGAGTGATCACTGAATTATGACCACCTACCTAATACTTTGTAGGTCCTCCTTTCGCCCTCAGTACAGCAGCTATCCGACGTGGCATCGATTCAACATACACTGAGTGATCACTGAATTATGACCACCTACCTAATACTTTGTAGGTCCTCCTTTCGCCCTCAGTACAGCAGCTATCCGACGTGGCATCGATTCAACATACACTGAGTGATCACTGAATTATGACCACCTACCTAATACTTCGTAGGTCCACCTTTAGCCCTTAGTACAGCAGCTATCCGACGTGGCGTCGATTCAACATACACTGAGTGATCACTGAATTATGACCACCTACCTAATACTTCGTAGGTCCTCCTTTCGCCCTCAGTACAGCAGCTATCCGACGTGGCATCGATTCAACATACACTGAGTGATCACTGAATTATGACCACCTACCTAATACTTCGTAGGTCCACCTTTAGCCCTCAGTACAGCAGCTATCCGACCTGGCGTCGATTCAACATACACTGAGTGATCACTGAATTATGACCACCTACCTAATACTTTGTAGGTCCTCCTTTCGCCCTCAGTACAGCAGCTATCCGACGTGGCATCGATTCAACATACACTGAGTGATCACTGAATTATGACCACCTACCTAATACTTCGTAGGTCCTCCTTTCGCCCTCAGTACAGCAGCTATCCGACGTGGCATCGATTCAACATACACTGAGTGATCACTGAATTATGACCACCTACCTAATACTTTGTAGGTCCTCCTTTCGCCCTCAGTACAGCAGCTATCCGACGTGGCATCGATTCAACATACACTGAGTGATCACTGAATTATGACCACCTACCTAATACTTTGTAGGTCCTCTTTTCGCCCTCAGTACAGCAGCTATCCGACGTGGCATCGATTCAACATACACTGAGTGATCACTGAATTATGACCACCTACCTAATACTTTGTAGGTCCTCCTTTCGCCCTCAGTACAGCAGCTATCCGACGTGGCATCGATTCAACATACACTGAGTGATCACTGAATTATGACCACCTACCTAATACTTTGTAGGTCCTCCTTTCGCCCTCAGTACAGCAGCTATCCGACGTGGCATCGATTCAACATACACTGAGTGATCACTGAATTATGACCACCTACCTAATACTTCGTAGGTCCTCCTTTCGCCCTCAGTACAGCAGCTATCCGACGTGGCATCGATTCAACATACACTGAGTGATCACTGAATTATGACCACCTACCTAATACTTTGTAGGTCCTCCTTTCGCCCTCAGTACAGCAGCTATCCGACGTGGCATCGATTCAACATACACTGAGTGATCACTGAATTATGACCACCTACCTAATACTTCGTAGGTCCTCCTTTCGCCCTCAGTACAGCAGCTATCCGACGTGGCATCGATTCAACATACACTGAGTGATCACTGAATTATGACCACCTACCTAATACTTCGTAGGTCCTCCTTTCGCCCTCAGTACAGCAGCTATCCGACGTGGCATCGATTCAACATACACTGAGTGATCACTGAATTATGACCACCTACCTAATACTTCGTAGGTCCTCCTTTCGCCTTCAGTACAGCAGCCATCCGACGTGGCATCGAGTCAACATACACTGAGTGATCACTGAATTATGACCACCTACCTAATACTTCGTAGGTCCTCCTTTCGCCCTCAGTACAGCAGCTATCCGACCTGGCATCGATTCAACATACACTGAGTGATCACTGAATTATGACCACCTACCTAATACTTCGTAGGTCCTCCTTTCGCCCTCAGTACAGCAGCTATCCGACCTGGCGTCGATTCAACATACACTGAGTGATCACTGAATTATGACCACCTACCTAATACTTCGTAGGTCCTCCTTTCGCCCTCAGTACAGCAGCTATCCGACGTGGCATCGATTCAACATACACTGAGTGATCACTGAATTATGACCACCTACCTAATACTTCGTAGGTCCTCCTTTAGCCCTTAGTACAGCAGCTATCCGACCTGGCATCGATTCAACATACACTGAGTGATCACTGAATTATGACCACCTACCTAATACTTTGTAGGTCCTCCTTTCGCCCTCAGTACAGCAGCTATCCGACGTGGCATCGATTCAACATACACTGAGTGATCACTGAATTATGACCACCTACCTAATACTTCGTAGGTCCTCCTTTCGCCCTCAGTACAGCAGCTATCCGACCTGGCATCGATTCAACATACACTGAGTGATCACTGAATTATGACCACCTACCTAATACTTTGTAGGTCCTCCTTTCGCCCTCAGTACAGCAGCTATCCGACGTGGCATCGATTCAACATACACTGAGTGATCACTGAATTATGACCACCTACCTAATACTTTGTAGGTCCTCCTTTCGCCCTCAGTACAGCAGCTATCCGACGTGGCATCGATTCAACATACACTGAGTGATCACTGAATTATGACCACCTACCTAATACTTCGTAGGTCCTCCTTTCGCCCTCAGTACAGCAGCTATCCGACGTGGCATCGATTCAACATACACTGAGTGATCACTGAATTATGACCACCTACCTAATACTTCGTAGGTCCTCTTTTCGCCCTCAGTACAGCAGCTATCCGACGTGGCATCGATTCAACATACACTGAGTTATCACTGAATTATGACCACCTACCTAATACTTCGTAGGTCCTCCTTTCGCCCTCAGTACAGCAGCTATCCGACGTGGCATCGATTCAACATACACTGAGTGATCACTGAATTATGACCACCTACCTAATACTTCGTAGGTCCTCTTTTCGCCCTCAGTACAGCAGCTATCCGACGTGGCATCGATTCAACATACACTGAGTGATCACTGAATTATGACCACCTACCTAATACTTCGTAGGTCCTCCTTTCGCCCTCAGTACAGCAGCTATCCGACGTGGCATCGATTCAACATACACTGAGTGATCACTGAATTATGACCACCTACCTAATACTTCGTAGGTCCACCTTTCGCCCTCAGTACAGCAGCTATCCGACCTGGCATCGATTCAACATACACTGAGTGATCACTGAATTATGACCACCTACCTAATACTTTGTAGGTCCTCCTTTCGCCCTCAGTACAGCAGCCATCCGACGTGGCATCGAGTCAACATACACTGAGTGATCACTGAATTATGACCACCTACCTAATACTTCGTAGGTCCTCCTTTCGCCCTCAGTACAGCAGCTATCCGACCTGGCGTCGATTCAACATACACTGAGTGATCACTGAATTATGACCACCTACCTAATACTTTGTAGGTCCTCCTTTCGCCCTCAGTACAGCAGCTATCCGACGTGGCATCGATTCAACATACACTGAGTGATCACTGAATTATGACCACCTACCTAATACTTCGTAGGTCCACCTTTAGCCCTTAGTACAGCAGCTATCCGACCTGGCGTCGATTCAACATACACTGAGTGATCACTGAATTATGACCACCTACCTAATACTTCGTAGGTCCTCCTTTCGCCCTCGGTACAGCAGCTATCCGACGTGGCATCGATTCAACATACACTGAGTGATCACTGAATTATGACCACCTACCTAATACTTCGTAGGTCCTCCTTTCGCCCTCAGTACAGCAGCTATCCGACGTGGCATCGATTCAACATACACTGAGTGATCACTGAATTATGACCACCTACCTAATACTTTCGTAGGTCCTCCTTTCGCCCTCAGTACAGCAGCTATCCGACGTGGCATCGATTCAACATACACTGAGTGATCACTGAATTATGACCACCTACCTAATACTTTGTAGGTCCTACTTTCGCCCTCAGTACAGCAGCTATCCGACGTGGCATCGATTCAACATACACTGAGTGATCACTGAATTATGACCACTTACCTAATACTTTGTAGGTCCTCCTTTCGCCCTCAGTACAGCAGCTATCCGACGTGGCATCGATTCAACATACACTGAGTGATCACTGAATTATGACCACCTACCTAATACTTTGTAGGTCCTCCTTTCGCCCTCAGTACAGCAGCTATCCGACGTGGCATCGATTCAACATACACTGAGTGATCACTGAATTATGACCACCTACCTAATACTTCGTAGGTCCTCCTTTCGCCCTCAGTACAGCAGCTATCCGACGTGGCATCGATTCAACATACACTGAGTGATCACTGAATTATGACCACCTACCTAATACTTTGTAGGTCCTCCTTTCGCCCTCAGTACAGCAGCTATCCGACGTGGCATCGATTCAACATACACTGAGTGATCACTGAATTATGACCACCTACCTAATACTTCGTAGGTCCTCCTTTCGCCCTCAGTACAGCAGCTATCCGACGTGGCATCGATTCAACATACACTGAGTGATCACTGAATTATGACCACCTACCTAATACTTTGTAGGTCCTCCTTTCGCCCTCAGTACAGCAGCTATCCGACGTGGCATCGATTCAACATACACTGAGTGATCACTGAATTATGACCACCTACCTAATACTTCGTAGGTCCTCCTTTAGCCCTCAGTACAGCAGCTATCCGACGTGGCATCGATTCAACATACACTGAGTGATCACTGAATTATGACCACCTACCTAATACTTCGTAGGTCCTCCTTTCGCCCTCGGTACAGAAGCCATCCGACGTGGCATCGATTCAACATACACTGAGTGATCACTGAATTATGACCACCTACCTAATACTTCGTAGGTCCACCTTTAGCCCTCAGTACAGCAGCTATGCGACGTGGCGTCGATTCAACATACACTGAGTGATCACTGAATTATGACCACCTACCTAATACTTCGTAGGTCCTCCTTTCGCCCTTGGTACAGCAGCTATCCGACGTGGCATCGATTCAACATACACTGAGTGATCACTGAATTATGACCACCTACCTAATACTTCGTAGGTCCACCTTTAGCCCTTAGTACAGCAGCTATCCGACGTGGCGTCGATTCAACATACACTGAGTGATCACTGAATTATGACCACCTACCTAATACTTCGTAGGTCCACCTTTCGCCCTCAGTACAGCAGCTATCCGACGTGGCATCGATTCAACATACACTGAGTGATCACTGAATTATGACCACCTACCTAATACTTCGTAGGTCCACCTTTCGCCCTCAGTACAGCAGCTATCCGACGTGGCATCGATTCAACATACACTGAGTGATCACTGAATTATGACCACTTACCTAATACTTCGTAGGTCCACCTTTAGCCCTTAGTACAGCAGCTATGCGACCTGGCGTCGATTCAACATACACTGAGTGATCACTGAATTATGACCACCTACCTAATACTTCGAAGGTCCTCCTTTCGCCCTCGGTACAGCAGCCATCCGACGTGGCATCGAGTCAACATACACTGAGTGATCACTGAATTATGACCACCTACCTAATACTTCGTAGGTCCACCTTTAGCCCTTAGTACAGCAGCTATGCGACCTGGCGTCGATTCAACATACACTGAGTGATCACTGAATTATGACCACCTACCTAATACTTCGTAGGTCCACCTTTAGCCCTCAGTACAGCAGCTATGCGACCTGGCATCGATTCAACATACACTGAGTGATCACTGAATTATGACCACCTACCTAATACTTTGTAGGTCCTCCTTTCGCCCTCGGTACAGCAGCCATCCGACGTGGCATCGAGTCAACATACACTGAGTGATCACTGAATTATGACCACCTACCTAATACTTCGTAGGTCCACCTTTAGCCCTTAGTACAGCAGCTATGCGACCTGGCGTCGATTCAACATACACTGAGTGATCACTGAATTATGACCACCTACCTAATACTTCGTAGGTCCTCCTTTCGCCCTCAGTACAGAAGCCATCCGACGTGGCATCGATTCAACATACACTGAGTGATCACTGAATTATGACCACCTACCTAATACTTCGTAGGTCCACCTTTAGCCCTCAGTACAGCAGCTATGCGACCTGGCGTCGATTCAACATACACTGAGTGATCACTGAATTATGACCACCTACCTAATACTTCGTAGGTCCTCCTTTCGCCCTCAGTACAGAAGCTATCCGACGTGGCATCGAGTCAACATACACTGAGTGATCACTGAATTATGACCACCTACCTAATACTTCGTAGGTCCACCTTTCGCCCTCAGTACAGCAGCTATCCGACCTGGCGTCGATTCAACATACACTGAGTGATCACTGAATTATGACCACCTACCTAATACTTCGTAGGTCCACCTTTCGCCCTCAGTACAGCAGCTATCCGACCTGGCGTCGATTCAACATACACTGAGTGATCACGGAATTATGACCACCTACCTAATACTTCGTAGGTCCACCTTTAGCCCTTAGTACAGCAGCTATGCGACCTGGCGTCGATTCAACATACACTGAGTGATCACTGAATTATGACCACCTACCTAATACTTCGTAGGTCCACCTTTAGCCCTCAGTACAGCAGCTATCCGACCTGGCGTCGATTCAACATACACTGAGTGATCACTGAATTATGACCACCTACCTAATACTTCGAAGGTCCTCCTTTCGCCCTCAGTACAGCAGCCATCCGACGTGGCGTCGATTCAACATACACTGAGTGATCACTGAATTATGACCACCTACCTAATACTTCGTAGGTCCACCTTTAGCCCTTAGTACAGCAGCTATCCGACCTGGCATCGATTCAACATACACTGAGTGATCACTGAATTATGACCACCTACCTAATACTTCGTAGGTCCACCTTTCGCCCTCAGTACAGCAGCTATCCGACCTGGCGTCGATTCAACATACACTGAGTGATCACTGAATTATGACCACCTACCTAATACTTCGTAGGTCCACCTTTAGCCCTTAGTACAGCAGCTATCCGACCTGGCGTCGATTCAACATACACTGGGTGATCACTAAATTATGACCACCTACCTAATACTTCGTAGGTCCTCCTTTAGCCCTTAGTACAGCAGCTATCCGACCTGGCATCGATTCAACATACACTGAGTGATCACTGAATTATGACCACCTACCTAATACTTCGTAGGTCCACCTTTAGCCCTTCAGTACAGCAGCTATCCGACCTGGCGTCGATTCAACATACACTGAGTGATCACTGAATTATGACCACCTACCTAATACTTCGTAGGTCCACCTTTAGCCCTTAGTACAGCAGCTATCCGACCTGGCGTCGATTCAACATACACTGAGTGATCACTGAATTATGACCACCTACCTAATACTTCGTAGGTCCACCTTTCGCCTTCAGTACAGCAGCTATCCGACCTGGCATCGAGTCAACATACACTGAGTGATCACTGAATTATGACCACCTACCTAATACTTCGTAGGTCCACCTTTAGCCCTTAGTACAGCAGCTATCCGACCTGGCGTCGATTCAACATACACTGAGTGATCACTGAATTATGACCACCTACCTAATACTTCGTAGGTCCTCCTTTCGCCCTCAGTACAGAAGCCATCCGACGTGGCATCGATTCAACATACACTGAGTGATCACTGAATTATGACCACCTACCTAATACTTCGTAGGTCCACCTTTAGCCCTCAGTACAGCAGCTATCCGACCTGGCGTCGATTCAACATACACTGAGTGATCACTGAATTATGACCACTTACCTAATACTTCGTAGGTCCACCTTTAGCCCTCAGTACAGCAGCTATCCGACGTGGCATCGATTCAACATACACTGAGTGATCACTGAATTATGACCACCTACCTAATACTTTGTAGGTCCTCCTTTCGCCCTCAGTACAGCAGCTATCCGACCTGGCGTCGATTCAACATACACTGAGTGATCACTGAATTATGACCACTTACCTAATACTTCGTAGGTCCACCTTTAGCCCTTAGTACAGCAGCTATCCGACGTGGCATCGATTCAACATACACTGAGTGATCGCTGAATTATGACCACCTACCTAATACTTTGCAGGTCCTCCTTTCGCCCTCGGTACAGAAGCCATCCGACGTGGCATCGATTCAACATACACTTAGTGATCACTGAATTATGACCCCCTACCTAATACTTTGTAGGTCCTCCTTTCGCCCTCGGTACAGAAGCCATCCGACGTGGCATCGAGTCTACATACACTGAGTGATCACTGAATTATGACCCCCAACCTAATACTTTGTAGGTCCTCCTTTCGCCCTCGGTACAGAAGCCATCCGACGTGGCATCGAGTCAACATACACTGAGTGATCACTGAATTATGACCACCTACTTAATACTTTGTAGGTCCTCCTTTCGCCCTCGGTACAGAAGCCATCCGACGTGGCATCGAGTCAACATACACTGAGTGATCACTGAATTATGACCCCCTACCTAATACTTTGTAGGTCCTCCTTTCGCCCTCGGTACAGAAGCCATCCGACGTGGCATCGATTCAACATACACTGAGTGATCACTGAATTATGACCACCTACCTAATACTTCGTAGTTCCTCCTTTCGCCCTCAGTACAGAAGCTATCCGACGTGGCATCGAGTCAACATACACTGAGTGATCACTGAATTATGACCCCCTACCTAATACTTTGTAGGTCCTCCTTTCGCCCTCGGTACAGAAGCCATCCGACGTGGCATCGAGTCAACATACACTGAGTGATCACTGAATTATGACCACCTACCTAATACTTTGTAGGTCCTCCTTTCGCCCTCGGTACAGAAGCTATCCGACGTGGCATCGAGTCAACATACACTGAGTGATCACTGAATTATGACCACCTACCTAATATTTTGTAGGTCCTCCTTTCGCCCTCGGTACAGAAGCCATCCGACGTGGCATCGAGTCAACATACACTGAGTGATCACTGAATTATGACCACCTACCTAATACTTCGTAGGTCCACCTTTAGCCCTTAGTACAGCAGCTATCCGACCTGGCGTCGATTCAACATACACTGAGTGATCACTGAATTATGACCACCTACCTAATACTTTGCAGGTCCCCCTTTCGCCCTCGGTACAGAAGCCATCCGACGTGGCATCGCGTCAACATACACTGAGTGATCACTGAATTATGACCCTACCTAATACTTTGTAGGTCCTCCTTTCGCCCTCGGTACAGCAGCCATCCGACGTGGCATCGAGTCAACATACACTGAGTGATCACTGAATTATGACCACCTACCAAATACTTTGTAGGTCCTCCTTTCGCCCTCGGTACAGAAGCCATCCGACGTGGCATCGAGTCAACATACACTGAGTGATCACTGAATTATGACCACCTACCTAATACTTTGTAGGTCCTCCTTTCGCCCTCGGTACAGAAGCCATCCGACGTGGCATCGAGTCAACATACACTGAGTGATCACTGAATTATGACCACCTACCTAATACTTCGTAGGTCCACCTTTAGCCCTCAGTACAGCAGCTATCCGACCTGGCGTCGATTCAACATACACTGAGTGATCCCTGAATTATGACCACCTACCTAATACTTTGTAGGTCCACCTTTCGCCCTCGGTACAGAAGCCATCCGACGTGGCATCGAGTCAACATACACTGAGTGATCACTGAATTATGACCACCTACCTAATACTTCGTAGGTCCACCTTTAGCCCTCAGTACAGCAGCTATCCGACCTGGCGTCGATTCAACATACACTGAGTGATCACTGAATTATGACCACCTACCTAATACTTCGTAGGTCATCCTTTCGCCCTCGGTACAGAAGCCATCCTACGTGGCATCGAGTCAACATACACTAAGTGATCACTGAATTATGACCACCTACCTAATACTTCGTAGGTCCTCCTTTCGCCCTCGGTACAGAAGCCATCCGACGTGGCATCGAGTCAACAAACACTGAGTGATCACTGAATTATGACCACCTCCCTAATACTTCGTAGGTCCTCCTTTCGCCCTCGGTACAGAAGCCATCCGACGTGGCATCGAGTCAACATACACTGAGTGATCACTGAATTATGACCACCTACCTAATACTTCGTAGGTCATCCTTTCGCCCTCGGTACAGAAGCCATCCGACGTGGCATCGAGTCAACATACACTAAGTGATCACTGAATTATGACCACCTACCTAATACTTTGTAGGTCCACCTTTAGCCCTTAGTACAGCAGCTATCCGACCTGGCGTCGATTGAACATACACTGAGTGATCACTGAAATATGACCACCTACCTAATACTTCGTAATTCATCCTTTCGCCCTCGGTACAGAAGCCATCCGACGTGGCATCGATTCAACATACACTAAGTGATCACTGAATTATGACCACTTACCTAATACTTCGTAGGTCCACCTTTAGCCCTTAGTACAGCAGCTATCCGACCTGGCGTCGATTCAACATACACTGAGTGATCACTGAATTATGACCACCTACCTAATACTTCGTAGGTCATCCTTTCGCCCTCGGTACAGAAGCCATCCGACGTGGCATCGAGTCAACATACATTAAGTGATCACTGAATTATGACCACTTACCTAATACTTCGTAGGTCCACCTTTAGCCCTTAGTACAGCAGCTATCCGACCTGGCGTCGATTCAACATACACTGAGTGATCACTGAATTATGACCACCTACCTAATACTTTGTAGGTCCTCCTTTCGCCCTCGGTACAGAAGCCATCCGACGTGGCATCGAGTCTACATACACTGAGTGATCACTGAATTATGACCCCCAACCTAATACTTTGTAGGTCCTCCTTTCGCCCTCGGTACAGAAGCCATCCGACGTGGCATCGAGTCAACATACACTGAGTGATCACTGAATTATGACCTCCTACTTAATACTTTGTAGGTCCTCCTTTCGCCCTCGGTACAGAAGCCATCCGACGTGGCATCGAGTCAACATACACTGAGTGATCACTGAATTATGACCCCCTACCTAATACTTTGTAGGTCCTCCTTTCGCCCTCGGTACAGAAGCCATCCGACGTGGCATCGAGTCAACATACACTGAGTGATCACTGAATTATGACCACCTACCTAATACTTCGTAGTTCCTCCTTTCGCCCCCGGTACAGAAGCCATCCGACGTGGCATCGAGTCAACATACACTGAGTGATCACTGAATTATGACCACCTACCTAATACTTTGTAGGTCCTCCTTTCGCCCTCGGTACAGAAGCCATCCGACGTGGCATCGAGTCAACATACACTGAGTGATCACTGAATTATGACCACCTACCTAATACTTTGTAGGTCCTCCTTTCGCCCTCGGTACAGAAGCCATCCGACGTGGCATCGAGTCAACATACACTGAGTGATCACTGAATTATGACCCCCTACCTAATATTTTGTAGGTCCTCCTTTCGCCCTCGGTACAGAAGCCATCCGACGTGGCATCGAGTCAACATACACTGAGTGATCACTGAATTATGACCACCTACCTAATACTTCGTAGGTCCACCTTTAGCCCTTAGTACAGCAGCTATCCGACCTGGCGTCGATTCAACATACACTGAGTGATCACTGAATTATGACCACCTACCTAATACTTTGCAGGTCCCCCTTTCGCCCTCGGTACAGAAGCCATCCGACGTGGCATCGCGTCAACATACACTGAGTGATCACTGAATTATGACCACCTACCTAATACTTTGTAGGTCCTCCTTTCGCCCTCGGTACAGAAGCCATCCGACGTGGCATCGAGTCAACATACACTGAGTGATCACTGAATTATGACCACCTACCAAATACTTTGTAGGTCCTCCTTTCGCCCTCGGTACAGAAGCCATCCGACGTGGCATCGAGTCAACATACACTGAGTGATCACTGAATTATGACCCACCTACCTAATACTTTGTAGGTCCTCCTTTCGCCCTCGGTACAGAAGCCATCCGACGTGGCATCGAGTCAACATACACTGAGTGATCACTGAATTATAACCACCTACCTAATACTTCGTAGGTCCACCTTTAGCCCTCAGTACAGCAGCTATCCGACCTGGCGTCGATTCAACATACACTGAGTGATCCCTGAATTATGACCACCTACCTAATACTTTGTAGGTCCACCTTTCGCCCTCGGTACAGAAGCCATCCGACGTGGCATCGAGTCAACATACACTGAGTGATCACTGAATTATGACCACCTACCTAATACTTCGTAGGTCCACCTTTAGCCCTCAGTACAGCAGCTATCCGACCTGGCGTCGATTCAACATACACTGAGTGATCACTGAATTATGACCACCTACCTAATACTTCGTAGGTCATCCTTTCGCCCTCGGTACAGAAGCCATCCTACGTGGCATCGAGTCAACATACACTAAGTGATCACTGAATTATGACCACCTACCTAATACTTCGTAGGTCCTCCTTTCGCCCTCGGTACAGAAGCCATCCGACGTGGCATCGAGTCAACAAACACTGAGTGATCACTGAATTATGACCACCTCCTAATACTTCGTAGGGCCTCCTTTCGCCCTCGGTACAGAAGCCATCCGACGTGGCATCGAGTCAACATACACTGAGTGATCACTGAATTATGACCACCTACCTAATACTTCGTAGGTCATCCTTTCGCCCTCGGTACAGAAGCCATCCGACGTGGCATCGAGTCAACATACACTGAGTGATCACTGAATTATGACCCCCTACCTAATACTTTGTAGGTCCTCCTTTCGCCCTCGGTACAGAAGCCATCCGACGTGGCATCGAGTCAACATACACTAAGTGATCACTGAATTATGACCACTTACCTAATACTTCGTAGGTCCACCTTTAGCCCTTAGTACAGCAGCTATCCGACCTGGCGTCGATTGAACATACACTGAGTGATCACTGAAATATGACCACCTACCTAATACTTCGTAATTCATCCTTTCGCCCTCGGTACAGAAGCCATCCGACGTGGCATCGAGTCAACATACACTAAGTGATCACTGAATTATGACCACTTACCTAATACTTCGTAGGTCCACCTTTAGCCCTTAGTACAGCAGCTATCCGACCTGGCGTCGATTCAACATACACTGAGTGATCACTGAATTATGACCACCTACCTAATACTTCGTAGGTCATCCTTTCGCCCTCGGTACAGAAGCCATCCGACGTGGCATCGAGTCAACATACATTAAGTGATCACTGAATTATGACCACTTACCTAATACTTCGTAGGTCCACCTTTAGCCCTTAGTACAGCAGCTATCCGACCTGGCGTCGATTCAACATACACTGAGTGATCACTGAATTATGACCACCTACCTAATACTTCGTAGGTCATCCTTTCGCCCTCGGTACAGAAGCCATCCGACGTGGCATCGAGTCAACATACACTGAGTGATCACTGAATTATGACCACCTACCTAATACTTCGTAGGTCCTCCTTTCGCCCTCGGTACAGCAGCCATCCGACGTGGCATCGAGTCAACATACATTGAGTGATCACTGAATTATGACCACCTACCTAATACTTCGTAGGTCCACCTTTAGCCCTTAGTACAGCAGCTATCCGACCTGGCGTCGATTCAACATACACTGAGTGATCACTGAATTATGACCACTTACCTAATACTTCGTAGGTCCTCCTTTCGCCTTCGGTACAGAAGCCATCCGACGTGGCATCGAGTCAACATACACTGAGTGATCACTGAATTATGACCACTTACCTAATACTTCGTAGGTCCACCTTTAGCCCTTAGTACAGCAGCTATCCGACCTCGCGTCGATTCAACATACACTGAGTGATCACTGAATTATGACCACCTACCGAATACTTCGTAGGTCCTCCTTTCGCCCTCGGTACAGAAGCCATCCGACGTGGCATCGAGTCAACATACACTGAGTGATCACTGAATTATGACCACCTACCTAATACTTCGTAGGTCCACCTTTAGCCCTTAGTACAGCAGCTATCCGACCTGGCGTCGATTCAACATACACTGAGTGATCACTGAATTATGACCACCTACCTAATACTTCGTAGGTCCTCCTTTCGCCTTCGGTACAGAAGCCATCCGACGTGGCATCGAGTCAACATACACTGAGTGATCACTGAATTATGACCACCTACTTAATACTTCGTAGGTCCACCTTTAGCCCTTAGTACAGCAGCTATCCGACCTGGCGTCGATTCAACATACACTGAGTGATCACTGAATTATGACCACCTACCTAATACTTCGTAGGTCCTCCTTTCGCCTTCGGTACAGAAGCCATCCGACGTGGCATCGAGTCAACATACACTGAGTGATCACTGAATTATGACCACCTACTTAATACTTCGTAGGTCCACCTTTAGCCCTTAGTACAGCAGCTATCCGACCTGGCGTCGATTCAACATACACTGAGTGATCACTGAATTATGACTACCTACCTAATACTTCGTAGGTCCTCCTTTCGCCTTCGGTACAGAAGCCATCCGACGTGGCATCGAGTCAACATACACTGAGTGATCACTGAATTAGGACCACCTACTTAATACTTCGTAGGTCCACCTTTAGCCCTTAGTACAGCAGCTATCCGACCTGGCGTCGATTCAACATACACTGAGTGATCACTGAATTATGACCACCTACCTAATACTTCGTAGGTCCTCCTTTCGCCCTCGGTACAGAAGCCATCCGACGTGGCATCGAGTCAACATACACTGAGTGATCACTGAATTAGGACCACCTACTTAATACTTCGTAGGTCCACCTTTAGCCCTTAGTACAGCAGCTATCCGACCTGGCGTCGATTCAACATACACTGAGTGATCACTGAATTATGACCACCTACCTAATACTTCGTAGGTCCACTTTTAGCCCTTAGTACAGCAGCTATCCGACCTGGCGTCGATTCAACATACACTGAGTGATCACTGAATTATGATTACCTATCTAATAGTTCGTAGGTCCTACTTTCGCCCTCAGTACATCAGCTATCCGACGTGGCATCGAGTCAACATACACTAAGTGATCACTGAATTATGACCACTTACCTAATACTTCGTAGGTCCACCTTTAGCCCTTAGTACAGCAGCTATCCGACCTGGCGTCGATTCAACATACACTGAGTGATCACTGAATTATGACTACCTACCTAATACTTTGTAGGTCCTCCTTTCGCCCTCGGTACAGAAGCCATCCGACGTGGCATCGAGTCAACATACACTGAGTGATCACTGAATTATGACCACCTACCTAATACTTCGTAGGTCCACCTTTAGCCCTTAGTACAGCAGCTATCCGACCTGGCGTCGATTCAACATACACTGAGTGATCACTGAATTATGACCACCTACCTAATACTTTGTAGGTCCTCCTTTCGCCCTCGGTACAGAAGCCAACCGACGTGGCATCGAGTCAACATACACTGAGTGATCACTGAATTATGACCACCTACCTAATACTTCGTAGGTCCACCTTTAGCCCTTAGTACAGCAGCTATGCGACCTGGCGTCGATTCAACATACACTGAGTGATCACTGAATTATGACCACCTACCTAATACTTCGTAGGTCCTCCTTTCGCCCTCGGTACAGAAGCCATCCGACGTGGCATCGAGTCAACATACACTGAGTGATCACTGAATTATGACCACCTACCTAATACTTCGTAGGTCCACCTTTAGCCCTTAGTACAGCAGCTATGCGACCTGGCGTCGATTCAACATACACTGAGTGATCACTGAATTATGACCACCTACCTAATACTTCGTAGGTCCTCCTTTCGCCCTTGGTACAGAAGCCATCCGACGTGGCATCGAGTCAACATACACTGAGTGATCACTGAATTATGACCACCTACCTAATACTTCGTAGGTCCACCTTTAGCCCTTAGTACAGCAGCTATCCGACCTGGCGTCGATTCAACATACACTGAGTGATCACTGAATTATGACCACCTACCTAATACTTCGTAGGTCCACCTTTAGCCCTTAGTACAGCAGCTATCCGACCTGGCGTCGATTCAACATACACTGAGTGATCACGGAATTATGACCACCTACCTAATACTTCGTAGGTCCACCTTTAGCCCTTAGTACAGCAGCTATGCGACCTGGCGTCGATTCAACATACACTGAGTGATCACTGAATTATGACCACTTACCTAATACTTCGTAGGTCCACCTTTAGCTCTTAGTACAGCAGCTATCCGACCTGGCGTCGATTCAACATACACTGAGTGATCACTGAATTATGACCACCTACCTAATACTTCGAAGGTCCTCCTTTCGCCCTCGGTACAGAAGCCATCCGACGTGGCATCGAGTCAACATACACTGAGTGATCACTGAATTATGACCACCTACCTAATACTTCGTAGGTCCACCTTTAGCCCTTAGTACAGCAGCTATCCGACCTGGCGTCGATTCAACATACACTGAGTGATCACTGAATTATGACCACCTACCTAATACTTCGTAGGTCCACCTTTAGCCCTTAGTACAGCAGCTATGCGACCTGGCGTCGATTCAACATACACTGAGTGATCACTGAATTTTGACCACCTACCTAATACTTCGTAGGTCCACCTTTAGCCCTTAGTACAGCAGCTATCCGACCTGGCGTCGATTCAACATACACTGAGTGATCACTGAATTATGACCACCTACCTAATACTTCGTAGGTCCACCTTTAGCCCTTAGTACAGCAGCTATCCGACCTGGCGTCGATTCAACATACACTGAGTGATCACTGAATTATGACCACCTACCTAATACTTCGTAGGTCCACCTTTAGCCCTTAGTACAGCAGCTATCCGACCTGGCGTCGATTCAACATACACTGAGTGATCACTGAATTATGACCACCTACCTAATACTTCGTAGGTCCACCTTTAGCCCTTAGTACAGCAGCTATCCGACCTGGCGTCGATTCAACATACACTGAGTGATCACTGAATTATGACCACCTACCTAATACTTCGTAGGTCCACCTTTAGCCCTTAGTACAGCAGCTATCCGACCTGGCGTCGATTCAACATACACTGGGTGATCACTGAATTATGACCACCTACCTAATACTTCGTAGGTCCACCTTTAGCCCTTAGTACAGCAGCTATCCGACCTGGCGTCGATTCAACATACACTGAGTGATCACTGAATTATGACCACCTACCTAATACTTCGTAGGTCCACCTTTAGCCCTTAGTACAGCAGCTATCCGACCTGGCGTCGATTCAACATACACTGAGTGATCACTGAATTATGACCACCTACCTAATACTTCGTAGGTCCACCTTTAGCCCTTAGTACAGCAGCTATCCGACCTGGCGTCGATTCAACATACACTGAGTGATCACTGAATTATGACCACCTACCTAATACTTCGTAGGTCCACCTTTAGCCCTTAGTACAGCAGCTATCCGACCTGGCGTCGATTCAACATACACTGAGTGATCACTGAATTATGACCACTTACCTAATACTTCGTAGGTCCACCTTTAGCCCTTAGTACCGCAGCTATCCGACCTGGCGTCGATTCAACATACACTGAGTGATCACTGAATTATGACCACCTACCTAATACTTCGTAGGTCCACATTTAGCCCTTAGTACAGCAGCTATCCGACCTGGCGTCGATTCAACATACACTGAGTGATCACTGAATTATGACCACCTACCTAATACTTCGTAGGTCCACCTTTAGCCCTTAGTACAGCAGCTATGCGACCTGGCGTCGATTCAACATACACTGAGTGATCACTGAATTATGACCACCTACCTAATACTTCGTAGGTCCACCTTTAGCCCTTAGTACAGCAGCTATGCGACCTGGCGTCGATTCAACATACACTGAGTGATCACTGAATTTTGACCACTTACCTAATACTTCGTAGGTCCACCTTTAGCCCTTAGTACAGCAGCTATCCGACCTGGCGTCGATTCAACATACACTGAGTGATCACTGAATTATGACCACCTACCTAATACTTCGTAGGTCCACCTTTAGCCCTTAGTACAGCAGCTATCCGACCTGGCGTCGATTCAACATACACTGAGTGATCACTGAATTATGACCACCTACCTAATACTTCGTAGGGCCACCTTTAGCCCTTAGTACAGCAGCTATCCGACCTGGCGTCGATTCAACATACACTGAGTGATCACTGAATTATGACCACCTACCTAATACTTCGTAGGTCCACCTTTAGCCCTTAGTACAGCAGCTATCCGACCTGGCGTCGATTCAACATACACTGAGTGATCACTGAATTATGACCACCTACCTAATACTTCGTAGGTCCACCTTTAGCCCTTAGTACAGCAGCTATCCGACCTGGCGTCGATTCAACATACACTGGGTGATCACTGAATTATGACCACCTACCTAATACTTCGTAGGTCCACCTTTAGCCCTTAGTACAGCAGCTATCCGACCTGGCGTCGATTCAACATACACTGAGTGATCACTGAATTATGACCACCTACCTAATACTTCGTAGGTCCACCTTTAGCCTTTAGTACAGCAGCTATCCGACCTGGCGTCGATTCAACATACACTGAGTGATCACTGAATTATGACCACCTACCTAATACTTCGTTGGTCCACCTTTAGCCCTTAGTACAGCAGCTATCCGACCTGGCGTCGATTCAACATACACTGAGTGATCACTGAATTATGACCACTTACCTAATACTTCGTAGGTCCACCTTTAGCCTTTAGTACAGCAGCTATCCGACCTGGCGTCGATTCAACATGCACTGAGTGATCACTGAATTATGACCACTTACCTAATACTTCGTAGGTCCACCTTTAGCCCTTAGTACCGCAGCTATCCGACCTGGCGTCGATTCAACATACACTGAGTGATCACTGAATTATGACCACCTACCTAATACTTCGTAGGTCCACATTTAGCCCTTAGTACAGCAGCTATCCGACCTGGCGTCGATTCAACATACACTGAGTGATCACTGAATTATGACCACTTACCTAATACTTCGTAGGTCCACCTTTAGCCCTTAGTACAGCAGCTATCCGACCTGGCGTCGATTCAACATACACTGAGTGATCACTGAATTATGACCACCTACCTAATACTTCGTAGGTCCACCTTTAGCCCTTAGTACAGCAGCTATCCGACCTGGCGTCGATTCAACATACACTGAGTGATCACTTAATTATGACCACCTACCTAATACTTCGTAGGTCCACCTTTAGCCCTTAGTACAGCAGCTATCCGACCTGGCGTCGATTCAACATACACTGAGTGATCACTGAATTATGACCACTTACCTAATACTTCGTAGGTCCACCTTTAGCCCTTAGTACAGCAGCTATCCGACCTGGCGTCGATTCAACATACACTGAGTGATCACTGAATTATGACCACCTACCTAATACTTCGTAGGTCCACCTTTAGCCCTTAGTACAGCAGCTATCCGACCTGGCGTCGATTCAACATACACTGAGTGATCACTGAATTATGACCATTTACCTCATACTTCGTAGGTCCACCTTTAGCCTTTAGTACAGCAGCTATCCGACCTGGCGTCGATTCAACATACACTGAGTGATCACTGAATTATGACCACCTACCTTATACTTCGTAGGTCCACCTTTAGCCCTTAGTACAGCAGCTATCCGACCTGGCGTCGATTCAACATACACTGAGTGATCACTGAATTATGACCACTTACCTAATACTTCGTAGGTCCACCTTTAGCCCTTAGTACAGCAGCTATCCGACCTGGCGTCGATTCAACATACACTGAGTGATCACTGAATTATGACCACCTACCTAATACTTCGTAGGTCCACCTTTAGCCCTTAGTACAGCAGCTATCCGACCTGGCGTCGATTCAACATACACTGAGTGATCACTGAATTATGACCACCTACCTAATACTTCGTAGGTCCACCTTTAGCCCTTAGTACAGCAGCTATCCGACCTGGCGTCGATTCAACATACACTGAGTGATCACTGAATTATGACCACTTACCTAATACTTCGTAGGTCCACTTTTAGCCCTTAGTACAGCAGCTATCCGACCTGGCGTCGATTCAACATACACTGAGTGATCACTGAATTATGACCACCTACCTAATACTTCGTAGGTCCACCTTTAGCCCTTAGTACAGCAGCTATCCGACCTGGCGTCGATTCAATATACACTGAGTGATCACTGAATTATGACCACTTACCTAATACTTCGTAGGTCCACCTTTAGCCCTTAGTACAGCAGCTATCCGACCTGGCGTCGATTCAACATACACTGAGTGATCACTGAATTATGACCACCTACCTAATACTTCGTAGGTCCACCTTTAGCCCTTAGTACAGCAGTTATCCGACCTGGCGTCGATTCAACATACACTGAGTGATCACTGAATTATGACCACCTACCTGATACTTCGTAGGTCCACCTTTAGCCCTTAGTACAGCAGCTATCCGACCTGGCGTCGATTCAACATACACTGAGTGATCACTGAATTATGACCACTTACCTAATACTTCGTAGGTCCACCTTTAGCCCTTAGTACAGCAGCTATCCGACCTGGCGTCGATTCAACATACACTGAGTGATCACTGAATTATGACCACCTACCTAATACTTCGTAGGTCCACCTTTAGCCCTTAGTACAGCAGCTACCCGACCTGGCGTCGATTCAACATACACTGAGTGATCACTGAATTATGACCACCTACCTAATACTTCGTAGGTCCACCTTTAGCCCTTAGTACAGCAGCTATCCGACCTGGCGTCGATTCAACATACACTGAGTGATCACTGAATTATGACCACCTACCTAATACTTCGTAGGTCCACCTTTAGCCCTTAGTACAGCAGCTATCCGACCTGGCGTCGATTCAACATACACTGAGTGTTCACTGAATTATGACCACTTACCTAATACTTCGTAGGTCCACCTTTAGCCCTTAGTACAGCAGCTATCCGACCTGGCGTCGATTCAACATACACTGAGTGATCACTGAATTATGACCACCTACCTAATACTTCGTAGGTCCACCTTTAGCCCTTAGTACAGCAGCTATCCGACCTGGCGTCGATTCAACATACACTGAGTGATCACTGAATTATGACCACCTACCTAATACTTCGTAGGTCCACCTTTAGCCCTTAGTACAGCAGCTATCCGACCTGGCGTCGATTCAACATACACTGAGTGATCACTGAATTATGACCACTTACCTAATACTTCGTAGGTCCACCTTTAGCCCTTAGTACAGCAGCTATCCGACCTGGCGTCGATTCAACATACACTGAGTGATCACTGAATTATGACCACCTACCTAATACTTTGTAGGTCCTCCTTTCGCCCTCGGTACAGAAGCCATCCGACGTGGCATCGAGTTAACATACACCGAGTGATCACTGAATAATGAGCCAGTGTCTTACGGCACTGGCTCTTTCCCTTTCCTGGAACCGGTGACCCTAAATTAGGGACGGGCGACTGCTTATAGCCCATTGAGTCTAAGCGATGGTTTCTGATCATTCGTCCGAGATGGGTCCATGTGCGAATCCCGGCTAGGCATGGATGTTGTGTTTGTCTTACGGTACTGGCGCTCTCCCTTCCCTGGAAGCAGTGTCCCTAAATTAAAGTCGGCCGTCTGCTCATAGCTCATTGAGATGCTCATGGTGGTCTTTAAACCCCCAATAAAAAGAATAAAAACATTTTAACTACGGCGGTTCCCGAACAGCCCACTAGGAGTTTGCTCGGGCCAATTTTGGTGAGCCCGAGACTGCCCAAGCCCGTGTGCTTAAGGCCCAGTCCGGCCGGGCCCGTTTCAAATATCAAGCATTTGGCCTGGTCCAGCCCACGCTCAACAATTGTAATTCTTGTTTAGGCCCAGCCCGTGATGTGTCATTTGGCATTATTTTGTCTTTCTATTGTATTTTATTAAAATGTGAAAATAAAATAATGAAATGAGATATTATTGAAAATATTGAATGTAAGCCTAAGCATAATAACCAAACTTTGACAATTATCAAAAAATATAACCTCTGAAAAAGGAGAAAAGGGAAGATCAAGCGCGAATAAATAATTAATACAGACATTTGACGTGTACCAGGAACATCAAACAAAGGTCACCGCTCTTTCCACGTATATAAGTGAGTCACGGAAAAATTCTCATTGGCTTCTAATTATTTCTTCAGTTGCTGCTTACCATCTTCGGTGAGTCCCCAGCATTGTGCGGAGCTCCAAGAAGCAATCTGCCGAATTGGCTTGGTAGTTAGCGTGTGTGAGTCCGAAGGAATTCTAGGCCACTGTGGTGTAGCGGAAGCACATCCGGCGCGTAACTAGAATACCCTGGGTTCGATTCCCGGTGGTGGCCAATGAGAATATTTCCGTGACTCACTTATAAACGGGGAAAGAGCGATGACCTCTGTTTGATGTTCCTGGTCCACGTCAAATGTCTGTATTAATTATTCATTTGCCTTCTACTTATTTGTTCAGTTGCTGCTTACCATCTTTGGTGAATCCCCAGCATTGTGCGGGGCTCTATGAAGAAACCTGCCAAACTCGCTTAACAGCTAGTATGTGTGAGTCTGGAGGAATTCGAGGCCGCTGTGGTGCAGTGGAAGCATATCTGGCTTGTAACTGGAAGACTCTGGGTTCGATTCCCGGTGGCGGCCAAAGAGAAGTATTCCGTGACTCACTTATGAGCGTGGAAAGAGCGATGACCTCTGTTTGAAGATTAAGTGCGTTCAGAATCTCTCTTTCTCTGAACTAGTAAGCTGTGACACTACAAAATTCAATCTCTATATAGATTAGGGATGCGAGAAAAAATCGATGTCGTTCCACCCTCTCATACAAACACACACAGACCTCTACCCCACTGCAGACATCCTCTGTACCCCACTCTACACACACACTCGCTCGGGTTCTAATCTTTTTGTTGTCAACAAGCCCAAAATGGTTTTACCGTCTTAATACCTATAGATCGGTAAAAACACTGTGAGTCCCTCTCCTTGCTTTTCTGATTTCGCTCTGGGCTATGTCATGGAAATAAGTAAAGTCAGCGAAATAGTTAAACACACCAGGAAATAGGGGAACAGGACTTTTTACTTTTTTACCATTGCGATAAAAAGAATGGGTCGACTTGGTCCAGTCAGGTCGTAAGTGTCTGGGAAAGAGCTCTGCCCGACCCGTTGCTTTGTTCTCTAAATTAAAAAAAAGCCCGACCCAAGAAATGAAACATCCTCAGATATTTCACTGCACGAATCTTCATTGTATAATGAATAGAATTCTCCGGCTGGACGTGTAGTGCAGGAAAGCTTACGTTAAGTCCCGTTAGGGTTATTGAAAGGTTACTTGACGTAGCTAAAATGTGCTTAATCTTCATAGTGCTAGAGTTTGTTTAGGTAAGACACGCACGTGCACTAAATTCCAAGAATATGGAATTTATTTTTACTCAGCGTTCCTCATTATCTTGAATATCAGTAATATAACTTCGGTTTTAGTACATTAGTACCTTGAAGGCTCCTTATTAGAGCGGTAAACACAATATTCCCTGAACTTAACGTAAACACTCAATGAAATAGACTTAACGGCCAGACAGAGGTCTGACAATAAAATGAACTAAGTAAACGTACTCACTTTTAACCTTTTATTGGGGAGCTCCTGGTATTACTCAAATACACACTCCAAAATAACACAACTACTGATAGCCCAAACTTTCGTACTATCGTAATATCGTAGAAAAATAGGTAAATCGCATATCAATAATCAGGAAGAACCTATCACATATAAAACGAAGCTCTCTGGTATCTTTTGCGCGCCTATATATACTGCATACCACCACGTCATGACTTACACTCGTTGCCACATATAATTCAGCGGGAGAAACAACATCTCGTTAAGTGAGAAAATAATTTGCATAGGAAAATAAAATAACAAGAGATAGTAAAATCAAAGAGAAACTGAATCTAGAGTATACGTTACAATTGCTGCTGTCGGCTGCGGTTTCACTGCTGGATTGTTCGAAGATAACGTCGTCTTCAGTAATATTCTTCGCATTGGAAATGCCGTGCTTCAGAAAAGACCGCTTAACTAACTCATTAGGAATGAACTTCCAGGTATCATCTACAATCCACTGTGCTACTACAGAGAGTGAAGGTATTTTAACACATCCAGTTTTTGTCAGTTCTGTGTCTCTCGATGTAAGCCACGCATTATAGCGTGATCGAATTGCTGCTTTAAAAGACCTATACAGGGTGCCCAGTAAAGTCCATTCTCAGCACCGTAACTTTCGAACGCCGACAGCTATAGCAATAAAAACGACGTCTAGGTATAGTAAAATGGCTATGCGCTATTCGATAAGACCACTTACAGCGCCTCCTAGCGGCAAAGTCAGGAATTAGCATGCCGATCTCGAAAACTATACAAGATACGGGAAAATAACTAATTACAAAGTTGTACAGAAGCATCGATTTAGTAAGAAAAGACACCTTGCGCACATGAATGCTAAGAATAAAACGCATACAACGCTCGTTTGTTTATTCGCGATGTCGAACACTGTTACGTCACGAAACGCGTCAGAAAGGAGCAATTAGTTGTCCCTAGGCACATTTACCGTCGGTGCTCGATGTGCTCTCCGTCAGCCACAATACACATTTGGACCCTAGGTTGAATCTCACGCTGCACATTTTACAACATGTCAGGCGACACGCTGGAACAAGTATCAGTTGTACGGCGTCGAAGGTCTTGCAACGTTGTCGGAGGGGTCTGATACACCTGCTCTTTGAGGTAGCCCCACAGGAAGAAGTCCAATGGGGTGAGATCCGGTGAGTGAGCAGGCCACTCTACGCAACCACCATAGCCGGTGATTTGTTGTTCGAATGTTTCGACCAGGTATCTTCTTACGTTTCCTGGCTGGTGCGGAGGGGCGCCGTCATGTTGGAACCAAACATTCCGCAGTTGAGTCGGGCTAGTGCTTTGTGGAAGACGATATCATCTCCTTTCTGACGCGTTTCGTGACGTAACAGTGTTCGACGTCGCGAACAAAAAAACGAGCGTTGTACGCGTTCTATTCTTAGCATTCATGCGCGCGCAAGGTGTATTTTCGTACTAAATCAATGCTGCTCTACAACTTTGCGATTGACTATTTTTCCGTATCGTGTATAGTTTTCGAGATCGGCAAGCTAACTCCTGACTTTGCAGCTAGGAGGCGCTGTAGGCGGTCTCATCGAATAGCGCATCGCCACTTTACTATACCTAGACATGGTTTTTATGGTCAAAGCTGGCGGCGTTCGAAAGTTACGGGGCTGAAAAAGGACTTTACTGGGCACCCTGTATATGCAGATATCGGGGTGCTTGAGTTGGGAAGTGATTCCTCCATGCACAACAATTAGATCAGTTCTGTTTTCAACAATTCTGGTTTTCATCGAGTTGGTTAAATACCCGTTGAATGAATCCAATACAAGTATGGATCGCAGTGCATCTGATCGTCGAAACCACACTTTTTGAAGCCAGTCCCTTTACCAGTTCTTCGGTTATCCAGCCATTTTCTTGAACTCTGACATGCATTTTCTGAGGAAAAGTCTTTTTATTCGGAAATGTTTTTCTCTTAACATACGGTCGTAGCTTGTTCCCATCGGAGGTAATGGAAGGCATGATCGTGATTCGGAGCTTCTTGTTTCCTGCTGTTAGCACTTTAACTTCAAAAAAAAAAAAAAAAACCGAAACGTAAGATCATCATTCCCACATTTCAGGCTTCCCAATGCAAAAATAGTTTAAAATTGGACTAATAGTTGCAGAGATATGGTGTCCACAGACGGACAGATAAACCGATAACATAAACACGATCTTTTTTACGCTTTCCAATAGTAGATTGAAGAAGCGTATATGCTCCAGCTTTGTCCGTCTGTCCATCCGCATGATAACTCGCGTAAAAATGGTTCGATTTCGATGAAATTTTAGTATGAGGTAGGGGACCACCTGGGGACGAAACCTTTTGAAAATGGACAAATGGGTTCAAAGGTCAGGACATAGGAGCGGGATCCATTCCATTGACATCATGCGTCATAACTTGCGTAAAAATGGTTCGATTTCGATGAAAGTTTAGTATGAGGTAGGGGACCACCTGGGGACGAACCCTATTGAAAATGGGCGAAATGGGGTCAAAGGTCAGGACATAGGAGCGGGATCCATTCCATTGCCCTCATGCGTCATAACTTACGTAAAAATGGTTCGATTTCGATGAAATTTTAGTATGGGGTAGGGAACCACCTCAGAACGAACCCTATTGAAAATAACCGAATTGAGGTCAAAGGTCAGGACATAGGAGCATGATTCATACCGTTGCTCTTATGCGTCATAACTTACGTAAAAATGCTTCGATTGCGACAAAACTTTATCATATTGTTCCGAATATGTACTGAACCGGTTCTATTTAATATAATCGAAATGGGGTCAAAGGTCAGGATACAGGAGGGAGATTTATTCAACTGCCATTATCCTCATAACTTGAGTAATGATTTCTGGTATGTTGGAAAGCGTATCATAATCAATGCATTGCAAGATTTTACTAACTTGTTTGCTACTAAATGTATAAAAAAAATATAAATTCTAATTAATTTCTTTCTTTTCTTTTTTTTTTACAGATGTTCCAAGTGGAGTGCATCCCGGAATAGTAGTGCTGATTGTTGTTTGCATTGCCGTATTGGCCATAGCTGTAGCTGGACTTCTTGCTCGCTATCGTCCTTGGGAGAAACAGATGAATAGATATAGGGTGGCAGAACCAGAACATATTACGAGTTTCGAAAACGCAATTTATTCCGAGGATCCAGCGAATATAGACTTCAATGACACAAAAGTACTTTACGCGAAAGGTTAAAAGGAATACTTAAATCTATGTACATGTTCCCTACAGTTGGAAACAACAACTGAAATCTGTATATTTTTAAGAAATAAATGAATGTTTATACATATCCCAGATTGTGTTTCATGCAGCAAAACATTCACCAACGCACGCACGCACGCACACATACAGACAAATTGAGCGCAGGTATGCGTATACGGATATTGTGCTTCGAAATGCCTATCTGGCAATTGAAATAATTCTAAGGCTGATTAATAAGTAGCAGTAGTGGAACATGCAATTTGTCGTCCCCAACAACATTGTACTCTCTTGACCAGAGAGCATTGTATCGCATTGGAATTTGATAAAATGGTCAAGTAATTTTGCTTCCTATACTTCCAATGGAAAAACTTTTGTACACATTTCCTTCACAATTATTGTGTTCCCAAGGATGAAAATTTGAACATCGATTAAAATGACTTCATATTATAACTTGGAATACTTAATATTTTCTAAAACATAACCATAATTATATTAAAAATCAATAACTTTTCCTTCGGTGGTGTTGAAACCAGAAAAAAGATGGCGCGACATGTACTTTGATGACGTCAGTAGACAAACAAATGTTGGATTGCATAATCATGGTTAAGTTTTAGAAAATATTAGGTATTCCAAGTTCTAAAATGAAGCTATTTTAATCGACTTTCAAATTTTCATCCTTGGGAACGCATTAATTGTCCAGAAAAAAGATGACGTGACCTGTACTTTGATGACGTCAGTAGACAAACAAATGTTGGAGTGCATAATTATGGTTATGTTGTAGAAAATATTAAGTATTCCAAGTTATAAAATGAAGCTATTTTAATCGACGTTCAAATTTTCATCCTTGGGAACGCATTAATTGTCCAGAAAAAAGATGACGTGACCTGTACTTTGATGACGTCAGTAGACAAACAAATGTTGGATTGCATAATTATGGTTATGTTGTAGAAAATATTAAGTATTCCAAGTTATAAAATGAAGCTATTATAATCGATGTTCAAATTTTCATCCTTGGGAACGCATTAATTGTCCAGAAAAAAGATGACGTGACCTGTACTTTGATGACGTCAGTAGTCAAACAAATGTTGGATTGCATAATTATGGTTATGTTTTAGAAAATATTAAGTATTCCAAGTTATAAAATGAAGCTATTTTAATCGACGTTCAAATTTTCATCCTTGGGAACGCATTAATTGTCCAGAAAAAAGATGACGTGACCTGTACTTTGATGACGTCAGTAGTCAAACAAATGTTGGATTGCATAATTATGGTCATGTTTTAGAAAATATTAAGTGTTCCAAGTTATAAAATGAAGCTATTTTAATCGATGTTCAAATTTTCATCCTTGGGAACGTATTAATTGGGAAGAAAATGTGTACAGAAGTTTTTTCATTGGAAGTATACGAAGCAAAATTGCTTGACGTCCACCTTAAGAATAGATTCGTAAAAAATGACCACCCTGTTGAAAACATAGTCTCACTAGGAGGTTCGCGCGGCAATTAGACTGAACGACGCAACACGAGGTACCGAAAGAAACATTTCCATTTGCAGCAATCTTGTGCAAAGTCACCCGTCTGTTTTCTTGCTCCACGCACGCTTAGTGTTGGCGGCTTACACCAACGAGCCATTACATTATTCGCCATTATATTACTTAGCCATTTCACCTACTTAATAAGCTGTAGGACTCTTTAGCCTGCAAAACAGTGGCCACTCGGCAAGGCATCGATTCGATGAGGTGGCGATAGGTATCCTGGGGTATCTGGTACCGTAATGTTAACAGCAGGTCCTCCAGTTCCCGTACATTTCGGGGTGGTGGTGAATTAGCGCTAACCTGCCTTTCCAAGTCGAACAATAAATGCTCGATTGGGTTCATGTGAGGTAAATTTGGAGGACAGAGCATTAATAGAAAGTCACCATCAGTTCCTCGAACTTTTCCTAGACGATTCTGGCAGTGTGGCATGGCGCATTATCTTGTTGGTAATGGCCATCCATCACTAGGAGGGAACACAGCTGCCATGAATGGGCGAACTTGGTCTGCAACGATGTTCAGATACCTGAGAGCAGTCAGGGATTGCGCTATTGGGATAATTTGGCCTAAAGTGTCCCTAGAAAACATCTCCCACAGCATAACACCGACGCCGCCTGCCTGTTTCCGCCCAACATTGCACCCAGGTGCCATAACCTCCGTTCCTAATCAGCGTATCCTCGCTCGGCCTTTATGTGATGTATCAAGAATCTGAATTCGTCAGACCAGGCCGCTTTCTTCCAATCATCCACTGTCCAATCTCAATGATCTTAGGCACATTTCATGCGTTGTTGGCGATGACGTCAGTGAGCATGGGGACCCGGCTGAGTCTTTGAATACGCAGGCCCATGCGCAGAAGGTTGCGATAAACTGTGTGTTGTGACACATTGCCCCGATCACCACGGTTGTAGCAGCTGATGATTATTTGTCACGGTGGCCCTGCATCAATTAGCCACGAACGACACTCGAATGGACGACGGTTAGTCGTTTGGCCATTGGCGCACCACTTTTGATACGTACTCACTACAACGGCACGTGAACAACCCACAAGCCGCGCTGTTTCCGAGATCGTAGTTCTGAGGCAACGTGCCACACAATTTGTCCTTTATCAAACTCCGATTAATCGGCAGCTTTTCCCATTCTGACTCCGAGAACTCTACTAACTGAAAGCCGGTCCTCGGGTACACAAGGTGTTCGCAAACTGCTTTGACAAAAGAAGAGGGCTGATAGTACTCATCAAGACGAACAATATTTACAATGGAACCTCGGGTCGCATTCCAATCTCAGTGTCAGAAAAGAGCAACTTAGAAACACGTCCAACAAGCACAAGTCGACACCTCTGACGTCATTTCTTTCGTGCCGGAGAAGTAGCACATCGCCAGAACATCACCGCCAAGCATTTACCGTATGCAAATTGGCAGAGAAAAGACGCAGCATCGACAGTTGCAGCTGATTGGCTTATCAAGGTGCAGTAGACACTTCCTGAATGCCACATATCCCGCACGATGGATTGGACGTGGCGGACCTGTGGCATGGCCTCCACGCTCACCGGACTTAAAGCCACTGGACTCCTTCTTCTGGGAGCACATGAAATCATTGGTGTACGAGACGCCTGTGGAGTCCGTGGTAGTTCTCGTCGCAAGAATCGTTGTTGCAGCTGACAGGATAAACACGACACCAGGAGTCTTCGAGAGGGTGCGCCAATCTTTCTTTCGCCGGTGTGAATTGGGCAACAGCACCCGTGACCACTTTGAGCATCAACGTTGAATCTGTCCCTGATCTCCATTAATTGGGTTGTGCAACTTATGATGTCGTTAATTCTCTTTCTTTGCACTGTTGAAAGTTTGACTTGGAGATCTAACTTTACTCTTTTCTGACACTCGGAGTGGAATGCGACCCTAGGTTCGATTGTAAATATTGTTCGTCTTGATCGGTACTATCTATCGCCCCTCTTCTTTTGTCAAAACATAATCATGATCCTTTGTAGAGGATTTTAGGAAGGGAGTGTCTGACCCCAGGTCTTAAACAACCCTTAGAAATAGGAAGCTAGGAGATTTGGGCTAGAGTGCCCGATAGGAAAGTGACACGGAAGCGAGGTAGAAGACGCCCTTATTTACTACCGGGGGGCCAGTACCTGTGGCCCGAGGGCTTAACGTGCCCACAATGCTCTTGTAGATCAGATCAGATCATATGTAGAGGATTTTAGGAAGGGAGTGTCTGACCCCAGGTCTTAGACAACCCTTAGAAATAGGAAGCTAGGAGATTTGGGCTAGAGTGCCTGATAGGAAAGTGACACGGAAGCGAGGTAGAAGACGCCCTTATTTACTACCGGGGGCCAGTACCTGTGGCCCGAGGGCTTAACGTGCCCACAATGCTCTTGTAGATCAGATCAGATCATATGTAGAGGATTTTAGGAAGGGAGTGTCTGACCCCAGGTCTTAGACAACCCTTAGAAATAGGAAGCTAGGAGATTTGGGCTAGAGTGCCCGATAGGAAAGTGACACGGAAGCGAGGTAGAAGACGCCCTTATTTACTACCGGGGGCCAGTACCTGTGGCCCGAGGGCTTAACGTGCCCACAATGCTCTTGTAGATCAGATCAGATCATATGTAGAGGATTTTAGGAAGGGAGTGTCTGACCCCAGGTCTTAAACAACCCTTAGAAATAGGAAGCTAGGAGATTTGGGCTAGAGTGCCCGATAGGAAAGTGACACGGAAGCGAGGTAGAAGACGCCCTTATTTACTACCGGGGGCCAGTACCTGTGGCCCGAGGGCTTAACGTGCCCACAATGCTCTTGTAGATCAGATCAGATCATATGTAGAGGATTTTAGGAAGGGAGTGTCTGACCCCAGGTCTTAAACAACCCTTAGAAATAGGAAGCTAGGAGATTTGGGCTAGAGTGCCCGATAGGAAAGTGACACGGAAGCGAGGTAGAAGACGCCCTTATTTACTACCGGGGGGCCAGTACCTGTGGCCCGAGGGCTTAACGTGCCCACAATGCTCTTGTAGATCAGATCAGATCATATGTACAGGATTTTAGGAAGGGAGTGTCTGACCCCAGGTCTTAAACAACCCTTAGAAATAGGAAGCTAGGAGATTTGGGCTAGAGTGCCCGATAGGAAAGTGACACGGAAGCGAGGTAGAAGACGCCCTTATTTACTACCGGGGGGCCAGTACCTGTGGCCCGAGGGCTTAACGTGCCCACAATGCTCTTGTAGATCAGATCAGATCATATGTACAGGATTTTAGGAAGGGAGTGTCTGACCCCAGGTCTTAAACAACCCTTAGAATTAGGAAGCTGGGAGATTTGGACTAGAGTGCCCGATAGGAAAGTGACACGGAAGCGAGGTAGAAGACGCCCTTATTTACTACCGGGGGGCCAGTACCCGGTGCCGGAAGGCTTAACGTGCTCATCCGACGCACGGCGGGTACTTAGCGGATCGACGTTCGTACCTGCCTGGGATCGAACCTGAGGCCCTTCCCGTGGCAATCACGAACGTTGCCCACTCGGCCACCCGCGGCCCTCTTTGTCAAAACAGTTTACGAACACCCTGTATACTGCTCTGCGAACTTCACCTGCACCACCGTTCTGTCTCCTGGCGCGCTCTTTTCTCTAGGCTGTAGGTGGTCATAATGGAATGGCTCATCGGCTTATGTCCGTGCTGGGGTTGTCCATATTCAAAGAAATATAATCACACTCGTACCGCCGAGTGTAACCACTTTTCCAGGTGGGTCTTCATTTACACTTGAATCTGTTCCAGAGCACGTTGCCATTTTATTCACACTCCGGTGCTAAGCAACCCCTATAGCAAAAAAGAGTGTAATGCAGGAGAGATACATCGATTTACATATCCTAATCCGCTGCCAAAGGTCAAGGAAAGTTACTCATTGTTCAGCCGCACTACAAGGTAGAATCTAAATGTTCCAGGACTGGATACGTAAATCCATAGATTGTTAGAGTTACAAAGCTGAAGCACATACTCTTTCAAAATAAGCAACTGTAGAGTTCGTCGAAGCACTTCTGGAACCCAAATTTGCCATTATCCTTCAGTGCAATCAGCGATGCATTTTTCACTTCTTCTCCGCTCGCAAAAATGACGACCCTAAAATTGACGTGGCAGCTCAAGGAAGAGATGGAAGTCGATGGAGGGTGAGATCAGATGAGCACGGTGGGCGTGGAAAGACAACAGTTCCTGTTTTGGCGAGAAACTCAGGATGAGGAGTGATTTTTGTGCCATCGCATTGTCGTGTAACAGAACCCATAATTGATCGGCTCACAGTTGAAACTTCTGTTTTGCAGATCGACTCACGTAGACGTCGCATGATGTCCAGAGAGATCCTTGTTGACAGTGCGTCCTTCATGGATAAAATCAAGATCCCTTTTTGTACTGAATCTCGACTCGTCTGTAAAAAGAACACAGGCCCACTCATCTGGACTACAGGAACGATGCTGACTGCACAATTTCAGGCGAGTTCTCTTGTGAGATGCGATTAGCAAGACAAAAACTATGGGTCTCCTGGCAAAAGGTCAATTTCATTAAACTAAAGACCAATTGCATTAAGCCCAACTGCTAAAGGCGAATTGCATTAACCCCTACTACTAAAAGCAAATTGCATTAAGCCCAACTACTAAAAGCAAAGTGCATTAAGCCCAACTACTAAAAGCCAACTGCATTAAGCCCAACTACTAAAGGCCAATGAACCAATTACATTTAGGTCCGTATGGTTCCCATGGCTAAAGGTCAATTGCATTTACATCCCTATGGTTCCCTTGGTTAAAGGCCAACTGCATTAAGCCCAATCACTAAAGGCCAATTGCATTTAGGTCAGTATGGTTCTCCTGGTAAAAGGCCAATTGCATTTAGATCCCTATGGTTCCCTTGGCTAAAGGCCAATTGAATTTAGGCCCTTATGGCTTTCCTGGCTAAAGGCCAATTGCATTAAGCCCAACTACTAAAAGCCAATTACATTAAGCCCAACTACTAAAGGCCAATGAACCAATTTAGGTCCGTATGGTTCCCCTGTCTAAAGGCCAATTGCATTTAGATCCCTATGGTTCCCCTGGTTAAAGGCCCACTGCATTAAGCCCAACTACTAAAGGCCAATTGCATTTAGGTCAATATGGTTCCCCTGGATAAAGGCCAATCGCATTTACGTCCGAATGGTTCCCCTGTCTAAAGGCCAATTGCATTTAGATCCTTATGGTTCTCCTGGGTGAAGGCCAATTGAATTTAGGTACCTATGGCTTCCCTGGCTAAAGGCCAATTGCATTAAAACCAACTACTAAAAGCCAATTGCATTAAGCCCAACTACTAAAAGCCAATTGCATTAAGCCCAACTACTAAAGGCCAATAAACCAATTGCATTTAGGTCCAATACCCTCTGGCTAAAGGACAATTGCATTTAGATCCCTATGGTTCCCCTGGTTAAAGGCCTACTGCATTAAGCACAACTACTAAAGGCCAATTGCATTTAGGTCAATATGGTTTCCCTGGCTAAAGGCCAATTGCATTTACGTCCGAATGGTTCCCCTGTCTAAAGGCCAATTGCATTTTGATCCTTATGGTTCTCCTGGGTAAAGGCCAATTGAATTTAGGTCCCTATGGCTTCCCTGGCTAAAAGCCAATTGCATTAAGCCTTCGATAAATCGTTATCTTGATGCCCTAGCCCCAGTAGCAGTGAAGATCCCCGAAGACAACTGCCGGGCTGTAAAGGTTCTACGACGCTGTGCTATTAAAGTGAAACAAGGGTTCTCACGAGGTGTCGTACGACTTGGACCACTTTACCCAGCATTCATGACACCCCACCAGTGTTGCTGCTTTGCTGCCATAACCGTGAAACCACTCTGGGGTGGATATTCAAGTCCTTTGAGACCTGGGACTGAGACTAGGCTACGTCTAGTCGTCTTATCGCTCGCTGCCATACACCGTCGGATACGCGTGTATGCCAAACAAGGAAAGCATTTGAAGCTCTTCTCATACGCGCTCTTAACGAGAAATAGAACTGCTGTTCTCCGTTAGGTACGAGTATGTAAATCAACTAAAATGTCGGACAACATTTTCCCCAATGATATGCAAATTTCACTGCGGTCATTTCTTTCAAATGTCCATTCTTACATATGCTCTGTGAACATCGTAAAATTTCATTAAGCGATTTGGATTATTTAAATCGTTATGTATAAATAATCTAAATTGGATTATTAAAGTTATGTTACGTAGGGAGAGGGGATCAGAAACTGTGTTTGCCCTGAACGTAGCATTTAGTAAATCAGAATGGGACCATAGCAACAGGAGTAGTCACCTTTGGTAAAATGTTCAATAAATTGCGTATCCATTGCTGCACAATCCTTAACGTCCTGAAGAACTGCTACATGCTGCTTTTTTGTTTTTTGAGACAAGACCTGATGGAAAATATTTTTCACATAATTTCTAATGTTTGGTAAAGAATGGTTTGGCCACCAGGGGGCATAAGTGTTAATTTCTGCTTCTGATGTATTTGTAGAAAAATCTGGTCTCTTGAAAACTCGACTAAATTTTTTTTTTCTTGGACCGATACCGCTCATATGGAAAAACCTTTTGAGAATACCTTCTTCCTAAAACAATGCATTGTTTTCCCAACAGGGGACGTAAAGTCACATCTTATTTTTGTCGATATCTCTGTTTCTAAGAGACCGATTTGAAAATTTCCTTCGGTGTTGGAGAGCGTTTCCGGTGCGAAATGTTTTTCATATAAATTCATGTTTTTTGTAACGCACAAGTCTGCAACCAGAGGGCGTAAGCTCACGATTGCGTTTACAGCAATATCTGAGGGATTAAAAACCCGATTGAGAATCTTCTTTCTTTCGTCAGATCTATAGTTTTCCATACCGGTTCCATTGACTTTGAATAGCTTTGATAAATTTAATTTGCGTCAGAACGGATTCAAAAGACGTGCTCATTACACCCGAAAATTCGGTGTCATCTTTCTTGTTTATTTTCTGGTCGAAATTCGAGAGCATTTGTTTTTTAGTTTACGGTTTGCTAAACTTTCGGCTTTTTTTTTTTTTTTTTCAGGTATCTAAGCTCACCGTCTTTTTTCTCTATTCCTGGTGTACAGAGCGTTGTGTCATCAACTTTCTTGAACCCACGTTATATAGGCATTATTTCTCTTTTTAAATGGGGACTTTATTGAGGGTTTTTTTTTCATGTGTGGGTGGATGTTAGGATAGTTTATCAATTTTATCTTTAAAGTCCGTTCCTGACATTATTTATGCGCGAAGCACAATAACTATAGGAGCTAGGCCTGATTAACATTTAAGTTCCTATGGCCTGGGCCCAGAATCGCAATGCGAAAAAAACAAAACGAATATATATATATATATTATACGGTACTTTGCATAGTTTGAAACTAGACTGGTTTGGATGGTGTATTTGGTTATTGGTGGTCTTTCTATTATTTTTGTTTCTCTTGTTCAAAATTTTGCTTTGTTTTGCACTATATATATATATCATCACCATCATCATCATTGTCAACCATTATCAATCCACTGCTGGACGAAGGTCTCCCCAAGTTTCCTCCACAACGGTCTGTCTTGTGCCAGTCTCCTCCATGTCACCCCTGCATACTTTCGAATTTCATCCACCCATCTCCCATGTGGTCTTCTTCTGGGTCTTTTCCTGTCCCTTGGAATCCAAACTAAAATTTCGGCTGTCCATCGATGATCTGTCCTTCTGGCAGTATGTCCAGGCCATTGCCATTTCAGGGATTTAACTCTGATCATGATGTCTTCCACTCTTGTCATTTTTCGGATCCACGAGTTCCTCTTCTTATCTCTCCTGGTTACACCAAGTATGCACCTCTCCATGCTACTTTGAGTTGTCTGCAGCCTTTGTATGTCTCTTTTAGTTAAGGTCCACGTCTCTGCACCATACGTAAGCACTGGAAGGATGCATTGATCAAACACTTTTCTTTTAAGACATAATGGCATATTGCTCTTGAAAATTATGCTGTTTCTTCCAAAAGCTCTCCAGGCAAGTTTTGTACGCCGATTAATTTCTTCATCAATGTGACCCTCACTTGATATCTGCTGTCCAAGATAAACATACGTATCTGTTATCTCCAGTTTTTCTCCATCAATCGATAAATCTTCATTTCTTGTAAAAGCATTGAACATCACTTTTGTCTTCTGAAAGTTCATTTTTAATCCCACTTCTTTACTCTTGTCAGCAAGTTCCTGGATCATACTCTGCAGCTCTGATGGGGTAGTTGCAAAAATGACTACGTCATCAGCAAAACGAAGGTGGGTTAGATAATCTCCATTAATCTTTATCCCTTTGTTTTCCCAGTTCAGTGATTGAAAGACATTTTCCAATGTGGCATTAAAGAGCTTCGGAGATATGGTGTCACCTTGTCTCACTCCCTTTCCAATTTTTATGTGTGTTGTATTTTCAAACAGCCGAATCTTTGCACTTGCATTTTCATAGATGTTATTAATAATATTAATGTATGCATCTTCAATACCGCAGGATTTCAGAGCCGTGGTAACTGCTGATGGTTTCACCGAATCAAAGGCTTTTTCATAATCGATAAAAGCCATGCACAATGGAAGTTCATATTCCCTCGCTCTTTCAATTGGTTCTCTCAGTACGTGGATATGATCTATTGTGCTGTAGCCACTCCTAAATCCAGCTTGTTCTCTCGGTTGAGCCATGTCCAGTGTTACCTTCAAGTGGTGTGAAAGAACTTTAGTGAAGATTTTATAAACCACTGATAGGAGGCTGATAGGTCTGTAGTTCCTGAGATCCTCAATGTCACCTTTTTTATGTAGCAGGATCATTGTAGCATTGTTCCAATCCTCAGGAATCTTCCCTTCATTAAGGCATCGAGTGAAAATTTGGGCGAGAACTGTTTCAATTTCTCCACTTGCTTCTTGTATGATGTCTATAGTAATTCCATCTTCTCCTGGAGCTTTCCCCCGCTTCATGTTCTTGATTGCATGAGCAACTTCTGCTGGGAGGACTGGAAGAACTCTGGTACCTTTCATGATGTCTGGAGTACATGTATCATCCCTTTCATATAATTTGGAGTAGAAATCTTTCACTCTTGTCAAAATTTCGCCTCTATTTCTTGTTATAGAACCATCTTCTTTTCTCAGAGCCATAATCTGTTTTCTTCCCTTACTGAGATGTCCCTTTGCTATCTTTAGGCTTTGGTTGTTTTCAATTGCTTTCCTCACTAGCTCACAGTTGAATTTCCTTACGTCTTCAGTGATACTTTTTCGTGTTGTCTTTGCATAGCTCTATATATTCCACTTTGGAAGTCACATCTTCTTTAGTTGTCCTCATCTCTTTTCTTTTTGCATCAACATTTTGGTTTTTCCTGATAATTTGTTCACATGCAACTTGTTCTTAGACCCAGCTAATTTTGTTGCTGTTTCCATTAGAGCTTTGGTTACTTTTCTGTTAACTTCCGAAATATCCACTTCTTCCGATGTTAGGCCTTCTAAAGCAGAGAATCTGTTCTTCAGTTCCAACTTGAAAGTATTATGGTGTTTTTTAAGGTTGGTTATGTCAATACATTTTGTTTGTCTTATGAGTTTGCCACGTTCCAGTTTAGTGTTGAGGTGCATCTTACATCTCACCAATCTATGGTCACTACCTGTGTTGAACTTGTTCAGCACACTGCAGTCTTCGATGACAAATTTTTTGTTACACATAATAAAATCAATTTCACTTGTCGTCCCAATTGGATGTCTCCATGTCCATTTCCTGTGTGGCTTTTTCTTGAAAAAGGAGTTCAAGATGAAAAATCCTTCTGCCTCTGCAAACTCAACGAGAGTATTTCCACGCTGGTTTCTGTTGTCGTGACCGAATTTACCTACTGAAGTTTCATTCTGTTGCCGTTGCCCTATTTTTGCATTGAAATCTCCCATAATTATCTTCAAGTGCTGCTTACCTTTATTATTTAGATGACGAATTTCCTCATAAAATTCTTCAATTTCTTCTTCAGGATGACTTGTGGTGGGTGCATAAGTTTGAATAATCTGAGCCTGGTATCTTCTCGATAGTTGGATAACGAGTCGTGCAGCTCTGTCAGAGGAACTTTCAACTTCTACCACTTTATCCTTCAGTTTCTTGTTTATTATAAATCCAACACCACTAGTTCTGCCAGTATCTGCCCCACGATAATAGAAGAGATGTCCACTCTTCAGTTCAATGAGATCTTCTCCTTTTCTCCTTACCTCACTTAGCCCCACGATGTCCCACTTGATCCTTTGTAGTTCCTCTTCCAATTCAAGAAGCCTTGAATCAGAAGATAGGGAGCGTCCGTTATAGGTAGCCAAGGTCAGCATCAAATGGCAGCCTAGTCCGGTCCTCCGGGGATTCTTAGCACCCTCTGCCTTCATGTCGCACTGGCCGCTGCCTTGGCCAGGTACATTCCAGCTGCCGGAGACTGAGGGCCAAGATTTAAGTTGTAGAGTCATTTTGGAGGTGTTTGGCCATAACTCACCACGCTGGCCAAGCGGGTTGGTGAGTGTGGGATAGCATTTCCTCTGATCCAGATGGTATAATTATACCGCTATTGGCGGTCGTCAGAGCCCCTTTAGTGGGAACAGGATGCACCACGAGAAGGCGGGGTTGACATTTGTCAAGGAGAGGCTGTGATGTTACGCATCACCTGACCTTACATCCCTTTGCACTATATATATATATATATATAAGTGGACATCTCATCACCTGACCTTACATCCCTTTGCACTATATATATATATATATATATATATATATATATATATATATATATATATATATATATATATATATATATATATATATGGGATGTAAGGTCAGGTTATGCGTAACGTCACAGCCTCTCCTTGACAAATGTCAATCCCGCCTTCTCGTGGTGCATCCTGTTCCCACTAAAGGGGCTCTGACGACCGCCAATAGCGGTATAACTATACCATCGGGATTAGAGGAAATGCTATCACATACTCACCAACCCGCTTGGCCAGCGTGGTGAGTTATGACCAAACCCCTCCAAAATGACTCCACAACTTAAATCTTGGCCCTCAGTCTCCGGCAGCTGGAATGTACCTGGACAAGGCAGCGGCCAGTGCGACATGAAGGCATAGGGTGCTAAGAATCACCGGAGGGCCGGACTAGGCTGCCATCTGATGCTGACCTTGGCTACGTATAATGGACGCTCCCTATCTTCTGATTCAAGGCTTCTTGAATTGGAAGAGGAACTACAAAGGATCAAGTGGGACATCGTCGGGCTAAGTGAGGTAAGGAGAAAAGGAGAAGATCTCATTGAACTGAAAAGTGCACATCTCTTCTACTATTGTGGGACAGATACTGGCAGAACTAGTGGTGTTGGATTTTTAATAAACAAGAAACTGAAGGATAAAGTTGTAGAAGTTGAAAGTTCCTCTGACAGAGCTGCACGACTCGTTATCCAACTCTCGAGAAGATACCAGGCTCAGATTATTCAAACATATGCACCCACCACAAGTCATCCTGAAGAAGAAACTGAAGAATTTTATGAGGAAATTCGTCATCTAAATAATAAAGGTAAGCAGCACTTGAAGATAATTATGAGAGATTTCAATGCGAAAATAGGGCAACGGCAACAGAATAAAACTTCAGTAGGTAAATTAGGTCACGGCAACAGAATGAAACTTCAGTAGGTAAATACGGTCACGGCAACAGAATGAAACGTCAGTAGGTAAATACGGTCACGGCAACAGAATGAAACTTCAGTAGGTAAATTCGATCACGGCAACAAAAACCAGCGTGGAAATACTCTCATTAAGTTTGCGGAGGCAGAAGGGTTTTTCATCTTGAACTCCTTTTTCAAGAAAAAGCCACACAGGAAATGGACATGGAGACATCCAAATGGGACGACAAGTGAAATTGATTTTATTATGTGTAACAAAAAATTCGTCATAGAATACTGCAGTGTGCTAAACAAGTTCAACACAGGTACTGACCATAGATTGGTGAGATGTATGATGCACCTCAACACTAAACTCGAACGTGGCAAGCTCATAAGACAAACAAAATGTATTGGCATAACCAACCTTAAAAAACACCATAATACTTTTAAGTTGGAACTGAAGAACAGATTCTCTGCTTTAGAAGGCCTAACATCGGAAGAAGTGAATATTTCTGAAGTTAACAGAAAAGTAACCAAAGCTCTTATGGAAACAGCAACAAAATTAGCTGTGTCTAAGAACAAGTTGCATGTGAACAAATTATCAGGAAAAACCAAAATGTTGATGCAAAAAAGAAGAGAGATAAGGACAACTAAAGAAGATGTGACTTCCAAAGTGGAATATATAGAGCTATGCAAGACGGTACGAAAAAGTATCACTGAAGACGTAAGGAAATTCAACTGTGAACTAGTGAGGAAAGCAATTGAAAACAACCAAAGCCTAAAGATAGCAAAGGGACATCTCAGTAAGGGAAGAAAACAGATTATGGCACTGAGAAAAGAAGATGGTTCTGTAACAAGAAATAGAGGCGAAATTTTGTCAAGAGTGAAAGATTTCTACTCCAAGTTATATGAAAGGGATGATACATGTACTCCAGACATCATGGAAGGTACCAGTACTAGAGTTCTTCCAGTCCTCCCAGCAGAAGTTGCACATGCGATCAAGAATATGAAGCGGGAAAAAGCTCCAGGAGAAGATGGAATTACTGTACACATCATACAAGAAACAAGTGGCGAAATCGAAACAGTACTCGCCCAAATTTTCACTCGATGCCTTTATGAAGGGAAGATTAATGAGGATTGGAACAATGCTATAATGATCCTGCTACATAAAAAAGGTGACATTGAGGATCTCAGGAACTACAGACCTATCGGCCTCCTATCAGTGGTTTATAAAATCTTCACTAAAGTTCTTTCACACCGTTTGAAGGTAACACTGGACATGGCTCAACCGAGAGAACAAGCTGGATTCAGGAGTGGCTACAGCACGATAGATCATATCTACGTACTGAGAGAACTAATTAAAAGAGCGAGGGAATATGAACTTCCATTGTGCATGGCTTTTATCGATTATGAAAAAGCCTTTGATTCGGTGAAATCATCAGCAGTTACAATGGCTCTGAAATCCTGCGGCGTTAAAGATGCAAACATTAATATCATTAATAACTTCTATGAAAATGCAAGTGCAAAGATTCGACTGTTTGAAAATACAACACTCATAAAAATTGGAAAGGAAGTGAGACAAAGAAGCTCTTTAATGCCACATTGGAAAATGTCTTTCAATCACTGAACTGGAAAAACAAAGGGATAAAAATTAATGGAGATTATCTAACCCACCTTCGTTTTGCTGATGACATAGTCATTTTTGCAACTACCCCATCAGAGTTGCATAGTATGATCCAGGAACTTGCTGACAAGAGTAAAGAAGTGGGATTAAAAATGAACTTTCAGAAGACAAAAGTGATGTTCAATGCTTCTACAAGAAATGAAGATTTATCGATTGATGGAGAAAAGCTGGAGATAACAGGCACGTACGTTTATCTTGGACAGCAGATATCAAGTGAGGGTCACATTGATGAAGAAATTAATCGGCGTACAAACTTGCCTGAAGAGCTTTTGGAAGAAACAGTATAATTTTCAAGAGCAATATGTCATTATGTCTTAAAAGAAAAGTGCGTGGTCAATGCATCCTTCCAGTGCTTACATATGGTGCAGAGACGTGGACCTTAACTAAAGGAGACATACTTAGGCTGCAGACAACTCAAAGTAGCATGGAGAGGTGCATGCTTGGTGTAACCAGGAGAGATAGGAAGAGGAACTCGTAGATCAGAAAAATGACAAGAGTGGAAGACATCATGATCAGAGTTAAATCCCTGAAATGGCAATGGGCTGGACATACTGCCAGAAGGACAGACCATCGATGGACAGCCAAAATTTTAGATTGGATTCCAAGGGACAGGAAAGGACCCAAAAGACCACATGGGCGATGAGTGGATGAAATTCGAAAGTATGCGGGAGTGAGATGGAGGAGACTGGCACAAGACAGACCGTTGTGGAGGAAACTTGGGGAGACCTTCGTCCAGCAGTGGATCGATAATGGTTGACAATGATGATGATGATATATATAGATATATAAATAAACAAAAACAAAGGTGTGGAGTGACAAAAACAGGAACACTGTGGTAAGGGTGTCAATAACTAACTTGATCTTGGCCACTTAACTCTGATGATTGTTCCTTTTTTCAATATAATATGTGTGTGTGTGCGCGCGTGTGTGTACACACCGACGAGCCATTACATTATGACCATCTACCTAATAAGCTGTAGGACTCTCTTTAGCCCACAAACACTCGGCGATTCGATGAAGTGGCGATAGGTATCCCGGAACATCTGGTACCATAATACGTGTAAACTGCAGGTCCTCCAATTACCGTACATTTCTGGGTGGAAGTGACTTAGCGCGAACCAGCTTTTCCAAGTCGAACCACAAATGCTCGATTGGCTTCATGTCAGGTGAATTTGGAGTCCCGGGCATCTACAGAAAGTCCCCAGCATGTTCCTCGAATCACTCCTTGACGATTCTCGCAGTGTGGCATGGCGCATTATTCTGTTGGTAATGCACACTGAAGCGCCAGAAAAACTTGTACTGACGAGTTTTTGCAAAATACATATCAAATTCACCTATGCGCGTACTCGGTTGCGTTCGCCAGTGCGTATGTAAAGCGATAGACATCCTTACCAGCTGTCAGAGCTGTTTTCGGCATGAGAATGACAAGTAATAACGATTTAAGCGATTTTCAACGCGGTGTCATAGTTGGCGCTCGTGAGATGGGCCGTAGTATTTCGGAGGTAGAAACAAAGTTCGGATTTTCACGGACGACCATTGCAAGGGTGTACCGTGACTACAAGAATTCCGGCAAAACCTCCAACCTATGATAGCAGTGTGGCCGTAAAAAGACATTGTTTGAACGTGACCATCGTCACCTGTCAAGAATCGTTTCACGCGATAGTCGTGCAACACTCTCGCAGGTATCATGGGATTCAATGCTGGTGCCTCAACAAGCATCAGCGTCCGGACTGTGCAACGTGCCATGCACGATATGGGCTTTGGGAACCGACGCCCAACTCCCGTCCCCTTGATGGGTGCACGACACAGGGCTATGCGCCTCGCTTGGGCACGGAAACACCGCCACTGGACATTTGATGACTGGAAACAAGCAGCCTGGTCTGACGAGTAGCGTTTCCAAATGTATCGGGTAGATGGAAGGATTTATGTGTGGCGCAAACCCCATGAAGCCATGAATCTCGCCTGTCAACAGAGAACTGTACCGGCTGATGGTGGTGGTGGGGGCCCGTAATGGTATGGGGTGTGTTTGTTTAGATAGACTTCACTGCGACACCTGGTACGTCTACAAACGTCTGTGACCGGCCAACGCTATGTGCGCATCCTTTCTGACGAGGTACACCCGTTCATGTCCTGCATTTATGCTGATGGGTTGTACTTTGTTCCAACAGGACAATGCAACTCCACACATGTGTCGGGACGACACATTATGGTTAGAGGAGCATTCATCTGAGTTTGGGATGTTGCCATTTCCACTCAAGTCCCTAGATATGAACGTGATGGAACACATTTGAGATGCCATGCAACGCGCTATCGAACACAGGAATCCGAGACCTCGGAATACATCCGAATTGTGGAACGCTCTGGATGAAATATGGTGTGCATTGCCTCCAGCATATTTCCAGAAGCTAGTGGAGTTAATGCCTCGTCGTATTTCCGCAGTCCTGCGCTCCCGTGGGTGACCTACCAAGTATTAGACTGGTGCACCAGTTTTTCTGGCACTTCCGTGTATATATCAAAAGCCGGGAACGCAGTTGCCATGAATGGGTGGATTTATTCCGCAACGATGTTCAAATAATTGGCAGCTATCATTAGGAATTTTGCTATTGGGATAATGGGGCCAAAAGTGTCCTAAGAGAACATCGCCCACAGCAGAACACCGACGACGCCTGCTTGTTTCCTCCCAACAGTGCGTCCCGGTGCTATAGCCTCCGTTCGTAATCAGCGTATCCTTGCTCGGCCGTTTACGTGATGCGCCAAAAATCTGGATTCGTGAGACCAGACCACTTTCTTCCAATCATCCACGGTGCGATCTCGATGATCTTGGGCCCATTTGAAGCGTTGTTGGCGATGACTTCGGTGAGCATGGGGACCTGGCTGAGTCTTCGGATACAGAGGTACACGCGCAAAAGGCTCCGATGAACTGTGTGAAGTGAAACATTACCCAGATCTCCACTGTTGTAGCTGTGGATGATTTGTCGCACTGTGGCCCATCGGTCGCTGTGAACAATACGCGACAGTCTCCTCTCCCATCTGGCATCAATGAGCCGCGGACGACACGCAGTTAGACAACGGTTTGTCATTTGGCCATCTGTGCACCACTTTTGATACGTTATCGCTACAGTGGTACGGGAACAACTCACAAGCCACGACGTTTCCGAGATCATACTTCCGAGGCGCTGAACCATCACAATTTGTGCTTTATCAAACTCCGAATATTCGGCAGTTTTCTCCATTCTGACATCGAACACACTACTAACCGAATGCCGGTATTCGAGTTGTATACAAACGGCTTTGTAAACTTACATTCGCCACCGTGAAGTCATCGCACAACTTACTTTTGGTCTTCAAAAAGACAATCATATTAATTTCTTGGAAAAATCGGAACCTATGGAACTTGGAAAAACGGATTTATATGGAGTCCAAATTGATTAATTTCAAATGTGAGTAGTGGATAAGGTAGGAAAATTGTAGGGCTTTCTACCTGAAACTTGCAGGTGAAATACACAGTTGAGTCAGGTGACAACCAGCCAATATTCAGAGTAACCGCCGTGTGCAGCGCAGACAGCAGCTAGACGGGTTGAGAGTGACTCTAAAAGGTGTTGGAAGGTGTTCACAGGTATGTGGAGCCATGCCGACGGAAGTGCATCTGACAGCTGCTGGAGTATGCGTGGTGGAGGATCTATAGAGCGAACAACACGATCGAGGTGGTCCGACATTGATCATATTGATTGATCATATGTAGAGGATTTTAGCAAGGGAGTGTCTGACCCCAGGTCTTAAACAACCCTTAGAAATAGGAAGCTAGGAGATTTGGGCTAGAGTGCCCGATAGGAAAGTGACACGGAAGCGAGGTAGAAGACGCCCTTATTCACTACCGGGGGGCCAGTACCTGTGGACCGAGGGCTTAACGTGCCAACAATGCTCTTGTAGATCAGATCAGATCATATGTAGAGGATTTTAGGAAGGGAGTCTCTGACCCCAGGTCTTAAACAACCGTTAGAATTAGGAAGCTAGGAGATTTGGGCTAGAGTGCCCGATAGGAAAGTGACACGGAAGCGAGGTAGAAGACGCCCTTATTTACTACCGTAGGGCCAGTACCTGTGGCCCGAGGGCTTAACGTGCCCACAATGCTCTTGTAGATCAGATGAGATCATATGTAGAGGATTTTAGGAAGGGAGTCTCTCACCCCAGGTCTTAAACAACCTTTAGAAATAGGAAGCTAGGAGATTTGGGCTGGAGGGCTAGATAGGAAAGTGACACGGAAGCGAAATAGAAAGGGGAGGAAGACACCCTTATTTATTACCAGGGAGCCAGTACCCGGGGTCCAACGGCTTAACGTGACCATCCGACGCACGGCGGATATTTAGTAGATCGAGCTTTCGTACCTGATTGGGATCGAACCTGAAGTCCTTTCCGTGGCAGTCACGAACGTTGCCCTCTAAGCCACTCGCGGCCTTTGGGGAATTAAGAGGCCAGGGAAGTACTTTGAAGTCTCCATCGTCTCTTCTAACCATTCACGGACATTTCAAGCTGTGTCATACGTCGGATTGTCGTGCTGGGAGATCCCTTTCGCTCAAGAGAAGACAATCAGCATGTATGGGTGTACGTGGTCTGCAAGGATGGATTCATAACGAATTCGGTCTATAGTGCCTTCCACAGACATGAGTGGACCCACGGAATGCCAGAAAAACACTCCCCAGACCATAACGCTGCCCCCACCAGCTTGTGTTCTTCCAGCAATGGTCTAAGAGTGTTTGTTCTCCGATATTTCTCGCCTTATACGCCAACGTTCATCCGCTCGATGAAGCAGAAAATGTGACTCATCGGAGAAAGCAAACCTTTGCCAATCAGCGGAGGTCCAATTCCGATACTGCCGTGCAAATATAAGCCTTTTCTACCGATGCACCTTCGTTAGCACAGGCGCAGTGACGATCCGTCTGCATCGGAGCCCCATACGCAGCAGGATTTGCTGAACTCTCGTTTCAGACACACTTCCGTTTGCCTCCTGGTTCATTCGGCGAGGGAGTTGCTCCACTGTAGCTTGTCGATCGGCCCTCACGCACCTTCGAAGCCGACGTTACCCTGTCACATCAATGGCACGTAGTGCTCCAGTTTCCACTTGCTTATTCGCAATGGTGCCATTTCTCTAATCACGATAGACTTTAACCACAGCAGCACGCGAAGAGTTCACAAACTGCCCTGTTTCAGAAATACCGCCACCCTTGGCCCGAAAGCCGATAATAATCATCGCTTTTCGCATATCTGATAAATCACTCTTTTTATCCATGACAGCAACGAGTGATATGTTTTTAGATTGCCTACAGCACAACTTTTATACCCTCCCAACCAGCTCACGACCCCTACCTTCTTTCATTGGCTACGCTCTGTTTACGTCAAAAGAAGGTGGTGTTCACAATAACGTGAGTTGACTGTGTATAAATATATACTATACACCTCTTGAGAGAGGTTTTGCATTGCTAAGGCACCTTGTTGAAGCTTTGAGTATTTCATATTGTAAAGTATCTGATTTTAAAATTGCTTGGATCCAAATTTAGTGAATTAATATGCTGAATAATGTGTTTTTATGAGTGTTAGAATTATCCAGTTGCTCATGTTTGCTGAAATTAAAGTATCATTCCTCAGTTAATAGAATTATTCTACTATAATATTGAACACATCACAGGTGATTAATCAACTGCATGAAAGATCACCTTGGCACCCCAAAATCAATCTGTACCAAGTCTAAATAATGTTCATCGGTTCAAAATAAAATTAAAAGGCGATGAATAACTTAACATCTGTGGATATTTGATTTATTACATAATTAAATGCGAAAATAGCAATTCTAATCTATTAAGTAGTATTTTACTCACCCGTCTATATTTTTAAGTGCTAATTTCCTTGCTAATACTAAAATGTAATAAAAGTACATATTATTTCTTATTTTCCCCCGCATAGCGTCCCATTTATTAACTCAATTTTTAAATTAATTGATAATATTTAGTAGCGACAAATGTACTTAATCTTTCAAGAATGTGGACGGGTGGTGAACCTGATCTTGTGCTGTGCATAGGGTCCAATTTTGGGTAAATCGGGCCCGGAATAGTTGTGGTCCCGAGCTTTATGAGCACACTTCAATATGTTGCTGTTTATTAAATATCAGTTAAACTAATATCACTACAGCAAAGCAAAAGTGATCTCTTTGAATTCAGACAGAAAAACTTGCAATTTGCGAAATAAATTTTAATATTCGAGTCTTCAAACAAGTATAACTATAAGCGATTTAAACCATAGTGATCAAATACCAGCAAAGTATCTTTTTGTGGACATGTTCTATACTCCTGCCGAATTATTATTCTCATCGGCTCTCAGTGAACGCTTTTGTATCAGTACCTGAAAAACAAAATACGAAATTACTGTTGAGGAAATTATATATACGAACGTAGATTTATTTCTACAACCTGTAGCAACGCTAAATTAAGATAGTACCATATGAAATCTATATATTTTAAACACAAGGCACATTCTTTCTACAATCCGCCAGCACCCAACACTGGAGCGATTTTCATGATTAAGTATAACGAAGTAAATTTCTCCGTCAATTTTGTCCACGCCGGGGATCGAACCCAGGTCCCCTCATTCCGGAATAAGTTGCTCTACCAATTGAGCTACGCGAATATCGTTATCGCTGCTATCTGCCTTTATGTCGTGCGTGTCCTGCTGGACAGGCACATCACCCCCCCCCCCGAAAGAAGGCAGGGGCATGGCCCACGGGTCAGCCGTGACCATGAATCTTCGCAGGCAGACATCCGCTGTAGAACGTACTTGAGAACTCCCAGTCAATCTAGTGTTAGGAATGCAACGTCACACACATATATTTTTCAAAGCGCTGGGGGAGGGATTCTCCGATTTTTCCTATCTCGCGGTGTGGAAGGAACATCACACCATTGCGAGATCTTGAAGGGCCGGGTCATCCGGAAAATTCGGCCGCCATTATAACGAAGTAAATTTCTCCATCATTTTTGTCCACGCCGGGGCTCGAACCCAGATCCCCTCATTCCGGAATAAGTTGCTCTACCAATAGAGCTACGCGGAAGCTCGTTATCGCTGCTATCTGCCTTTATGTCGTTTGCGTCCTGCCGGGCAGGCACGTCACATAAGCATCGTTAATTTTATTTTCATAAGCAGTTTTTTTCACGTTTCCAGTGGCATTTTCTTTGTGCAATCCACCGTTCGTTATTCTGGCGTTTGTTCTTGCTTCAGTACATGCAGCGCCATCTGCATTTCTGCGGTGGTTTGACTTGGAATTAATCCCTCATGTATCAGTTACGTATTTGTAATTATCCGAATCAGTTCAGTAGTTCTCGAGATTAGTAAAAAAAAATTCCGTATATTACCGTGAACTAGTTTTTTTCACGTTGGGGGTGATCAGGTTGCACGTAAACAAAGCGGAACGATATACGGGAAATCGGGAACTACTTGACAGCTATCTGGTTCGTTAGTACAGCCCAAAAATAATGAAAAATAATAAACAAATAATAAAAAATAAATGAAATAGCCTATGTCCAACAGAAAGAAATAAGCTTTAAAGAATTATCCAAATCGATTCAGTAGTTTTCGAGATTACCTCACACACACAAACAAACTTTCTCTCTTTATATATTAGACTAGTTATACAATTTTTTCTTGTGTAATGATACCCCCCCCCTCCGCCCAAAAAAGAACCGTTAAAACCAAACTGTCGAAATAAAACACATTTTAAACCCCATTGTGTAGTTATCAAGACACGACATCATTTCGGGTCACTGAAAGAATGCCTCAGTACTCCAATGCAAGCACGTCAACGACGGGTTAGAACATGTTTATATTAGGTGTGCAACTTAATTCTCGGACACAGGCACGACACGTTTGACAGCAAATTATAGCAAATCGAATACATACCTAATCAGGGAAATAATCCCCGTCGTGTTGGATACATTTGAGCCATCGGTCAGAGAGCTGCCGAATGCCACTGCGGAAAAACAAGGGCTGTTTCGAGTTGATAAAGTCATCAATACTTGTGTGGAAGAGTTGAAAAGAGTTGATACTTGTGTGTTTCAAGTTGATAAAGTCGTCAATACTCGACAGAAGTGAAGTGCGTGTCACTCAGGTGATGTTACAGGGAGCGAAAGAGGTGATAATCCGACGGGGCAAAGTCTGGAGAATATGTCGTATGGGACAAAATCTCCCATCCCAGGTCGGTGATCATGTTTAAAGTCCTTTTCGCGGTGTGAGGACGCGCGTTATCCTGAAGCAACAGAACCGAACTTCTGCTTTTGCCGGTGTATGGCCTTTTCGCCTCCAGTGCGTCACTCACACGAATGAGTTGGCTGACAATAACGCTCAGCATTGACCGTTTCACCAGGTTTGAACAACTCATGGTGTACGACAACGCGCTGATCCCACCATATGCACAGCAACAACTTCCTGGCATGGATATTCGGTTTGGTGGTGCTAGTGGTAGGCTGACCTGGATAAACCCACGGTTTACACCGCTTAGGAATTATCGTAGAGGATCCACTTCTCATCACAGGTCAAAATCTTGTGGAGGATATCCTTCTTCTTGAAACTGGAGAGCAAGGACACAGCAACATCGTAGCACCTAGACTTGTTAACAGTTGCGAGTTGGTGGAGCACCCAATGGCCCTCCTTGTGAATCCGTCCAAGCTTGTGCAGGCGCTTTGCAATGGCTTACCGTGTTACTCCGAGTTCGTGGGTGAGCTCTGTGAGCGACAGGGATCAGCGTCCAACAGTTGTTCCAGTTCCTCATCGTTAAATTTCTGTGGCTGTCCCGGACGTTCTGCATCACGGAGATCGAAATTTCCCTGCTTTAACCACTGGAACCAGTTCTTACACGTACTCTAGGACACAGCAGCCTCACCCAAAGCAACACAGATAATTTTCTTGGCTTCCGCGGCACTTGTTTTCAACTAAAACGTGAACAGGAGGCAGTGCCTCAAATGTTGCTTCCCGAACGACATTGCTTTCACCGTCAACTTTCGTACCTTTTGTCACTACAGCTGCCGCCCCGGTGCCGCAGTGGTATAAGCGATGGCCTCTGATCATTCGTCCGTAAGGGGTCAGGGTTCGAATCCCGGTGAGGCATGGATGTTGTGTTTGTCTTACGGCACTGGCTCTCTCCCTTCCATGGAACCAGTAACTCTAAATTAGGGACGGGCGACTGCTTATAGCCCATTGAAATGCTCACGGTGGTCGTTAAACCTCCAATCAAACAAACAAACAAACACTACAGCTGTGAGCGGTTACGGTTGCCTGGAAAGCTGTTGGATGGCGCTGCAATCAGACATTATCGCACACAGCTATTTGCGTTTGCCGAAGTTCTATGATAGCTTGCGGTTAGAGTCGCGTTCGCGCGCCGTCATCGACACTGGACCGCGGCGGACTGGAGTAAGGTGCTTTTCACCGACGAGACCAAGTTCAACTTGTTCGGAAGTGATGGCATCCGATACGCACGACGTCCGTGTGGCCAGAGATTCAACCCCCAATTCATTCAGCCGACTGTCAAGCACGGAGGAGGATCGCTCATGGTTTACGGAGCCTTCTCTCGCAATGGAATGGGCCCCATCATCAAGATTGACGGAATAATGACCGGCCAGAGCTACACGAACATACTCATCAACGATGCCTTCCCATGGGCAAACCAAAACATGCTACCCGGATGGATCATGCAGCAAGGCAACTACCCGAAGCACACCTCCAGAGTAGCGAAGGCAGCCTTCCAGCAGCAACAGGCCACACTTCTAGACTAGCAAAGTCAATCTCCAGACCTCAACCCCATAGAGCACACGTGGGAGGAGCTGGAGAGACGATGTGGGAAGAAAACCTACCGCAATAGGGTCCCAGAAGTTTGACCAGCTGTCTGCAGAATGAGCGCGAATTCCGCAGGTCACCGTCGAGAAGCTACAGCACTCGATGCGGGCCCGCTGTGCAGCTGCTATTAAGTCTCGTGGTTATCCCATTAAGTATTAGTTATTGTTTTGTCGTTTTCTCGTACTTGTTTTCAGTTATCGTTGCATTAAATGAATGCGATGCACACCTACTTTGTTGATCAATTTGTATGATCTTCGCGATTAAGCTCGGTACCTGATCTGTGTTAAGGTTTCCGATCCATCTACATATGGGTCATGTTTACAACTAAATAACACATATCATATCTCAAAATGACCGGATTTGGTCCAGCAGAAAAAAATTTTGGCCGAAAAGGTGTTTCGCCAAATACTTTTGTATTTATTTAATTATTCAATTATGTTCAATATGCCTCTGACTTGTCTTTTGTATTGTTCTTTGTTGTTTATGTTTTTTTTTTTAGTACTAGGGGTGGGAGGGCTATGTCAGGCCTTACGGCCTTTGCCCTCCTCTTGGTTGCTACATTTTTTTTAGTTAATTATATTGTTTGTATTTTGAACTGTAATATGTTGCAACTGAAAAATGAATAAATGAAATGAAATGAAAAATTAATTTACACGACTAAAAGGTTTCAGAACACTTCTTAAAAGTATCGGAGAGCGTCTGGAACATAAGCGTAACACAAAAATATTATCACCTAAGAGGTTAAGTTGAAACCACTGAACAAAATACAACTGGAAATATGGGTATGAAACTGATTTTCCTTCTTTATCTACTATACTGTGCAAATTAATTGGGACAAAGTAAAAAATCACTCTTCTTTTCCAAAACTATGCCTTTAAATCATTCTATGTCTTGATATACACTGATAAATACCTGTATTAGTAAGAAGTATGTCCACCTTTAGCAGAAATGACCTCTTGAATTCGTTTTGGCATTGACTCCACTAACTGAGTGCAAATATTTTTGACTTCATAATCGTGGAACCACACTTTTATAGCATTCGTTATCATGCGTTATTTGGTTGTACTGTCCATTTTACCTAAACGTCTCTTCAAAATATTCCACAAGGTTTCTATGGGATTTAAGTCTGGTGAATTTCCAGGCCAATCAAACAAATTAATTTGATTTTCTAGAAAGAAATTCTTGACCAATTTCGAATTATGACATGGAGCCAAGTCATGCTGAAATGTCCCGTCAAAAGTTTGCAAGAATGGAACATACCTACGTTGTAATATTTCTACGTCCTTGCCTGAATTCATCATACCTTGAACAGGAACTAAGCTTCCAGTGCCATTTAATGTGAAACAAACCCCCCAAAACATCTGTTTCAGAAGGTGTTTTACAGTTTGTTTGACATGCTCAGGTCTTAAGGGTTCACAGTTGCTTCGTTCGACGACATTTGCTTGGTAACCCTGCACAAATAAATGAGTTTCATCACTGAAAATTACCTTTTTCCAGTCGTCAGCAGTCCATGATTTATATTTTTTGGCCCATGCTAAACGTTTTATCTTCATTTTCGCATTCAAATATTGTTTTTTCGTTGGTCTTCTTGCCTTCCGGCCAACTTCCCGAAGCCTACGGCGTGCAGTTGAATCACTAACATCACAACCACTAGCCAATAAATCTCTTTGAAGGTCGGTGCTTGTTTTTTTTTTTTTTTTGATTCATTTTACTATTTCTGATTAGACTTTTATTGGTTCGTGGAGTTGTTTTGGGTTTTATTCCACATTTACCTCTCCTTTTTGGTGACGATGATCCAGATGCATTGTATTGCGTAAGAAGTCTTGACACACTTGATTTGCCTACACCAACTGCAGAAGCGATATCTCTCACTGTCATAGAAGTGTGATACTTCAAAGCAATTATTTTTGCAAGCTTCCTTGGGGAAATATCCATTTTTCAATACACGAAAGCAACACGTACTCACAGAGAGCAAAAACCAACATCCACCTGTCACACACGAAAGCTCACAACTGAAGCTGAAGTGTCTATTTCCTGTTTAAAACCGGTCAAACCACATTCTTACTATCAAGTTCTAACAGTCACACCAGCTCACAGCTGATAAAACCGGTTTACGGGGGTTTCCGACATCAACTGGCGATCACATTACAATTCTGAGAACAAAATAGCTTGTCTCAATTAATTTGCACGGTATAGTATAGTAGTTTCGCAGTCTAAAGATCACCTTGACCATCTAGCTGCGTATACAGTCGCCCTTGCCTAATTTAGAGCCGCTGGTTCCAGGAAAAAGGGAGAACCCGGGTCGTACGACAAACACTGCAGTCATGACTCCTACATAACTCGGGGTCAGACACATCTTGACCAGTTGGGCAGAAGCCCGTGTTTCTTACCACTCGGTGATCAAGTGGCGAAAAACTGATTTTTACATTCGCGCATCTAATCAGATCCTGCCATATAAGATTTTATGGAGAGGGGGAATTGATGATAATGCCGGTCATTCAGGAATGTGAAGAAAAGAGACTTGAAGAAAGAGAGAACGAGAAGCATTTACAGACAAAGAAAGAAAGAAAGAAAAATGAAGTACGACAGAAAGTAATTAAAAGAATCAGAGAGGAACAAAGTATGAAGATAAATTTAGAGTGTGAAAGTTACTGAAAGGGAGTAAAAAAATATTTTTGACATTGCAATATTGCGATGAAACACACCTTTCTTTCTTGTAATGATCAACTACATTCCCGTGACGATTATATACAGGGTGCATAGAAAAGTCCCTTTAACCTGGAATAACTTGAGAACGGAAAGAGGGCCGCCCGGGTGGCGCAGTGGTCTAAGCGATGGCCTCTGATCATTCGTCCGAACGGGGTCTGGGTTCGAATCCCGGTGAGGCATGAATGTTGTGTTTGTCTTGCGGCACTGGTTCTCTCCCTTCCCTGGAAGCAGTGACCCTAAATTAAGGACGGGCGACTGCTTATAGCCCATTGAGTTGCTCACGGTGGTCGTTAAACCTCCACTCAAAAAAAAAAAAAAAAAAAAAACGGAAAGAGGTACAGTTATGCAAGTGAGATAACGGTATAGTAAAGCGACTACGCCCTATCGAATGCAACCAATAGCAGCGTCCGTAATGGTGAAATGCGGAAGTTAGCCATTGCAAATCGAAAACGAAAAGAGATAGAGCAAAATTTCCAATTACAAAGTTGTAGAACATCAATTAATTAGTACAAAAACGACATTTGTTTCACACAGATAAGATAAATTGTCGCCTGAATACCCTACAATGTCCGAAATCGATGCGCGACGATTTGAATATGCACATTCACATTTCGCAAATGTAGCCGTATGCAAATACAGATTGTGACGTTGTACCGTACCTACGATGTAAAAACCAGTAGCAGGATGTACCCTGATCAGAAGTTTAGGTCTACGTACGCTGTGTGAGAATGGCGAGCTTGGACTTCTGGGGTTACGTAAAAAATCAGGTGTATGCAACAGCGCCTACAAGTCTGTTGGATCTACGTCGTCGTGTTACAGATTCTTGCAATAGTGTGACACCTTCCATGCTGAGGAATGTGCATGCAGAGTTACTTTCACGAATACAAATGTGTATCGTGGGCAATGGCGAACTCTTCGAACATACTCGACATTACCTTTTTATAACATGTGGGCCAGTTTGCCTTTTTTGTGTTTGTTTTGGCTGACGTCATCAAACTGTATTGACATAAGTACCCATGTATGCAATTAATTGTGCGTATTTGCTCATACCTATGTCTGTTCCCTTCAAACGTTCACATAAGAGGTCGCGCTTCGGTTTCAAAAATTTTAGGGTTTTCAGGCGACAATTTATCTTATCCGTGTGAAACAAATGTCGTTTTGTACTAAATAATTGATGCTGTGCAACTTTGTAATTGGAAATTTTGCTCTGTCTCTTTTCGTTTTCGATTTGCAATGGCTAACTTCCGCATTTCGCCACCAGAGGCGCTGCTATTGGTTGCATTCGATCGAGCGTAGTCGCTTTACTATACCGTTATCTCACTTGCATAACTGTACCACTCTCCGTTCGCATGTTATTCCAGGATAAAGGGACTTTCCTATGCACCCTTGTATATTAAGATAACACGTTTGTCACAAATATTTTATTTTTCAAGTTGACCAAGATTTCGCTGGGTTCTGATCTAGCTTCTTCAGGACGAATATCATGTAAATATTCAAATTGTGCATGATATCATAAATGTTGTTTACAGTCACCGGTTTTGGTTAGCTGCTTCCACGCGCTTGACAGAAATGGTGTGGATGCCATGTCATTAACAAGTTGCGAAGAATTCTGATATACAGTATATGGAAAGCTTTCAAAATATCAAGTTTGGTGGTTGAATCTGGCTTGCGAATTAGTTTTGCTTCTTCAAAGACAAATTTATGGTCCTTTTCGTAACAGCGTTTAGCCATCGATGACTTCTTTAGGTAACAGTTCCGAATATAAGTCTCGTGCCTCTTCAAGCGAAAGCGCAAGGCTCTATGGGTCGGTCCTGTATACGAAGTGTGACATGCACAGTACAGTACAGGGAGTATACAGCGAGGATACAACCCTTCCATTATAGACAAGGCTCTAACAAAATTCTGAAACCGAAACCCATCTCCACGTTAACTCTTATTATGCTCCCAATACGAGAGAATTTTGCCATTAATCCAATTTCCCGTGACTTTGCCATCAAAATTAAAAAAATTCTCAAAACCTTTAATTTTAAAGTGATTTTTAAAACAATAACCAAAATGAACTTTTCAGGATCAAAGGACTACGTTGAAGACAAAAACTCGCGGATAATTCATCATATTCCATGTGAATGTGGCTCATTTTATATACACTGGTGTGCAAAAATTAAGGACGAAGAGGAGAAATTAGCATAACAGCAGAACGAGCAGGCAGAACGGACCGAAAGACCTTTCACGAGATAGACTACGATCCGATACGGTAGGGCATGCGCATATATGCAGCATGACGTAGAGGGAGGGGATCGGAAAGGTATAAAGCACACGGGCGGTGTACGCTCAGCAATTCTGTGAAAGCTATTGAACGGTGTACATCGGTTTGAACGACGTCGAGTTGCTGCCACCGTGTGATATGGCCAACAGGCAATACAGTAGACGACATCTGGATGACTTTAACCGAGGTCGCGTCATTGGGAAGTTGGAAAAAGGTCGAAGTGTGACTAGTGTAGCCGAGGAGTTCGAGATCGCTCACAGCATCGTTTCACGAGCTTGGAGAACATTTCAAACGAAAAGAACAGCTGTCCGAGAGTTCAGCAGCGGTCGTCCACGAGCAACCACGGCGGCGGGACGCCCGGTATATTTACCTACAGGCAAGAAGAGACACGCGGCAGACAGCAGGAGAAATCGCAAAACACATGCAACAGACAACTGGAAGTCCGTTATTGCGTTTTACCGTGGCCAGGAGGCTGCACAAAGGTGGTCTATTTGCACGACGACCAGTACGGTGTGCCATTAAAGCCTGATCATCGCAGAAGGAAGTTTCCGTGGTGCCAGGAACACAAAAACTGGACACATCAGCAATGGGGGACGAGTTCACTTTACGGATGAGAGCCAATTTAGTCTGACGAGCGATTCTGGACGTATACACATCTGGAGAGAGCAGGGAACACCGCAATCACACCTCCAACATCATCGAAAGGGACCGGTTTGGAAGTGGCGGAGTTCTCGTTTGGCGCGGTATCCTGCTTGGTAGCCATACTGACCTCCACATCTTCCAAGGAGGTTCAGTCACTGGTGTCTGCTATTGTACCGAAGTTGTCCTGCCTCGCGTGCGTCTGTTTAGAGTTGCTGTGGGTCCTGATTTTCTCTTCATGGACGACAACACTACACCTCATCGTACAGTGGCTGTCGCAAAGCTGTTGGAGAGTGAAGATATTCAACGCACGGATTGGCCCGCAAGGTACCTGGACCTAAATCCAATCGAACACGTGTGGGACTTTCTCAGGAGACGCTTGGCAGTACGTCACCAGCAGCCAGCAACGATTCCGCAGCTGCAATTGGCGCTACAAGAGGAATGGGCCGCGATGCTTCAACAGCTTTTTGATAACCTCGTCCTCAGCATGGATGGACGTTGTAAATCCTGCAACGCAGTCAGGGGTGATCATATCAGCTACTGAAAACTGGATTTTTCTTGGCAGCCGCCTGTCACATGGACGTTTCGGTCTTCTGTCCAGTTGTGCTCGAAGCTACCTTTTCAATAAAGTGCATTTGTGTTCTTTGGATTCCTTGTTTGGACGGTTTTTCTCACTTGTCCCATGTTCTTACGTCTTGGGGATCTTATGGTATGATTTGAGTCGATGTGGAGCACTTTTGCACGACGTTATATTCGAAAAACCGTCTTGTCCCTAATTTTTGCACCCCAGTGTACATGACATACCCGTAGTGCCTTGCGTTTTCGATTGATGGATCACAAGACTTATATTCGGAACTGTGACCTAAAGAAATCATCGATGGCTAAACACTGTTACGAAAAGGATCATAAATTTTTCTTTGAAGAAACAAAACTAATTGACAAGCCAGATTCAACTACCAAAGTTTAAATTTTGGAAGCTTTCCATATTTATCAGAATTCTTCGCAACTTGTTAATTACATGGCATCCACACCATTTCGGTCAAGCGCGTGGAAGCAACTAATCAAAACCAGTGACTGTAATCACCATTTATGATATCATGTACATTTTGGATATTCATTCGTTCTGATGAAGCTAGAGCAGAACCCAAAAACCTTGGTCGACTTGAAAAAAATAAAATATTTGTGACAAACGTTGTATTTTCTTAATATACATCTTCATGTTCTCCGTGTAAATATTTACAATTTGTGGGGATTAACGGCTTCTAGAGTATTTCATGTTGAATCTATCGTAACGTAAGACAGGAAACTTACCTTGCCTTTCGATCAATGAATGACTTCCTCGTGTTTGTGACCAGCTTCCTTTTCCAGCAGGTCTACCTCTTCTTTAAGGGCATCGGTCTTTTTGTCTTTTGTTCTCGACATTTGCAGTATGTTCATCTTTTGGTCGCTCTCGTCAAAATTCCTGTCGCCCTCTGTGAAGGTTGACGCTTGACTTGTCCGTTTTTCGCGTTCACCGTTGGCGTAATAGTCTTCAAAAGACTGATCGTCCTCAGCCTCTGAATCATCTGCGGTACTTTGGTGGTCGAATATGCCATTTTGGAAACCCTCATATCCTGTAAACATGCAAATATTGTTGAGTAAAATATGTTTGTTTGCAGATCATGCTCTCATTACTACGAACTGCACTGCGAGTAAGAGTACACTGAAGTACCAAAAAAAGAAACAAAAAAAAAACAAACAAAAAAAAAACAAGAAAGGTGACACCGAATTTTCGGGTGTAAAAAGAACGTCTTTTGAATCCGTTCTGACGCAAATTAAATTTATCAAAGCTATTCAAAGTCAATTCAACCGGTATGGAAAAGTATCTGACCGAACAAAAGTATTTTAATCCGGTTTTTAATCCCTCAGATATTGCTATAAACGGAATCGTGAGCTTACGCCTTCTGGTTGCAGACTTGTGCGTTAAAAAAAATATGAATTTATATGAGAAACATTTCGCACCGGAAACGTTCTCCAACACGGAAAAAGTTTTTCAAATCGAACTCTTAGAAACAGAGATATCGGCAAAAATAATATGCGACTTTGCACACCCTGGTGGTAAAACCATGCATTATTTTAGGAAGAAAGTATTCTAAAAAGGTTTTTCAATGTGATTGTTATCGGTCCAAGAGAAAAAAATAGTCGCGTTTTCAGGAGCCTAGATTTTGCTGCAAATACATCGGAAACAGAAATTAACGCTTATGCCCCCTGGTGGCCAAACGATTCTTTACCAAACATTAGAAATTATATGGAAAATATTTTCCATCAGGTGTTGTATGCGATTCAGGAAGAATTTTTCAAACAGGAGTTTTAGAAGCAGAAATAACGCAGAAAACGCGTTTTTACCATTGCTTCCCCTAGCGGAAAGTCTATGATTTACTTGCAAATTTTTAAACTATATGAAAAACGTTTCGCATCGGAAACACTATCCAACGAAGAAGAAATTTTTCAAATCGGACTCCTAGAACTAGAGATATTGACAAAAATAAGATATACATCTATGCTCTTGGCGTAGAAACCATGCGTTATTTTAAGAAGAAAATGTTCCTAAAAGGTTTGTCGACATGAGCTGTATCGGTCCACAAACAACTTTTTTTTTCAATCGAGATTTTCAAAGCTCATATTTTGTTGCAAATACATCAGAAGCGGAAATTAAGGGTTACGCTCCCTGGTGGCGAAACTATTTCTTACAAAATCAGAAATTATGTGCAAAGGATTTTCCATCAGGGTCTGTATCCGGTGCAGAAGGAATATTTCAAATGGGAGATTTAGAAGCAGAGATATAGGGGGAAAGAAATTTACCTTTACGCCCCGTAGGGAAACGTCTATGAATTCTTAATAAATTTTGAATTTTTTTGAAAAACATGTCACATCGGAAACTTTATCCAATAAAGAAAGGAGTTTCCAAATCGGACCATTAGAAGCAGAGATATTGGCAAAAACAAGATATACATCTGCGTCCCCTGGAGGAGAAACCATGAAATATTTCAAAAAGAAAATATTCCGAAAAGGTTTATCGGCATGAGTGGCATCGGTCCACGAAAGAAGTTTTTCAATCGAGATTTTAGAAGTTCAGATTTTATGTCAAATACATAAGAAGAAAAAAATAACCCTTACGACCCCTGGTGGCCAAAGTATTCTTTACCAAAAATTAGGAATTATATGCAAAATATTTGCATCTGGAGCGTATCTGCTAAACAAAACATTTTTCAAATCGGATTTTTAGAAGAAGAGATATCGGGGAAAACGTAATGTACTTTTACGCCCCTAGCGGAAAATCTATGCATCATTTGGAAAAGTAACTATTCCCAAAATACTCTTCGACATAAGTGGAATGGAAAGACAAAATAATTTTTTCAATCGGATGTTTAGAAGCAAACATGTGGAATAAAATGTATTTTTGAATTCGATATCATCTGATTTACGCCCTCTGGCGGCGAAATTGTACATCGTAAAAAAGAAACGAAATGAAGGGACATCATTATCATATTTCAAGCTTCTCATTGCAAAAAGAATTTTTCAAATCGGACTAATAGTTTGCAGAGATATCGTGTCTACTGGCGGACGGACAAACCGATAACATAAGCACGATCTTTTTTTACAAATGACGTGCTAAAAACTGGGATAACGGCAGCAACATGACAGGACATGGACTCCACGAGCACTCTGCAGTATTGTGAAGAAAGTGAATACCATGCTTTCTGAAGAGCCTCTCGCCGCCCCGGTGGCGCAGTGGTCTAAGGCGTTGGCCTCTGATCTTTCGTCCGTAAGGGGTCCGGGTTCGAATCCCGGTCAGGCATGGATGTTGTGTTTGTCTTACGGCACTGGCTCTCTCCTTCCCTGGAACCAGTGACCCTAAATTAGGGACGGGCGACTGCTTATAGCCCATTGAGTTGCTCACGGCGGTCGTTAAACCTCCAATCAAGAACAAGAACAAGAAGAAGAGCCTCTCACAATTCCGTAATATTCGCCAGTGAAGGATTCCTGGCATCGACGGAACTTTGAATATCATCCCAAATGTGTTCGATGGTCTTTAACACTTTAAGAGGTTGCTGTACTGTGCTTGAACTAAAGGGTGCTCAAAGCGTTTGCTCCCTCCAAAGAAAAATGTTCACATAGCGACGGTATTTATTCTTTATCTCCTTTTATCTTAGCAGCCACGAAAATAAACTTGTCATAGGTGATAAGACCTGCCTGCCTTCTAGTCCTACATTCCCTCTTCATCTAAAACATGATGATAGGGAACAGTAGTCTCCCTGAAACGAACATCATGCAACTGGGTGAAAAAAGTGTCTCAAATGCCTTCTCTCTCCTTTAATTAGTTTCCATTTGCCATAGTGCTTTATTAGTTAATTTTTCAGAAGAATTGGTGACAATCATATGCCTGAATGACCAGTCTGAATTATAAATCTAAGGGCGAAGTCTACTTTTTTAGATGCTCAAGCTTTGAAGATAACTCTGTTCGAGCAGATTTCGGACTATACCCTGAATGAATTCGTTCCAGTAGCATTCGACCCACTTCTTAGACACTGAATACATTCGTTGGAGGTGAGTTCAGCCTATTTTATTAACCCCGAGTTAACTCGTTATAGCCGGTTAAAAAGTTTAATACGGCGAACGAAGAGGACCAAGTAAGGATGCTGAACGCCGTGGAATGTTTTTCCAGCCACAATCGGGCGACTGTGGACGTGTGCGGTGGCGCATTGTTGTGGTGAAGCGGTCTTACCCGTCAGAGTGGTTGCATGACATAAACGGGTGCAAATTATCTTCAAGGATGGTTCCGTAGCCTCCACCGGTCAGAACGGTGTGAAGACGTATGAGGGGTTTCAATGCGTGTCAGCTGAAAACACCCCACTCCATAACAGAGCCACCGCCGGCCTGCAATGTCCCTCGTAGGCATGCGAGATCCATTCCATAGTGGGGTTGTCCCCACACCTAGAGTCGGCCATCTTCGCGAAACTGTTGGTATCGCGATTCATCGGACCAGGCTACACGTTTCCAGTCATCTTGCGTACAGTGGCGGTGTTCAGAAACGCAGGCGAGCCGCACAGCGTTGTGCTGTCGGGTCTAAAAGGCCTCCCTCTGGTCCGTCGGCCCCGGAAACCCATAGAATACAGGGAATGTTGCACTCCATGAACACTGATGCTATCACTGGCCCAAGCATTGAATTGCGCTGTGACTTGCTGCAAAGCTGCACTCCCGGCAGAGCTAACGTGTGCCAAACCAAACCTGGGGCTCCCGGGTCTCAATACAGCCTTTGTTTTGGTTCCCCGTTAAGCAGGAAAACGTTTCTAATTCTTTATCCCTGTGACTGAAGGCTAAATATCCAGCAAAATAGCGTATGGCTTCTTCCTCTTCAGGATTAACAAAATTGCAAGTATTAATACACGCATTGTCCATCTCACAGGCGTTCGAATTTTCTCCCTCGTCTTGTGTTTCTATTAAACTGAAAAATAAATTGGCCGTTATTATTTTGTCTTCGTTGCAGGGTCCGATGGAGCTCTTGCGGGGATCAGGGAGAAATTTCATTGCAGGGCCCGGAGCAAAATTTCATTGCGGGCACTAGAAAATAAATCTCATAATGACACGTGCCCCATAAGAAGCCACGCATTTCTGTCGGGGAATAAAAATTGTCCGTTATATAGACCTGCCCGCTATTAAAAAGCGTCTATTAATAGAAGTTTCACTGTATTACGTTTTTGTTTCTGGGTTTGCGACCCATTTCAGTAACTATACGCCTTGAAAGCTGTCACAAGTCCCTAATTTCGGGCCACTGTTTCCGAGGAAGGGAAACATCCAGTGTCATTAGACAAACACATGAACCATGCTTCATACGGATTCTAACGATGGCCCATGCCGGACGAATGGTCAGAAGCCAGAGCATCAGAGCACTCGTCCACCGAGGCGATTAGAATTATTTGAAGCAGAAACTTTACACAAAACAATACATATTGTAAAAGGCATCGAAGGAGAAACAGAAGAGCTGTCTTCAATGAGATTTTTAGAAGCAAAAAGAATTTCGGAATTCAACTGATATCTGTGAAGAAGTGTGCAAACAAAAATACTATTTCGCCACCTATCGAGAAAATGGTGCGTAACAAAAATTCCAAAGTGCATGAGCTATCTCTCTGACATTTAACCATACCTTGTGCTAAAAGAATTTACGAATTTGGCTGTTACATGCGGAATGCAAAGGGAAATACATGGTGATTAAAAAAAGTATACAGTTTCCAGATACTGCAAAACAGTAACAGTACGGACCACAATTGCAAACCGTTAGGTAGATGTACTCATAAAGTTTGTGTCTCGCTATACTGAGGGAAGTGACGTAGGCGATAGCCCGCGTGTCACGTGGCTAGTCAGTCAAAATGGCAGCGTCTGCCGTGGAGAAGGCGTTTTATGTTCTTGAATTGAGCAAATCGGAATCTGTAACTGTTGTGCAACGGCATTTTCGACCACGATTCGGAAAAGAACGTCCAACCAGAAAATCTATCTACGATTGGCATAAAAATGTTTAAACTACGGGCTGTTTGTGCAAACTTAAAAGTCCTGGACGACCGCGTGTATCGGAAGAAGTCGTCGATAGTGTTTGCAGCGCCATTCAACGAAACCTGGGAAAATCAACTCGGAGGGTGAGTCGTGAAGTGCAGATTTCACAGCCCACTGTGCGGAGAATTTTGAGAAAGAAGCTGAAAATGATTCCATACAAAGTGCACATGTTGCAAAATCTCACTGCACTTGATTCAGATATCTTACCTCGCGTTTGGGTGGAAATAGATTACCAGTTCGATGTGTGTCGTGTGACTAAGGGTGCACACATAGAACATCTGTGACTGTCTCTGGACGACCGCGTGTATCGGAAGAAGTCGTCGATAGTGTTTGCAGCGCCATTCAACGAAACCTGGGAAAATCAACTCGGAGGGTGAGTCGTGAGAATTTTGAGAAAGAAGCTGAAAATGATTCCATACAAAGTGCACATGTTGCAAAATCTCACTGCACTTGATTCAGATATCTTACCTCGCGTTTGGGTGGAAATAGATTACCGGTTCGATGTGTGTTGTGTGACTAAGGGTGCACACATAGAACATCTGTGACTGTCTCTGGACGACCGCGTGTATCGGAAGAAGTCGTCGATAGTGTTTGCAGCGCCATTCAACGAAACCTGGGAAAATCAACTCGGAGGGTGAGTCGTGAGAATTTTGAGAAAGAAGCTGAAAATGATTCCATACAAAGTGCACATGTTGCAAAATCTCACTGCACTTGATTCAGATATCTTACCTCGCGTTTGGGTGGAAATAGATTACCGGTTCGATGTGTGTCGTGTGACTAAGGGTGCACACATAGAACATCTGTGACTGTCTCTGGACGACCGCGTGTATCGGAAGAAGTCGTCGATAGTGTTTGCAGCGCCATTCAACGAAACCTGGGAAAATCAACTCGGAGGGTGAGTCGTGAGAATTTTGAGAAAGAAGCTGAAAATGATTCCATACAAAGTGCACATGTTGCAAAATCTCACTGCACTTGATTCAGATATCTTACCTCGCGTTTGGGTGGAAATAGATTACCGGTTCGATGTGTGTCGTGTGACTAAGGGTGCACACATAGAACATCTGTGACTGTCTCTGGACGACCGCGTGTATCGGAAGAAGTCGTCGATAGTGTTTGCAGCGCCATTCAACGAAACCTGGGAAAATCAACTCGGAGGGTGAGTCGTGAGAATTTTGAGAAAGAAGTTGAAAATGATTCCATACAAAGTGCACATGTTGCAAAATATCACTGCACTTGATTCAGATATCTTACCTCGCGTTTGGGTGGAAATAGATTACCAGTTCGATGTGTGTCGTGTGACTAAGGGTGCACACATAGAACATCTGTGACTGTCTCTGGACGACCGCGTGTATCGGAAGAAGTCGTCGATAGTGTTTGCAGCGCCATTCAACGAAACCTGGGAAAATCAACTCGGAGGGTGAGTCGTGAGAATTTTGAGAAAGAAGCTGAAAATGATTCCATACAAAGTGCACATGTTGCAAAATCTCACTGCACTTGATTCAGATATCTTACCTCGCGTTTGGGTGGAAATAGATTACCAGTTCGATGTGTGTCGTGTGACTAAGGGTGCACACATAGAACATCTGTGACTGTCTCTAAAAAAAACTTGAGACATTCCCCTACAATTCTGCTACATGTAACATAAAATATCTTACATTGTTCTTGTTATATAGCGCGTTGAAACTGTATACTTCTTTATGAATCACACTGTACTTTTTATCATGAAGAAGAAGAAATGTGCGCTGCAAAAAGTCGCAAGTACCTTAACCATCCTCCTCGTGTTTAGCGTTATCGTTCGCGAAAGGAATTTCCGAATTCGAATGATAGGCGAGGCGATGTGTACAAAGGGAAATACTGTTTCGCTACGCAGCGAAAAAACTTTACATCACAGAATTGGAGAATGAATTCTCATAGTTAGCGATGCCTGGTGGGTGAAAATGTCCGAAGTTTGAATTCAATTTGTAGATGAGATGTGTACAAACGGAAATACTTTTCCGCCACCTTGCGGAAAATAGTTGCATCACAAAAAATTCGAAAGTGGATGAGCCATCATCCTCGTGCGTAGCGCTATCTTGCGTAAAAGGAATTTCTTTCCGAATTCTATTGATTGCTGCGGAGATGCGCACAAACAGAAATACTATTTCGCCACCTAGCGGAAAAACTTTGCATCACAGAAATTTTCAAGTCCGTAAACTATCCTCCTCATTGTTAGCGCCATCTTGCATAAAAATAATTTCTGAATTTGACTGATAGTCGCGGTGATACGTGCACTGGGCATCCTGAAATTAATGCCCCCTCCTTATTAAATTTTGAAATTTTGAAGTGATTTTAATGAAATGTGTACTATTACATGTTCTCAATCTGGAATTTTTTTTTCGGAATCGGAAATAAAGATCATGAAAGGCAGAGAAAAGCAGCGAGCCGTAATTGAATTCCTGGAAGAAGAAGGATGTGAGGCTCTAGAAATCCACAGAAGACTCCTGGCGGTATATGGAGCTGCCACAATCGATATCAGTAATTTCCGAAGATGGATGAAGATGTTTCTAGAGGGATATAGTGCAGCGTCACACAAACAACGGAATAGAAGACCCGCAACTGCAATGACAGATTCCAACAGGCAACGAGTGAAACACCTAATCACAGCTGATCGCCGTGTTACCATCCAGGAGTTGCAAAAAAAAAAAAAAAAAAGAAAAAAGAAAACAGTGTTCACTATGTGCAGACACTGAAGAAGCTAAAGGAAGCTATTAGAAGGAAAAGACGTGATTTCCCAATTCATAATCTTGTTTTACGCCATGACAATGCACGTCCCTACACCTCATTGGAGACTTCACAGGCTATTTCCAAAATGGGCTAGACGGCGATTTCCCAACTCCCCTACACTCCTGATTTGGTTCCCTCCAATTTTTTTCTGTTTGCCCCTTTGAAAAACACTATTCGTGGGGAACGTTTCGACTATGTGACAGACTGGCTGTGAACTCATTTGTGAAACGACAGCTTCAGGAATTTTTCCAAAATGGATTTTACCAATGGGTTCAAACATGTCGGAAATGTATAGAAAGTGATGGACAATACTTTGAATAGGCTAGCATTATTAACAATATGTCCAAGTATCAAAGATGGCGGAAATATATAGAAAGTGATGGACAATACTTTGAATAGGCTAGCATTATTAACAATATGTCCAAGTATCAAAGATGGCGGAAATGTATAGAAAGTGATGGACAATACTTTGAATAGGCTAGCATTATTAATAATATGTCCAAGTATCAAAGATGGCGGACATGTATAGAAAGGATGGACAATACTTTGAATAGGCTAGCGTTATTAACAATATGCCCAAGTATCAAAGATGGCGGAAATGTATAGAAAGTGATGGACAATACTTTGAATAGGCTAGCATTATTAACAATATGTCCAAGTATCAAAGATGGCGGAAATGTATAGAAAGTGACGGACAATACTTTGAATAGGCTAGCATTATTAACAATATGTCCAAGTATCAAAGATGGCGGAAATGTATGGAAAGGGATGGACAATACTTTGAATAGGCTAGCATTATTAACAATATGTCCAAGTATCAAAGATGGCGGACATGTATAGAAAGGGATGGACAATACTTTGAATAGGCTAGCATTATTAACAATATGTCCAAGTATCAAAGATGGCGGACATGTATGGAAAGGGATGGACAATACTTTGAATAGGCTAGCATTATTAACAATATGTCCAAGTATCAAAGATGGCGGAAATGTATAGAAAGGGATGGACAATACTTTGAATAGGCTAGCGTTATTAACAATATGTCCAAGTATCAAAGATGGAGGAAATGTATAGAAAGTTATGGACAATACTTTGAATAGGCTAGCATTATTAACAATATGTCCAAGTATCAAAGATGGCGGAAATGTATAGAAAGTGACGGACAATACTTTGAATAGGCTAGCATTATTAACAATATGTCCAAGTATCAAAGATGGCGGACATGTATGGAAAGGGATGGACAATACTTTGAATAGGCTAGCATTATTAACAATATGTCCAAGTATCAAAGATGGCGGACATGTATAGAAAGGGATGGACAATACTTTGAATAGGCTAGCATTATTAACAATATGTCCAAGTATCAAAGATGGCGGACATGTATGGAAAGGGATGGACAATACTTTGAATAGGCTAGCATTATTAACAATATGTCCAAGTATCAAAGATGACGGAAATGTATAGAAAGTGATGGACAATACTTTGAATAGGCTAGCATTATTAACAATATGTCCAAGTATCAAAGATGGCGGACATGTATGGAAAGTGATGGACAATACTTTGAATAGGCTAGCATTATTAACAATATGTCCAAGTATCAAAGATGGCGGAAATGTATAGAAAGTGATGGACAATACTTTGAATAGGCTAGCGTTATTAACAATATGTCCAAGTATCAAAGATGGAGGAAATGTATAGAAAGTTATGGACAATACTTTGAATAGGCTAGCATTATTAACAATATGTCCAAGTATCAAAGATGGCGGAAATGTATAGAAAGTGATGGACAATACTTTGAATAGGCTAGCATTATTAACAATATGTCCAAGTATCAAAGATGGCGGAAATGTATAGAAAGTGATGGACAGTACTTTGAATAGGCTAGCATTATTAACAATATGTCCAAGTATCAAAGATGGCGGAAATATATAGAAAATGATGGACAATACTTTGAATAGGCTAGCATTATTAACAATATGTCCAAGTATCAAAGATGGCGGAAATGTATAGAAAGTGATGGACAATACTTTGAATAGGCTAGCATTATTAACAATATGTCCAAGTATCAAAGATGGCGGAAATGTATAGAAAGTTATGGACAATACTTTGAATAGGCTAGCATTATTAACAATATGTCCAAGTATCAAAGATGGCGGAAATGTATAGAAAGTGATACACAATACTTTGAATAGGCTAGCATTATTAACAATATGTCCAAGTATTTTGCCACCAAGTTTCACATTTTTGTTGCTACAAATAAAAATCTAATGAGGGACGAGGCATTACTTTCAGGATGTCCTTAGTACAAACATATGGATAGAAAAGCTTATGATACAGCCAATTATTTTCGAAACGTGTACTGCAAGCGAGCCACTAAATGGCAAAGGAAGTTAACGATGTTGTGACCTGTTTTAACCCTTTAATGACAATGACCATGACCCAAAAAATCTGTATCACTCTAAATATCATAACGCCCGAAACTGTCGGTTAACGTCTTTGTTTAATAACAACAATAGTGACTGAGAGTGATTCCTGCTGGTCCCTCATAGGTCGAAAAAATTTGAAGAACAAGCAAGGTTAGGAAATCTGATTCACTTTAGACAGGCGTTTCGGGTGGCTATGCCCATTTGTACGCAAGGGCGTTTTGGGCGTTATGGTCGTTAAAGGGTTAAAGGAACGATGTAGGTGTAAATAAACTACAGGAAGGCTTATTATCATTAAATAGAAAAATCCATACCTATTTTTACAGCACTTGTAGAAATCAAGAAGTCATGCTCGTCAGTGGGTAGTTTTAGAGCTCGCCTGTGGTTAGTGCTCTTCCGAATGAGCGAATGTTCATCATCTTCGAAATCATTCCTTTTGTTCACGAGAGAATCAAATGCTGAAGAAAAGGATTTCAACGTACTTGTTTCAGCAACGCTTGCATCAGTAAAAAAATTCAGTCCAGCGATTTCGTTCTCTTCGATAGCGACTATATCGGCGTTCAGATCCAAGTCACTGTAATCGGTGTCATATTCATCATAATTTCTACTGAAGCCATCAATGCTGTTTTCTACTGTAATGGGTTCTTTAGCATCTTCCTTAGATGTAAGCTTGTTCTTCTTAGCCTCAGATGAAGAATTGTTGCGAACCTTATTACGCTCTTGAAGTTTAGGTACCAACACCTTTTCTACATGCAGCTGGTGTTTATATGATGTTTTGAGCTTAATCTTCTCAGTGCCTGCTACTGCCGCCATCGTTTCAGTAATCATATCATCTGCTACTGTCCCTATCTTTTCAACAGCCATATCTTCTGTAAATAATAAAGGAGTAACATCCTCACGTGTTATTATGTTATTTAGTTCGTCTGTTTCTTCTGGGAGTACTTCTAAATTTTCGGTGAAGTTGCTAGAGACGAAGTTATATTGGTCCTGCTCTGTGAAAAAATCCTCATAATCTGTTGGTTGTGCATCCTTTCCACTTTTTTCCACCCCTTTCTCAACTCGTTTGCAGTTAATCTCTTTGGTAATAAGCGGATTCTGAGAAACGGAAGATAATCGGAAAACTGGAGGACCTTTCACGAAAGGAATTCGCCCTGCAACTTTAGTTCTGACGTTAAGCTGGGGAGATAATCTCTTCACAAACGATCTATCATCTTCGTAGTCATCAGTGCTATCTTCGTCAATGCTATCATCTTCCTCGAATTCTAGGCTGTCTTCTTCTGTCGGAGAATGGCTTAGGGTAGAGGGTGTAGTCGAAGACGGTTTATCGTAAATGCCAGGGTCAGCTACTTGGTATGTTGTTTCCAACAACATTAGCGAACCATGGGCAGATATGACAGGAGGTTTTATGTTTCTCACCGGTTGCACCATTTCTTGAGCTATGTTGAAGCTATTTCCGGCGTTGTCTCCATAAGGAATATCATCTAACGAAAAAAAATTGTAAAGGGAGTGAAAGAAAAGCTGGAGGAGACATGAAGAAAGCGTTATGATTATACAAACAATTATAACGAATTAAATTTATTCGTCATTTTTGTACACGCCGGGGACTGAACCCGGGTCCCTTCATTCCGGAATAAGCACTCTACCAACTGAGCTACGCAGACGTTCGTTCTCTCTGCCTTTATGTCGTGTGCGTCCTGCGGGGCAGGCACGTCACCCCACCCCCCAGAAAGAGGGCCGGGGGCATGGCCCACGGGTATGCCGTGACCATGAATCGTCGTAGGCAGCCATCCGCTGTAGAACATGCACTTGAGAACTCCCAGTCAATCTGGTGTGTGGAGAGCAACGTCACATACATTTATTTTTTGAAGCGCTGGAGAAGGGATTCTCTTATTTTTCGTATCTCGCGGTGTGGAAAGAACATCACACCATTGCGAGATCTTGAACGGCAGGGTCATCCCGGAAGTTCGGGCGCCATTATAACGAAGTGAATTTCTCCGTCTATTTTGTCCACGCCGGGAATCGAACCCGGGTCCCCCTCATTCCGGAATAAGTCGGTCTACCAACTGAACTACGCAGACGTTCGTTCTCGCTGCCATCGGCCTTTATGTCGTGTGCGTGCTGCGGGACAGGCACGTCACACAATGTTAGTGATCAAACAACAGTTAAAGTGACTGAGGTTGAAAAGAAGGCTCAAGAAGGAAGGCTGAGCTAATATTTTCATGTTTTGTGGTCATCATACGAATATGCTGAGATGCATGTGTAGTGTCAAAGCTAGCCTGAAAGAGCAGGAAGGGCTACGAAATCTCTGTCACCAGCCTTGGTGCTTTAGCGCTTAGAGGTCTCTTTCAAAAGTTCCCTAATTAGCCGGTTGTGGCTGTTCATCTTTTGGGCGTCACAACCACTGACAGAACGACGACATGCAATGCTCTTCACAGCAACGACTACCACTTTATATCCCTTTCGACTGACTGCAGTGCGCGACTTGAACTAGTTTAAACACGTGACATACCCTCAGCAGCACATGCGTTTATGCAAATATTGCAAGAACTTCCGACTCGTCATGTGTAAAAGCAGTAAACAAAGTGCAGAAAATCTAAAGACCAGTAGATAAAGAAAGTCATAAATCACAGCAAACTCCTAGGAAACACGTGGTCAAACACAGCGTAAAAATAACACAAAAATTTGGAAAAGTCACTGGTCGAGGTATTCCTGGGGAGGCTTACTTCTACCAATGCTAGCGGACCGATAAAGCTACAAGTATTCTACAGTTACTAGAGGACAAATAATCTTGGGTACATTATTTAAGGGGTCAAAGCAATCATAGAATTACAATAATGTGTCATGGCGAAAATTTTAACCCCTGGTGAATTTCAGAGAGACCTGATCAATCTTTCTGTTGGTTTATCAGAGATTAATTAATGCAAAAATTTTCTCCCATGACATACGTTAGAAGAAAATTCCTGGTTGAAAGGCAGGGAATTCGTGCGCAAAATTCGCTTGTCTTAATCACAACCAGGAAAACAAAATTTCATGTTAATGAAAAAAGAGAATAATATTTGATTTAACTGACTTTGGGGTTTTGGAAATAATTATTTTATCTGTTCTTTTATCGCGATAGGAAAAGGCGAGTAGGTGTGCAGCTCAGAGAATCAAAATTAATTTTACTTTCACATCACGGAATGAAGGGAAGAAAAAAAAAAGAAAGTTGTGAGAAAAGGGAATCTTCTTTTAGATCGGCCATTTTAAGGGTTCGGTCTTAGTTGTCGATCAGAAAATGTTGCAGAAAATGTTCTTAGGGGGGTTGGCGCTGTTCTATTTTTAGAAACTAGGTCGCAGCTGCACATGGGAAATCACTTGATCCCTACGTGTTGAAGGTCAAGTTCATCTTCCCCTGGCCGACCAGAGGATGCACGTGCCTAGTAAAATTTTTTTTCCGTGGAGGTGTTGGACGCTGCAACGATGCCTGAGTGAAGGTCAGAGGTCACTCGAGGCGTGGGAGAAAAATTCCGCTGTTGGCATGCAGAGGTCAGCCAATCAGGGGGTCAGCATTTTTTTTTCTAGCATCCCAGAGTTTCTTTGACACTTTGAGACGCTTGTCTCAGTCACTTTTGTTCTTGTCCTCTGGCTGGCCGGGAGAAAGAGGAGACAGCCGAGTCTCTCCTCGCCTTTTGGTGGGGAGAGCATTTGCTGACCACCATGATTTGACATCTAAGTAAAAAGCTTAAAGGAGCCTAGTAGCGACGGTCTTCTAGCTTGGGGACTTGTCAGGTTCATGGTTAGTTACAAAAAAAAAAAAAAAAGAGGAAAAAAAGGAGCTCAGGGCTTGCGATGAATTGCTCACTGATTCCACCAAATGAAAAGAGGTGGAAGAAATTATGAAGAAAGGACAGGACCACCGTAGGACGAGACCTCCTCGGGGCGCAGCGAAAGATGATCACCGATGCACTCCTAAGCATTCTCGTGAGAGCTGATGGATAAAGATAGGGGAACCTCCGTGGATGATGCCGTCCACCTTCCAATGCAGCCGACCAAATTCCTACCAGGGTAGAGCCATGGGCATCGAAAAGGACAAGGGAGAATTACTCCCTCTCATCATCACCAGCTTCGGGATGTCTTTTGTTTTCCCTGTGTTCAGGTGAAGTGCTCGGGCACATTGTGTCCAAAAAGAAAGAGAAAGACATTGTTGGAGGCGAAGAGAGGATCAACAGTGACAGTGGGACGAGAAGATTTTTTTAATTTGAAACAAGAGTTGTTCCTGCCCAGCCCAGAAGGTAAATTCTTTCTCGATTTTTTTTGTATAATGTTGTGACCGCTGCGGAATTGTTGAACGAGTGGGTCAGCAGTGTGAAATCAAATTTATAGTTCTGCGGAAAAAAAAAAAAGAAAAAAAGAAATTTTCTGTTTTTTTTTTAGGTTAGCTGGATGTGGGACAGATGTCCCCATATTGTTGTCGTTCAGTTTTCAAAATTAAGATTTATTAGTTCCTCAGGCATGAGTTCAGGAAAAAAAAGAGAGGGGAGTTGAAAATGCTTTCATTTATGTTTTTTTTTGTGTTGTCATGTCTGGTATTTTAGCAACTTCCCAGGCCAGTAAATTTTAATGTATCGGAAAAATTTAGTTTAATAGTTGGGCACAGTGAATTTTGGTGCATCGATAATAGTTTAGTTGGGCATGTGATAATTGAAAAGCAGTGTTATTGGGATGTCGTGGGTGATAAAATAATAGTAACATTTCTCTCTAGTCTTTTACAGCGTTGAGTTATTTTCTTTTTTTTTTTTTTTGAGTGAAGATAAATTATGGGATGATTTATATTGGAATTTTGGGAACATATTATAGTGTGATGAAATTGGAAACCTAAAGTGTTGTTTACATTCTTGGAGTGTTGAGTGTCGAAATTGAGATGGTAGGAGTGTTAATTGAGGACCAGTATTTTACATGCTCCAGATGAGTGTTAATCTCCCATTGGAAAGGGGTGATCTTATGGCAAACCGGGAACGTGTCCTAGGGCAGAGGGCTCTGAGTAGGGAAATTTCACCAGGATGCGATATGTGCAAAATAGAAGTTGAGGTATTTGGGTTCTCAAGTTTTGTATTTCACAAAAAAATTAACATCATGGGTTGAGAAGACACACTTTTGCTCACCAGTTCCAGTATTAATTGTTCTTTTCTTTGGCCTAAATTTTCTTGTTTTTACAAAAAGAGTCTAAATTGTAATTTTAATTTTCAATAAGGTGAAAATATTTAGTGGGTTATGTAAATGGTCAGTGTTATTGTCTGAAGTGGACCTGCGCATTGCTATGGTACAGAGGAATTTCCTTGCTAGTGATTTTTCCTGGGCTATATGTGGACATAGAGATAAGTGAATTTTCCTGGCATATATGTGGAGAGAGATAAGTGAATTTTCCTGGGATATATGTGGATATAGTGATTTTAGATTTCTTGGGATATAGAGAGATAAGTGATTTTTCCTGGGATATATGTGGACATAGAGCTAAGTGAATTTTCCTGGGATATATGTGGATATAGTGATTTTGGATTTCTTGAGATATAGAGAGATAAGTGATTTTTCCTGGGATATATGTGGATATAGTGATTTCAGATTTCTTGGGATATAGAGAGATAAGTGATTTTTCCTGGGATATATGTGGACATAGAGCTAAGTGAATTTTTCCTGGGATATATGTGGATATAGTGATTTTGGATTTCTTGGGATATAGAGAGATAAGTGATTTTTCCTGGGATATATGTGGATATAGTGATTTTGGATTTCTTGGAATATAGAGAGATAAGTGATTTTTCCTGGGATATATGTGGATATAGTGATTTTGGATTTCTTGGGATATAGAGAGATAAGTGATTTTTCCTGGGATGTATGTGGATATAGAGATAAGTGAATTTTCCTGGGATATATGTGGATAGAGATAAGTGATTTTTCCTGGGATATATGTGGATATTGTGATTTTGGATTTCTTGGGATATAGAGAGATAAGTGATTTTTCCTGGGATATAGTTGTGTTAGTTCTGGGCCGGATGTGCCTGGAGTATTTATGGTTGAAGTACGACAGGCTCTTGCAGGCGTGGTTGATCAAGGTGGGATCATGCATTGGATCGAAAAGGGGGAGCCCTGAGGACGTGGTTTTTGGGGGAAAACTTGTCTTCAAACCCCCCAGTAGTTTCGCTGCTCACGGAGATATGTACTGCCGGCGAGGGTCGGTCGGGCGTTGCTTCAATAAGTGGCGAGATCATGTTAGAGGAAATTCTGTACCTGATGATGATGTGTCACACTTGAGGATTTTTTCCTTTCCCTTTGCCTAGGCTGAAATTGGATTCACGACCCAATTTCACGCCTTCAGCCTGACTGGTATTTTCTTCCTGTGTTGGTTCTCAAAAACCCAGGGTAGTGTCTGAACTGAGAGTATTTGCCTCACCGCTACCTCAGTAATTCACTGCAGGTGTTAAATTTAAGTTTGTTTGGTGATTTAAAGTATCTAAATTTATTTGTTTATGATTTGCTGTAGTGATAGGGATGTAAATTCTAAATTCTGGTTGTTGGTGTTAGTGAACTTGATATTTGGTTTGGAAATTTAGTTAATTGGTATTTTGAGCTTTTGTTTACAGTATAGAGTTATTAAGTATCTTGAGCTATTATGTGAAGTGCAGAGTGAGGTGATTTTTATGAGCAAGCTAGTGCAAGAAGATTGTTTGAATTTCTGAATTATGGTGATGTTATGAATAGTGATAATTTTTAAGATTAGTTAGTGAGGTTTCTTTATAAGTGAAGTAGGTTCATTCAGGGTAGTTCTATAGGTTATGTAATGTTAATTAATGCTTGTGCTCAGTGTAAATTCTGTTTTGAGGATAATTTACTTGGTTTGTTTACTTGCTGATAGTAGATTTGGTTAATGTATAATTTGTGGCTATTATTATAACTGTAAATTTAAATTGAAGTCTTCGAAGCTGGTCTGGGAGATTGCAGAGTTTGCTAAGATTGTTTAGGTGCAGTAAATTTAAATCAATAAGTGTTAAATTGTAAATTTGTCATTGAGCTAACTAGGTGAGAGAGAAGAGAGTACGTTTCAAAAGAACAGAACTTGTCCACCTTGTGGAATTAAAAATAATCCAGTATCTTTTTTTGTGTAAGCTATGTGAATCGTAGTATAATTTTGGATGCATAAAGTCAATGCCTAGTGTTCAAACCAACTGTGTTGAAATATGTCAAGTTGTGCTGTTCATAAGGCTAGTGGCCAAAGAGAAATAGAAAAGAAATTGAGATTCCGTTTTTATACCGCTGTGTTTAAGCAAACAACAAAAAAGGAAATACCATCTGATTGTCCACTAAATTATTTTGTTAAGTTTTTAAAGAAAAATAATAAAAACAGGCAGTAGCCTTTCTAAAAAAAGTCCAAAATTAGTGCAGTGTGAAAATTTTTGTGTGCTGTTGTCTTCCATGACTTGGTCCCATGTACCCCACCTTAGCTTGACCAAGGCTATCGATCCGAATCCTGGTATTATAAGGTATTTCATAACTGCAATTTTTGTCCTATCCTTTTAAATTGACTTTCACCGCCTCCACAAGTTGTTATTGAACGAGTACATTTTGTCGTATGACTTATAGTGACACATTTTCATACACATGCAACAATATTCACTTATTTTTGCACTTTCAGGTGACTCAACTCTGCGAGAACACAAACAACGCAAACTTTCCAATAACTTCTTGTGGAATGTAAATTTTCAGATGCATTTTTGTTTAGGATGTTCATGGCCTTCTAATACTTAGAAAATATTTTTGTTTCGAAATGCATCCACCCATCTTCCAAATTTAACTTTTCTATAATTTTCATATCAATTTCAATACCAGCATAAATATAGTCCCTTTTGATAAATAACTTCAACCTTCAAAATTTTTTCACCATAAGAAATGTCTAAAAATTCAGTGGACAAAGCATGTCTAAAATCAGAGCAGGGCCCTAAGAAAGCGTTGTCAGAATGTCAGTAAAATTTGAAAAAGTCAGTAAGTAATTTCACAAAATTTGTGAAAAAGTCTAAATTAAGAAAACATTTGTGGAAAAGTCTAAATTAAGAAAACATTTGTGAAAAAGTCTAAATTAAGAAGACATTTGTGAAAAAGTCTAAATTAAGAAAACATTTGTGAAAAAGTCTAAATTAAGAAAGAAATTGTCTAAATTAAGACAAAATTTGCGAAAAAGTCTAAATTAAGACAAAATTTGTGAAAAAGTCTAAATTAAGAAAATATTGTGAAAAAGTCTAAATTAAGAAAAATATTGTCTGAATTAAGAAAAAGTCTAAATTAAGACAAAATTTGTGAAAAAGTCTAAAAATTTGTGAAGAAGTCTAAATTAAGAAAAAGTCTAAATTAAGGAAAAAATTGTCTAAAGTAAGACAAAATTTGTGAAAAAGTCTAAATTAAGAAAAAATTTGTCTAAATTAAGATAAAATTTGTGAAAAAGTCTAAATTAAGACAACATTTGTGAAAAAGTCAAAATTAAGAATAAGTCTAAATTGAGAAAAAAATTGTCTAAATTAAGAAAAAATTTGTGAAGAAGTCTAAATTAAGAAAAAATTTTGGAAAAAGTCAAAATTTGTAAAAAAGTCAATTAGTCTAGGGGCCGACCCATGTCCTGTTGGAAAGATTGCGTATACTGGGTTTCTTTTCAGATATCATTAAGTATGTGTCATGTAATGTTTTTCATCTTGGGTACGTGTCCGAAAGGTCGTCAGTTTTGTTTCAAAATGGCCGCCAAATATGGTATATGGTTTTAAACGTTTAACAGCATTTAGTTCGAAATGTGGCCAAGTTTGCTATCAACTGAAAGCCTCTTATTCATGACAATGCAACTAACCACACTTTATTTACATGTTGTAACATACATTCATAACAACAGTTTTTAAATCAGGCCCTACTATACTACGTATGTGTATAATGTAATGAGCCTTTAATTTTAAATCCAAAGGGCGAGATACAAGGTGAAAATCCTCCAAATATGTGGCGTCTGAAAACAATTTTTCGGTTGCTATGTGTTTCTGCAACTTAAACGGCGGCGGCTGAAAACTATTTTTTAGTTGCTATCTGTTTCTGGAACTTAAACGGCGGCGACTGAAAACAATTTTTCGGTTGCTCTGAGCCTCTGGAACTCAAACGGCGGCGACTGAAAACAATTTTTCGGTTGCTATGTGTTTCTGGAACTCAAATGGCGGCGGCTGAAAACAATTTTTCGGTTGCTATGTGTTTCTGGAACTCAAACGGCGGCGGCTGAAAACAATTTTTCGGTTGCTATGTGTTTCTGGAACTCAAATGGCGGCGGCTGAAAACAGTTTTTCGGTTGCTATGTGTTTCTGGAACTCAAACGGCGGCGGCTGAAAACAGTTTTTCGGTTGCTATGTGTTTCTGGAACTCAAATGGCGGCGGCTGAAAACAATTTTTCGGTTGCTATGTGTTTCTGGAACTCAAACGGCGGCGGCTGAAAACAATTTTTCGGTTGCTATGTGTTTCTGGAACTTATATTTATTTACTGACGCCACGTATTTGGAGGATTTTCACCGCTAACCAGGAAGCTGTAAACCTCTCACTGTGTGTAATATGCCACCGTGATATCCGTGGCAAAAGCTTATATGGGCAGGAAAATGGACGTTCAGATTTACTGGCTGCTTCACAAATATGCAAAGATGGATTGTTAAGTAACATTGGTTTAGATGATATGAAGTTCATTATGTACCATATGGAATGTCACAAATCGTACATTCTGAAAGCTAGAAGAATGAAGGAAGTAACTACTACAAAAGGCGATGGTGATGGAGCTGGCTGTACTCAGTCAAGCTCTCGTGCCCCCCGGTGGCGCAGTGGTCTAAGCGATGGCCTCTGATCATTCGTCCGAACGGGGTCTGGGTTCGAATCCCGGTCAGGCATGGATGTTGTGTTTGTCTTACGGCACTGGCTCTCTCTCTCCCTTCCCTGGAACCAGTTACCCTAAATTAGGGACGGGCGACTGCTTATAGCCCTTGAGTTGCTCATGGTGGTCGTTAAACCTCCAATAAAAAAAAAAAAAAAAAAAGCTCTCGTTGACCCAGGAGCACTGCATCTGAAAATTTCTGCATCATTATTTGCACCAACACGACGCACAAAGGGGATTATATAGAATCTGTGAAATTGACAGGGCTGATTCCATTTTATTGGCAACGCTATACTTTAATGATGATGTGATTAACAAAACCAGCACAATCTCAGATCATAACAGTGTTTTCGCAGCAGACATTTTCTGTCATAGACAATGCACGAGTGCCTGCTTACTGCGTTATAAACGTAGTTCAGAGAAACAGATGCCTCAAGGCCAAAAAATAAAAAACAAAACCGCCAGGATATTGTAAGAGCCTTCGCAATTTGATTCAGAAGTTGGATTTTACAAATAAGGGATACTCATTATCTGAAATGTGTTCATTCATCAACTGTAAACTTTGAAGACCCAATCAGTAATAAACATCTAAAAGAGCTATTGATAAACCACTACGGTGAGCATATTATGTTTTCTCATCCAAATGAAAGAAAGGAATCACAGTTAGTTTTTCCAACAGGTACTGAAACAGTGTCAATTGTAGACAAGTTACGATCAACTAATATTGTAAAATCAGCAGCTGAAATTTTACGGGAGGAGTGCAAAGGATATAACTTTCAAGTAAATGATAAGTTTTGTGATGAACAAAACTTGCAAACGTCATTGAACACGTACCAAGATACTCGTCCAAAATCATGCGAAGGAAGTGTGATACAGCCTTTGAGATAGGGTTCAATACTGATCATGGTGGCAGGAAAAAAACTTCATAGTAACATACACTATCTACCAACAAGTAATTGGACACCTGTGATTGCAAAGGAAAACGAAGTTTATTCACCTTCAATAGTTGGTGGAGCCTCCACGAGCGGCAATTACAGCTGCGACCTTCCGGGGCATACTCTCAACCAGGCGTTGTACGACGGCTAGCGGTATTTTCTTCCACTCGGCTTGGAAAAGACAGGTCAGTTCCTTTACCGATTTCGGACAGTGGAGGCATCCCTTAAGTCGACGCTCCAACTCGTCCCAGAGGTGCTCGATAGGGTCCACGTCCGGGCTCTGCGCAGGCCAGTCCATTCGATTAACCCCATTGTCACCATACCAAGCCATGGTGGACCTCGTAACAGGACAGATGGCATTTTCATCCTAATGGTAACATGGGTCCACCCCGTAAAACTGCCACAACGTAGGAAGCGCATGGTCATCCAAAATGGTGCAGTAGGTCTCGGTGTTGAGTCTACCAGGAATTGCGACCAAGGGTCCCATGCTATACCAAGAGAAACAACCCCATAGCATAATTCCACCGCTGCCGAACTTCACAGTTGGCACAATACATTCCGGCAGGAGGCATTCTCCAGGCAGACGTCAAACCCAGACCCTGCCATCCGAACGGGAGAGGGTGAACCTTGATTCATCGCTCCAGAGAACCTGTTTCCACTGTTCAACGGTCCACTGTCGACGTTCTTTGCACCACGTTAGCCGAGCAGCGCTATTGGACTTGGTGATGAAAGGCTTGTGGGCGGCAGCACGTCCATGATAACCGAGCAGATGGGCTTCCTTGCGGATGGTATTCATCGAAAGAACACTCCCGGGCGCCTGTTGAAAATCCTCGCGGATGTGGCCCATCGATTTGGTGCGGTTCTTCCGAATTTCTCTGGCCAGCGCCCGCCGGTCTCTAACTCCCAGTTTTTTTGCCGCACCGGTGGCGCAGTGGTCTAAGGCGCTGGCCTCTGATCATTCGTCCGTAAGGGGTCCGGGTTCGAATCCCGGTGAGGCATGGATGTTGTGTTTGTCTTACGGCACTGGATCTCTCCCTTCCCTGGAACCAGTGACCCTGAATTAGGGACGGGTGACTGCTTATAGCCCATTGAGTTGCTCACGGTGGTCGTTAAACCTCCAATCAAAAAAAAAATATCTCCCAGTTTTGTGGGTTTGCCGGGTCGGGGCACATTCCGACAGTCATCTCTCATCTTCCACTTGCCAATCACGTAGGCCACTCTCGATTTTGGGTACTTCAACTCGCTGGAGATTGCACGTATAGATCGGCCATTTCTGTGAAACCCGACGACTACAGCTTTCTCGAAACCAGAGAGCTCCGAATTGCGTGCATCTTGCGTGCGACAGGTTGCCTTGCTGTTTCCCACACGATATTTAACGGCGGCAACGGCCGTGACGTGTATGAGGACCACAGATATTGTCGATTGCAGGGGTGTCCAATTACTTGTTGGTAGGTAGTGTATAAGCACTGCTCAAGCAATGCGTGAAACATGTCGATCGAAGTTACTCATTACAGTATTTAATCACCTTGGAATTTGTGCCAGCTCTGATACTTTAGAGCAGCAAGACTATGCACGAGCATGTAGGACTGTGATTCTTGGAGAAAGACATCGTGTTCCACTTGCTCCTGTTATTTTGCTAAACAAACATATTAGAGCATTAATGGATAACTTTGATAAGGAAGAAGATACACCATCTGGTATAGGCGGAACACATGACACAGTATTGGTTATCTTTCAATATAGCGACAACTATAGAGGAAGATGGCAAACTGCAGCCCCAAATAACCATTGAAAATATTCCAGAAGATTTTCCACATCCCTGCATTTGCAAAAAAAGGCTTCAGAGTCAATGTCTGCCCATGCCGGAAAAAAGAAATTCCATGTTCAAAATTTTGCAAATGTACAGCAAACTGCCGCAATATACATAATAAATAAAACATCTGTTGTGGCTCAGACAATATTTTGTATTTCGCTCAAATGTATGCTACAATATGTAAATAAAGTGTGGTTAGTTGCATTGCCATGAACAAGAGCTTTCATTTGATAGCAAACTTGGCCACATTTCTAACTAAATGCTGTTATACGTTTGAAACCATATACCACATTTGGCGGCCATTTTGAAAAAAAAAACTGACGACCTTTCGGTCACGTACCCAAGATGAAAACGCCACATAACACATATTTTTAATGATATCTGAAAAGAAACCCCGTATACGTAAACTCTCCAACAGGACATGGGTCGGCAGGTCGGCTCCCGCACGAGCTGACTAGAGCTTTCTTAAAAAATCATGGAATTCATGAAGAATTAAATGCTCCTATTTCCCAAATATTTTTTCCACTGCAGCGGACAATTAAAACAACAGCCTAATGGCAAAACTGCTGACGAAAAGCAAACCGCTGTAAGATAGGAACACGTAGAATAAAACTGTGAATATGAGAACTTGGAAAATATAAGTAGTAGGTTGTTTTTTTTGCTTGGAGGTTTAACGACCACCGTGAGCAACTCAATGGGCTATAAGCAGTCGCCTGTCCCTAATTTAGGGTCACTGGTTCCAGGGAAGGGAGAGAGCCAGTGCCGTAAGACAAACACAACATCCATGCCTCACCGGGATTCGAACCCGGACCCCTTTCGGAGGAATGATCAGAGGCCATCGCTTAGACCACTGCGCCACCGGGGCGGCCTAGTAAGGGTTCAGGTGTTCCAATACCAAACAAAAATCAAGCATAGAATAGCATGCAGTTTGAAAAATACCAGAGAAATTCAAACGCCCTTGTGTTTTCCTGAAAACAAATTAACGTTAATCCGATGGTTTCGCGACTGAGAGCTGGAACCAAGCCGGTGACCCCATGAAATTCGTTATTCACTGTTAAACAAGAATGGGAGACCAGAATATAGCGAAAACTTCAGGATTTCTTGAACATTTGGTGCATAACTCTTAATTTTCAAGGTGCTGGTAGCAGTTTGAGTGAGTTTACATAGCATGAAATGTGTGCTTCCGCCGAAATACATTTTCCTTTTCTACATTAGCCCACTTTTCATCAGTTTCCTCGCAGACGAGTTTACATGTTCCACGACAAAATCAGTACTGTTTCTCTCTCTCTATCTCTCTCACTGTAGCACTCGGATACTGTACACGAATGTTGTGAGGAGCACGATACAAATTTAATTTTCTTCGGTTCGCTTCTTAAGTTATTTCCCCTGGTTAGTACTACATTGAAGAGCAATTGAATTAGAGACAGCTGGCGTTATGCGAATGTGTCGCTGTCGGCAGCCCTGTAAACGGAAACGACATGACGTATGCAACGATCCGACAATACAGTATAAGGAGTGATGCGACGGGAATCAGTAAGAGGAGCCGCGGATGGCTTAGTGATTAGCGAGGCAGACTATCGATGCAAGGTCCTCAGGTTCGAACCTGGGCTGATCTTTCAGAAATGGTGTGATTTACTAACAATCGCTGAATATATGCATCGGACGAGCACGTTAAGAGACGGCACCCAGGCTGGACCCATTGGTTAAATGGGTATCCTTTCCTATGCCCGCCCCTGAAATTCTCTCACCCCTCTATGTGCAACATCATGCTTGTACGGTGGCGCCATCTACTGTACTCTAATCTTACTACAAACTGTTCTGTCAAAGTCGTTAGCTTGCTCTCATTTCTTCCGTTTCTGTGTCCTGCCCGAAAGGCGATCTCGCTGTAGGTGACTGGGACCTAAACTCTACTCACTGTGGACGGAAGTCCTACAAGAAAATGACAAATACTGTGTAAGAATCAGTAAGAGTCGAACGCAGTATTGGTAAGACTAAGCGCATTTGATCGTGGGCATATTGTCGGGGCCCGACGAATGAGGCACGCCAGCTAGGAAGTCGTGCAGGCACTGGGACTTTCACGAGCCACGGTGTCACGGGTACACCGTGAGTACATTGAATCCGGTAAAGCCATCCCTGCGCAGGCCAACTACCGTGAACACTACGTCCGTCCGTCTCTCAAACTATTAGTCTGATTCGAAAAATTCGTTTTGCATAAAAAGTACGAATGATGATCCTTCATTTCTTTTTTTTTTTATGGGATGTAAGATTTCGCTACTAGAGGGCGTAAATGCAGATAATATCCATTTCAAAATACATTTTATTCCATATATTTGCTTCTAAACATCCGATTGAAATTTTTTTTTTTTTACCTCTCGATTCCATTTATATTGATCACTATTTCAGGTACAGTCACTTTTTGAAGTTACGCATGCATTTTTCGCCAGGAGACATAAAAGTAAATTGCGTTTTCCCCGATATATCTGCTTCTAAAACTCCTTTTTGAAACATTCTTTCTGCAGTGGATACAGCTCCTGTTGGGAAATATTTTGCATATAATTCCTAATTTTTGGTAAAAAAATGGTTTGTTCTCCAGGGGGCTTCTGATGTATTTGGAGCCAAATTTGAGCTTCTAAAAGCGCTATTGAAAAAATTCTTTCGTGGATCGATACCACTCACGTCAATAAACCTTCTCGGAATATTTTCTTCTTAAAGTAATGCATGATTTATTCTGCCAGGGGGCGTAAAGGTGTATCTTATTTTTGTCAATATCTCTGATTCTAGGAAGACGATTTGAAAAATTCCTTCTTTGTCGTATAGCGTTTCCAGTGTGAAATGTTTCTATGTAATTTCAAAATTTTTAAGTTAATCATAGACTTTCCGCCACGAGCGTTACGGTAAATTGCGTGTTCCCCGATATCTCTGCTGCTAAAACTCCAATTTGAAAAATTTGAAAAATTCTTCCTGCATCGCATACAAGTCCTAATGAAAAATGTTTTGCATATAATTTCTAATATTTGATTAAGAATGGTTAATTTCTATTATTTGATTAAGAATGGTTAATGCCACCAGGGGACGTGAGGATTAAATCCCGCTTCTGATGCATTAGCAGCCAAAATCTGACTCCTTGAAAACTCGATTGAAAAAAGTCTTTCGTGGACCGATGCCGCTCACATCGAAAAACATGAGAATACTTTCTTCTTAAAATAATGCATAGTTTTTCCGCCAGGAGGCGTAGATGCATATCTTATTTTTGAGGATATCTCTGCTTCAAAAAGTCCGATTTGAAAAATTATTTCTCTGTTGGAGAGCGTTTCTGGACCGGAATGTTTCTCATATAATTTCAAAATTTTCTCAACGCACAAATCTGCCACCAGAGGGCGTAAAGTTCACGTTTCCGTTTACAGCAATACCTGCGGGTCTAAAAACCCGATCGAAATATTCTTTCTTCTGTTAGATACTACCATTTTCCATACCGGTTTCATTGACCTTGAATAGCTTTGATAAATATAATTCGCGTCAGAATGGATTCAAAAGACGTGCTCATCACAACAGAAAATTATGTGTCAGACAGGTGTGGCCGGTTGCTATGGTTATTACAACGACTACCGTTTTTTCTAAACTCGTTCCAAAGTCGAACGCAGTATTGCACATTTTTTATAAAAACATTGTCTGCTGTTTTGGGGCAAGCTACATATCTAGAAAGACAAATAAATAATTTCCAATGTCCTTTAATGGAAGATTAGGATATGCAGAGTGGTGTTTCTTAAAGTCATTACACTCTCCTCACTGGAGGACGTTGTTTGGCACAGGAGTTTGAAAAAAGTGCAACAAATTTGAGTAAAAATAACGAGCCTACTGGAAATATAGTGTCACTCGGAGGTACCCGAAGTGAGTTAGAATAATGCTCAAGATTCGCAAGCATGCGCAGTGCGTTGAAGGACGAAAAACGCAGTGTGACATGCCGTTACCATTAACGATATATAGCAAAGTTCTGGGTGTGTGTGGATAAAAATAAACGATGTCCAGCAGTGCAAGAAGACAGAGCTTCAGATTGCTTCAAATATAAATGTACCTTTTTATACCAGTGTGTCTCTTTTGTACCTAGAGTTGCAAGACAAAAATGTTGGACGATAACGACTGTGACATGTTTTAGCGAGCCTGTGGTTCCCAGGCCCGTTTGGTTCGTTTCGTCCTTTACAAAGTACGGCCTTAAGGAAAATACCTTCAGTTCAGGAATCCATTTGCCAAGAAATCCGAATATTTATTCAAGGTATATATATATAACTGTACATTATTTACATGATTTATGGGTTATATCCCATACAACGAAAAAAAAAACATTATGGTGTATCACCGTGACATCTCATTCTCCTCGCCTTCCAATCTCTAATGTCCTCCTCGTCTTTCTTCCTCCGCGAACCCCCCAACGTTTTCGGGGGTTGCATTGTTGACACCTCGTAGCGAATGTTCTTTAAGTTCCGCCTCCGAGCATGTATAAAGGCGTACCGAATATCACCATGTATTTGACAACCAACGACTATCTTACGAGTTCGAGCAAAATGGCGTCGTTGAGGACCAATGTCCCCAAAATGTCCAGCAGTGAGTTTGCAAGGATAAATTGTTCGTTCTCGTACAAGATATCTTACACGGCTGTCACTTGAACACATACATATACACACGAAAAAGACACAAAAATCATATATAAGTATTTAAAGGGGCCTCTCGTTCGCAGAGATCATCACAACGACATTAACAGTGAATATTGGAAGCGGAATGGCGATGCGTGAATGCCTGATCATCATATCACATCATGATAAAGAAAAAAAAAACCAAAACGTCACGAAACGTGTCTTGTTTGCACAGAAGTCGTATCGAATAATGCCTTATTAAGAGACACACAATGAGGTTGCACGAAACTGTGGCATAAAGCAAGATATTTCAATATAAAAAGAGACAAACGATAATGCTGCTGTTTTGCATTATTCACGAGGAATGGTTTTAATTAAGTGGTTTCTTCACAACGGGAGGGCTTGGAGCAGACTGCGCTTCCAAACAGAGCGATGGTGGTGTTAATTGTAAAACTCTTGAAAGAGCACACGTGTGCGTTAAAGAACTGTCACTTTTTGAGGTGATTCGCAACATGTAAAGAAAACGGCTTTCCGTACGAAGCTCGGCAAAAAGTGAGTGACCTTTTTAACGGCACTTTGGTTGGAGAGTTCAAACCGAGTTTCGTGACTCGTAAGCTCCTATGGCTAAGAGAAAGAGGAGTGACTTAGCTTTAGATTGCAACATATACACTATCTACCAACAAGTAATTGGACACCCCGGCAATCGACGATATCTGCGGTTCTGATACACGTCACGGCTGCCGCCGTTAAATATCGTGTGGGAAACAACAACGCAACCAGTCGCATGCAAGATGCCACGCAGTTCGGAGCTCTCTGAGTTCGAGAAAGGTGTGATCGTCGGGTATCACGGAAATGGCCGATCCATACGTGGCATATCCAGCGAGTTGAAGTACCCAGAATCGACAGTGGCCTACGTGATTGGCAAGTGGAAGATGAGAGGTGACTGTCGGAATGTGCCCCGACCCGGCAGACCCACAAAACTGGGAGTTAGAGACCGACGTGTGCAGGCCAGAGAAATTCGGAAGAACCGCACCAAATCGATGGCCCACATCCGCGAGGAGTTTCAACAGGCATCCGGGAGTGTTCTTTCGATGAATACCATCCGTAAGGAAGCCCATCTGCTCGGTTATCATGGACGTGCTGCCCCCACAAGCCTTTGATCACCAAGTCCAATAGCGCTGCTCGGCTAACGTGGTGCAAAGAACGTCGACAGTGGACCGTTGAACAGTGGAAACAGGTTCTATGGAGCGACGAATCAAGGTTCGCCCTCTACCGTTCGGATGGCAAGGTCTGGGTTTGGCGTCTACCTGGAGAACACCTCCTGCCGGAATGTGTTGTGCCAAGTGTGAAGTTCGGCGGCGGTGGAATTATGTTATGGGGGTGCTTCTCCTAGTATGACACGGGAACCCTTGGTCGCAATTCCTGGTAGACTCAACGCAGAGACCTACTGCACCATTTTGGACGACCATGCGCTTCCTGCGTTGTGGCGGTTTTACGTGGTGAACCCATGTTACTTTTAGGGCGACAATGCCACCTGTCATGTTGCGAGGTGCACCATGGCTTGGTATGGTGACAATGGGGATAATCGAATGGACTGGCCCCGGACCTTAACACAATCGAGCACCTCTGGGACGAGTTGGTGCGTCGACGTAAGGGGTGACCCCACCGTCCGAAATCGGTGAAGGAACTGACCTGTCTTCTCCAAGCCGAGTGGAAGAAAATACCGCTAGCCGTCGTACAACGCCTGGTTGAGAGTATGCCCCGAAGGATTGCAGCTGTAATTGCCACTCGTGGAGGCTCCACCAACTTATGAAGGTGAAAGAACTGCGTTTTCCTTTGCTATCACAGGTGTCCAATTACTTGTTGGTAGATAGTGTACAGTTTTTGGTACCCCGCATCACCTCGTTCAACCTAATCACCGCTCGTAACTCAGAGTGAGACCATGTTCCCTGGCAGTTCGTGATTTTCATTTAAATCTGCTCTTCAGCAAGTTGCCTTTTCATTTAGATTCCTTTGCCAAACAAAGCACTCTGGTCAAGGGAGTGCAATGATGTTGGGAAGAATCGATTTACGTAACCCTAATCTGTCGTCAAAGATAATCAGAAGTTTTCATTGATCAGTCATGTCTTTTTGTTGAAACTCCTGTGCCGGACATCGCCTTCTAGTCAGCAGAGTGTGTACTGACATTCGAAAGGAACACCGGTCTATCTATCTATCTGTCTATCTATCTATCTATCTATCTATCTATCTAATGCTTCACCAAATGTCATTGGAAGTTATCTATTGATCAGCCTTCATACATATGTGCCACTTTGACAGATAGTTGTGCTTCCTGTAAAGCGAGAATGAGTAAAATGCTTTGCTCATAATTCAAAGTACCTAATGCAGGGATAATTTTTAAATCTCATTCTCTTGAAGCTCAGCTATCGAATCAATACAAAAATAACGATTACGCTACCTAACGACAAAGGTGTACATCACAGAAATTCGAAAATGCATGAGTATGCATCTTCGTACGCAGTCTCTTACGAAAGAACTATTCGAATTCAAATGTCTGATACGGACAAGCAGATGGAGTGGCTGACCACTGGAAATCACACTTCCCATACTGGCCAAAACGTACGAAATTTTGTTGATAAAACAGCCATAGGCAAGACGCGACAAGCTATGCGAATGTAAATTTCATAGGGATTGACGACGTTTGCCCTTGTCCCAGCTTACAGAAGTTTCGTCTCCAGTAACTCATGGGAAAAATGCAGGTCTTGTTGGAATTCGAAAAAGGTCTAATCGTAGGTCCACATTCATCTGCCCTCAATTCACATCGTAAAATAGCTGTAGGATAAGAGACAGATATGGAGCGTGGTTTACCACCAGCAGAGATACAAGACAAAGAGATCCAATATCGCCAAGCATCTTCATCTCACATCTGGAGTCAATGTTGAACCAAATCAGGTAAGAGAACGCGGGAATTTCTATTGGAGAACAAAGATTCAACCAGCAGTATTTTGCAGATGACATTGTATAACGAAGTAAATTTCTCCGTCATTTTTGGTCTACGCCGGGATTCGAACCTGAGTTCGCTTATTTCGGACCAAGTCGCTCTACCAACTGAGCTACGCAGACGTTCTTTCTGATTCCTATCTGGCTTTATGTCGTGTGCGTCCGGCTGGCAGCTACGTCACATCTCCCCCCCCCGAAAGAGGAAAGAGGCCCGGGAGCATGGCCCACGGGTCAGCCGTGACCATGAATCGTTGCAGGCAGCCATCCACTGTAGAACGTGCACTTGAGAACTCCCAGTCAATCTGGTGTGTGGAATGCAACGTCACACACTTTTTATTTTTCGAAGCGCTGGAGAAGGGATTCTATGATTTTTCCTATCTCGCGGTGTGGAAATAACATCACACCATTGCGAGATTTTGAACGGTGGGGTCATCCGGATTGTTCGGGCGTCATTATAACGAAGTAAATTTCTCCGTTATTTTTGGTCTACGCCGGGATTCGGACCCGAGTTCGCTTATTCCGGAACAAGTCGCTCTACCAACTGAGCTACGCAGACGTTCTTTCTGATTCCTATCTGCCTTTATGTAGTGTGCGTCCTGCTGGCAGGTACGGCACAATTGTACTGATTGAAAGAGATGAAATGAAACTGGATCAAATGTTACAAGAACTGAATACAGAGGGCAAAAGGTATGGCTTAAAGATGAATATAGAAAAGACAAAACAATGGTATTTGGAGCAAAAGAGATCAGGAAAAAGATCATTCTATAAAGTGTGGAAAATTCACTTATCTCGAAATCTGTATAACATATGACTTAAACAGAAAAAAGAAAATTTTAATTAGATTTGCAAAGTCTATAACACTGTTAAAGGCCATGGATAAAATTTGGAAGAGCAGAACTATTGGCCTTAAAACTAACTTAAGCATTCTCGAGATATGCATCTTCAGCAGTATGCTATATGAATACGAGACTTGGACATTGGCAAAGGAATCAGAAAGAAGGATACTTGCTTTTTGGAAGAAAGTGCTATCGTAAAATCTAACGAATCGGATGGACCCAGAGGATAAGAAATGAAGAAGTGTAAAGAAGAATACAACTAAAAGAGACCTTGCTCCTAAAAGTCATACAGAAAAAACTCTTAAGACTTTTTGGGCAAATCTGCAGAATGAAAAATGACAGAAAGATATAGACATTGGTGTTTGGCTTAATGAACAGAAGAAATGGAAGAGGCCGCACTTACTGTGTGTGGGCTGACGGTATTAAAGGCTGATGCGGTGGAACTCTTCAAAAACTGAGCCACTGGGCAATGAACAGACTTCAATGGGACAACATAGTTAAAATGGCAACATACACCTACGGGAATTGCACCAATGATTGATGATGGTGATTCTCAAAAACAATCGTTTCAAAGGAACTTATCGACCGGATGACAAACAGTTCTCCCATATCAAAAAGGCACAAACGCAGCCGGAAAATTTGATTTTAAGGGGGTAATTACACTGAAGAGCAATTCAATGAGAGACAGCTGGCGTTATGCAAATATGGCGCTGTGGGCGGCTTTGTAAACGGAAACGACATAACGTATGCAGCGATCCGACAATATAAGGAGTGATGCGACGGGAATCAGTAGGAGTCGGACGCACTGTAGGTAGACGAAGAATCTCAGCGCATTTGATCGTGGGCAAATTGTCGGTGCCCGACGAATGGGTCAATCCATCGTGCAGGCACTGGGATTTTCACGAGCCACTGTGTCACGGGTGCACCGTGAGTACATCGAATCCGGTAAAACCATCCCTGCAAGGGCCAACTGCCGTGGACAACAGCGTGTGGATGAGCGTGGTCATCGTCGGTTATCTCGTATTGTAACAACGGATAGACGGGTCACAGTGCAGGAAATCACTCAACAATTTGACGCTGGTGCACAAAAACGTGTGAGCAGCAACACCATCCAGAACCATCTCCTCGCTATGGGGTACAGAAGCTATCGTCCCACGAGGGTACCGCTGCTGACCGCACATCAGAGGGTGCAAAGATTAGCATGGGCGCAGGAACATCGCCACTGGACCCTAGACATGTGGAAAAATGTTGCCTGGACTGATATGTCGAGATTCACGTTGGTACATGCGGATGGCAAGATACGAGTACGGCGCAAACCACATGAAACGATGGATCCTTCTTGCCAGCAGGGTTCTCTTCAAGCTGGTGGGGGTGGCCTTCTCGTCTGGGGACTGTTTACCTGGACTGAAATGGGACCACGTGTGACATCGTCCCTCACAGGTCAACGTTACCGGGATATCCTGGACGACCATTTGCTCTCTTTTGTGCGTCTTCAACATCCCACTGGGGACCTCATCCTCAACAAGACAATGCACTGTGCCATCGCTCTCGAATTGTATCCGAATGGTTGGATGAAAACTCCACCGACGTGACCTCGCTTCCTTGGCCAGCTAGGTCACCTGATCTCAATCCCATCGAGCACATCTGGAATGCCATCGAGAGAGATGTTCGAAGCTCTGACCCCTCCATCAGATCTTCGCAAACTGTGAGAGCTTCTTCGGGGATCGTGGATCCGTATGGCTTTCCAACGCTTCCGGTGTCTTGTCGAGTCCTTGCCGAGACGAATCCGCGCCGTCATCAGGTCGAAGATGGTGCTACACGTTACTAGACAGGCATCTCTAATTCAATTGTTCTTCAGTGTATAGTGCTGTGAGGAGATTTAAATGGAAGAAAGATCTTCTGACGTTCAGCAGCTTACTTCTGAATTAAAACAATGCCAGAAGCAGCCAATTTGTACACGAACCATGAGTAGGGAGTTAAGAAAATTGGTTTTTGGAAGTCATGTTCCCATCCCTAAGCTGCATGCCTCAGCTAAAAGCAGAGAAATCTGCTTACAGTATTGCCCAGAACACCGTAAATTATCAGTAGATAGTGGGACGAAAGTAATGTGTTCAGATGAATCCCACTTCACATTGTATGATACCAATGGTCACCAGAGAGGGCACCAAAACTCTTCCAGAAGGATGGGCTCAGCATGCCTTGTGAATACAATCCAGGCATCTGGAGGCGATATCATTCTACATTTTTCAGTTCAGACTAGCGTCCGGTATACAACTGGAATTGGTGACTGTGGCGGAGATGTCATGTCGTAAAAATACTTCATTCATACCTCCTTGAAGTTCCACTTCTAAAGGGAGAGAAGACATAAACGAACTCAAAGCGCTTTATAACATTTGGGCCCAAATAACAATTGTATCCAGGAATAGATCAGTATTGTCAGGGATCGAAGTGCACTCTGCAATATTGCACTTTACACCTTCATGAGATGGCATTTTTATGGATGACAATGCAAAACCACATCGTGCCGGATATCGTGTATTACTTGATGGACATGAAGAGAACTTCCATCATCTTTCTTGACTTCCACAATCCTGTGCTCTCACTCCTGTTGAAAATCTGTAGAACATGGAAAAAAGAGATATGTTCGGCATCGATATGAATATCGGTATCGATATCGTCTTTCATTGACTCTGATAGGGTTGCGCAATATTTTGCTGCAGGAATGACTATCTTTGGACCAAACGAACACAAGTGCCTGATGGAATTTACTGTAGGACGGGTCACACACTTGAACAAAGGGGAATCTATTCGATACTAAATGAAAGTTGCTAGTTTTTTGCTCACCTACCTTTTCCGAAAAGTCATATTAAAAAGTTTAATAAGTATTCGAAAATAAAAAGTTTACCTTTGAGATCTTTTTCTTGATTGTTCATGTTAATAACACTTCTTTCATCTGGTGGCTGTGACGTCACGTCGTAAAAACCTTCATTCACATATCCTTGAAGTTCTAAGGGAGAGACGGCATAGCTGTATTTTCCTTATTTACGTTTCGGGTTACAGCTTTGCGATTTGATGAAGGAAAAATATCGATTTCTTCAGTTACTTTATTTTTCTCAGTGCTTACTTGACGAACGGTCTCTTCAATGTACTGAGCTAACGGGCTCGGTTCTTTATTTTTGCTAAGCTTTTTTCCTTTGGGAAAATGAGCACTCTTTAAACGGAATGGAAGATGCGTGTTTGCAGAAGAATAACAGCCCTTATTTCTAACTGGATTGGTTCCAAAGTTTGTTGTAATTTCATTTAAAGGTAAATCTGTGTTAACCGTAAGTGCTGTAGTTTCTCTCAAAAAACCTTCTTGATTAGACTTCAAGATATAATTAGCTTTTGTTATAAATTCATCTGGTACATATTCAACGTAATAGTCATCTCCAGGAGAGGCCAGCGTTTTAATAATCTGTTCTGGTTCCTTGTTTCGCTTTACGGTATAGGAGGGATTTAAAGCAATGGAGGAAATAGTACTGTCCTTATTATGAACCTCATCATGTATCTTTTCAGAGTCCAGCTTCATTATTTTAAGCATCTCTACATCAGCGCTGGGATTCTTCGATTTACTAATATGTATTTCTTCTTCTTTGTTTTCTTCTTCATCTACTTTTTTCTCAGAATCTCTCTCGGATTTGTCTTTAGAACCAAGATCTCTCAATCGACTCCGGATCACGGGGCTCCTCTTTCTGCTTATTGCGGATAAAGTTTCCAAAACGTCTCTATCAACAGGAAGTTTAATCTCACCTGCAACGTCCCTACCTTCTTGAGATTTGGTTTTGGCAATCGGTAACACAGATCTTCCTCTGAAAGGCATATTCTGTTCTCCACTCTTGAAAGCAGATCTTCCTGAAAGTCTGGAACTCACAGCTGGCCTTTGGTGCTGGTGTGCGCCTGTGAAAACAAGAATGGGAAAGGAACAGTTTAACAAACGGGAACAACCAAACAGTATGTTTGCCGTTATCGTAGATGCAAGAGTACTATACCGTGCAAATTAATTGGGACAAGCTATTTTATTTTCAGAATTGTAACGCGATCACCAGTTGATGTTGGAAAACCCACGTAAACCGGTTTTATCAGCTGTGAGGTGGTGTGACTATTAGAACTTAATACTAAGAATGTGGTTTGACCGGTTTTAAAAACGAAATAGACACTTCAGCTTCAGTTGTGAGCTTTCGTGTGTGACAGGTGGATGTTAGTTTTTGCTCTCTGTGAGTACGTGTTGCTTTCGTGTATTGAAAAATGGATATTTCCCCAATGAAGCGTGCGAAAATAATTGCTCTGAAGGATCACACTTCTACGACAGTGAGAGATATCGGTCTGCAGTTGGTGTAGGCAAATCAAGTGTATCAAGACTGCTTACGCGATGCAATGCATCTGGATCATCATCTCCAAAAAACGAGAGGTAAATGTGGAAGAAAACGAAAAACATCTCCACGAACCGATAAATATCTAATCAGAAATAGTAAAATGAATAAAAAAAAAACAAGCACCGACCTTCAAAGAGATTTATTGGCTAGTGGTCGTGATGTTAGTGATTCAACTGTACGCCGTATGCTTCTGGAAGTTGGCCGGAAGGCAAGAAGACCAACGAAAAAACTGTATTTGAATGCGAAAATGAAGATAAAACGTTTAGCGTGGGCCAAAAAATATAAATCATGGACTGCTGACAACTGGAAAAAGGTAATTTTCAGTGATAAAACTCATTTATTTGTGCAGGGTTACCAAGCAAATGTCGTCAGACGAAGCAACTGTGAACCCTTAAGACCTGAGCAAGTCAAACAAACTGTAAAACACCCTCTGAAACGGATGTTTTGGGGTTTTTTCACATCAAATGGCACTGAAAGCTTAGTTTCTGTTCAAGGTATGATGAATTCAGCCAAGTACGTAGAAATATTACAACGTAGGATTGTTCCATTCTTGCAAACTTTTGACGGGATATTTCAACATGACTTGGCCCCATGTCACAATTCGAAATTGGTCAAGAATTTCATGCTGGAAAATCAAATTCATTTTCTTGATTGGCCTGGAAATTCACCAGACTTAAATCCCATAGAAAACTTGTGGAATATTTTGAAGAGACGTTTAGGTAAAATGGACAGTACAACCAAAGAACGCATGATAACGAATGCTATGAAAGTGTGGTTCCACGAATATGAAGTCAAAAATATGGGCACTCAATTAGTGGAGTCAATGCCAAAACGAATTCAAGAGGTCATTTCTGCTAAAGGAGGACATACTTCATACTAATACAGGCACTTATCAGTGTATATCAAGGCAAAGAATGATATAAAGGCATAGTTTTGGAAAAAAGAGTGATTTTTTACTTTGTCCCAATTAACTTGCACAGTATAGTAGAGGGATGTGTTTAGTTATGAGAGTGAAACAAATATCATTGGGCCATTATAAACATACAAGGTGTTTCGAAAGGTTACCGACAAACGTAAGGAGCGTATAGAGGGCTCGGAATATTGCAACTTTCGAATAGGAACCCGTGTTCTCCGAAGTTTTCCTGAGTCCCCTTAGAGTGTAAGCAACTGGGTGAGTCAAAAGTCGCAGGGCACCCTTGTATTTCAGAAAAGGGAGGGAGAATGAAATATCACAGCAAGGAATTTATTAGGGGGCTTACCTTTTAGGCTATTTCCGGAACATGGGCGCCATTTTGAAATCCGCCATATTGGATCAAGGTCAAATTCTTCAAATGATAAGGGGGTCATGTTGCATATCAAACAAGACCAGAATTTTCTCAGAAATCGATTGCCGTAATCAGATTTGATATATGTGTTGTGGTTCACAAGTTATCAACTCAGAAAGTTGAAATAACCGTTGTTTTTTGTATGTAACTGAAAATACCATTGACGAAAGAGGAGAGCATTGAGGTGATCCTAATGTCAGAAGAACGCAGCTGCCGTATCACAGCCGCAGACTTCAACAACCGACACCTAGAATGATCAAAACTTCACACAGCACTATCGCATACGTGATATCCAAATACCGAGAAACTGGGACTGTGGAGTAACTATTCATCAATGGCTAGATGTTCAATTACCTGTCCATTGGATTGGGCGTCGTGGCCCAGGGGAATGGCCACTCAGATCCCCTGAACTCACACCACTCGACTTTTATCTGTGGTGTCATCTGAAAAACCTAGTGTATGCTGAGAAAATCCTCAACAAACACGACGTTCAGCAAAGAACCCTGGAGGCCTGAAATCGCATTTCGCTCGATATCCTTGCGCGGGTGCATAACGACTGAATCAAGTGCCTTCAGCTCTTTGTTCAGCAACAGGGACAACACATTGAACACATCAAATAGATGCGCGCCTCAGGGCTCTTTAGAGGTTATTATTTAAACATTCTGTGTTAACTTGTGAACCACAAGACGTGTGTGAAATCTGATTACGGCATTCAATTTCTGAGAAAATTCTGGTCTTGTTTGATATGCAACATGACCCCCTTACCATCTGAAAAAATGTGACTTTCACCCAATATGGCGGATTTCAAGATGTTCCGGAAATAGCCTAAAAGATAGGATCCCTCACCGATTCTTTGCTGGGGTATTCAGATATTTCATTTTCCCTCCCGTTTTTGAAGTACAAGGGTGTCCTGATGCTTTTGACTCACCATGTGTATTTCAGACAATGCAGCTCCTTACATAGTTACAACATTAGTATAGTGTTTTCGCCCAAACATGGCTGTTACGGCAATTGAAGGAGCCATCTCTGGTAAACAGTGTCTCACTCATGAGCAAAACTCTGCTCAAAAAATCATGCTCGTTCTGACAAACCTGCAAAATCCATTGACGAAATTGCACCCGTCGTGGGAAATCTTCCACTGTCAATCCGTGCACCTTCTGCGGGTGATATTGGTGCAGCTAGTTATAATGCAAAACTCGCCACCCATTGCTTCGCGGAATTCCTAGGTGATGAGCGATGACACGTGTGCTGGTGAATGGCTGTTCGTACATACGCTGGAGGACATACTCTTCGACAGCGACTGTTAGAATCTCTCGTTCACGACCTAAATCAGTGCTCCGCAACCGCAGTGCCGCTGCACAGCAGTGTGCCCCCACAAGGTGAAAGGTGTGACGCGGCTCACCAGTGTGCTCCCACACGATGAAAGGTGTGAGTCTGCACACCGGTGTGCCCCCACAAGGAGAAAGGTGTGACGCGGCACACCGGTGCGCCCCCACAAAGTGAAACGTGTAACGTGACACACCGGTGTGCCCCACACGGTGAAAGGTGTGAGTCTGCACACCGGTGCGCCCCCACAAGGAGAAAGGTGTGACGCGGCACACCGGTGCGCCCCCACAAAGTGAAACGTGTAACGCGGCACACCGGTGCGCCCCCACAAAGTGAAACGTGTAACACGACACACCGGTGTCCCCTACACGGTGAAAGGTGTGAGTCTGCACACCGGTGTGCGCCCACAAGGAGAAAGGTGTGACGCGGCACACCGGTGCGCCCCCACAAAGCGAAACGTGTAACGCGACACACCGGTGTGCCCCACACGGTGAAAGGTGTGAGTCTGCACACCGGTGTGCCCCCACAAGGAGAAAGGTGTGACGCGGCACGCCGGTGTTCCCCCACAAAGTGAAACGTGTAACGCGACACACCGGTGTGCCCCACACGGTGAAAGGTGTGAGTCTGCCCACCGGTGTGCCCCCACAAGGAGAAAGGTGTGGCGCGGCACACCGGTGCGCCCCCACAAAGTGAAACGTGTGACGCGGCACACCGGTGCGCCCCACAAAGTGAAACGTGTAACGCGACACACCGGTGTGCCCCACACGGTGAAAGGTGTGAGTCTGCATACCGGTTTGCCCCCACAAGGAGAAAGGTGTGACGCGGCACACCGGTGCGCCTCCACAAAGTGAAACGTGTGACGCGACACACCGGTGTGCCCCCACAAGGAGAAAGGTGTGACGCGGCAGACCGGTGCGCCCCCACATAGTGAAACATGTGACGCGACACACCGGTGTGACCCCACACGGTGAAAGGTGTGAGTCTGCACACCGGTGTGCTCCCACAAGGTGAAAGGTGTGACTCGAACTTTTACCTATTATCCTATTGTAAGAAATTAATTGTCGAGTTCTATTTTTTATTTTTATCCCAATTACTGTGTTTCATGTACTTGTATTTCATTCTCTGCCGCTGCACTTATTAAAGAAGATGATGCTTGTTTATTCTTTATTACATGCCGCGAATTTTTATGCACTGTTGTTACATCGTAATTTTGCTTGTTGATATATTGGGTTGAAGAATAACTAATTTCGGTTTTTCCCACAGTTTCATTTGTGTGCCAAAATAAAATACTGTGGCAACATGTGATATACACTGGTGTGCAAAAATTAAGGACGAAGAGGAGAAATTAGCATAACAGCGGAACGAGCAGGCAGAACGGACCGAAAGACCACTCAGGAGATAGACTAGGGTCCGGTACGGTACGGCATGCGCATATGTGCAGCTTGACGTAGGGCTGGGGGACTGTTGGAAGGCTATAAAGCACACGGGCGGTGTACGCTCAGCAATTCGGTGAAAGCTGTTGCACGGTGTACATCCATTTGAACTACGTCGAGTTGCTGCCACCACGTGATATGGCCAACAGGCAATCCAGTAAACGACATCTGGATGACTTTACCTGAGGTTGCGTCATTGGGAAGTTGGAAAAAGGTCGAAGTGTGACTAGTGTGGCCGAGGAGTTCCGGATCGCTCACAGCATCGTTTTACGAGCTTGGAGAGCATTTCAAACGACAGGAACAGCTGTCCGAGAGTTTAGCAGTGGTTGTCCACGAGCAACCACGGCGCCGGACAACCGGCGTATTGTCCTACAGGCGAGAAGAGACAGCGGGAGAAATCGCAAGGGACATGCAACAGACAACTGGAAGTCCGTTATTGTGTTTTACCGTGGCCAGGAGGCTGCACAAAGGTGGTCTATTTGCACGAGGTCCAGTACGGTGTGTTCCAATTACGCCTGCTCATCGGAGACGGCGGTTTCTCTGGTGCCAGGAACACAAGAACTGGACACATCAGCAATGGGGTCGAGTTATCTTTACGGATGAGAGCTGAATTAGTCTGTCAAGCGATTCTAGACGTATACACATCTGGAAAGAGCAGGGAACACGCAATAACACCTCCAACATCATCGAAAGGGACCGGTTTAGAGGTGGCGGAGTTCTCGTTTGGGGCGGTATCATGCTTGGTAGGCGTACTGACCTCCACATCTTCCAAGAAGGTTCAGTATCTGGTGTCCGTTATTGTACAGAGGTTCTTCTGCCTCACTTGCGTCTGTTTAGAGGTGCTGTGGGTCCTGAGTTTCTGTTCATGGACGACAACGCTGCACCTCACCGTACAGTGACTGTCGCAGAGCTGTTGGAGAGTGAAGATATTCAACGCATGGATTGGCCCGCAAGGTCCCCGGACCTAAACCCAATCGAACATGTGTGGGACCTTCTCGGGAGACGCTTGGCAGCAGGTCACCAGCCGCCAGCAACGGTTCCGCAGCTGCGATTGGCGCTACAAGAGGAATGGGTCAACAGCTCCTTGACAGCCTCGTACTCAGCATGGACAGTCGTTGTAAATCCTGCAACGCAGTCAGGGGGGATCATATCCCCTACTAAAGACTGGATTTTTCTTGGCAGCCGCCGGTCACATGGACGTTTCTGTCTTCTGTCCAGTTGTGCTCGAAGCTACCTTTTTCAATAAAGTGCCTTTGTGTCCTTTGGATTCCTTGTTTCGACGGTTTTGTTTACTTGTCCCATATTCTTTCATCTTGGGGATCTTATGGTATGATTTGAGTAAATGTGGAGCGCTTCTGCACCACGTTACATTCGAAAACCCTTTTCGTCCTTAATGTTTGCACACCAGTGTACTATGCGATAGATACGTTTTCGCTCTACATGCCAGTGTGTGTGATTTGATTTAATTTTATTTAGTTTTCAGGTCATTAAAATGGAATATCAAGTGGACAAAAAGGAGCATTTCGGACATCTGCTGCTCTTCGCGTTTAATCGAGGGACTAAAGTCACGAAAGCTGCTCGCAAGATTTGTTCTGTCTACGGTGAAGATTCTGTGACTGAAAGGATAGCTCAACGGTGGTTTTCGCGCTTTAAATCCTGCAATTTCGACATTAAAGACATGGATCGCCCGGTTGAGTTCGATGAAGAGCAATTGAACCAAATGCTGCACGAAAACCCGCGTCAATCGACCAGAGAATTAGCTGAGCAAATGAACTGTGAGCAGAAGACAGTCGTGATTCATTTTCTTGCGATGGGAAAAGTTCAAAAGCTCGGCGCTTGGGTTCCGCACGTTTTGAACGATAACAACAGAAATCAACGTTTCGCAATCGCTGCCGGTTTGCTTGCTCGTCACAGGGCTACTCGTGGTCACAAGGAGAGATTTCTGTACCACAACGTTACCGGCGACGAAAAATGGTGTCTGTACGTCAACATGAAGCAGAGAAAAGAATGGAAAACGGAACGCCGTGAGCAAAACAAGAGTTGCATCCTCGGAAGATGATGTCGTGTGTCCGGTAGGATTGGCAGGGCATGATCCACTACGAACTTATTCGGAACAATGAGACGGTCAACGCGCACCTCTATGTTAAACAACTGCATCGACTCTACTACGCAGTGCAACAAAAGCGACCCGATTGGCGATACGGGGTTCTGCTGCAACACGAAAACGACAGGCCCCACGTAACTAATATGACCAAAACCGCCATTCAAGCGCTCAATTGGAAAGTCCTGCCGCACACGCCGTATTCTCTGGACTTTCATCTGTTTCAGTCGCTTTCCAACAATTTGCGCGGCGTGCCGTTCAATAAGGACGTGGAATTGCGGACGTGGTTGGACGACTTCTTCGGGTCATGACCGGCAGATTTCTGTCGCCGAGGCATCGAACAACTTGTTGAACGATGGGAAGCAGTTGTAAATACTAGTGGCGAATATATTATTGATTAAATGGTTATTTTTTGTTGTTGCGAAATAACCTTTTTCCAACGTTTGAAAAAAACGACATTACTTATTCCTCAACCCAATATTTGTATTTCTCGCCTCTACCGCCGCGGTATGCGTCTTCTTTATTACACTTGCCTCATGTTCTGTGTACGCTTTCCCCTAAAAGTGCGGGGATTTGCAAAACTTTCCCTGTCTTTTATTATTTTATTATGGTATTTGTCCCTGTTTGTTAGTGCTTCTTCAACTTTATTACTTGTTCCTGTACCGATGCACCCACCCAGTGCTGGACTTTATTTCTTTCTTTATTTATTTTTTTGATTGTAGGTTTAACGACCACCGTGAGCAACTCAATGGGCTATAAAGCAGTCACCCGTCCCTAATTTAGGGTCACTGGTTCCAGGAAAAGGAGAGAGCCAGTGCCGTAAGACAAACACAACATCCATGCCTCACCGGGATTCGAACCCGGACCCCTTTCGGACGAATGATCAGAGGCCATCGCTTAGACCACTGCGCCATCGGAGCGGCAATTGAAGGTTTAACAACCACAGTGAGCAACTCAATGGGCTATAAAGCAGTCACCCGTCCCTAATTTAGGGTCACTGGTTCCAGGAAAGGGAGAGAGCCAGTGCCGTAAGACAAACACAACATCCATGCCTCACCGGGATTCGAACCCGGACCCCTTTCGGACGAATGATCAGAGGCCATCGCTTAGACCACTGCGCCATCGGAGCGGCAATTGAAGGTTTAACAACCACAGTGAGCAACTCAATGGGCTATAAAGCAGTCACCCGTCCCTAATTTAGGGTCACTGGTTCCAGGAAAAGGAGAGAGCCAGTGCCGTAAGACAAACACAACATCCATGCCTCACCGGGATTCGAACCCGGACCCCTTTCGGACGAATGATCAGAGGCCATCGCTTAGACCACTGCGCCATCGGAGCGGCAATTGAAGGTTTAACAACCACAGTGAGCAACTCAATGGGCTATAAAGCAGTCACCCGTCCCTAATTTAGGGTCACTGGTTCCAGGAAAGGAGAGAGCCAGTGCCGTAAGACAAACACAACATCCATGCCTCACCGGGATTCGAACCCGGACCCCTTTCGGACGAATGATCAGAGGCCATCGCTTAGACCACTGCGCCATCGGAGCGGCAATTGAAGGTTTAACAACCACAGTGAGCAACTCAATGGGCTATAAAGCAGTCACCCGTCCCTAATTTAGGGTCACTGGTTCCAGGAAAGGGAGAGAGCCAGTGCCGTAAGACAAACACAACATCCATGCCTCACCGGGATTCGAACCCGGACCCCTTTCGGACGAATGATCAGAGGCCATCGCTTAGACCACTGCGCCATCGGAGCGGCAATTGAAGGTTTAACAACCACAGTGAGCAACTCAATGGGCTATAAAGCAGTCACCCGTCCTAATTTAGGGTCACTGGTTCCAGGAAAAGGAGAGCCAGTGCCGTAAGACAAACACAACATCCATGCCTCACCGGGATTCGAACCCGGACCCCTTTCGGACGAATGATCAGAGGCCATCGCTTAGACCACTGCGCCATCGGAGCGGCAATTGAAGGTTTAACAACCACAGTGAGCAACTCAATGGGCTATAAAGCAGTCACCCGTCCCTAATTTAGGGTCACTGGTTCCAGGAAAGGGAGAGAGCCAGTGCCGTAAGACAAACACAACATCCATGCCTCACCGGGATCTCGAACCCGGACCCCTTTCGGACGAATGATCAGAGGCCATCGCTTAGACCACTGCGCCATCGGAGCGGCAATTGAAGGTTTAACAACCACAGTGAGCAACTCAATGGGCTATAAAGCAGTCACCCGTCCCTAATTTAGGGTCACTGGTTCCAGGAAGGGAGAGAGCCAGTGCCGTAAGACAAACACAACATCCATGCCTCACCGGGATTCGAACCCGGACCCCTTTCGGACGAATGATCAGAGGCCATCGCTTAGACCACTGCGCCATCGGAGCGGCAATTGAAGGTTTAACAACCACAGTGAGCAACTCAATGGGCTATAAAGCAGTCACCCGTCCCTAATTTAGGGTCACTGGTTCCAGGAAAAGGAGAGAGCCAGTGCCGTAAGACAAACACAACATCCATGCCTCACCGGGATTCGAACCCGGACCCCTTTCGGACGAATGATCAGAGGCCATCGCTTAGACCACTGCGCCATCGGAGCGGCAATTGAAGGTTTAACAACCACAGTGAGCAACTCAATGGGCTATAAAGCAGTCACCCGTCCCTAATTTAGGGTCACTGGTTCCAGGAAAGGGAGAGAGCCAGTGCCGTAAGACAAACACAACATCCATGCCTCACCGGGATTCGAACCCGGACCCCTTTCGGACGAATGATCAGAGGCCATCGCTTAGACCACTGCGCCATCGGAGCGGCAATTGAAGGTTTAACAACCACAGTGAGCAACTCAATGGGCTATAAAGCAGTCACCCGTCCCTAATTTAGGGTCACTGGTTCCAGGAAAGGGAGAGAGCCAGTGCCGTAAGACAAACACAACATCCATGCCTCACCGGGATTCGAACCCGGACCCCTTTCGGACGAATGATCAGAGGCCATCGCTTAGACCACTGCGCCATCGGAGCGGCAATTGAAGGTTTAACAACCACAGTGAGCAACTCAATGGGCTATAAAGCAGTCACCCGTCCCTAATTTAGGGTCACTGGTTCCAGGAAAAGGAGAGAGCCAGTGCCGTAAGACAAACACAACATCCATGCCTCACCGGGATTCGAACCCGGACCCCTTTCGGACGAATGATCAGAGGCCATCGCTTAGACCACTGCGCCATCGGAGCGGCAATTGAAGGTTTAACAACCACAGTGAGCAACTCAATGGGCTATAAAGCAGTCACCCGTCCCTAATTTAGGGTCACTGGTTCCAGGAAAGGGAGGGAGCCAGTGCCGTAAGACAAACACAACATCCATGCCTCACCGGGATTCGAACCCGGACCCCTTTCGGACGAATGATCAGAGGCCATCGCTTAGACCACTGCGCCACCGGGGCGGCGGACTTTATTTTAAACAAGTTGGTAAATGTGTCCCTTCTTCCCTTTGAAGAGCTAAGGTCCCATGTCTTACAATTATTTCAGTTCTATCCCAGCTTTGCTCTAAAGTAGTCCAAAAATTGTGATTGCTGGTCAGTCTTGCTATTTTCTATTACTATTAAACTATTTAATTCTTTCGTATAAATATCACTCCTATGACATGACCTTTGACTCCATTTCAATATATTTAACAGAACCGGTAAAGTGTGTGCCATTAACGCCTGTTCATCGGAAACGGCGGTTTCTGTGGTGTCAGGAACACAAGAACTGGACACATCAGCAATGGGGTCGAGTTCTCTTGACGGATGAGAGCCGATTTAGTCTGACGAGCGATTCTGGACGTATACACATCTGGAGAGAGCAGGGAACACGCAATCACACCTCCAACATCATCGAAAGGGACCGGTTTGGAGGTGGCGGAGTTCTCGTTTGGGGCGGTATCATGCTTGGTAGCCGTACTGACCTCCACATCTTCTAAGGAGGTTCAGTCACTGGTTTCCGCTATTGTATCGAGGTTCTCCTGCATCACGTGCGTCTGTTTAGAGGTGCTGTGGGTCCTGAGTACCTCTTCATGGACGACAACGCTACACCTCATCGTACAGCGGCTGTCGCAGAGCTGATGGAGAGTGAAGATATTCAACGAATGGATTGGCCCGCAAGGTCCCCGGACCTAAACCCAATAGAACATGTGTGGGACCTTCTCGGGAGACGCTTGGCGGCACGTCACCAGCCGTCAGCAACGATTTCGTAGCTGCGATTGGCGCTACAAGAGGAATGGGCCGCGATGCCTCAACAGCTCCTTGACGACGTCGTCCTCAGCATGGAAATATATTGTAAATCCTGCAATGCAGTCAGGGGTGATCATATCTCCTACTAAAGACTGGATTTTTCTTGGCAGCCGCCTGTCACATGGACGTTTCTGTCTTCTGTCCAGTTGTTCTCGAAGCTACCTTTTTAATAAAGTGCCTTTGTATTCTTTGGATTCCTTGATTTGACGGTTTTGCTCACTTGTCCCATATTCTTACATCTTGGGGATCTTATGGTATGATTTCAGTCGACGTGGTGCACTTCTGCACGACGTTACATTCGAAAAACCGTCTCATCCTTAATGTTTGCACACCAGTGTATCTGTGGTTCTGAAATCTCGAATGAAGAAATTTTTCTGTGATCAGATATCACTTACAACAGAAAGGATTTTTACAAAACCTTCTGATTAAAATAAGGCATAGTATATTTCTCCAGGGGGAGTAGTGGAATATCTTACTTTTCTCGATACCTCTGCTTCTAATAATTGCTTTTGAAAAATTCTTTGGAGCACCTATTCTCTAAATCTCTAAATCTTGAAAGTCATTCTGTGGTTCTTTTCTCTTGTCTCCAAGTCCTAAGGTGGCTATTCTATCAACAGAACTACGCCGACAATGCTTATCGCTGCAACGTTGCTGATACGTTATATCATAACACCTTGAGAAAGATGGGGCAAGAAATCGCAGGTTTTCGGGTCCGCTGACAACCATACTTGAAGGATGAGCTCATTGTATCCTTTAAGCAATGAGGTTTCTCAGAGGTAGTTTTGAAAGGCAATATACAATGTGACAAGTTACTTTGAATCCAAGATATATTTATATCAGTATTCACAACTTTTTCCTATCATAATCTCAAATTTTTAATTCGCTTGCGCTAAAGGTTTTTCGGGGTTTCACAGAAGATTATATCAAGCTCCCTTCGGACATCCTCCTCTGTATGAAACCGTTTACCACAAATGTGGTGTTAAAAATATGATCATCCGATAGCGCCAGATCGGGAGAATGTGATGGCTGTGTCATAATTTGAAAACTCACAGAAGCTTCGAAGAGTCTTGGAACAGCAATGAACCTTATTGTCAGGACATTTGACACTTATGTAGATGACTTCAGGAAGGAATGTTAGCCCCAGATCTTAAACAGCCCTTAGAAGAAGACAACTAGGAGATTTGTTCTAGAGTTCCGGAGAGAAAAATCTCACGGAAGCAGGGTAAAAATGGGTGGCAAGACCCACTCATTTATAACCGGAGGTCCAGTACGATGGATTAACGGGCTTGTGCGACACACGACGGATATTTCGGATATCGAGCATTTGTACCTGCTGGGATAGATCCCGGGACTTCTCCGTGTCAGTCAGATTGTCAGGACAGCTTCTGGATACTTACGAAGGTTATAACAAAAGTGCTGCACAAGTTAATCTAGCCACCCCGGTGGCGCAGTGGTCTAAGGCGATGGCCTCTGATCATTCGTCCGAAAGGGGTCCGGGTTCGAATCCCGGTGAGGCATGGATGTTGTGTTTTTCTTACGACACTGGCTCTCTCCCTTCCCTGGAACCAGTGACCCTAAATTAAGGACGGGCGACTGCTTATAGCCCATTTAGTTGCTCATGGTGGTCGTTAAACCTTCAATAAAAAAACAACAACAAAAAAACAAGTTAATCTAAAACGGAAGAGAATGATGCAATCGGGAAAATGATTGCGTCATGTCAAGGTCAGACTCTAAGCAACGCAGTGGTGTCAGAACGACGCCCTATCATTCATTGTGTGGACGTGGGAGGGTTTGGAAATGGAAGCGTGCAGCTCCTCAGGTCGATTCACAGCGTTAGACCAGCGCTCGTTCGCGAAAATAAAAACTCTGCGGGGGAAAAACTGCGACGCAGAGCCCCAAGGAACTTTGTTAGCACTTAGAACTAACTAGAACCACTTAGAATTAACTGTTTTAGCACTTAGAACTAACAATGTCTCGTTGGGCATCGCGCTTTCGGGCCGGACGAAGGAGCAGCGAAGATGATCACAGCTCTGGCCGACCTCAAACTGCGACAGACGAAACATCTGTCACCATTGTTGGAACGCTTCTCGAAGAGAATCGCCGTTTGGCAGTCGAAGAGATTGCTCATCAGGCAAATTTGTCCACCATGTCTGTTCACCGGATTTTAACCGACTCACTGGAAAAAAGGAAAATCGCCGCGAAGGGGAAGGCGACACTTTCCTGAACAGAATTGTCGCAATCGATCATACTTTTACCCTTGATTTTGAGCAGGAACTGAAGCCATAATCAGAGGAATGTAGTCATCCAAGTTCTCCACACGCCCCTTAAAAGGGCCGTCGACACCAACCCAAAGTGAATCAAATCATGATTTTTGCGTACGACGCCCAGGGTGTTGTGGTCTCTGATCGAGTGCCGGTAGGGGAAAATGTCAACGCACAATATAATCGTGACTTTCCGAGGAAAAAGTTGAGACCAAAATTTCGTTAAAATCGCCGCAACGTGGTGAAAGCGCGAGCGATCTTGCTGCATGACAACGCATCGCGTCGTGGTGCAACGTCGGTATGGCGACTTTTGCCGAAATACGGCTGGTAAACTTTATTACTCAAGTTATGAGGATAATGGCTATAGAATAAATCTCGCTCCTATGACCTGACCTTTGACCCCATTTCAATGATATTCAACAGAACTAGTGAAGTATGCTTCCGGAACAACATGATAAAGTTTTGTCTCAATCCAAGCATTTTTACGTAAGTTATAACGCATAAGGGCGATGGAATATATCCCGATCCTATGTCCTGACCTTTGACTCCATTTCACCCATTTTTAACAGGGTTCGTTCCCAGGTGGTCCCCTACCACATACTAGAATTTCATCGAAATCGAACCATATTTACGCAAGTTATGACGCATAAGGGCAATGGAATGCATCCCGCTCCTGTGCCCTGACCTTTGACCCCATTTCATCCATTTTCAATAGGATTCGTCCCCAGGTGGTCCACTCTCACATACCAGACGTTCATTCAAATCGAACCATATTTACGCAAGTTATGACGCATAAGGGCAATGGAATGGATCCCGCTCCTATGTCGTGTCCTTTGACCCATTTCGCCAATTTTCAATAGGGTTTGTCCGCAGGTGGTCCCCTACCACATACTAAAATGTCATCGAAATCGAACCATTTTTACGCGAGTTATCGTGCGGACAGACGGACAAAGCTAGAGCATATAAGCTTCTTCAACCTACGGTTGGAAAGCGTAAAAATTCGGCTCCGTGGCATCTGCTATGATTCGCTGGACGAATTGTCATTGGAGTCGTCCCGAATTATACGACAGCTGAACAAAGATGGCGTACTACGGGGTGTCCAGGACCCACCTCACCGCTGGCAAGCTGTCATTAGCAGCGGAAGAGAGTATATTGAACGGAAATGACGTATATTTTCTCAGTTACTTCACACATTTCTCAAAAATGGACAATGTGCTGAACTTTTGTTAGAACTCACGTATATGAGCATGAAACGTCACTTTCAAGCATGTCTTGCTGTGAGAGGTCACACACCGCATATTGACTTACCTTCGCTATCTGGTTTTAAGATTGCATTGTAACCAGGCATGGTTATCTGCTGGTTTTTTTTTTTTAAATTAACAATTAGTTTTCTTACTTTGTATAAATCATTGGCGTACATTTTCTAACTCTCAATTTTTTACATATTGTTTTGATTAATAGACGGCGCCAGATGCACACATCACACTGCAGAGACTGCGTGTATGACGTAAGAACGTCACTTCCAGATTCGCCTCCGTAGAGCGGGGTTGCCGTGAGTTTTGCAGCGAAGAGCTCATTGTATCTACATGTTATTTTTGTGTAATATTAGTGTTATATTTTAAATTGTTAATGTGGTAAGTCATTTAAGGTAGAGTAGTGCTTTGCATATATCGTAGCAATAAAGATGAAACAGGAAATCAAAAATAATATAATTTCATCAACCGAATCTGAATCCCAGCAACCACTGCCTACAATCATATGAAAGAGCGTATCCAATTATACCGTTCCCTCAAATTTCATAAGAAAACTCCTTAAATACTCTTTGCAAAAAAAAAAAAAAAAAAAGAAAAAAATAGAAAGAAAAGAGAAACACCTAGACAATAGCGCACCCAGGAATTCCTGTTGGAGGGGACTATATATATATATATATATATAGTATACGTACACAATGTGTGTGCATATACACTGCTGGACAATTGCTAAGGACGGATCATCAACGGCTATATAGCGCCTAAAAAAGTAAGTGTGGTTGGATGCCAAGTGAAATAAAATAATGTCAGAATGCCAGGACATTACAAGAAAGACAATTTATTGTGCTCTGAAATCCAGAAGGCTTCGGAACGTGTTCAAGTGACAAACAGGCCATTTTGTGCAGAATACGTAAACGTGAATAAAATGCAATTACCGTCCGCAGGAGTTCCGGCGTAAAATGTCAATACGGGATATGGCCACCATGGAGGGCGATGCAAGATTCCACACGTCGTGTCATGCTTTGCACAACATTATCAAGCAGCTGTTGGGGTAATTTATCCCATTCCTCTGTCAGTGCACGGATGACGGTGTCCTTGTTTATTGGAGGGCATTGGCGACCAGCAAGACTCCTCCCCAAAGCATCCCACACATTTTCAATGGGATTCAGATATGGAGAACGTGCTGGCTATACGAGGCGTTGAATATCCTCACTCTCAAGACACTCCTGGACAGCGACTGTTCGATGACATGTTGCGTTGTCGTCCATGAAAATGAATCTATCACCGACAGCACCACGGAACATGCGAACATGAGGTAGCAGAACATCATTAATGTACCGTTGGCCAGTCATAGTCCCAGTTGGAAGCACATAGAGGGACGTACGGCCATTGATCATGATGCCAGCCCATACCATGACACTACATGTCGGATATCGGTCCCTTTCCTGTATGTTTGCTGGACAATATGCAGTACCACTATCACACCAGATCAGTTGTCGTCGACAATCAGACGATAGACTGTATCTACTCTCATCTGAGAGAGGACAGCAGACCAGTCGTTATCAGTCCAATTGCGATGTTGATGGCACCATTGCAAACGGGCCGTACGGTGACGTCTGGACAATGGGATGCACACAACAGGACGGCGGGCGTATAGTCCTCCTTCATGCAAACGCCTGGCGATAGTTTTTCGGCAGATCCGCTTGCCAGTAGCAGCCATAAACTGATTTTCTACCTCACTAGCTGTGCTGCGCCGGTGTCTTTTTATTGATAGCACTATGTACCGATCTTCTGCAGGTGTCGTACTGCGAACACGACCTCCCCTGTGACGTTTGCTACACTCTCCATTTGTTTGAAATGATTTCCAAAGCCTTGAAACAACACTGTGGCTGACGTCGAACTCCCTGGCAACATCTGTTATTTTTCGCCCTTCTTCAATCTTGCCAATAATACGGCCACGCGTAAAGTCATCTAGGTGATGTCGGGAAGACATACTGAAAATTGCAAGTTCGTCGATTGATTCTTTCCCTTTCAACTTTGCGTTTGAACAACAACGGTCAATAGGCGTCAAATCCTTTATATCTCTTATCAGCGCTATGACGTCACGAACAAGTTCGGCAATCCAAACTTTGCATACGCACAACACGTCTTACTGTATCCCGCACTTATGCTAATTTCCACATTTTCCTGCCTTCCATTTTATGGTTGCTATCGTTGCTATTGTCATCCGTCCTTAGCAATTGTCCGGCAGTGTACATATATATATATATATATATATATAGTGTATGCTTGTAGTTTATATACGCTTGTGACGTAGGTCGCTCTTAATCTCTTTGAGAAGAAGACACCACACTATGCAATTTTTTTGAACATGTAAACAAATGTTTTTGAGTATTTAATTTGTGACGTACGTCGCTCTTAATCTCCCTGGGGCTTTGGGAAGAAGACACTATGTAATTTTTGGAACTGGTAAAATAATATTTTTGAATATTTAATTTGTGACGTACGTTGCTCTTAATCTTCTTGGAGGGGGCTTAAGCCCCCAATGCCTCCTCCGTGGGTGCGCCAATGCACCCAGAAGGAATCATACAATCGAGATGAAAATTGGAATGTGCAATGTATATGTATAGGAAAGGATATGATTGCAATTCCAGAACACAGTTGGACCACTTATTCGGATATACGGATAAAAGAGTTACACGAGTGGAAGAAGTCAATACGGTGTAGCAGCACCTCTGGCTTGGATACAAACGTTTACACATCGTCGCATGGGCGCGTACAGTTCACGGAAATAGCACGTTAGATAGTGTCCAAATTGCGGGCCAGTTTTCCGACATTCCGGGATGAGCATAGGCGTCGTCCCATCATGGCCCAAACATGACGAATCGGTGAGAGATCGGGCGATCAGGCTGACCATGGAAGGGTGTCGACGTTACAGAGGCAGGCTTGGCCGACCTGTCCCATGTGTGGTCGGACATTATTCTGTTGTTAAAATTGTTCCGTGATGCTGCGACAGGAATTGACAGGCCGTACAATGTCGTGCACGTAACGTTAAGCCGTGAGGATGGGACGGGGAACTACAAATAGTGTCCGGCTATCGTAGGAAATGTCAATCCCTGTATGCGAACCGTGTACCGTTCTACAAGAAAGGCAAGATCCGTGCGCTGGTCAGCTCGTCTCCAGACACGTATCCGCAGGTCATCGGCGGCAAGTGCAAACCATGACTCATCACTGAAGACAACACGTCGCCACTGGTCACTATCCCACGTTGGTCGGGCTCGATGCCACTGTGGCCGCTGACGGCGATGCTCGCTGGTCAGTTGTAGTCGGCGGAGTGACCACGTAGAATGCAGTCCCCGTGTCGCAAATTGCCTGCAAATGGTCCGGATGATTATTTCTGTACCTGTAGTTGACGGAACATGGCCACAGATGATTGAGACCAGCGAATTTGGTTCTCTTCGTGTGGCTCTCACAATCGCTCTATCCTCGCGTTTTGTCGTTGCCCTCGGTTATCCACTGCGCTCGTAACCCTGGGTTGTGCTCTCTTGGACCCATTGGCGCCAACATCGCTTAAGTGTCGCGTTTCACGGACTCAAATGCCTGGCGATATGGTGACTTAATCAACTGGCTTCTCGCTGCCTAATAATACGTCCTCTCTCAAACTCGCTCAGCTGCTCATGCCGTGCACGGATCCGACGTCGAGGGATCTTCACAGTCCGTGAATGTTAATGCAACCGCAATCCGCTGTCACAACTGTCCTTACGTGCGAGCTTTGCTCTTGATATACACTTCACGACGAGCGGCTCCCAAGCGCTCTGGCGGGTCACTATTTAGTCACTCATTATTAGTTTTTAATAATTTGCATATTCGGCCCTGAGGTACTTGCACGCGGATATTCAGCAGGATCAAATGACTTTTTCGGGGTGCTCAGGTTTTAGCACGTCTTTTGTAAAAAAAGATCGTGCTCATGTTATCGGTTTGTCAGTCCGTCCGTCTGTAGACACGATATTTCTGCAACTAGTAGTCCGTTTTGAAAAATTGTCTCTGCACTAGAAAGCTTGAAATATGTGAATGATGACTCTTTTTTATGATGCACAATTTCGTCGCTAGAAGGCGTAAATTCAGCTGTTTATCGAATTCAAAATACACTTTATTCCATGCATTTGCTTCAAAACATCCAATTCAAAAAATTCTTTTGCCTTTCGATTCTACTCATGGCGAAGATTATTTTAGGTATAGTCACTTTTTCAAGTAGCGCATAGATTCTCCGCTAGGGGGCGTAAAATAAACTGAGTTTCCCCCGATATCTCTGCTTTTAAAACTACAATTGGAAAAATTATTTCTGCAGCGTATGCAGCTCCACATGGGAAATGTTTCGCATATAATTTCTAATTTTTGGTATAAAACAGTTTGGCCACCAGAAGGCGTAAGTGTTAATTTCTGCTTCTGATGCGTTTGCAGCAAAATTCTGAGCTTGTAAAATCTCGATAGAAAAAATTCTTTCGAAGACCGATACTACTCACGTAGACAAACCTTTCCAGAATATTTTCTTCTTAAAATAATGCATGGTTTCTTCGCCAGTGGGCGTAAACGTATATCTTGTTTCCGTCAATATCTCTGCTTCTAATGATTCGATTTGAAAAATTTCTTCTTCGTTGAGAAGAGTTTCCGGTGCGACATGTTTCTGATATAATTTCAAAATTTTCAAATAATTTATTGACTTTCCGCTAGGGGGAGTAAAGGTAAGTCGCGCTTTCTCCGATATCTCTGCTTCTAAAACTCCGATTTGAAAAATCCAACCAGCACTGGATACAGCTCCTGGTGGAAATTTTTTTTTATTGTAATTTCTTATTTTCTATAAAATATGGTTTGGCTACCAGGGGGTGTAAGCGTTAAATTTCTGCTTCGTAGGTATTTGCGGCAAAATCTCAGCTCCTAAAATCCCGATTGAAAAAATTATTCCGTGGACCGATACCGCACCTGTCGCTAAGCATTTGAGAATATTTTTACCTTAAAACAATGCATGGTTTCTCCAACAGAGGGCATAGATGTTTTTCTCATTTCTGTCAATATCTCTGCCTCTAAAAGTCGGATTTGAAAAATTCCTTCTTCGTTAAATGTAGTATCCAGTGTGAAATGTTTCTTGTATAAGTTCAAAATTTCCAAGTAATGCATAGACTTTCCGCTAGGGGGCGTAAAGGTAAATTGCGTTTTCCTCAATATCTCTGACTTAAAAAAAAATTCTTTCTGCATCGGATACAGCTCCTGATAGGAAATTCTCAGAATATAATTTCTAATATTTGATGAAGAATGGTTTGGTCACAAGGGGGAAGTAAGAGTTCATTTCTGCGTCTGATGTATTTGTAGTAAAATCTGAGCTCCTGTAATCTCGATTGAAAAAATGCTTTCATGGACCGATACCGTGCACGTCGGAAAACTTTTTGAAAATACTTTCTTTTTAAAATAATGCATGTTTTTTCCACATGGGGGAGGGGGGGGGGGTGAATGCATATCTTATATTTGTCGGTATCTCTGCTTCTAAGAACCCGATTTGAGAAATTATTTCTTTGTTGAAGAGCGTTTCCGCTGCGAAATGTTTCTCATATAAATTAAAAAAATTCTTAACGCACAAATCTGCCACCAGAGGGCGTAAGTTGACATTTCCGTTTACAGCAATATCTGCGGGTTTAAAAAAGATACTACTGTTTTCGCTACCGGTTCCATTGAATTTGAATAGCTTGGGTAAATTTAATACGCATCAGAACGGATTCAAAAGACGTGCTCATTACACCCGAAAATTCGGTGTCATCTTTCTTGTTTTTTTTTTGTTTGTTTTTTTTTATGGCAAAGAGTGTAGTTCTCCAGGCAATTCGAAGTTTTATTTTGTTTCTTACTTTATGGACACCAGTGTATATTTACAGTGGTTTGAATTTGTGTTTGAACGTCGTGTAGCATTGTGTATGAGGCACTAAATCACTTTAGACATCGGTTAATTTTTATTCCATTGCGATAACATGCAATGATACATTACTTTTGCCATGCGGTAGGTACCTTAAGTACTTCAAACAGATAACTTGATTTCCACGTATTTGTATTGTCTTTTCTAGTTTCGTTTAACCGAATTCTGTCAGATAAATGTCCATGGCAAAGCAGGATGGAACCGGACTTATTATTGATAGTGCGTTTGTAATGAAACAAAGGCTTCGTTTGTCACCAAAACTGAGGTCTGGCTATGTTCCTTAGTGATAACGATGTAAGCACATAGCAAACGATTACGTGCGCGATCCGACCGTGCGCCAAGCGACCCTGTGGAAAATCGTGCGCGAAGCGACCCTTTTATATTCCATCGTGGACGAAGCAACCCTGCTAATCGCATAAGTTTACTTATATATATACAGTATATATATATATACAAATCGTAGTCAAATTATTTACACCTAATTAATTACTTACATCAACTTCTTTATACTAAATACAAGGTTTTAATATCATTTTACATATATATATGTACAAATCGTAGTCAAATTATTTACACCTAATTAATTACTTACATCAACTTCTTTATACTAAATACAAGTTTTTAATATCATTTTACATATATATGTGTACAAATCGTAGTCAAATTATTTACACCTAATTAATTAAGTACTTACATCTTCTGAATTTTGATGCTTTTAGATATTTTTTAAGTACTTACATCTTCTGAATTTTGATGCTTTTAGATATTTTTTAAGTACTTACATCTTCTGAATTTTGATGCTTTTAGATATTTTTTAAGTACTTACATCTTCTGAATTTTGATTGCTTAATGCTTTCAGGTATTTTTCAAGGTCTTTAGAATTTCCAAATTCCGCCATGATATTACGAATGCGTTCTTCTACTTGTATACACATTTTCTTCCTTGTTAGACCAAGTTCTCCTAATTCTTTTAATTGTTGTTTGTGCATCACACGTCAAATTTGGAAATTTAAAGACCTTAAAAATGCCTGAAAGAATTATGCTATCTTACCAAGTTGGACTAAGAACAAAAGCTACAAAATTCAGAAGATGTAAGTACTTAATTAATTAGATGTAAATAATTTGACTACGATTTGTGTGTATATATATATATCATCATCATCATCATTTCAACCATTATCAATCCACTGCTGGACGAAGGCCTCCCCAAGTTTCCTCCACAACGGTCTGTCTTGTGCCAGTCTCCTACATGCCACTCCCGCATATTTACGAATTTCATCCACCCATCTCCCATGTGGTCTTTTTCTGGGTCTTTTCCTGTCCCTTGGAATCCAATCCAAAATTTCGGCTGTCCATCTATGGTCTGTCCTTCTGGCAGTATGTCCAGCCCATTGCCATTTCAGGGATTTAACTCTGATCATGATGTCTTCCACTCTCGTCATTTTTCGGATCCACGAGTTTCTCTTCTTATCTCTCCTGGTTATACCAAGCATGCACCTCTCCATGCTTCTTTGAGTTGTTTGCAGCCTTTGTATGTCTCTTTTAGTTAAGGTCCACGTCTCTGCACCATACGTAAGCACTGGAAGGATGCATTGATCAAACACTTTTTTTAAGACATAATGGCATATTGCTCTTGAAAATTATGCTGTTTTCTTCCAAAAGCTCTCCAGGCAAGTTTTGTACGCCTATTAATTTCTTCATCAATGTGACCCTCACTTGATATCTGCTGTCCAAGATAAACATACGTATCTGTTATCTCCAGTTTTTCTCCATCAATCGATAAATCTTCATTTCTTGTAAAAGCATTGAACATCACTTTTGTCTTCTGAAAGTTCATTTTTAATCCCACTTCTTTACTCTTGTCAGCAAGTTAATGGATCATACTCTGCAGCTCTGATGGGGTAGTTGCAATAATGACTACGTCATCAGTAAAACGAAGGTGGGTTAGATAATCTCCATTAATCTTTATCCCTTTGTTTTCCCAGTTCAGTGATTGAAAGACATTTTCCAATGTGGCATTAAAGAGCTTCGGAGATATGGTGTCACCTTGTCTCACTCCCTTTCCAATTTTTATGTGTGTTGTATTTTCAAACAGCCGAATCTTTGCACTTGCATTTTCATAGATGTTATTAATAATATTAATGTATGCATCTTCAATACCGCAGGATTTCAGAGCCGTTATAACTGCTGATGGTTTCACCGAATCAAAGGCTTTTTCATAATCGATAAAAGCTATGCACAATGGAAGTTCATATTCCCTCGCTCTTTCAATAAGTTCTCTCAGTACGTGGATATGATCTAATGTGCTGTAGCCACTCCTGAATCCAGCTTGTTCTCTCGGTTGAGCCATGTCCAGTGTTACCTTCAAGCGGTGTGAAAGAACTTTAGTGAAGATTTTATAAACCACTAATAGGAGGCTGATAGGTCTGTAGTTCCTGAGATCCTCAATGTCACCTTTTTTATGTAGCGGGATCATTGTAGCATTGTCCCAATCCTCAGGAATCTTCCCTTCATTAAGGCATCGAGTGAAAATTTGGGCGAGTACTGTTTCAATTTCTCCACTTGCTTCTTGTATGATGTCTATAGTAATTCCATCTTCTCCTGGAGCTTTCCCCCGCTTCATGTTCTTGATTGCATGAGCAACTTCTGCTGGGAGTACTGGAAGAACTCTGGTACCTATCATGATGTCTGGAGTACATGTATCATCCCTTTCATATAATTTGGAGTAGAAATCTTTCACTCTTGTCAAAATTTCGCCTCTATTTCTTGTTATAGAACCATCTTCTTTTCTCAGAGCCATAATCTGTTTTCTTCCCTTACTGAGATGTCCCTTTGCTGTCTTAAGGCTTTGGTTGTTTTCAATTGCTTTCCTCACTAGCTCACAGTTGAATTTCCTTACGTCTTCAGTGATACTTTTTCGTGCTGTCTTGCATAGCTCTATATATTCCTTTGGAAGTCACATCTTCTTTAGTTGTCCTCATCTCTCTTCTTTTTTGCATCAACATTTTGGTTTTCCTGATAATTTGTTCACATGCAACTTGTTCTTAGACCCAGCTAATTTTGTTGCTGTTTCCATTAGAGCTTTGGTTACTTTTCTGTTAACTTCCGAAATATCCACTTCTTCCGATGTTAGGCCTTCTAAAGCAGAGAATCTGTTCTTCAGTTCCAACTTGAAAGTATTATGGTGTTTTTTAAGGTTGGTTATGTCAATACATTTTGTTTGTCTTATGAGCTTGCCATGTTCCAGTTTAGTGTTGAGGTGCATCTTACATCTCACCAATCTATGGTCACTACCTGTGTTGAACTTGTTCAGCACACTGCAGTCTTCGACGACGAATTTTTGTTACACATAATAAAATCAGTTTCACTTGTCGTCCCAATTGGATGTCTCCATGTCCATTTCCTATGTGCCTTTTTCTTGAAAAAGGAGTTCAAGATGAAAAATCCTTCTGCCTCTGCAAACTCAACGAGAGTATTTCCACGCTGGTTTCTGTTGCCGTGACCGAATTTACCTACTGAAGTTTCATTCTGTTGCCGGTGCCCTATTTTTGCATTGAAATCTCCCATAATTATCTTCAAGTGCTGCTTACCTTTATTATTTAGATGACGAATTTCCTCATAAAATTCTTCAATTTCTTCTTCAGGGTGACTTGTGGTGGGTGCATAAGTTTGAATAATCTGAGCCTGGTATCTTCTCGATAGTTGGATAACGAGTCGTGCAGCTCTGTCAGAGGAACTTTCAACTTCTACCACTTTATCCTTCAGTTTCTTGTTTATTATAAATCCAACACCACTAGTCCTGCCAGTATCTGTCCCACGATAATAGAAGAGATGTCCACTTTTCAGTTCAATGAGATCTTCTCCTTTTCTCTTACCTCACTTAGCCCCACGATGTCCCACTTGATCCTTTGTAGTTCCTCTTCCAATTCAAGAATCCTTGAATCAGAAGATAGGGAGCGTCCGTTATAGGTAGCCAAGGTCAGCATCAAATGGCAGCCTAGTCCGGTCCTCCGGGGATTCTTAAGCACCCTCTGCCTTCATGTCGCACTGGCCGCTGCCTTGGCCAGGTACATTCCAGCTGCCGGAGACTGAGGGCCAAGATTTAAGTTGTAGAGTCATTTTGGAGGTGTTTGGCCATAACTCACCACGCTGGCCAAGCGGGTTGGTGAGTGTGGGATAGCCTTTCCTCTGATCCCGATGGTATAGTTATACCGCTATTGGCGGTCGTCAGAGCCCCTTTAGTGGGAACAGGATGCACCACGAGAAGGCGGGGTTGACATTTGTCAAGGAGAGGCTGTGATGTTACGCATAACCTGACCTCACATCCTATATATATATATATATATATATATGTAAGTAAATCTAGTACTTATATATATACACACAAATGGTAGTCAAATTACTTACATCAAGTTTTTTATACTAAACACAAGTTTTTAATATCATTATATGTATATATACAAATCGTAGTCAAGTTATTTACATCTAATTAATTAAGTACTTACATCTTCTGAATTTTGTAGCTTTTGTCCTTAGTCCAACTTGGTAAGATAGCATAATCCTTTCAGGCATTTTATAAGGTCTTTAAATTTCCAAATTTGAAGTGTGATGTACAAATAACAGTTAAAAGAATTAGGAGAACTTGGTCCAAAAAGGAAGAAAATGTGTATACAAGTAGAAGAACGCATTCGTAATATCATGGCGGAATTTGGAAATTCTTAAAACCTTAAAAAATAAGACGTAGTCATTTTTGCAACTACCCCATCAGAGCTGCAGAGTACGATCCAGGAACTTGCTAACAAGAGTAAAGAAGTGGGATTAAAAATGAACTTTCAGAAGACAAAAGTGATGTTCAATGCTTTTTCAAGAAATGAAGATTTATCTATTGATGGAGAAAAGCTGGAGATAACAGACACGTACGTTTATCTTTGACAGCAGATATCAAACGAGGGTCACATTGATGAAGAAATTAATCGGCGTACAAAACTTGCCTGGAGAGCTTTTGGAAGAAACAGCATAATTTTCAAGAGCAATATGCCATTATGTCTTAAAAGAAAAGTGTTTGATCAATGCATGCTTCTAGTGCTTACGTATGGTGCAGAGACGTGGACCTTAACTAAAAGAGACATACAAAGGCTGCAGACAACTCAAAACAGCATGGAGAGGTGCGTACTTGGTGCAACCAGGAGAGATAAGAAGAGGAACTCGTGGATTCGAAAAATGACAAGAGTGGAAGACATCATGATCAGAGTTAAATCCCTGAAATGGCAATGGGCTGGAAATATTGCCAGAAGGACAGACCATCGATGGACAGCCGAAATTTTAGATTGGATTCCAAGGGAAAGGAAAAGACCCAGAAGAAGACCACATGGGAGATGGGTGGATGAAATTCGAAAGTATGCGGGAGTGAAATGGAGGAGACTGGCACAAGACAGACCGTTGTGGAGGAAACTTGGGGAGACCTTCGTCCAGCAGTGGATTGATAATGGTTGACAATGATGATGATGCTATATAAGTAAAATGATTCGATTAGCAGGGTCGCTTTGTCCACGGTAAAATATAACAGGGTCGCTTCGCGCACGATTTCCAGAGGGTCGCTTGGCGCACGGTCGCTTCGCGCACGACACCATAGCAAACATAGTGAATAATGGTCGGCAGTAACAGTTCCTCAGTAAATATGCCGATAAATATAAATACAAAATTATTGAACAAGTAAGTTTGCTGTTCAGTTTTGAGTTGTTCAGAACAACTGTTTTAACATACAGTATTCACGAGAAGCAAGCTTAGGTCTGACATCGGTAAAATCAGATGATTTAAGGAGTTCTTTACCTGATATACTTGTACACCGATCATCCATTACATTACGACCAACTGCCTAATATGCTGTAAGACACCCTTTAACCCGCAAAACTGCGGCAACTCGGCGAGCATCGATTCTATGAGCTGGCGATAGGTAACCGGAATATCTGCTACCATAATGACAACAGGAGGTCCTCCAGTTACCGTACATTTCGGATTGGTGGCGATTTAGAGCGAACCCGCTTTGCAAAGTCGAACCACAAATGTTTGATTGGGTTCATGTCAGGTGAATTTAGAGGCCAGGACATTAACAGAAAGTCACCAGCATGTTCCTCGAACCATTCCTTGACAGATCTGGCAGTGTGGCATGGCGCATTATTCTGTTTGTAATGGCCATCACCAGCAGGGAACACAGTTGTCATGAATGGATGAATTTGGTTCGCAGCGATGTTTAGATACCTGACAGCTGTCGTGGATTGTGCTATTGGGATACTATACCGTGCAAATTAATTGGGACAAGCTATTTTATTCTCAGAATTGTAATGTGATCGCCAGTTGATGTCGGAAACCCCCGTAAACCGGTTTTATCAGCTGTGAGGTGGTGTGACTGTTAGAACGTGATAGTAAGAATGTGGTTTGACCGGTTTTAAACAGGAAATAGGCGCTTCAGTTGTGAGCTTTCGTGTGTGACAGGTGGATGTTAGTTTTTGCTCTCTGTGAGTACGTGTTGCTTCTGTGTATTGAAAAATGGATATTTCCCCAAGGAAGCGCGCAAAAATAATTGCTCTGAATAATCACACTTCTATGGCAGTGAGAGATATCGCTTCTGCAGTTGGTGTAGGCAAATCAAGTGCATCAAGACTGCTTACGCGATACAATGCATCTGGATCATCGTCTCCAAAAAGGAGAGGCAAATGTGGACGAAAACGAAAATCAACTCCACGAACCGATGTATATTTAATCAGAAATAGTGAAATGAATAATAAAAAAAAAAAAAACAAGCACCGACCTTCAAAGAGATTTATTGGCTAGTGGTTGTGATGTTAGTGATTCAACTGTACGCCGTAGGCTTTCTGGAAGTTGGCCGGAAGGCAAGAAGACCAACGAAAAAACAATATTTGAATGCGAAAATGAAGATAAAACGTTGGGCATGGGCTAAAAAATATAAATCATGGACTGCTGACAACTGGAAAAAGGTAATTTTCAGTGATGAAACTCATTTATTTGTGCAGGATTACCAAGCAAATGTCGTTAGACGAAGCAACTGTGAACCCTTAAGACCTGAGCATGTCAAACAAACTGTAAAACACCCTCTGAAACAGATGTTTTGGGGTTTTTTTCACATCAAATGTCACTGGAAGCTTAGTTCCTGTTCAAGGTATGATGAATTCAGCCAAGTACGTAGAAATATTACAACGTAGGATTGTTCCATTCTTGCAAACTTTTGACGGGACATTTCAACATGAATTGGCCCCATGTCACAATTCGAAATTGGTCGATGCTGGAAAATCAAATTCATTTGCTTGATTGGCCTGTAAATTCACCAGACTTAAATCCCATAGAAAACTTGTAGAATATTTTGAAGAGACGTTTAGGTAAAATGGACTGTACAACCGAAGAACGCATGATAACGAATGCTGTAAAAGTGTGGTTCCACGATTATGAAGTCCAAAATATGGGCACTGAATTAGTGGAGTCAATGCCAAAACGAATTCAAGAGGTCATATCTGCTAAAGGAGGACATACTTCATACTAATACAGGTATTTATCAGTGTATATCAAGGCATAGAATGACATAAAGGCATAGTTTTGGAAAAAAGAGTGATTTTTTACTTTGTCCCAATTAATTTGCACAGTATAGTAAAAGTGCGTAAAGTGTCCCATGAAAATATCGCCCACAGCATTACACCCCCACCGATGGCCTGTTTCCACCCAACAGTTCATCCAGGTGCCATAGGCTCTGTTGGTAATCAGCGTATCCGCGATCGGCCGTCTACGTGATGCCTCAGGAATCTTCATTCGTCAGTCCAGGCCACTTTCTTCCAATCATTCACAGTCCAATTTCAATAATCTTGGGACCATTTCATGCGTTGGTGGCGATAACGTGCAGTGAGCATGGGGACCCAGCTGGGTCTTCAGCTACGCAGGCCCATGCGCAGAAGGCTGCGATGGACTGTGTGCTGTGACACATTGCCCTGATCACCACTGTTGTAGCTGCGGGTGATTTGTCGCACTGTGGCCCCTGCGGTCGCTGTGAACAATGCCCGACAGTCTCCGCTTCCCTCTGGCATTAATGAGCTGCGGACGACACACGGCTGGACGAGAGTTCGTCTCTCCGCTCCCCTCTGGCATTAATGAGCTGCGAAAGACACACGGCTGGACGAGAGTTCGTCACTCCGCTCCCCTCTGGCATTAATGAGCTGCGAAAGACACACGGCTGAACGAGAGTTCGTCACTCCGCTCCCCTCTGGCATTAATGAGCTGCGGACGACACACGGCTGGACGAGAGTTCGTCACTCCGCTCCCCTCTGGCATTAATGAGCTGCGAAAGACACACGGCTGGACGAGAGTTCGTCGCTCCGCTCCCCTCTGGCATTAATGAGCTGCGAAAGACACACGGCTGGACGAGAGTTCGTCACTCCGCTCCACCTCTGGCATTAATGAGCTGCGGACGACACACGGCTGGACGAGAGTTCGTCACTCCGCTCCCCTCTGGCATTAATGAGCTGCGAAAGACACACGGCTGGACGAGAGTTCGTCACTCCGCTCCCCTCTGGCATTAATGAGCTGCGGACGACACACGGCTGGACGAGAGTTCGTCACTCCGCTCCCCTCTGGCATTAATGAGCTGCGAAAGACACACGGCTGGACGAGAGTTCGTCGCTCCGCTCCCCTCTGGCATTAATGAGCTGCGGACGACACACGGCTGGACGAGAGTTCGTCCCTCCGCTCCCCTCTGGCATTAATGAGCTGCGAAAGACACACGGCTGGACGAGAGTTCGTCACTCCGCTCCACCTCTGGCATTAATGAGCTGCGGACGACACACGGCTGGACGAGAGTTCGTCACTCCGCTCCCCTCTGGCATTAATGAGCTGCGAAAGACACACGGCTGGACGAGAGTTCGTCACTCCGCTCCCCTCTGGCATTAATGAGCTGCGGACGACACACGGCTGGACGAGAGTTCGTCACTCCGCTCCCCTCTGGCATTAATGAGCTGCGAAAAACACACGGCTGGACGAGAGTTCGTCGCTCCGCTCCCCTCTGGCATTAATGAGCTGCGGACGACACACGGCTGGACGAGAGTTCGTCCCTCCGCTCCCCTCTGGCATTAATGAGCTGCGGACGACACACGGCTGGACGAGAGTTCGTCACTCCGCTCCCCTCTGGCATTAATGAGCTGCGAAAGACACACGGCTGGACGAGAGTTCGTCGCTCCGCTCCCCTCTGGCATTAATGAGCTGCGGACGACACACGGCTGGACGAGAGTTCGTCGCTCCGCTCCCCTCTGGCATTAATGAGCTGCGAATGACACACGGCTTGACGAGAGTTCGTCGCTCCGCTCCCCTCTGGCACTAATGAGCTGCGGACGACACACGGCTGAACGAGAGTTCGTCGTTTGGCCATCTGTGCACCACTTTTTACAGCGGCACGTGAACAACCCACAAGCCGGACAGTTTCCAAGATCGGAGCTCCGGGGCGCGGTCATATCACAAATTTTCCTTTATCAACACCGATAAATCGGCAGCTTTTCCCCATTCTGATTACGAACACCCTACTAACCGAAAGCCGGTTCTCGAGTTGTATATATACTGCTCTCTGAACGTTACCTACGCCACCGTTCAGTCTCCAGGTGCGCTCATTTCTCTAGGATGGGGGTGGTCATAATAGAATGGCTCCTTGGTGTAAGTATATTGCTGCGATTACAGAATGAATCGGCTCGATTTATTCTTGGATTTAAAAAGGACCGTGATCAGATTTTAAAAGTGAAGAGCATTTATTATTACGAGACGGCATTAGTAACTTAGGTTAATTTATTCGCTCGCTACTCTGAATGGAATGACGTTACACGTCGTGATGTACTATATTTTGACATCTTGATGCTTGATTTTTAACTTTTTGGCAGGACCAACATTGGCACAGTGCGTCGTTCTACGAAAACATCTGGAAATGAGATCTCATAGCACAGTTAACAAATGAAATATTTTCACAAAAGTGGTTACTGTTTTTCACCAAAAACCCTCTCCCGCACACACCACTGTCAGCAAAAAATGGAAGTGTTCCGTTGCTAAGCGACCCTGGGAAGCGACTAATCTCGTGCTTCGTTTTTTACGCTTTCCAACCGTAGGTTGAAGAAGCGTATATGCTCCAGCTTTTGTCCGTCCGTCCGTCTGTCTGTTGGCCCGATAACTCGCGAAAAAGGGTTCGATTTCGATGAAATTTTAGTATGTGGTAGAGGACTACCTGGGGAAGAAGTCTATTAAAAATGGTCGAAATGGGGTCAAAGGTCACGACATAGGAGCGGGATCCATTCCACTGCCCTTATGCGTAATAACTTGCGTAAGTATAGTTCGATGTCGATAAAATTTTTATATGTGGTAGGGGACCACCTGAGAAGGAACCCTATTGAAAATGGGTGAAGTGGTTGTCAAAGGTTAGGACATAGGAGCGGGATGCATTCTATTGCTCTTATGCGTCATAACTTGCGTACATATGGTTCGATTTCGATAAAATTGTAGTATGTCGTAGGGGACCCCCTGGGAATGAACCCTATTGAAAATAGGTGAAGTGGGGTTAAAGGTCAGGACATAGGAGTGGGATGCATTCCTTTGCCCTAATGCGTCATAGATTGCGGAAATATGGATCGATTTCGATGAAATGTTAGTATGTGGTAGGGGACCACCTGTTGACGAACCCTATTGAAAATGGACGAAATGGGATTAAAGGTCAGAATATAGGATCGGGATCCATTCCATCGCCCTTATCCTATACTATTAAAGGAGCACTTCTTGTATGTATGTAAATTTTATTTTGAAAACGGCTCTAAGGATTTTGATGAAAGTCGTTAACCTACGGTTTTCTGGTACTAGAGATCGATTTAGCTTGATCTCGACTTTAGGAAAATTCGTTTAGTGGGTTCAATAACCACCCCGAATTATCACGTTTTTGGTGTCATGGCGTCGTCCCATTAATGTTACCCATGCTTAGAAATCTTATGACGTCACAATCTCGCGTTTTAGATGTTGGTGCGCAGTCACGCATCTAAAACGATGACGTCACACTTTTGGGAGCAACTGGTAGCGATTCCCATCTGCCTCATTACGTCACGCGTTGTGTGCGTATATCCGTCCGCACGATGACTCGCATAAAAATCGTTCGGTTTCGATGATATTTTAGTATGTGGTAGGGGAACCCTAATAAAAGTGAACGAAATGGGGTCAAAGGTCAGGACATAGGAGCGGAATCACTTCCATCGCCATTTTGCGTCATAACTTACGTAAAAATGTTTCGATTTGGATGAAATTTTAGTATGTTGTAGGGGCCTGCCCTGGCACGAATCCTGTTGAAAATGGGCGAAATAGGGTCAAAGGTTAGGACACAGGAGCGGGATCTATTCCTTAGCCCTTATGCATCATAAGTTACGTAGAAATGACTCGATTGCGACAAAACTGTATCATGTTATTTCGGAGGTATATTGAACTGGTTCTGTTGAATATAATCGAAATGGGATCAAAGGTCAGGGCACAGGAACGAGATTTATTCCACAGCCATTATCTTCAAAATTTGAGTAATGATTTCTGGTATGTTGGAAAGCGTATTATAATTGTTTTTTTTTTTTTTGATTGGAGGTCTAACGACCACCGTGAGCAACTCAATGGGGTCACTGGTTCCAGGGAAGGGAGAGAGCCAGTGCCGTAAGACAAACATAAAATCCATGCCTCACCGGGATTCGAACCCGGACCCCTTTCGGACGAATGATCAGAGGCCATCGCTTGGACCACTGCGCACCGGGGGGGGGGGGGGGCGTATTATAATCAATGTATTTCATGATTTTACTAACTTGTTAGAGTTGACGTTTGCTACGAGATGACGTCGAAAAAAAACCACGCAGTGCGTACGTACATCTTGGGTTTTTATGTCTTACTTCATCATACGTAAACAAATACTTACTTGCTCCAAATTTCTTGTTTAGTTATGCATATGCAACGGCCGTTGCACAAAAACTGAGAGTAAAATCACATAAATTGGAAAAACATAGAGGCAGAAAAATATATGCTATTCTTTCTCGAAGTATCTTCCCTCGGATGATATGCAACGGCCCCATCGTTCAGTCCACTTTTCAAAGTATGTGGCGAAGGCATCTTGTGGAAGTTGCTTTAGCGAACCCTGTACATCTTGAAAAGCGTCAGCATCTGTGTTGAATGTTGCACAACGGAACTTCTCCTTCATTGTTGGAAACAACCAGAAATCGCACGGGACGAGGACAGGACTGTAGGCAGGCTGTGGCAGGATTTCAATACTGCATTTCGTAAGAAACTGTTGAACAAAAGCAGCGATATGTGGGTGGGCGTTATCGTGGTGTATGGTTCATTTGCCCACCCGTTCCGGTCGATTAATCGATATGTGTCGTCGCAGACGCTCCAAGACTGAAATGTAAACCGCAGCATTGACACTAATTTGTGGAGGAACGGCAAGCTGGTAGACTACACCCTTATGATCAAAAGAAAATTATCGTCATCACCTTCCCAGTTGATTTGGTTTGGCAGACTTTTTTCGGAGGAGGCGAGCCCGTGTGTTTCCAGACACTTGTTGCGTGCTTCGTGAGGAGGTCGAAATAGTGGACCCATGTTTCATCGGCAGTTATTACTGTGTTTAGGAAATTTGGATTCTTTGTCATAATTTGTTTTCACTCATGGCACACCTGAACTCTGGCTAACAGTTGTTCTCTCGTCAGGTGAAGAAGCATCCAATAGGAACACACATGATGCAGCAGTTCGTTGTCGCTTAGAATGCGGAATGTCGACGTTTTTGAAATACTAGTTGATGCCGCTAGTCTTCACACGTCATTCGTCGATCTTCCTGCAAGGTTGCCCAAACAGTGTTAACAATACGCTCAGCAACAACACTTCCAGGACGACCAGGCCTAGGAGCGAATTATGCCGACAACCGCCCTTTTTTGGAATCATGGTGTCATCTAAAATTCGTTGACCCACCCAGGCATTTATCTTTGTAAGCTTTTTTCATTATATCAACTGTTTCTGGAGCCGTTTTACTCAAACGATATAAAAAATTTATCCCACAACGTATTTCACTGCTTATCTCTGAATCACTCACCTCCATAGCTGTACGGCGAAATGCAGACGTACATTAAACAACTGCGCAATAATAAAACCAGAATCGTCTGCCACGGCTAATAACTGTTGCCATAGATACTTCCGTAATTCTGTTATTCGTCTGCGAGGTTACTTTTCCTCTTCGCACTGTTGCCAACTCAAAAAAAAATTACTCTCAGTTTACATAGAACGGACTTTGTATTTTAACACCTCTTTATTAAAAATATACACTATCTACCAACAAATAATTGGACACCTGTGATAGCAAAGGAAAACGAAGTCTATTCACCTTCAATAGTTGGTGGAGCCTCCACGAGCGGCGATTACAGTTGCGACCCTCCAGGGCATACTTTCAACCAGGCGTTGTACGACGGCTAGCGGTATTTTCTTCCACTCGGCTTGGAGAAGACATGTCAGTTCCTTCACCGATTTCGGACGGTGAGGGCACCCCTTACGTCTACGCTCCAACTCGTCCCAGAGGTGGTCGATAGGGTTAAGGTCCCGGCTCTGCGCAGGCCAGTCCATTCGATTAACCCCATTGTCACCATACCAAGCCATGGTGGACCTCGCAACATGACAGGTGGCATTGTCATCCTGAAAGTAACATGGGTCCACCCCGTAAAACTGCCACAACGTAGGAAGCGCATGGTCATCCAAAATGGTGTAGTAGGTCTCGGTGTTGAGTCTACCAGGAATTGCGACCAAGAGTCCCGTGCCATACCAAGAGAAACACCCCCATAGCATAATTCCACCGCCGCCGAACTTCACAGTTGGCACAATACATTCCGGCAGGAGGCGTTCTCCAGGCAAATGCCAAACCCAGACCCTGTCATCCGAACAATAGATGGTGAACCTTGACTCGTCGCTCCAGAGAACCTGTTTCCACTGTTCAACGGTCCACTGTCGACGTTCTTTGCACCACGTTAGCCTAGCAGCGCTATTGGACTTGGTGATCAAAGGTTTGTGGGCGGCAGCACGTCCATGATAACCGAGCAGATGGGCTTCCTTACGGATGGTATTCATCGAAAAAATACTCCCGGATGCCTGTTGAAACTCCTCGCGGATGTGGCCCATCGATTTGGTGCGGTTCTTCGGAATTTCTCCGGCCAGCACCCGTCGGTCTCTAACTGCCAGTTTTGTGGGTCTGCCGGGTCGGGGCACATTCCGACAGTAACCTCTCATCTTCCAGTTGCCCAATCACGTAGGCCACTGTTGATTTTGGGTACTTCAACTCACTGGATATGTCACGTATGGATCGGCCATTTCTGTGATACCCGACGAAGACACCTTTCTCGAAATCAGAGAGTTCCGAACTGCGTGGCATCTTGCATGCGACTGGTTGCGTTGTTGTTTCCCACACGATATTTAACGGCGGCGGCCGTGACGTGTATCACGTCCGCAGATATCGTCGATTGCAGGGGTGTCCAATTACTTGTTGGTAGATAGTGTATGTTTATAGGTTTTTAGATGGGGCCTCTAAATGCTTAAAAAGCCACTGGGCCCGGGTGAGACTTGTTCTAAAAGACAATGGTGTAGAAACGGAATCGTTGAGAAGCAAAGTAATCGATTATATACGTGCTAAAATGCTGGAGTAGAACGCAATAAACCGTCTATGCATGTCATGAACTTAAACAAACACCGCTAACTGTTGTCAAGTTAAAAGCTGTACTAAAATCTAAAACCAATATGTAAAATTAAAACGTTAGATCTTTCAAGAACACTGTGTTCCGATCCTCAGACAAACATAATGAAGTCCATGTCCAGGTATATATCCAAGTTTTCTAGGCTCGAGACTGTGTATTGAAGTTTTAGCGGGCATGCGCCATTCGGACGAATAGCGCATCCCCCCCCGGAGAAAAGGTCATATCTGAGAAAATCTGGAACACATCTGACCTAATGACATTCCCAAGTGGGAAAAAACCTGACAACAGTTAGTGGCGTTTGTTCAAGTTCATAGCGTACATAGAGGGTTTATTGCGTTCTACTTCGTTGACAAGGTACTAATTTTCTGTGCCAAATGGATATCACTGATCAGTATACAACATTCGAGAGGGGTGGGGAGGCGATGCTATAGCACCGGGCCCCGGGCCCCTAAGGGGGCCCAGAGTCCATTTCTAAAGTAATTTTTTTTATAATTATTATTTTATGGCGTCCGAATATTTTTCAAGCTATATCGTCACCAAGGTTGGAAAGTCACGCTTAAAAAATTCAATTCAATTTATTAGTTTAGCTATTATTATACTCATACAATATTTTGTACGTGACGCGGAAAATACGCGGAAAAATGCGTAATTTATAACATAAATGTAAAAAAATGTAAAATATTCCAAACTTGCTTTAAATACAATAAAAAAAAATAAAAGTATTGCTTCGAAAGTGTTTTTAAAATAAAATTTTGTAAATATGTACAGTATTTGATGTATATGGTCTACTACTACTACAATACACATTAAAACACGCTATTTTTTTAAATTTCTTTTTAATTTATTTTTACTTGAACTGAAAAAAAAAACTTGAGCTTGAAACTCCAATCATACTTTTGACATAATACTACCAGTCTTTATTTGCAACGACATATCACTGATGTGCGGAGGGGAGAGTATATGAAAAATTGTCCACCGCAAAAAAAAAAAAAAAAAAAAAAGATTGAAGAGTTGCAACCGATCGGGCTGTCGGGAAGTAAGGGAATGGTGGGTTGGGGAAAGGTGAGAAAACGGAAATATGGGTTATGTGGTTAGTGGAGGAGCCGAGCTGGGAAGGGGGGCCCGGATATTTTATTGCACTGGGGCCTGAGCTCGCTCTCCACGGCCCTGATCTGCATATTTTCTGTTCATCATTTAATACAGCTCCGTAAATTGTACGCAGTACCCAAGTATTATGTAACAGAAGAGGTTTGTTCGTGCTGTAAGAAAAGTTACATGGACTTATTTTAGCGTTTGAACCAGCATAATGGTTTCATGAATACTTCATGCATTTGTTTACTATATGTGCAACCAGATGGCACTGAGTGTTCTGACAGGGAGTGGAAAAAATGGCAATGGCGTTTACGTAGCATGGCTGTTCGGAAAGGAGTTAATTTTAGAAGCACAAAGACATTTTTGTGCACGTTTTGGTAAGAATCCCTTTGACCAGGAACAGATACATAGGGAACCTCCGCCATTATTTTACGTTTTTATTTTGAGCCCAAATAACTGTTTCAAGCAACGAAAAAATATTACTCCCAAAGTAAAACTATAAGAAAAATGACCACATTTTTAAATGAAAACTGAGCACATTTTTTGAATGGTTTCCAAAACGAAAAGAATAATTCAAAGCTGACCTTCAAAAAATAAAAAAAAAATCACCAAAAAAGAGAATTCACTTACAAATTTGGGCATAATTAAAAAACGGAGTGTGTGAGTTTACGTAATTTAAAAATACGCAGTGTGAACGAAGTTATTCATAGTCAACGGAACCAGTTACAAAATAAATCAGTCGAATTGTACATTCGATGTAATATTCAGAAACAGAAATAGCTACTTACTCCCACGGCCGTGGAGAGCGAGTTCGGACCCCAGTGCTATAAAATATCCGGCCCCCCTCCACATCGGCTTCTTCACTAACCACATAATTCATATTTCCGTTTCCTCACCTAACCCCCACCCGCAATTCCCCTACAACCCGACGGGTTGTAACTCTTCAATCTTTTTTTTTGTGGTGGATAATTTTTCATATTCTCACCTCCGTAAAAAAAACCCTCGACCCACCCTTTCGAGTTTTCTCAGAAAACTCTTGAACGCCATCTACCGACAGACATTCTTACTTTTCTTAGTACTTTTTCATAATCATCACACTTTTCACCTTTTAATTTTTAGAGTGTAATATACGTCTAAAGATGCAGCCTTTGGGAGAGTATCCACAAAGGCTTCTCATAAGTAAACATTAAATTTCATGTTTTCTCTTTAAAGTTGCCGCTGTGAAGAGGACGACTTCATCGGTCATCGAAACAAAGGAAAATAAACGAGGTCGGAATTACGCACAAAGACACTATATCCATTTACAAAAATTGCCGCAATGCGAAAAGAATGAGTTGAGCATAAAATAAAAAAACAAAAGGTGCCGGCTTCTGGTGGGAAACACAAAGTGACAACATCCACATGATGAAAATTGTCTGCCGTCTTTGATGACTAGCAATAACGCTGTATATCATACAGAATGATCTGTGTCGGCGAATACTAAAGCAACACAGAGTACCAATTGTGTGGTGTCGGCGTGTCGTGTTGTAGTTATCCTGGGAAATTGAGTAACATTGAATTTATTACATTTTTTACATTTATGAAATAAATTACACATTTTTACGCGTATTTGACGCGCAATTCCCCAACCCTGGGGACGGTATAGTTTGAAAAATATTCGGACTCCATAAAATAATAATTAGAAACAAATTACTATAGAAACGGGCTCTGAGGCCCCTTAGGGCCCCGGTGCTACAGCACCGTCTCCCCCACCCCCTCTTCAGGCCTGCTTACTCCCTCTAGCGGCTCAAAGCTCTGTTGAGAAAATCAAGAAAGTGTGTCACTTCCGGGTCTTTATTTTGGTCACTAACTGTAAGCCCATTGAGAGGGGGTTCTAGAAATCACTTATTGCTATTTTTTGCGGAGTCATCGTAAATAATGAGTGTACACTGAAAAACACCCTTAATGTGCTTCATTGTTCATGCATAGAAATACAGAATACGAAAGCGTTTGCCAGATGATAATGCTCCCTTGGTAAAGGACGTGGACTCCCTTTTGCGTGATATCCCATGTTTTTTTTGTTTTTTTATGTATTATTTTTTTTTCTGATTTTTTAGCAATTAAAAATTAAATCATCGACGTTAAAAAATATCTTTGCACACGATATTTTTTGTAAATATCATTTCGGAATGTGGAAGAATTTTTCCCTGTTCTAACCCATGGACTACTTTAACTGTTACATCATCAAACCGTCGAACTCTTGACAATGCAACATACAGTGGTCCATGGCTAAACACTGGTCCGCTTCAATATGTTGCGGCGTTATATTGCTTCCACGATCACACAAAACTCGAATATCAGCATCTCTATGAACTTCACTTCAGTGCATTTTTGTCTCTTTTCCTCTGGCATATTCTGCATTGTGGCGGTAACCTTCTTGTCTTTCGGCTGCAGTGCGTTGTTGCCGCTTTGCTCGATCGTAATCGGCTTTGCAGCGTTTTTCTTCAGTCTCTTCACCTAATGAAAGGGGTAATTTTCTTTTTTGAGACGGTATAGGCGAGGTTTGAAACAAAAGTCAAGTTCGCGTAGGACAGTAACGCTCGTCCTTGCCTTACTCAGCGCCGGTAAAGTAAAAAGTAAATCATCTCACAAATTTCAACAGTGTGCTTCGACTTCCATCGCACCCCCTCAACCTTCCCTAACTTCGAACGAAAGAAAAAGATGTAAACAAAGCATTGTATAGGAAGAACGGTTACGGATAACTATGGTTAAAACGTGATCCACGTCATCGCAAGCATTGCCTTTTATATACTAAGATGGTGTCATCTTGTCATTTTCCGGATCCAGGAGTTACCTTATGCTTACACCAATAATGAGTCTTCCTATGTTTCTTTGACTTATCCCTAGCGATTGCTATGTCTTTTTTTCGTGAAGGTTCACGTTTCTGATCCAAAATAAGAAGTAGAAGGATGCCTTGAAAAAACACATTTCTTTTTAAGGCTAAATCGTGAAGTGGTAGTGAAAAGCGTGCTTTTTTTTGTTTTGTTTAAAGCACCCCAGTCAAGTTTTACATGGTTGTTAATTTCTTCTGTCATAGGCATAAGGTACTTATACATCTGCACCAGGAACGTGTAAATCTTTAGTTCTTCAAAGAGGTAGGTCAACTTGTTTTTCGTAAGTTCCTCGTTAATCGCAAGTCTTTATTTTTTTTCGTTTAGAGGTATAAGGACCACGGCAAGAAAATCCATGGTCTATAAGCAGCCGCCCGTCCCTAATTTAGGTTCACTGGTTCCAGGGTAGCCGCTCCCATGGCGCAGTGGTCTAAGCGCTGGCTTATGGCCGTTCGTCTAAGTGGGTCTGGGTTCGTATCTAGACGAGGCATGGATATTGTGTTTGTCTTATGGCACTGGCTCTCTCCCTTCCCTGGAACCAGTAACCCTAAATTAGGGACGGGTGACTGCTTATAGCCCATTGAGTTGCTCACGGTGGCTGGTATAATCTACCCCCCCTCCAAAAAAAAAAAAAAGGTTGCAGGGAAGGGAGGGAGCCAGTGCCGTAAGACAAACACAATATCCGTGCCTCGCCGGAATTCGAACCCGGGCCCATCTCGGACGAACGGTCAGAAGTCAACACTTACACCACTGCGCCGTCGAAGCAGTGGTTTACTACTATGTTACAAAGGTTTGTAAATATAAAAAAAGTACATAAATAGGCCCACACACACACACAACCAAATTTTACTGAACTGCGGATCTAATCTGTTAGCTCTGCAAACAACATTTTTTGTTCAAACCAGGAATTGATACTCTGGATAACACCGCGGGTTCTTGATAACGCTTATGAACTACATAACGGTGTAGTGTAGTATTTAAATCTGACAGAACGGTGTAGTGTAGTATTAAAATCAACGGAACTGTGTTGTGTAGTATTAATATCTATAGAACGGTGTAGGGTAGTATTAAAATCTACAGAACGGTGTAGTATAGTATTAAAATCTACAGAACGGTGTAGTATAGTATTAAAATCTACAGAACGGTGCAGTGTAGTATTAAAATCTATAGAACTATGTAGTGTAGTATTAAAATCTACAGGACTGTGTAGTGTAGTATTAAAATCTACTGAACGGTGTAGTATAGTATTAAAATCTACAGAACGGTGTAGTGTAGTATTAAAATCTATAGAACTATGTAGTGTAGTATTAAAATCTACAGAACTGTGTAGTGTAGTATTAAAATCTACAGAACGGTGTAGTATAGTATTAACATATACAGAACGGTGTAGTGTAGTATTAAAATCTACAGAACTGTGTAGTGCAGTATTTAAATCTACGGAACGGTGTAGTGTAGTATTTAAATCTGCAGAACTGTGTAGTGTAGTATTTAAATCTACGGAACGGTGTAGTGTAGTATTTAAATCTGCAGAACGATGTAGTGTAGTATTAAAATCTGTAGAGCTGTGTAGTGTAGAATTAAATTCTGCAGAACGGTGTAGTATTAAAATCTACAGAACGGTGTAGTGTAGTATTAAAATATACACAACGGTGTAGTGCAGTATTAAAATCTACAGAACGGTGTAGTGTAGTATTAAAATGAACAGAACTGTATAGCGTAGTATTAAAATATACACAACGGTGTAGTGTAGTATTTAAATCTGCAGAACGGTGTAGTGCAGTATTAAAATCTGTAGAACTGTGTAGTATAGAATTAAAATCTACAGAACGGTGTAGTATTAAAATCTACAGAACGGTGTAGTGTAGTATTAAAATCTACAGAACGGTGTAGTGCAGTATTAAAATCTACAGAACGGTGTAGTGTAGTATTAAAATAAACAGAACTGTATAGCGTAGTATTAAAATATACACAACGGTGTAGTGTAGTATTCAAATCTGTATTCCTGAAAGATTTTGGCAAGCATGGTTCTCTATGCCTGAGAAGTGTAGAAATTTCGCACAACAGTGTGCTTCAGAATTTCATAAACAACAAAATTATGCAAATTGTATTGAGCTTTTCCCTAATCAATGGTTCAAAATATTAGGGTGAGTCGAAATTTTTGCAATATTTGGATAACTTTGGGTCTTCGTGTGTGTGTGTGTGTGTGATTGGAGGTTTAACGACCACCGTGAGCAACTCAATGGGCTATAAGCAGTCGCCCGTCCCTAATTTAGGGTCACTGGTTCCAGGGAAGGGAGAGAACCAGTGCCGTAAGACAAACACAACATCCATGCCTCACCGGGATTCGAACCCGGACCCCTTACGGACGAATGATCAGAGGCCATTGCTTAGACCACTGCGTCACCGGGGCGGCAACTTTGGGTCTTCATACGTACTTTACGACGAAAGCTGACTAGCATTCAAAGTATAGGCCATAGTGTTGCACCGTTTTTAGCCATCTGTCTGCCAGTTCTTCGATTCTGCGGCGGTACCAGTTCTTGTCCTTCGAGGCGAAGAACTCTTTCACCCCAGGTGCCACCTCCCCCCTGTTTGTTGAAGTGCCGCCCGAAAAGGAAGTGGGTGATGGACTGGAACAAGTAATAATCCGACGGGGCGAGATCTGGACTACATGCTCGGTGTGGCATCAGTTCGATACCTTCAATTTCCTGGAGTTTTTCCCGTGTCGTTCGCGCTGTGTGAGGCCGAGCGTTGTCCTGCTGTAGGAGAACGCGCTTTCTATTCACCAGTGACGGGTACTTCTCATCCAAAATGGCATACATCTGCTCCAGCTCTTCAGAGTCGAGGTTGGCGTTGATGGTCCGACCGTCAGGAACAAATTCGTAATGGATTATCCCCTCGAAATTTCACCAGACGGCCTACCTGAACTTGACTGATCGTCGAGGTTTCTGTCACCTGAGCGAAACCTCTTGAACCATCTGGTTGCGGTGCAGTGGTCAACGGAACCTTCCTTTTGCGCATGACAAATATTTCGTGCTGCTTGAGTAGCGTTACGGCCGAGTTCCAACTCTTAAAGCAAAAGTTCCCTAATTAGCCGGTTGTGGGTGTTCATCTCATAGGCGTCCCAACCACAGACAGAACGACGACATGCAATGCTGTTTACAGCAACGACTACCACTTTACATCCCTTCCGACTGACTGCAGTGCGCGACTTGAAACAGTTTAAACATATGACATACCCGCAGCACCACAGGCGTTTATGCAAATATAGCAAAAACTTCCGTCTCACCCTTATATTTACTCAGCAACATTTTCTTTTTTTTTTTTTTTTTTTTTTTTTTTTTAATTGGAGGTTTAACGACCACCGTGAGCAACTCAATGGGCTATAAGCAGTCGCCCGTCCCTAATTTAGGGTCACTGGTTCCAGGGAAGGGAGAGAGCCAGTGCCGTAAGACAAACACAACATCCATGCCTGACCGGGATTCGAACCCGGACCCCTTACGGACGAATGATCAGAGGCCAACGCCTTAGACCACTGCGCCACCGGGGCGGCACAACATTTTCTTAGTAGCTACGTAATGTAATTAAATAGCTGAACTATTTCCCTAAAAAATCGCGTTTTGGTGTTACCGTGGGTTATATTTTCATTAGATGTGCCCAGAATAAGGCTGTAAAATAAAACATTTTTCGAAACCTTTTTGTGGTCCGTAGTGAACGAGATAAAGTTTCTGTACAATTAAGGGGAAGACATCCAAACAATCAGACTGTAGCGTCATTGCCGGATTTGTAATATTACATACATTCATTTCATATCTTACTCCATTATCTAGATCCCTTTCTTTTCAACAAAGCGGATAAAATCTCATAATGATAATACGATTTTCCTTTTCAGTGCATTATGAATTGTGATCATTCCCAAGATTACCACTGTTACCTCCCACGAAACGCAAGCGCGTGACACTTTGCGAAAAAATCAAACGGTAACAAAAATAACAACAAACATGACACCGAATTTTCTTATATAATGAGCACGTCTTTTGAATCCGTTCTGGGGCCGCGGGTGGTCTAGTGGTCAACGTTCGTGACTGCCTCTGAGAAGACCTTTTCCTCGCTTCCTATTTCTAAGGGTTGTTTAAGACCTGGGGTCAGACCCTTCATTCTTAAAATTCTCTACATATGATCTGAATCGGTTCTTGCCGCCCCGGTGGCGCGGTGGTCTAAGCGATGGCCTCTGATCATTCGTCCGAACGGGGTTCGGGTTCGCATCCCGGTGAGGCATGGATGTTGTGTTTGTCTTACGGCACTGGCTCTCTCCCTTCCCTGGAACCAGTGACCCTAAATTTAGGGACGGGCGACTGCTTATAGCCCATTGAATTGCTCACGGTGGTCGTTAAATATCCAATCGCCGCCCCGGTGGCGCAGTGGTCTAAGCGATGGCCTCTGATCATTCGTCCGAAAGGGGTTCGGGTTCGAATCCCGGTGAGGCATGGATGTTGTGTTTGTCTTACGGCACTGGCTCTCTCCCTTTCCCTGGAACCAGTGACCCTAAATTAGGGACGGGCGACTGCTTATAGCCCATTGAATTGCTCACGGTGGTCGTTAAACCTCCAATCGCCGCCCCGGTGGCGCAGTGGTCTAAGCGATGGCCTCTGATCATTCGTCCGAACGGGGTTCGGGTTCGCATCCCGGTGAGGCATGGATGTTGTGTTTGTCTTACGGCACTGGCTCTCTCCCTTCCCTGGAACCAGTGACCCTAAATTAGGGACGGGCGACTGCTTATAGCCCATTGAATTGCTCACGGTGGTCGTTAAACCTCCAATCGCCGCCCCGGTGGCGCAGTGGTCTAAGCGATGGCCTCTGATCATTCGTCCGAAAGGGGTTCGGGTTCGAATCCCGGTGAGGCATGGATGTTGTGTTTGTCTTACGGCACTGGCTCTCTCCCTTCCCCGGAACCAGTGACCCTAAATTAGGGACGGGCGACTGCTTATTGCCCATTGAATTGCTCACGGTGGTCGTTAAACCTCCAATCGCCGCCCCGGTGGCGCAGTGGTCTAAGCGATGGCCTCTGATCATTCGTCCGAACGGGGTTCGGGTTCGCATCCCGGTGAGGCATGGATGTTGTGTTTGTCTTACGGCACTGGCTCTCTCCCTTCCCTGGAACCAGTGACCCTAAATTAGGGACGGGCGACTGCTTATAGCCCATTGAGTTGCTCACGGTGGTCGTTAAACCTCCAATCGCCGCCCCGGTGGCGCTGTGGTCTAAGCGATGGCCTCTGATCATTCATCCGAACGGGGTTCGGGATCGAATCCCGGTGAGGCATGGATGTTGTGTTTGTCTTACGGCACTGGCTCTCTCCCTTCCCTGGAACCAGTGACCCTAAATTAGTGACGGGCGACTGCTTATAGCCCATTGAATTGCTCACGGTGGTCGTGAAACCTCCAATCAAATAATAATAATAATAAAAAAAAAAGATTCGGTTCTGACGCGAATTAAATTTACCAAAGCTATTCAAAGTCAATGGAACCGGTACGCGAAACAGTAGTATCTCACCGAAGAAAAAAGTTTTAGTTTTTCAATTGGGTTTTTAATCCTGCAGGTATTGCTGTAAACGGAATCATGAACATACGCCCCCTGGTGGCAGACTTGTGCTTTAAGAAAAATCTGAAATTATATGAGAAACGTTTTGCAGCGGAAGTGCTCTCCAACAGAAAATATAAATTTTCAAATCTGACTCTTAGAAGCATCGATATTAACAAAAACAGTATAAGATGTGAGTCTACGCCCCCTGGAGGGAAACACATGCATTATTTTAAGAAGAAAGCATTCTTAAAAATTTTTTCGACGTGAGCGGCATTGGTCCACGAAGAATTTTTTCACTCGAGTTACTAGGTGATCAGATTTTGCTGCAAATACATCAGAAGCAGAACTTAACACTTATGCCGCCTAGTGGCCAAACCAGTCTTTACCAAATATTAGAAATTATTAGATATGTGAAAAACATTTCCCATCATCATGTATGTGATATAAGAAAAAATTTTCAAATCACAGTTTTAGAAGCAGAAATATCGGGGAAAACATATTTCACCTTAATGTCCCCCAGCGGAAAGTTATTTGAAAATTTTGAGAATTTATGAAAAACATTTCACACCAGAAACGCTATTCAGCAAAGAAGAAATTTTTCAAATCGGACACTTAGAAGTACAGATATTGACAAAAATAAGATGCATATCTACGCCCCTGGCGGAGAAACCATGCGTTATTTTAAGAAGAAAATATTCGGAAAAGGTTTATCGACGTGGGTCCACGAAGGAATTATTTTCAATCGAGATTTTAGAAGCTCACATTTTGCTGCAAATACATCAGAAGCAGAAATTAACACTTATGCCTCCTGGTGGTCGAACCATTTTTTTTTTACCAAAAAATTATAAATTATATGCAAAATATTTCCCATTTGGAGCTGTATCCGTTGTAGAAAGAATTTTCCGAATCGGAGTTTCAATAGCAGATATATCTGGGGAAACGCAATTTGCCCTTACGCCCCCGAGCGGAAAGTCTATGAATTACTTGAAAATTTTGAAATTATATGAAAAACCTGTCGCACCGGAAACTCTATCCAATAAAGAAAAGGTTTTTAAATCGGACCATTAGAAGCAGAGATATTGACAAAAATAAGATATATATATCTACGTCCACTGGCGGAGAAACCGTGCAATATTTTAAGAAGAAAATAATCCGAGAAGGTTTATCGACGAGAGTGGCATCGGTCCACGAACGAGTTTTTTTAATTAAAATTTTAGAAGCTCAGATTTTGCTGCAAATACATCAGAAGCAGAAACTACCACTTACGCAATCTAGGGGCCATACCGTTCTTTATCAAAAATTAGAAAATAAATGCAAAATATTTCCGACCAGGAGCTGTATCAGCTAAAGAAATTTTTTTCAATTCGGAGTTTTAGAAGTAGAGATATCAGGGAAAACGGAATTTACTTTTACGCTAACTAGCGGAAAATCATTGCGTGACTATACCTAGAATACTGTTTGACATAAATATAATCGAAAGATAATTTTTTTTATTCGGATGTTTGAAAGCAAATATATGGAATAAAATATATTTTGAATTCAATATCATCTGCATTTACGCCCTCTAGCGACGAAATCTTAAAAAAATAAAGAAAACGAAATGAAGGATATTTCTTGAAAGCATTTACATATATAGCTTCCCAATGCAAAAATCATTTTTCAAATCGGTAGGTAGGTAGGTAGGTAGATATATTTTAATGGCGCAAGGGCCATGGTTGGCCAAAGAGCGCGAAACAAAAGACATCAAAACAAAACAAAATCAATAAAGAACGTACACAAGGTTAAAAATAGGCTGATGTGGTAAAAATGAAATATGATAGTGAACAAGTTAAAAGCTAGATAAGTTTAAAAAAGTCAATTTCTTGTAAAAACGAAAACACTGCTTTCATGTCGCAGGCTTCGCCAATAATAGTTTGCAGCGTAGCTGCTCCTTCGTCCAACAGATGAGAGTGAAAATGACGAAAACGATGATCACAAAAACGAACACAAGTACACAAAACATGAAGGACAGTGAGACGACAGTTGCACGCCTCACACACCGAGACACCCTGGCTACACAGCAAAAAGTGGTGAGTAAAACGACAGTGCCCAATGCGGAGACCTGCAAGAACAACTTCCTCACGACGGTTCTTCGGCAAACCAGACTTCCATAGTCCGATCTGTAGTTTGATAGAATGCAGCTTATTGCTGCCCTGCTGAGACCACAGAGACTGCCACTCGTCCAGGAGAAATGTCCGGATCAAAGGTCGAAAATCGCGGAAAGACAGTGGCAGCCGAGCTGGCGACATGGAGGAAACAGACCTGGCAGAGAGATCCCGAACGTCGGAACACAGGAGGGGCGGTGGGAAAACAAGCGGACACAGTCCGGTTGGAAGATGGAACCATGCAGTGGATGATCAGGAAGAGACTTCAGTTTTATATAAAACTGAAGAGACAGCTGCTTACGACGGATGCATAACGGCGGCTCATGAGCCTCCGCATACAGGCTATGCACGGGAGAGGTACGGAAAGCACCAATACATAGCCGCAATGCCTGGTGATGGACGGGATCCAAAGGCTTTAAAACCGATGGACGTGCTGAATCGTACGTAATACATCCGAAGTCTAACTTTGACCGAATGAGAGAGTGGTAAATGCGAAGCACTGAGCACCTGTCAGCCCCCCCAAGATGTTCGAGAGAGGACCTTCAAGATACTCAATGACTTCGTGCACTTCACCTTCAAAGACTGAATGTGAGGCCGGAAGGTGAGCGCTCGGTCAAAAGTTAGCCCAAGGAATTTGGCTTCTGACACCACGGGGATGGTAGAACACCCCAGACCGAGGCTGGGGTCTGGGTGAAGACCCCGTTTGCGGCAAAAATGCATGCAAACGGTCTTTTACGTCGAGAAGCCAAATCCATTTTGGGAAGCCCAGTGAGAGATCTTGGTAATGGCAGACTGGAGCTGTCTCTCGATGGTGCGCATGTTAACAGAGGCGCAAGAGATCTGCTGATCATCCACGTACATGGTTGCACGAACCGTCGGAGGAAGCAGTTTGAATATGTGATTCACACGAAGGATGAACAGAGTGACTGATAAAATGGAGCCTTGAGCTACACCCTGTTCTTGCGGGTACATTGCAGAAAGGGTCGATCCGACGCGCACACGGAAACTCCGGTCCTGGAGAAATCCGGCGATGAAAGATGGTAAGTTTCCTCGCAATCCGCACTCGTGCAGATCACGGAGAATTCCGTATCTCCAGGTGCGATCGTAAGCTTTCTCCATATCGAAAAGCACGGAGACCATGTGCTGACGCCGGACAAACGCCTCCCTGACAGATGTCTCAAGGCGAAGATGATGATCGGTGGTGGATCGAGATTTGCGAAATCCACTCTGATGAGGTGAAAAAAATGTGATGAAACTCCAAATAAAAAATGAGACGAAAATTAATGATACGCTCAAGTACTTTGCAAAGGCAGCTCGTCATAGCAATTGGCCGGTAGTGCAACGGGTTGGTGGGATCTTTACCAGGTTTGGGAACAGGAACGACAATGGCAGTGTGCCAAGATTCGGGAAAGACATGCTCATGCCAAATCCTGTTAAACATGATTAGCAGACATTCAAGAGAAGACGGAGAAAGGTGGTTCAGCATCTCGTAATGGATTTTCAAATCGGACTGATAGTTGCAGAGATATGGTGTCCAAAGACGGAAGGAAGAACAAGCCGATAACATAAGCACGATATTTTTTACAAAAGATGTGCTGAAAATCCAGTAGGTTTTTGTATTTTTAGAGTGAAAAACAAACAAACTGTTCACAGCGGTAGAACAGCTGTTTAAGTTACTAAACCTTTAGCGCTCTCCTAGGAGACTAAACCCTACATCGGGGCTTTCCTTGGCTATTGCAAAAGATATGCGTAATTAATTCCTTCGGTTTAACACTGAGTGAGTTTACACCCACCTAACTAAAAGCAGAAACGCCTAAAAGTTCTGACATTGTTTGAAGGGATTCGCTCTGTGCGTGTTATGTTTGAAAGCTTTTACATATATATACGTAGTGCGATCAAAAAGTTCCGAGACTAGGTACGTAGCGCGCCAACAGATGGCAGCACATAGATGCGCGAGCAGCGGTCGAGGGCAGTGATATTCATGAGTCATTGTGCCGAGTGACGTCGTTCTGTGAACATCGAGAGCTGTGCTACACGATATTTGGTGACAATGTGCAGAACACAGCTGCGATGTCAGTATGTTCTGCAAACTGGAGCAGCAAGCGAACATCAAATTCTGCGTCAAACTCGGCAAATCGGGAACAGAGACGCATTACACATTCCTGTCGCGGGTCATCACTGGGGACGAGACTTGGCTCTAGGGTTACGACCCTGAGACCAAACTGCAGTCGTCGCAGTGGAAGAGCCCAGCATCTCCACGACCGAAAAAGGCCCGACAGGTCCGGAGCGCAACCAAAAGCATGCTCATCCTGTTCTTCGACATTCGTGGGGTTGTGCACCGTGAATTCGTCCCCCAGGGACAGACCGTCACCGCCCTTTTTTACTGCGATGTTCCGCAGCGTCTTACGGAGGACATTCGCCGCAAACGACCAAACATGTGGCGCAGAGGGGGAATTTCCTGCTCCATCACGACAATGCAGCAGCTCACAGAGCGTTAGCAACACGCCAGTCAGCCGCAGACTTAAGCCACCTACCTACAATCGATAACTGCCTACAATCGTGGCCAATAGTCCTGCACCAGTGGACCGAAAGTTAATTCTTGATAAGCCACCTACCTGCAATCGTGGACAACGATCCTGCACCAGTGGACCGAAAGTTAATTTTTTGATAAGCCACATACCTACAATCACCAACTACCTACAATTGTGGCCAATAGTCCTGCACCAGTGGACCGACAGTCAATTCTTGATAAGCCACCTACCTACAATCGTGGACAACAATCCTGCACCAGTGGACCGAAAGTCAATTTTTTGATAAGCCACATACCTACAATCACCAACTACCTACAATCGTGGCCAATAGTCCTGCACCAGTGGACCGACAGTCAATTCTTGATAAGCCACCTACCTACAATCGTGGACAACAATCCTGCACCAGTGGACCGAAAGTCAATTTTTTGATAAGCCATCTACCTACAACCGCCAACTACCTACAATCGTGGCCAATAGTCCTGCACCAGTGGACAGAGAGTCAATTCTTGATAAGCCACCTACCTACAATCGTGGACAACAATCCTGTACCAGTGGACCGACAGTTAATTTTTTGATAAGCCACCTACCTACAATCGACAATTACTACAATCGTGGCCAACACTCCTGCACCAGTGGACCGAAAGTCAATTTTTTGATAAGCCACTTACCTACAATCGTGGCCAATAGTCCTGCACCAGTGGACCGAAAGTCAATTCTTGATAACGCACCTACCTACAATCGTGGACAGCAATCCTGCACCAGTGGACCGAAAGTCAATTTTTTGATAAGGCACCCACCTACAATCACCAACTACCTACAATCCTGGCCAATAGTTCTTCACCAGTGGACGGAAAGTCAATTTTTGATTAGCGACCTACCTACAATCGTGGACAACAATCCTGCACCAGTGGACCGAAAGTCAATTTTTTGATAAGCCACCTACCTACAATCGCCAATAACCTACAATAGTGGCCAATAGTCGTGCACCAGTGGACAGAAAGTCAATTCTTGATAAGCCACCTACCTACAATCGTGGACAACAATGCTGCACCAGTGGACCGAAAGTCAATTTTATGATAAGGCACCCACCTACAATCGCCAATTACTACAATCGTGGCCAACACTCCTGCACCAGTGGACCGAAAGTCAATTTTTGATTAGCGACCTACCTACAATCGTGGAAAACAATCCTGCACCAGTGGACCGAAAGTCAATTTTTTCATAAGCCACTTACCTACAATCGTGGCCAATAGTCCTGCACCAGTGGACTGAAAGTCAATTCTTGATTAACGCACCTACCTACAATCGTGGACAGCAATCCTGCACCAGTGGACCGAAAGTCAATTTTTTGATAAGCCACCTACCTACAATCGCCAATAACCTACAATAGTGGCCAATAGTCGTGCACCAGTGGACAGAAAGTCAATTCTTGATAAGCCACCTACCTACAATCGTGGACAACAATGCTGCACCAGTGGGCCGAAAGGGAATTTTATGATAAGCCACCTACCTACAATCGCCAGCTACCTGCAATCGTGGCAAACAGCCCTGCACCAGTGGACAGAAATTCAATTTCTGATAAGCCACCTACCTATTAGGTGTGCAACTTAATTCTTCGCCCCTAACCACAAGCGATCATAGAACGTCGGTAAATGCAAATAGCTGTGTGCAATAATCACTGATTGCAGCGCCATCCTACAGCATCTAGGTAAGTGTAACCGCTCACTGCTGTTTTGAGAGAAGAGACGAAAGTTGACGGTGAAAGCAATGCCGGTCGAGAAGCAACATCTGAGGTACTGCCTCCTGTTCGCGTTTCAGCTTAAATCAAGTGCCGCGAAAGACCGACAAATGATATGTGTTGCTTTGGGTGAGGCTGCTGTGTCCCACAGTACATGCAAGAAGTGGTTCCAGCGGTTTAAGCATGGAAATTTCGATCTCTGTGATGCAGAACGTCCGGGACAGCTACAGAAAAGTTGACGATGAATAACTGCTGGACGTGGATTCCTGTCGCACACAGTCAGAGCTCGCCCAGGAACTCGGAGTAACTCGCCCTGCCATTGCAAAGGGCCTGCACAAGCTTGGGAGTATTCACGAGGAGGGTCGTTGGGTGCCCCACCAACTCACAGCTTCGAACAAGTCTAGGCGCTACGATGTTGCTGTGTCCTTGCTCTCCAGATTCAAGAAAAAGGATTTCCTACACCAGATTTTGGGCTGTGATGAGAAGTGGATCCTCTACGATAATCCTAAGCGGCGAAAATAACGGGTTTATCCAGGTCAGCCTACCACCAGTACCACGAAACCGAATATCCATGCCAGGAAGTTGTCCAGTGAATATGGTGGGATCAGTGCGGTGTCGTACACTATGAGTTGCTCAAACATGGTGAAACGATCAATGCTGAGCGTTATTGTCAGCAACTCATTCGTGTGAGTGACGCAATGGAGGCGAAAAGGCCATACATCGGCAAGGGCAGAAGGTCGGTCCTGTTGCTTCAGGATAACTCGCGTCCTCACACCGCCAAAACGAATTTAAACACTATCACCGACCTAGGATGGGAGATTTTTTTCCCACCCGGCGTATTCTCCAGACATCGCCCCGTCGGATTATCACCTCTTTCGTTCCTAGCAATATCACCTGAGGGATACGCACCTAATTTTAGGCGAGGAGGTCCACACAAGTATTGATGACTTTATCAACTCGAAACAGCCCTCGTGTTTCCGCAGTGGCATTCGGCAGTTCCCTGACGGATGGCTCAAATGAATCCAACACGACGGGAATTATTTCCCTGATTAACCTACAATCGCCAACTACTACAATCGTGGATACCACTCCTGCACCAGTGGACCGAAAGTCAATTTTTGATAAGCCACCTTACTACATTCGCCAACTACCTACAATCGTGGACAACAGTCTGCACCAGTTAACCGAAAGTCAATTTTTGATAAGCCACTTACCTACAGTCGCCAACTACCTACAATCGTGGACAACAGTCCTGCACCAGTGGACAGAAAGTCAATTTTTGATAAGCCACCTACCTACAATCGCTAACTACTGCAATCGTGGCCAACACTCCTGCACCAGTGGACCGAAAGTCAATTTTTGATAAGCCAACTACTTACAATCGTGGACAACAGTCTGCACCAGTGAACAGAAAGCCAATTTTTGATATGCCACCTGCCTACAAACGCCAACTACTACAATCGTGGCCAACACTCCTGCACCAGTGGATCGAAAGTCAATTTTTGATTAGCGACCTACCTACAATCGTGGACAACAGTCCTGCACCAGTTAACCGAAAGTCAATTTTTGATAAGCCACCTACTTACAATCGCCAACTACCTACAATCGTGGACAACAGTCTGCACCAGTGGACAGAAAGCCATCTTTTGATAAGCCACCTACCTACAATCGCCAACTACTGCAATCGTGGCCAACACTCCTGCACCAGTGGACCGAAAGTCAATTTTTGATAAGCCAACTACTTACAATCGTGGACAACAGTCTGCACCAGTGAACAGAAAGCCAATTTTTGATATGCCACCTACCTACAAACGCCAACTACTACAATCGTGGCCAACACTCCTGCACCAGTGGATCGAAAGTCAATTTTTGATTAGCGACCTACCTACAATCGTGGACAACAGTCCTGCACCAGTGGACCGAAAGTCAATATTTGATAAGCCACCTACCTACAATCGCCAACTACCTACAATCGTGGACAACAGTCTGCACCAGTGGACAGAAAGCCATCTTTTGAAAAGCCACCTACCTACAATCGCCAACTACTACAATCGTGGCCAACACTCCTGCACCAGTGGACCGAAAGTCAATTTTTGATAAGCCAACTACTTTCAATCGTGGACAACAATCTGCACCAGTGGACAGAAAGCCAATTTTTGATATGCCACCTACCTACAAACGCCAACTACTACAATCGTGGCCAACACTCCTGCACCAGTGGACCAAAAGTCAATTTTTGATAAGCCACCTACCTATAGTCGTCAACTACCTACAGTCGTGGACAATAGTCTGCACGAGTGGACCGAAAGTCAATTTTTGATAAGCCACCTACCTACAATCGCCAACTACTACAATCGTGGCCAACACTGCTGCACCAGTGGACCGAAAGTCAATTTTTGACAAGCCACTTACCTACAATCGCCAACTATCTACAAATCGTGGCCCACAATACTGCACCAGTGGACCGAAAGTCAATTTTTGATGTTTGAAGTCAATTTATACAGCATATTTCTAAAGTCCAGAATACATATTATACATCATTTCAAACGGAATTTTATTGTGAATTCAAATATTTTTACAGAGTGTTATTACCAGTCAAAAAAGTGAAGTTAGAAGTACAGCATCCAGTTATAAAAATCAAAAAATAGTGAAATTTGTGAAATTAGTGTACAATGCATTTAACGTAAAATTACTTTACAGTACATTATTGACACTTGAAGGGCACTTGAAATAACTTAACAAGAAGCAAAATACGCTTTAATATTCAATTGGATAACCACGGTATCTTAGTAACAAAGTGCACCTTTTTGGCATGGAACTAATGAGCTTCTCTAGTTGTCCGTTGGTGATCACACGGTGCCAAAATTGCTGTCAAAGGTGGCTGTGATCATTCCGCTGTATCGTACACCATTAAAAGAGTTGCAGAAGCTGGATGTGAGGGCAACAGAAAAAGAACAGGTCCACCAAGGCTGTGTACTGAACGTGATGATCGCATGGTGATTCATCGTTTCTTGAAATTAAGGTTTAAAACAGCCACGGATTTAAGAAATGAGAGGGAGAATGAAGTAGGAATTATTGCATCTGCACGTACAGTTCGTCGCAGTCTACAAGAAAAGGGAATACCGCACGAAGAGCTGCGGGAAAACCTTTCCTTCCTGAACAACAATGTCTCAAAAGAATTGCTTGGGCTAAGGCACACAAAAATTGGACTGTTCATGAATGGGAAAATGTTATTTCCAGTGATGAAACAATTGCTATTATTTCCGCTAGTAATGGAATAATTATGTACGGCTGGTAAAAGATATAAGGCATGCTGCATCCAGCCAACAATCAAGCATTCACTTTCGGTGATGTTACGGTCCTGTATTTCAGCCAGCGGTGTTGGCCGTCTTTGCATTGTTGATGGCACATTGAATGGATCGAGATATGTGAATATTTTGGAGTCCAGACTGCTACCATATGTACAAGACATGGGTTTGCGGAATTTTAACGCGCCATGTCATCGGTCAAAGTTGGTTGACGAGTGGTTTAATCGAAAAGTTGTAAGGAAAGTTCAGTGTCCAACACAGTCACCGGATCTTAATCCCATAGAGACTCTGTGGGTCAGATTGATCAAAAAGGTCCGTCAACAAGGACCCATATCTAAAACAGCAATAATCGAGTCTGTAAGGGCCGTATTGCACCGTGTTATCACCAATGCACAACTAGAGAAGCTCATTACTTCCATGCCAAGAAGGTGCACTTTGTTACTAAGAAACCGTGTTTATCCAATTAAAAATTAAAGCGTATTTTGCTTGTTGGTAAGTTATTTCAAGTGTCCTGCAAGTTTCAATAATGTACTGTACAGTAACTTTACGTTAAATGCATTGTACACTAATTTCACTATTTTTTGCATTTTATGACTGGACGCTGTACTTTTGCTTGTAACTTCACTTCTATTACTCGTAATAGCATTCTCTAAAAGTATTTGAAATTTCCTTTGAAATGATGTATAATATGTATTCCTGACTTTAGCATTACACGGTACACTGAAGAGCAAATTATTTAGAGACAGCTGGCGTTATGCAAATGTGGCGCTGTGGGCGGCCCTGTAAACGGAAACGACATGACGTATGCAGAGATCCGACAATATAAGGAGTGATGCGACGGGAATCAGTAAGAGTCAGACGCAGTATGGGTAATACGAAAGATCTAAGCGCATTTTATCGTGGGCAAATTGTCGGGACCCGACGAATGGGTCACTCCATCTCGGAAGTCGCGCAGGCACTGGGATTTTCACGAGCCACTGTGTTACGGGTGCACCGTGAGTACATCGAATCCGGCAAAACCATCCCTGCAAGAGCCAACTGCTGTGGACAACAGCGTGTGGATGTGAGCGACGTCATCGTCGGCTAGCTCGCATTGTAACAGCGGATAGACGGGCCACAGTGCGAGAAATCACACTGGCAATTTAACGCTGGTGCACAAAAACGTGTAAGCAGCCACACCATTCAGAACCACCTCCTCGCTATAGGGTACAAAAGCCATCGTCCCACGAGGTTACCGCTGCTGACCGCACATCATAGGGTACAAAGATTAGCATGGGCGCGGGAACATCGCCACTGGACCCTAGACATGTGCGAAAATGTTGCCTGCACAAACCACATGAAGCGATGGATCCTTCTTTCCAGGCAGGGTACCCTTCAACGTGGTGGGGGTGGCATTCTCGCCTGGGGACTGTTTATGTGGACTGAAATGGGACCCCTGGTACGTGTGATTTCGTTTTTCACAGGTCAAAGTTACCGGAATATGCTGGACGACCATTTGCTCCCGTTTGTGCTTCTTCAACATCGCACTTGGGACCTCATCCTGCAACAAGACAATGCACCGTGACATCGCTACCGAATTGTATCCGAATGGTTGCATGAACACTCCACCGACGTGACTTCGCTTCCTTGGCCAGCTAGGGGACCTGAACTTAATCCCATCGAGCACATCTGTGATGCCATCGAGAGAGATGACCCCTTCCTTCATCAAATCTTCGTGAACTGTTTGAGCTTGTTCAGGGGTCGTGGATCCGTATGGTTTCTGAACGCTTCCGGTGTCTTGTCGCGAGACGAATCGCCGCCGTCATTAGGGCGAAAGGTGGTGCCACACGTTACTAGACAGGTATCTCTAACTCAATTGTTCTTCAGCGTATAGTTGACATCAAACATCAAAAATTAGCTTTCGGTGTACTGGTGCAGGACTTTTGGCCACGACTCTTCCTGTTAAAGGGAGCCAACATGGAAATGGACAAGAAACACATCCGCCATTGTATTCTGTATGAAATACATCGCGGTACCAACCCTCCAAGTGCTATAATATTACAAGTGTGTACCCAATGCCATATCATATTGTCAGTACGGGCGTTGGTTCGACCGGTTTAGCAAGGGAAAGTTTGACCTGTCAGTCCTTTCCGAAGCCGGAATATCCGCAACAGAGGATATGAACGTGCTGAAGACCTTAACGGAAACCGATTCACGTGTGACCACGCAGAATTTGGACAAAAAGCTGGGGACTACCCACTGGAGCATTATCACGCACCTGCGACAACTTGGGAAGATGCACAGCAGGGGAGTTTGAGTATCCCATCAATTCACGGTTGAGAAGAAATCAAATGCATGCGTTTATCTGCTTGCACGTGACCAAGTTAACCCGTTCTTGGCCCGCCTTGTGACTGGCGACAAGAAATGGGTATTGTTAATACAGACATTTAACGTGGACCGGGAAATTCAAACAAAGGTCTTCGCTCTTTCCACATTCGTAAGTGAGTCACGCGAAAAATTCTTATTGGCCGCCACGGGCAGTCGAACCCAGGGTCTTCCAGTTACGCGTCGGACATGCTTCCGCTACACCACAGCGGCCCCGAATTCCTCCAGACTCACACCCGCTAACTGCCAAGCCAAGTTGGCAGGTTGCTTCTTGGAGCCCCGTACAATGCTGGGGATTCACCAAAGATGGTAAGCAGCAACTGAAGATATAATTAGAAGGTGAATGAATAATTAATACAGACATTTCACGTGGACCAGGAAATTCAAACAAAGATCTTCGCACTTTCCACGTTCATAAGTGAGTCACGGAAAAATTCTCATTGCCGGCCACCGGGAGTTGAACCCAGTGCTTCCACTTACGCGGCGGATATGCTTCCGCTACACCACAGCGGCCTCGAATTCCTCCAGACTCACACACGCTAACTGCCAAGCCAAGTTGGCAGGTTGCTTCTTGGAGCCCCGCATAATGCTGGGGATTCACCAAAGATGGTAAGCAGCAACTGTATTGTATTACATCGCCGGAAATAGTGGTTACACCCAAAACAAAAGCCCATGTCGACCCCAAAGCCGGATTACATCCACGTAAGACCCTGCTGTCTGTTTGGTGGGATAATGCGTGGTGTCGTGTTTATTGAGCTGCTGCCGGACAACACCACTATCACCGCCGATGTGCACTGCCGTAAGCTCGATGATCTGGACGCATTGCTCAAGTCGAAACGACCATCACTGTTGAACCGCAAGGGCGTTTTCCTACAGCAGGAGGGAGAGAGACGTTACATAGCACGGGTGACCTGTCCCAAGATTAGGGAACTTTGCTGAGAGATGCTGCTGACCCACCCTATTCCCCGCACATTGCTCCAAGTGGCTATAACCTTTTCCGGGCGTTGCAGTATATGCTGGATGAACAGTGGTTCACCAAGCTGGACGATGTCGGACGTGCATTTACTCACTTCTTTGTGTCTCAGCAAACACAATTCTAAAGAGACGGTATTCAACAGCTGCCTAGACGATAGGAGTAGGTCACGCCAAACGATGGAGACAATAGTTTGGACGGGTTTGTACTTGTGTATAAGGGTAACTAGCATTTTTTACGCTTTCCAAACGTAGGTTGAAGATGCGTATATGCTCCAGCTTTCTCCGTCCGTCTGTCCTCACGATAACTCGCGTAAAAATGGTTCGATTTCGATGAAATTTTAGTATGTGGTAGGGGACCACCTTTGGACGAACCCTATTGACAATGGACGAAATGGGGTCAAAGGTCACGGCATAGGAGTGAGATCCAATGCATTGCCCTTATGCGTCACAATTTGCGTAAATATGGTTCGATGTCGATGAAATTTTAGTATGAGGTAGGAGACTACCTGTGGACGAACCCTATTGAAAATGGACGAAATGGGGTCAAAGGTCACGGCATAGGAGTGAGATCCATTGCATTGCCCTTATGCGTCATAATTTGCGTAAATATGGTTCGATGTTGATGAAATTTTAGTATATTGTAGGGGACCACCTGGGAATGAACCCTATTGAAAATGGGTGAAGTGGGGTCAAAGGTCAGGACATAAGAGCGGAATGCATTCCATTGCCTTTATGCGTCATAACGTGCGTAAAAATGGTTCCATTACGATGAAATTTTATTATATGGTAGGGGACCACCTGGGGACGATATTATGACGTCACAATCTCGCGCTTGAGATGTTGGCGCGTGGTCACTCCATCTGTCTCATTACGTCACTCGTTGTGTGTGGGTCCTATTAAAGTTTTATGACGTCACACTCTTGGGAGCAGATGGTACCGATTCCCATCTGCCTCATTACGTCACGCTTTGTGTGCATATGTTCGTCGGCATGATAACTCGCGTAAAAATCGTTCGATTTCGATGAACCTTCAGTATGTGGAAGGGGATCACCTGGGAAGGAAGCCTATTGAACGTGAACGAAATGGGGTCAAAGGTTAGCACATAGGAGCGGGATCTATTCCACTGCTGTTATGCGTCATAACTAACGTAAAAAGGGTTCGATTTCGATGAAATTTTAGTATATGGTAGGGGACCACCTGAGGACAAACCCTGTTGAAAATGGGCGAAATGGGGTCAAAGGTCAGGACATAGGAGCGGAATCACTTCCATCGCCATTATGCATCATAACTTACGTAAAAATTCTTCGATCTGGATGAAATGTTTGTATGTTGTAGGGGCCCGCCTATTAAATGGGCGAAATGGGGTCAAAGGTTAGGACACAGGAGCGGAATCTATTCCATTGCCCTTATGCATCATAACTTACGTAAAAAACGCTTCCATTCCGACAAAAGTTTATCATGTTATTTCGGACGTATACTGAACCGGTTCTGTAGAATATCATCGAAATGGGATCAAAGGTCAGGGCATAGGATCGTGATTTATACCACAGCCATTATCCTCATAAGTTGAGTAATGATTTCTGGTATGTTGGAAAGCGTATCATAATGAATGCATTGCATGATTTTTCTAACTTGTTCTGTATTCTTGCATTTGCACATATTACTTTCTTCCCAACGAAACTCAATGAGTACTCTCTCGATTGCTTTTCATCCAACACGATGATCTGGTTTTGTTGCTGGTACGCCGCGCGCAAGAATGGGAACAAATGCTTGGAAAATATTATGGGAAACAATGATGCATCTGTTGTTGTGTTGGTACGCGAATTCAGCGGCTCATAAATTTTCTTTTCTTTAATTGTGGGTTTTCAGAATTGAGACTGCTGATCGTCTTGCGATGCCTTTGACTTCTTTCTTGCTCATAATGCAAATTTCTCTATTCTACCAATTTTGTACTAGGCTTTTCCTCTTCCAAGCTGTGTTTGTACAGTTACAGGTGAAAATAAAAGCAATTTTTTCTCCTGATTCCTGTTTAGGTATACGATTTGCTTTTATTGACCTTTAATCTCACATGCCTGGTAAAGTTCTCTCTCATTCTTTTAAGGGATGTGCAGTTCCACATTTGAATAGGCTACTAATAAACATTAAATTGGAAATGGTCCTACCGTTAGCTGTAGTTTTGATGAAGACTATATTCCGCCCCAAATAACTATATGCTAATTTCCTGGCGTTCAGAAAGTAACCTCGAAGTGTAAAATGAACCTATTTTTCTTCATACAGGCAATGTGAATATCAGACTGAAAGGAAAAACTTACCATGACGACTCTCTGATAAGCTGATAAAAACACCTACACAAATAATAACAAAAAATATGAATTTTCCCGCCATATTCTTTTTTCTCGAAAAAAAAAGCAGAATTCCTTTTTGCAGAATTTTACATCGTTAGCCAACGATTTGCTTACGCAACAATTTCTTTCTTAACAGGGGAAGCTCCTATTACATCAACAATGCTATGAACGTTGGTTTATAATCGTCAAACTTCTTCTTCTGAGCCTGTTGACACTCACTGCTGGGTATAGGCCTCCCCAGTCGTTTCCAACTTCCTCGATCTTTAGCCTCAGTCCACCATTTTGCACCTCTAAATTTCTGAAGCTAATCTCTCTATCTTATTCCCTGGCGCCCTCTTCGTCTTCTTCCATCTCTCGGTTGCTATTCTGTCGAAATATGTTTATACATATTTGTTTTTTTGTTTTTTTGCTTAAAGATCTTTGAAACAAGTCCGACGTCAATGACGTATGCTCAAGCTAGAGATAACAAGTTAGCAAAATCATGCAATGCATTGATTATGATACGCTTTCCAACATACCAGAAATGATTACTTAAGTTATGTGGATAATGGCTGTGGAATATATCTCGCTCCTGTGTCCTGACCTTTGACCCCATTTCGATAATATTCAACAGAACCGGTTCACTATACCTCCGGAACAACATGATAAAGTTTTGTTGCAATAGAAGTAGTTTTACGCACGTTATGAGAATAATGGCTGTGGAATAAACCTTTGACCCCATTTCGTTGATATTCAACAGAACCGGTTCACTATGCCTCCGGAACAACATGATAAAGTTTTGTCGCAATCCAAGCATTTTAGGTAAGTTATGATGCGCAAAAGCAATGGAATGGAACCCACTTCAGTGTCCTGACCTTTGACCCCATTTCGCCCATTTTCTATAGGGTTCGTCCCCAGTGCCTTCCTACCACATACTAAAATGTCATCGAAATCGAACCATTTTTACGCAAGTTATGACGCATAAGGGCAATGGAATATATCCCGCTCTTATGCCCTGCCTGACCTTTGACCCCATTTCTGCCCATTTTCAATACGGCTCGTGCCCAGGTGGTTCCCTACCACATACTAAAATTTCATCGAAATCGAAACATTTTTACGCAAGTTATGACGCATAAAGGCAATGAAATGGATCCAGCTCCTATTGCCTGCCTGACCTTTGACCCTATTTCACTCATTTTCAATAGGGTTTGTCCCGAGGTGGTTTCCTAGCACATACTAGAATTTCATCGAAATCGAACCATTTTTACGCAAGTTATGACGCATAAAGGCAATGAAATGGATCCAGCTCCTATTGCCTGACCTTTGTCCCTATTTCCCCCATTTTCAATAGGGTTTGTTCCCAGGTGGTCCTCTACCACATACTAAAGTTTCGTCGAAATCGAACCATTTTCACGTGAGTTATCGTGCGGACGGACGGACGGACGGACAACGCTGGAGCATATACGCTTTTGCAACCTACGGTTGGAAAGCGTAAAAAATAAACAGGCCCATGCCTCCACGACAGTCAGTTCGTTAATCTGTAGATACACTCATTATCATAAAAATACCCGCACCAAGAAGGAGGTGTTGAATTGAAATGAGATTTTAGTAGTGAGATGGTACATGCCAAGGACAGAACTGATTGCAATATCACAGCAGCAGGACGATTTCCCGCGGGCATACGGTACACATTCCGGTCAGCGTTAGAACCGCGTTGGACCGTCTCGTGCTGGGATACATGCGGTGATACGGTCCGGCATGGAGTCAAAGAGACGCCGTATGTTTTCCTGGGACAGATTGGCCCACACGTCTTGCAAGTGACGCTCTAAATCACAAACACTGAGACATGGAGAAAGCTGGCGTCCCATCTGGTCACACACGTGCTCGATGAGCGAGAGATTAGGCGATCTGTCAGGATCTGTCAGGCCACGGAAGCGCCGAAGCATGACGTAGACAATCCTGGAAAAACCGAGCCGTGTGCGGACGGACGTTACCTTGTTGGAAAATGGCTCCCTGGACGGCCCGCTACGAAAGGCAGCTAATGTGGTCGCAGAATCCCTGAACGTAGCGCTGGACTGTCAATGCTTCTCAGATCACTGCGAGGGAAGTCCGGCTGTTATACGCGATCACACGCCTGCAGTTCGGGACGTGTGACGTTGTACAGTGAGGCTCGGATTGTAGCGCTCACATGCGGACCTCTACACTCTGACACGGTGGTCGTTCGTTACAATACAGAAGCGGGATTCGTCGCTGAACACTATACGTTGCCAGTCTGTAGCATTCCACGTTGGTCGCTCCTGATAATACTGCAATCGACGCCGATGATGGTCAGGTGCTGATCGCACAAAACGTAAGGGCAGTCGACAGGGCAGATTCGCCTCTTCCAGGCGTTTGGAAATGGTTCTGAGGAAATTGTACAGCCGCCAAATGTATCTGGATATTGGACAAGGACGTCGTTACCTCTCTGAGTGCCTCTCTCACGATCCCACGTTCCTCTCTGCTGGTGGCATGCCTGGGTCGTCCAGAGCTAGTCCGTCGTGTCCGGGTGCCTTCCCGTGTCCATTGCTCCCAACACGACCGCACCGTACTGTCCGATCGGCCCAAATGGCACGCCGGCCACCTGGCCTCTCTCATCCCAGCGATACGACCTTGTTCCAACTCCGTCAGTTGCCCGTAAGCACATCTATGGCATGTCTGTCACTCGGGGATCTCACCTGACTCTTAACATTGGGACTGACTCTCAATCATTGGAACTTATGCGCCGCATAGGATTGCGATTTCAGCGCCGGTCTTGGACGCGGGCATGCGCAGTCTTACGAAACCTTAATCATTTGCATGTCTGCCCTCCTCGTGGCAATACGCCGAGTTCTGCGCTAACCGCACGGCTTTTTCTTGGTGCGGGGATTTTTATGACAATGAGTGTATCACTCAGCAACTAGCGGCTGGACTACCGCCTCGGTGTCTCAGTCGTTTGAAGCACTTTGCTGTGACTAAGTAACAGAACTATTGACACACGAGACATGCAAAACTAAAGTGACTATCGTTTATTGGGTCAAAGAATCGAACATATTATGTGTACAAAAAAGTTTTAAAGCGTTTTTTGTGTGACGTATACTGCTAATTTACATATCCGACATTCCCCCGCGTTGTCATGTGACCGTAACTGGTCCAGATTATAAATTGTGACGCTGAAGTTTGCACAATAGTCAAACGCACTTGCACATCGGTAGGTTGAAGATGGCAAGCGATACTGCATTTATTTGACACTGCATTCGTTGCGAATTTCATCAAAGAAAAAGTGCTGGAAAAGCATGTGTATCGATCTGTTCTGTTCTCGGAGAGAATATTGTATCGAAAAGCACGTCTGAGTTTTGATTTAGACGGTGTAAAGCAGGTGATTTTGATGTTAGCGATCGAAAACGTTGCGGAAGGTTGCACATGAGGAACAGCAAGCAATGCTGGATGAAGATTCGTTTCAAACGCCTGAAGAACTAGATGAACAACTGCGGGTAACTCAACAAACCATTTCCAATCGTTTACGCGCAATGGGAAAGATTTCGAAGGAAGAAAAGGTTGAAAAACAACACAGAAAGTCTTTCCTGTGGAAACTCGTTACGAGGGATGAAAAGTGGATATTGTACGACAATTCCAAACGCAAAAAAAAAAAAAACACTGGGTAGACCCCGGTGAAGCAACGACTTCGACACCGAAACGCAATATTTTTTCCAAGAAAGTTCTGCTGTGCACCTGGTGGGGTATGAAGTTTGTGTTCTATTATGAACTACTTTAAATGGGTCAAATTGTTACTTCCGATCGCTATGAGCAACAATTGCTGCGATTGAACCAAGAAATCTGTGGGAAACGTCCATTCTCAGGCAAAAGAAATGCGTCCCGTGAAATTACTGCATGACAACGCTACGCCGCATGTCGCGAAATCGGTCAAGGAAACATTATTGACGCTTGGCTGGGAAGTTTTGGAGCACTCGGCGTACAGTCCCGACATAGCCCCTTCAGACTATCATTTGTTCTGATGGATGCAACATGGTTTGTTTGCTGTACGGTTCCGGACATGTGACGAAGTGCAAAAATGGGTTGACGACTTCATGACGTCACACGACGAAGTATTCTTCATGGCTGGAATCCGTCAGCTGCCCGACCGATGGCGGAAGGTGATAGATAATGACGGCGCATATTTTGATTCGTAAAGCTATTGTTGATTTCTCTCAAATTACATGTCGCGTTGTCTTAAAACGCCTTAAAACTTATTTGTACACCTAATACATCGTGCCAAACTTTCTCTCATCGACGGATGGCATTTTTGAGGCTAATAGCATAGAACAAACTAAAACACTACAGAACGTTACTATTTATATATATATACACTGCCGGACAATTGCTAAGGACGGATGACAATAGCAACGATAGCAACCATAAAATGGAAAGCAGGAAAATGTGTAAATTAGCATAACTGCGGGATACAGTAAGACGTGTTGTGCGTATGCAAATTTTGGATTGCCGAACTTGTTCGTGACGTCATAGCGCTGATAAGAGATATAAAGGATTTGACGCGTATTCACCGTTGTTTGTCAAACGCAAAGTTGAAAGGGAAAGAATCAATTGACGAACTTGTAATTTTCAGTATGTCTTCCCGACATCACCTAGATGATTTTACGCGTGGTTATATTATTGGCAAGATTGAAGAAGGGCGAAAAATAACAGATGTTGCCAGGGAGTGTGACGTCAGCCACGGTGTTGTTTCAAGGCTTTGGAAATCATTTCAAACAAAGGAGAGTGTAGCAAACGTCACGGGGAGGTCGCGTTCGCAGTACGACACCTGCAGAAGATCGGTACATAGTGCTATCAACAAAAAGACACCGGCGCAGCACAGCTAGTGAGGTAGCAAATCAGTTTATGGCTGCTACTGGCAAGCGGATCTCCTGAAAAATTGTCGCCAGACGTTTGCATGCAGGAGGACTATACGCCCGCCGTCCTGTTGTGTGCATCCCATTGTCCAGGCGTCACCGTACCACCCGTTTGCAATGGTGCCATCAACATCGCAATTGGACTGATAACGACTGGTCTGCTGTCCTCTTCTCAGATGAGAGTAGATACAGTCTATTGTCTGATTGTCGACGACAACTGATCTGGCGTGATAGTAGTATTGCTTATTGTCCAGCAAACATACAGGAAACGGACCAATATCCGACATGTAGTGTCATGGTATGGGCTTGCATCATGATCAATGGCCGTACGTCCCTCTACGTCCCTCTATGTGCTTCCAACTGGGACTATGACTGGCCAACGATACATGAATGATGTTCTGCTACCTCATGTTGTTCCGTGGTGCTGTCGGTGATAGATTCATTTTCATGGACGACAACGCAACATGTCATCGAACAGTCGCTGTCCAGGAGTGTCTTGAGAGTGAGGATATTCAACGCCTTGTATGGCCAGCACGTTCTCCAGATCTGAATCCCATTGAAAATGTGTGGGATGCTTTTGGGAGGAGTCGTGCTGGTCGGCAATGCCGTCCAATAAACAAGGACACCCTCATCCGTGCACTGACAGAGGAATGGGATAAATTACCCCAACAGCTGCTTGATAATGTTGTGCAAAGCATGACCCGACGTGTGGAATCTTGCATCGCCCTCCATGGTGGCCATATCCCGTATTGACATCTTACGCCGGAACGCCTGCGGACGGTAATTGCATTTTTTTCACGTTTACGTATTCTGCACAAAATGGCTATGTTTGTCCCTTGAACACGTTCCAAAGCCTTCTGGATTTCAGAGCACAATAAATTGTCTTTCTTTTAATGTCCTGGCATTCTGACATTATTTTATTTCACTTGGCATCGAACCACACTTACTTTTTTATGCGCTATATAGCCGTTTATGATCCGTCCTTAGCAATTGTCCAGCAGTGTATATCAAATACGTGGAGATAATGTAAATGGACGATGTCATCGCTCTTTCCACGCTATTTGTCAAACAACGCATAGCGACTGAAAAATTGTATTCCGGCACCGTAAATTCGAACGCACTCGACTAGTTATCGAGAGTTCTGGGGTTCGAACCCAGCGGTGCCGGAATACAATTTTTCAGTCTCTATGCGTTGTTTGAAAACTAACTTGGAAAGAGCGATGACATCGTCCATTTACGTTACTATTTAAATATGAGTATGATTAAACGAGACAAATAAAAACATATTAATGCAAAGCGATTTCTAAATTTGAATTTACTCGGTATGTTGGTTGTAAACGTGGCGATTTGGAGGAGAAAAATTACTAAGGCACTGGGTCCAAATTTTTGGCAACTCCAGAGACGCGTTGCCGTTGCACGTCTCACGGCAAGTGATGATTTCCAGGGTTTCTCTGAACGCTGTTGCTTTCTGTTTGATATAGGGAACGAATTTTTTAATGCCGTCCAATACAGGAATTGCGGACTTCTCTTGGGAGATCAGTGGATCATCTTTCTTTCTTAGCGCCCCTTTTCTGTTCGCTAATTTTGGACTCCAACGAGCGTAGTCATTCCGAAGTAATATCTTTGAGTACCATCAGGATGTGATAGCATTAAGCATAAACACCAGCCTCATTGGTGATTCGAAGTCTGGCTGCGCATCTAGTAAATATGCAGTATAAAGATGTTGGTGACCTTATGTTTACACCGAATCCTACCTTTTCCAGGGAGTTTAAGAGGATGTAATTAGCGCTAGGAATGTAGGGTTTTGATCCTAGTAACTGCAGTTGAGTTGGCAGATTAGTGCGTTTTTGACGTACAATAGGATTTGGAGGGGTGCGTTTTCGACGTTTCGAAAACGAAACTGAATCACGTGCGCAAAGAGCACCCCCATATGCCCGCCGCTGTAGGCGCCACCTAGTGGCCAGCTTGCATCAATTTCGCAGTAGATCAACGAGAGTGGAGTGTGAAGGGTGCATTAACAGGGAAGTAGCACAGCTGGCCGTCAAAAGGTGCGATCCACACAACATAATGGGAGACATGTCCGAGTTTCAAAGAGGACAGATTGTTGGTTACCATCTCGCCGGTGCATCTGCATCTAAGACAGCAAGTCTTTGTGGTGTATAGCGTGTCATGGTATCCAAGGTCGTGTCGGCAAACCAGCAAGATGGAGGAAACACATCCAATAAAAGTAACTGTCGAGGTAAGAGGAAGCTCCCTGACAGGAACGTCCGGGTGCTAACACGGATGGTAGATAAAAAAAACATCAGCTGCCCAACTCACCGCAGAGTTGAATACGCACCGCGACACACCTGTTTCCATGACAACTGTTCGTCGGGAGCTTCACCGGGTCAACATTCACGGTCGTGTTGCTATCTCCAAACCCTAGATCAGCAGTGTGAATGCCAAACGTCGGTTCCAATGGTGCCAGCAGCGCAAATTGTGGACGTTGGACAACATGAAGTGTGTATTGTTCTCTATTGAATCTGTCTTTCTCACAACCGGGAGAGTTTATGTGTGGAGACATCCCTCACACACAAGCTTACCACCCGGACTGTTCATTGGCCACAGTGAAGCATGGAGGTGGAATGGTGATGGTTTGGGCCGCAATATCGTGATAGTCTGTATGCCTGATGATTGTTCTTGAGGGGTACACCACTGTCAAGGATTATCGGACAATTCTGGAGGATCAGGTGCACACAATGGTTCAAACATTGTACCTTAACAGCGGTGCCATGTGTCAGGATGATAACGCACCGATACACAGAACCAAACTGGTGGTAAAGTGGTTTACGGAGCATGAAATTGAGGTTGAACATCCGTCATGGCCTTCACAGTCACCCAACTTGAACATTATTGAACCACTCTAGGGTGTTCTGGAGAAGTGAGTCACGGAACGTTTTCCTCCACCAGCATCACCTCGTAAACTAGCAACTTTTCTGCAAGGGGGATGGCTTTAGATCCCTCTGGCCCCTGTACAGGACTGTATCGGTTCTTCCAACTTTTCTTCAAGAGGAATGGCTTCAAATTCCTCTGACCACTGTACAGGACTGTATCGGTTCTTCCAACTTTTCTTCAAGAGGAATGGCTTCAAATCCTTCTGACCACTGTAGAGAACTGTTTCGGTTCTTCCAACTTTTCTTCAAGAGGAATGGCTTCAAATCCATCTGGCCACTAAACAGGACTGTATCGGTTCTTCCAACTTTTCTTCAAGAGGAATGGCTTCAAATTCTTCTGACCACTGTAGAGAACTGTTTCGGTTCTTCCAACTTTTCTTCAAGAGGAATGGCTTCAAATCCCTCTGGCCACTGAACAGGACTGTATCGGTTCTTCCAACTTTTCTTCAAGAGAAATGGCTTCAAATCCCTCTGGTCACTGTACAGGACTGTATCGGGTTTTCCAACTTTTCTTCAAGAGCAATGGCTTCAAATCCTTCTGGCCTCTGTACGGGACTGTATCGGTTCTTCCAACTTTTCTTCAAGAGAAATGGCTTCAAATCCCTCTGGCCACTGTACAGGACTTATCGATTCTTCCAACTTTTCTTCAAGAGGAATGACTTCAAATCCCTCTGGCCACTGTACGGGACTGTATCGGTTCTTCCAACCTTTCTTCAAGAGGAATGGCTTCAAATCCCTCTGGCCCCTGTACAGGACTGTATCGGTTCTTCCAAGTTTTCTTCAAGAGGAATGGCTTCAAATCCCTCTGGCCACTACAGAGCTTCTATCATTCCTTCCCACGACGAATTGCAGCTGTATTGGACTCCAAAGGAGGCCATACACCGTACTAATAAATTGTTGTGGCCTGAACCCATGTGTTTCAGTTTCATTGTCCATCTCTCTGTGGTATCTATCTCCTTGGTCGTTCGGATGCTGCTTAGTATATGTCTGTAGGAGTAAACTATTTTAGTGATCAAATTTATTATTTTATCCAGTTCGGATTGCGTGGGGGACTCATCAGAGCTGGTTGCAAAACCTTTTCGAATTTGGGATCTAAAAAAACGCTTTATTATGTTCAGGTGCACAGTATAAGCTGCCAAGCATTGGGTTCAAGACTGACGTGGGCCTATAATACTTGAGAGCGGAAGCAATTGCCCGGTAACTTAGTTAACAGCATATTTAGATAGGCTAAAGAGCTGATGTTTTCAATTTCCGTGGTGAAACTTATCGAAGAGTCTATAGGGAAAACGGGATTTGGATCCAATACCTTAAAGTTTTCCCCCTCCAAATCGCGACGTGCTCAACCAACACACCTCGTGACTTCAAATTTAGAATGCGTTTTATATTTAATTATTCGTTATTTGTCTCGTTTAATGATACTTTTAATTAAATTGTAACGTTCTAGTATACTACTGCTTTTGAAAACTGTAACACTCCAAGAAAATGTTAAAAATAGCTATTCAACTGAATTTATAACACGGATTCGTCATGTTACAGGAGATATCTGATTATACAATGGATCGTGTATCTGAATTAATGAGTCCATAGGACCCACTTCCATTGATCTACGGTTCACGACAAATGTTATTTACAACATGCTAAACGGCGAGTAGCATTCCGAGTGCAGATGAAAGGCTTATGAGCAGCCGCAAGACCACGGTAATACATGGAATGAAGTGCTCTGCGAATGGTACGTGTACATACCGATTTTCCAGCATTTTTACTCACCTGGACACGGAAGTCTTGTGCTGTACTCTGTCGATTAGCTGTAACGACTCTCCTGAGGCTTCGACGTCCTCTATCACTGATTTTCTTTGGTATGCCGGTACGTTTTGCTACTTCAGGCATGCCATGTGTCTTCCACCTATACAGCACATCCAAAACAGTTGACTTGGGTTTGTTTAAACGCCTCTCGGTTTCTGACAACCCACTTATATAACACCCAACAATCTTTCCTTTCTAAAAGTCAGTTCTCTCGCGCCGTGACATTTTCACTCAACCTAACAGTGCGATATGCTCACTGTCAGCTGCAAGCTTGTTTTTATACCATTTGGAGACGTACCGTGCATCTTAACAACGCAGTGGATCCGTTCATTTGCTTTTGAAGGGGTGTCCGGTGACTGTTGTCAACATAGTGTATTTGTAGAGCTATACGAGATCTTTTCTCTCCAAAACGCAATATCGTGTGAAATCATCTTAAGCAACCATGCCAATACACGGCGTGGCATTGAATGGAAGAGGTTTCTTATATCGTCCTGGTGAATAGCCATCCGTGCTGCTTCTATGCGAGATCAGAGTTCATTTGCGTAAATGGCTGAGACGTTTGAAGGGCCAGTCGCTTAGCTATCATGTCCCATACATGTTCGATCGGGAACATATTCGTCGAACGTGAAGGCCAGCGAAAAAGCGGCATTTGCCATGCATGAAATAGGTCTTCAACATAATGGGCCACATGTGGCCGAGCATTGTCCTGCTGGAATACAGCGCCACTTAGGATTTCTCGAGAGTGCCATTTAAGGCCAGTCTTTCCAGTGACAAGAAAAGAGAGCCGTAAGATAAACACATCATCCATGCCTCATCGAGACACAAACCGGGACTCATCTGTGAAGAACGGTCTGAAGCCATCACTTAGACCACTGAACTACCTGGGTGGCGGAATTGCTTGCAAAAACCTTATTGGGAATTCGTTTTTTGCATCATTTAACCATAATCGAGGTATTGGGTTGATGCATAAGTTCATGCCGTTTTATTTCACGAGTGCTTCCCAGTTCAGTAGTGGCGGTGCAAGTGGCCAGTTGTATATCAAAATGCAGCCAGTAATATCGTGTATCTAATTCATATTGCGTTGTGTGATTGTGGCTAATGGTTTCTTGGTTTTCAGGCCCGGAAATATGGAGTGTTAAGTAGAGGGGAACGAAAATTTCCGACATCTGCTCCGACGCTACACGATAAATTTTTGCTGTGAATGGGGAGGATGATATTGCTTCGAGGACAGCCCGCAAATGGTTTGAGCTGTTTCGAGGTGGAAATTTTGAACTCAACGACTCTCCACGCACAGGTCATTCATCTCACTTTGATGAGGATCGTTTGAACCATCTCATCCGCTTAGATATGCGTCAAACCACACGCGAATCGGCCAGTGAGATAGACTGTGATCAGGCCACAGTAGAGCCACACCTGGTTTGATGCATTAAGCGTGTGGTTTGACGCATATCCAAGAGCGACACCTGGTTTGATGCATTAAGCTTGTTGTTTGACGCATATCTAAGAGCAACACTAGGTTTGATGCATTAAGCGTGCGGTTTGACGTATATCCAAAAGCGACACCTGGTTTGATGCATTAAGCATGTGGGTTGACGCATATCCAAGAGCGACACCTGGTTTGATGCATTAAGCGTGTGGTTTGACGCATATCCAAGAGCGACACCTGGTTTGATGCATTAAGCGTGTGGTTTGACGCATATCCAAGAGCGACACCTGGTTTGATGCATTAAGCTTGTTGTTTGACGCATATCTAAGAGCAACACTAGGTTTGATGCATTAAGCGTGCGGTTTGACGTATATCCAAAAGCGACACCTGGTTTGATGCATTAAGCATGTGGGTTGACGCATATCCAAGAACGACACCTGGTTTGATGCATTAAGCGTGTGGTTTGACGCATATCCAAGAGCGACACCTGGTTTGATGCATTAAGCGTGTTGTTTGACGCATATCTAAGAGCGACACCAGCTTTGATGCATTAAGTGTGTGGTTTGACGTATATCCAAGAGCGACACCTGGTTTGATGCATTAAGCATGTGGTTTGACGCATATCCAAGAGCGACACCTGGTTTGATGCATTAAGCGTGTTGTTTGACGCATATCTAAGAGCGACACCAGCTTTGATGCATTAAGTGTGTGGTTTGACGTATATCCAAGAGCGACACCTGGTTTGATGCATTAAGCATATGGTTTGACGCATATCCAAGAGAGACACCTGGTTTGATGCATTAAGCATGTGGTTTGACGCATATCCAAGAGCGACACCTGGTTTGATGCATTAAGCGTGTTGTTTGACGCATATCTAAGAGCGACACCAGCTTTGATGCATTAAGTGTGTGGTTTGACGTATATCCAGGAGCGACACCTGGTTTGATGCATTAAGCATGTTGTTTAACGCATATCTAAGAGCAACACTAGGTTTGATGCATTAAGCGTGCGGTTTGACGTATATCCAAGAGCGACACCTGGTTTGATGCATCAAGCGTGTGGTTTGACGTATATCCAAGAGCAACACCTGGTTTGATGCATTAAGCGTGTGGTTTGACGCATATCCAAGGGGATGGGATGGTTCAAACGATTCTCATCAAAGTGAGATGGACGACCTGAGCGTGGAGAGTCGTTGAGATCAAAATTGCCAGCTCGGAACCTCTCAAACTATTTGCGGGCTGTCCTTGCAGCAATGTCATCCTCCACATGCACAACACAACTTTATCAAGTAGCTTCGGCGGCTGTGGATCCCATGTTAAACCCGTAAAGGAGCAGACGTATGGGAAACGTCCATAAATTGGGGTCGTGGGTGCCTCACACTCTCAGCAAAGACAACAAGAATCAGCGTGTTGCCATATGTGGTTCCTTGATTGCCCGTTATCGCTAATGTTCCCAGCAACACAAACCCTTTCAGTCACGTATTGTTACTGGAGATGAAAAGTGGTGCCTGTACGTGAATTTCAGGCATTCGGAGGAATGGCTAAACGTAAACAAGACGCCCACACCACGTCCAAAACATGACCTTCCTCCTGCGAAGATCATGTTTTGTGTCTAGTGGGGTATGGAAGGCATTATTCACTGAAAAATGCTGCCGAGGAATCGGACCGTCAACACTGCACTCCATTGTGAGCAACTCAGTCGTGTGGGGGAGCAATTCAGCAGAAACGGCCACACCGACGGCATGGTGTCCTTCTCCAACGCCCTCACAGTGCAAACATGACCATAATGGCCATTTAGGACATAAAATGGGAAATCCTTCTTCATCCGGCCTATTCCCCAGATGTCGCCCTTTTAGACTATCACCAGTTCCGATCTCTGTCGAATGCACTCCGTGGCAAAACGTTCAACAATGAAGTTGATCTCCAGAATTTCCTTGATGATTTCTTCGCAGCAAATCAGCATGTTTTTTTTAAGAATGGCATTGCACACCTATCCAAACGTTGTGAAACCATCGTAAACAATGGGGGGGGGGGATACACAGTTCACTGATTCCGTTTTCCTTCCTGATGTCATACATTCCTGTAGTGTGACGAAAAAAACGGCATGAACTTATGCATCAACCCAATATATCTTCAAGCTGTTCTCGTTACGAGTCTGTGATATTTAATTGTAAATGGTTATGACGTTTATGGATTGTAGGAGTGAAAACTTTGTTGACAGTGTTAAAAGTAATAGAAAATAAAATATTATGATGGGTTCTAAGACCCAGTTATTTTTCTGCAAAGACGTGTTTGATTCACTCGTAGGATTCGTTTCCGTTCTTTTTCTAAAGTGGACATTTTTTTTGAAACAAAGTTACTCCTTAGAACACTGAGTGCGGTTATGTGTTGTGTAAAGGAAATTTTCGAAAGAATTTCTATCAGCTGGCAAAAAGGCCCGTCAGAAGAAACAACCTGTTTACTCTATTAAAGCTCGCTTATCGAAACTTATCAGTAACTGCAATATCTCTCTTTTGTCCGTCACAATGGAGTGAAGGACAAGTGCGCTAAATTTCATCTCTTGTGAGTTGGTATCAGTTCCCATTGAAACGAAAGTGATGTGTACAGAGCTCAGTGCATAAATGTTTCATTTCCTTGTACGTTTCTCCCACTCCCTCTATCTGTATATACACCGAAGAGGCAAAACATCATGACCACCTGCCTAATATGATATTCGTCCTCCACGTGCCTTCAGAACAGCTCCCACCTGGGCAGGTATAGACACTTCAAGATTTCTATAGGTGTATTGTGGTATCTGGAACCAACACGCTACCAGCAGATCCCTTAACTTTTGAAGTTACGAGGTTGAGCCACCGCAGATCGGAGTTACTGTTCCAACACAAATTAACGATGCTTGATTGGATTGATGTCTGGGGAATTTTGAGGCAAAGAAATACCTAGAAGTCTTCTTCGTGTTCCGCGGACCATCCTCGAAAACATCGGTCTCTGTGGCATGTCGCATTATCCCTGTGAAACAAGGCACTACTAGAGGGAGTATCATTGCTTTGAAAGAATGTATCTGGTCTACAATGATGTTTAGGTAGGCAGTAGGCGTCATAGTTTGCTGTAGATGGATGACTGGACACAGGATCTTCCAGAAAAACATTGCCCAAAACATTGCACTTCCCCCACCGGATTGGTTTAGTCCCATAGTGCATCCTGGTGCCAACACTTTTCCAAGTAAACGACGTACACTTACCCGGTGGTCCACATGGTGAACATTGCCCAAAGAACGACACTTACTCCACCGGATGTTTTTCGTCCCGAGGTGCATCTTGGTGTCAACACGTCCCTAGGTAAACGATGCACACTTATCCAGTGGTCCACATGGTGAACATTGCCCAAAGAACGACACTTCCTCCACCGGATGTTTTTCGTCCCGAGGTGCATCTTGGTGTCAACACGTCCCTAGGTAAGCGATGCACACTTACCCGGTGGTCCACAAATTGAACATTGACCAAAGAACGACACTTCCTCCATCGAATTTTTCGTCCCGAGGTACATCCTGGTGTCAACACTTCCGTAGGTAAGCGATGCACACTTACCCGGTGGTCCAGAAGGTGAACATTGACCAAAGAACGACACTTCCTCCATCGGATTTCTTTCGTCCCGAGGTACATCCTGGTGTCAACACTTCCGTAGGTAAGCGATGCACACTTACTCGGTGGTCCACAAGGTGAACATTGACCAAAGAACGACACTTCCTCCACCGGATGTTTTTCGTCCCGAGGTGCATCTTGGTGTCAACACGTCCCTAGGTAAGCGATGCACACTTACCCGGTGGTCCACAAATTGAACATTGACCAAAGAACGACACTTCCTCCATCGGATTTATTTCGTCCCGAGGTGCATCCTGGTGTCAACACGTCCCTACGAAAACGATGCACACTTACCCGGTGGTCCGCATGGTGAACATTGCCCAAAGAACTACACTCCCTCCACCGGATTGGATTCGTCCCAAGGTGCATCCTGGTGCCAACACTTCTCCAAGTAAACGACGTACACGTACCCGGTGGTCCACATGGTGAACATCGCCCAAAGAACTACACTCCCTCCACCGGATTGGATTCGTCCCAAGGTGCATCCTGGTACCAACACTTCTCCAAGTAAACGACGTACACGTACCCGGTGGTCCACATGGTGAACATTGCCCAAAGAACGACACTTCCGCCACCGGATTTGTTTCGTCCCGAGGTTCATCCTGGTTCCAACACGTCCCTAGGTAAACGATGCACACTTACTCGATGGTCCACATGGTGAACATTGCCCAAAGAGCTACACTTCCTCCATCGGATTTTTCGTCCCGAGGTACATCCTGGTGTCAAAATTTCCGTAGGTAAGCGATGCACACTTACCCGGTGGTCCACAAGGTGAACATTGACCAAAGAACGACACTTCCTCCATCGGATTTTTCGTCCCGAGGTGCATCCTGGCGTCAACACGTCCCTACGAAAACGATGCACACTTACCCGGTGGTCCACATGGTGAACATTGCCCAAAGAACTACACTCCCTCCACCGGATTGGATTCGTCCCAAGGTGCATCCTGGTGCCAACACTTCTCCAAGTAAACGACGTACACGTACCCGGTGGTCCACATGGTGAACATTGCCCAAAGAACGACACTTCCGCCACCGGATTTGTTTCGTCCCGAGGTTCATCCTGGTGCCAACACGTCCCTAGGTAAACGATGCACACTTACTCGATGGTCCACATGGAGAACATTGCCCAAAGAACTACACTTTCTCCACCGGATTGTTTTCGTCCCACGGTGCATACTGGTGTCAACACGTCCCTAGGTAAACGATGCACAATTACCCGGTGGTCCACATGGTGAACATTCCCCAAAGAACTACACTTCCTCCATCGGATTGTTTTCGTCCCGAGGTACATCCTGGTGTCAACACTTCCGTAGGTAAACGATGCACACTTACCCGGTGGTCCACATGGTGAACATTACCCCAAAGAACTACACTCCCTCCACCGGATTGGATTCGTCCCAAGGTGCATCATGGTACCAACACTTCTCCAAGTAAACGACGTACACGTACCCGGTGGTCCACATGGTGAACATTGCCCAAAGAACGACATTTCCGCCACCGGATTTGTTTCGTCCCGAGGTTCATCCTGGTGCCAACACGTCCCTAGGTAAACGATGCACACTTACTCGATGGTCCACATGGTGAACATTGCCCAAAGAACTACACTTCCTCCATCGGATTTTTCGTCCCGAGGTACATCCTGGTGTCAAAATTTCCGTAGGTAAGCGATGCACACTTACCCGATGGTCCACAAGGTGAACATTGACCAAAGAACGACACTTCCTCCATCGGATTTTTCGTCCCGAGGTGCATCCTGGTGTCAACACGTCCCTACGAAAACGATGCACACTTACCCGGTGGTCCACATGGTGAACATTGCCCAAAGAATTACACTCCCTCCACCGGATTGGATTCGTCCCAAGGTGCATCCTGGTGCCAACACTTCTCCAAGTAAACGACGTATACGTACCCGGTGGTCCACATGGTGAACATTGGCCAAAGAACGACACTTCCGCCACCGGATTTGTTTCGTCCCGAGGTTCATCCTGGTGACAACACGTCCCTAGGTAAACGATGCACACTTACTCGATGGTCCACATGGAGAACATTGCCCAAAGACTACACTTTCTCCACTGGATTGTTTTCGTCCCACGGTGCATCCTGGTGTCAACACGTCCCTAGGTAAACGATGCAAACTTACCCGGTGGTCTACAAGGTGAACATTGCCCAAAGAACGACACTTCCTCCACCGGATTGTTTTCGTCCCGAGGTACATCCTGGTGTCAACACTTCCGTAGGTAAGCGATGCACACTTACCCGGTGGTGCACAAATTGAACATTGACCAAAGAACGACACTTCCTCCATCGGATTTTTTTCGTCCCGAGGTACATCCTGGTGTCAACACTTCCGTAGGTAAGCGATGCACACTTACCCGGTGGTCCACAAGGTGAACATTGACCAAAGAACGACACTTCCTCCATCGGATATTTTTCGTCCCGAGGTACATCCTGGTGTCAACACTTCCGTAGGTAAGCGATGCACACTTACCCGGTGGTCCACAAGGTGAACATTGACCAAAGAACGACACTTACTCCATCGGATTTTTTTCGTCCCGAGGTGCATCCTGGTGTCAACACGTCCCAAGGTAAACGATGCACACGTACCCGATGGTCCACATGGTGAACATTGCCCAAAGAATTACACTTCCTCCACCGGATTGTGTTCGTCCCACGGTACATCCTGGTGTCAACACGTCCCAAGGTAAACGATGCACACGTACCCGATGGTCCACATGGTGAACATTGCCCAAAGAACTACACTTCCTCCACCGGATTGGTTTTGTCCAACGGTGCATCCTGGTGTAAAACACGTCCCAAGGTAAACGATGCACACGTACCCGATGGTAAACGTGGTGAACATTGCCCAAAGAACTGCACTTCCTCCACCGGATTGGTTTCGTCCCACGGTGCATTCCGTTGCAAACACTTCCCCAAGTAAACGACGCATACATAATCGGCTGTCCACATGGTCCAACACGGAACGAGATTTACTGGATCGTCGAACTGCTTTCAATCATTCAAGCCCAGTTTTGATGCTCCCGTGGGCATTGTTGGCACTTCCGATGGCGAATCGAAGTTTTCATGCGCACTCGGAGGAGTCCGCGTCTACTCCGCCCCATTTTCAGTACGTTTCGAAGCACTATGTATTGTGGCGCATAATTCCCATTAGCAGCATGCACTTCACCGACGAGTTTCGCCACGGCATTCCTTCTAATGGCTCGTACCCTACGTGATAGTCGTCGCTCAACTCCAGTAAAGTTGTGGTCGACCCTCAACTTGCCAGCGGTTTGCGGTTTTTGCTCTCCTCGGACAACATCTTGAAGGCCCTAACCGTGAACATCCCATAAGCTCTTTTTTTTAATTGAAAGCTTAACGACCACCACGAGCAACTCAGTAGGCTATAAGCAGTCGCCCGTCCTTAATTTCGGGCCACTGGTTTCAGGGAAGGGAGAGAGCCACCGCCGTAAGACAAACATATCATCCATGTCTCACCGGGAATCGAACCCGTACCCATCTCGGACGAATGATCAAAATCCATGGCTGTTGGTTAATTCTTAAATTGAATGTGCAATTAAATCGTTAATACCAATCCGCTCGGTACGCAGTAGAAAAGATAAAAGGCTTTCGCTAGACATTCATTCAAGACGGAAGAATGTGTGCTTGATAATAATAGAAAAGAGATCATCATACTAGTGTTAATAAAACCATATACCGACCTGAGCTGTAAGCAAATAAATAAAAAATATTTTCATTATAATATTTACAAAGGGTAATATGTAGACACAGTGATATCCGACTTGAGCTAATATGTTCTCAACACGTAGATGCTCCACGATAATACAATAAATTATTTGCTACTGATGCCATGTTTGTTCTAGAAGTTCACTCCAGTCTTACCACATAATTGAGTGGCTATTAGAAAAAATACTTACTTAATAATAGGAAATACGCATCCTTGAAATAGTGTAGCTTAACAAAGTCTAATGATCAGGAACATTACATTTAATAAAGTTGCTACCTTTATTCAGGAGCAGCTAGTTCTATTAACGAACAACACACACCGATATCGTCTGACACACGACCGCGCACAGAGTACAAGGAAAATTTTCTTCTTAAATCGCTCTCACCTCAGATAGAGGGAAAAAGACACGGATTTGTGGTATCAAGGTACACGTAGTTCCTCTCGATAGATCAACAACAGCTGAAACCGGCCACGTGATGTCGCAATCCATTTGGAGCGGCTGCAAATCTTCTCTGACGATCTGCGCTTTTTTAGCACGCCTTTTGTAAAAAGATCGTGCTTCTGCTATCGGTTTGTCCGTCCGTCCGTCCGTCTGTACCCACGATATCTCTGCAACTATTAGTCCGATTTGAAAAAGTCTTCTTGCATTCGAAAGCTTGAAATATGCAAATGATGATCCTTTATTTCTTTTTGTTTTACGGTGTACAATTTCGCCGGTAGAGGGCGTAGAAGCAGTTGATGTCGATTTCAAAAACACGTTTAATTCCACATATTTGCTTTTAAACATCCGATTTAAATTTTTTTTTATCTCTCGATTCCATTTATGTCGGAGAGTATTTTAGATATAGTTACTTTTTCAAATATGCATAGATTTTCCGCTAGGGGGCGTAAAAGTAAATTACATTTTCCCTGATAACTCTTCTTTTAAAACTCCTATTTGAAAATTTTTTTCTTCACCTGATACATCTCATGATGGAAAATCTTTTGCATATAATTTCAAATTTTTGGTAAAGAATACGTTGGGCACCAGGATGCGTAAGTGTTAATTTTTGCTTCTGATGTATTTACCATAAAATCTGAGCTTCTAAAATATCGATTGAAAAAATTCTTTCGTGGACTGATGTCACTCACATCGATAAATCGTTTCGGAATATTTTCTTCCTAAAATATTCCACAGTTTCTCCGCCAGGAGGCGTAGATGTACATCATATTTTTGTCAATATCTCTACTTCTAGGAGTCCGATTTGAAAAATTCCTTCTTTGTTGGATAGTGTTTTCTGTGTGACATGTTATTCATATAATTTCAAATTTTCAAGTAATTCATAGACTTTCCGCTAGGGTGCGTAAATGTAAATTGCGTTTCCCCCTATATCTCTGCTTCTAAATCTCCGATTTGAAAAATTCTTTCTGCACCGGATACAACTCCTGATGGGAAATCCTTTGCACATGATTTATAGTTTTTGTAAAAAACGGTTTGGCCACCAGGTGGCGCAAGTCTTAATTTCCGCTTCTGATGTATTTGCAGCAAAATATGAACTTCCAAAATCTCGACTGAAAAAAGTCGTTTGTTGACCGATACTACTCATGTCGACAAACGTTTTAGGAATATTTTCTTCTTGAAATTATGCATGGTTTCTACCGCCAGAAGGCCTAGATGTATATCTTATTTTTGTCAATATCTCTACTTCTACAAGACCGATTTTGAAAATTCCTTCTTTGTTGAATGGTGTTTCCAATGCGAAATGTTCTTCCTTTAAATTCAAAATTTGTAAGTCAATCATAGACTTTCCGCTAGGGGGCACCCAGGTAAATTGCGTTTTCTGCGTTATTTCTGCTCCTAAAGCTCTGATTTGAAAAATTCTTCCTGTATCGCAAACAAGACCTGATGGAAAATATTTTTCACATCATTTCTAATGTTTGGTAAAGAATGGTTTGGCCACCAGGGGTCATATGTGTTAATTTCTGCTTCTGAAGTATTTGTTGCAAAATCTGGGCTCCTTAAACCTCGACTAATACCGCTTATATGGCTTGTACCGATACCGCTTATATGGATAAACCTTTTGAGAATACTTTCTTCCTAAAATAATGCATGGTTCTCCCAATAAGAAACGTAAAGTCACATCTTATTTTTGTCGATATCTCTGTTTCTAAAAGTTCGTAAGCTCACAATTCCGTTTACAGCAATATCTGAGGGATTCAAAACCCGATTGAAAATCTTTCTTTCGTCAAATCTATTGTCTTCCATACCGGTTCCATTGACTTTCAATAGCTGTGATAAATTTAATTTACGTCAGAACGGAGTCAAAAGACGTGCTTATTACACCCGAAAATTCGGTGTCATCTTTCTTGTTTTTTTTATCGCTGAGAGCCTATAATTACAACAATCGCTTAGACCACTGCGCGACCGGGGTGCTTCCCCACAAGCATGCCGTCTCGAAAATGCTCTAATCCAGGCGTCTGGACATTACAATTTGGCCTTTAGCAGAGCTCAGTATCAGATGTTATTTATGTTGCCTAATGACCTTCACACGTACCATCGTTTACCTGCAATTGCATCGATTTGCATAAAGACGAGCTGCTCATAATGTTTAGGCTTTTCAGTGTATAACACTGAGATGCCAGTTTATTGGATGCCAATGCCATTGTCGTATAAATGGATCACTCTACGTGAGTTCTGTGCGCGGCGTAAATATGGCATACCTGCTAGTCCCGCGTAAGATATCCCTCGATTGCTGATAGCAATAGGCAAACCGAGTGATCTGTGCGACTTTGATCGTGGTATGGCATCTGTCACTTTTGCGTTGCAGATTCGAGCATCTCCCTAACGAACGTCTTCCTGGGATTTTCACTTAGACTTGTAGCAAAGGATTTTAGTGAATGATACGACACAAACGTAACTTCCAGCCGGTCGGTAAACCATCATGACGAAAACAGCTGGTGGATCAGAGGTGTCCAAAGGGAATGCGAGGATCGTACAAGCGAACAGTAACCGCAAGAATCACTGCAGAATTCAACATTGGTGTGCGAGGGTGATCACTGAATATTGCCTTCGTATAGGATTACCTCATGAGTGGGCTGCAACAGCATCTGACCATCATGCCACTGTTAGAAATTCTAAGTAGGTTTACGCATTGATCTCAAATGACGGATTTAACAAACGAAAGAGCATTCTGGAACTCGCTTGAGCCGCGGATGGCTTAGTGGTTAGGGTTTCAGACTATCGATGCTGGGTCCCCAGGTTCAAGCCTGGGCTGATCTTTCAGAGATGGCGTGAATTACTAACAATCGCTGAATATCCGCCGTGCATCGGACGAGCACGTTAAGTGACGGCCCCCAGGCTGGACCCACTGGTTAAATGGGTATCCTTTCCTATACCCCACCTGAAATTCTCTCACCCCTCTATGTGCAATATCGTTCTTGTACGGTGGCGCCATCTACTGTGCTCTAATCTCACTACAAACTGTTCTGTCAAAGTCGCTAGACTTGTTCTCATTCCTTCCGTTTCTGTGTCCTGCCCAAAAGGCGATCTCGCTGTAGGTGGCTGGGACGTAAACTCTACTCACTGTGGACGTAAGTCCTACAAGAAAATGACGCTGAGCCCCTACCTAGGTAAGGATTCTGGAACTCGCAGAACGAATGGTTGAAAGCATAAAGAGTACTTACCACCTTTAAATAGATAATCTTTTATCTTTAATTAAATGAATATATTCACAACACTGCACTGAATATTAAAACATCTAAATAAAACACTGTAAGTTGAAAATCACACGCTATCTAATTAGCACTTCTTTTTGTAGAAAAATATCTTTTTTTTTTTTTTAGGTTTAACGACCACCGTGAGCAACTCAATAGGCTATAAGCAGTCGTTTGTCCCTAATTTAGGGTCACTGGTTCCAGGGAAGGGAAAGAGCCAGTGCCGTAAGACAAACAGAACATCCTTGCCTCACCGGGATTCGAACCCGGACCCCTTTCGGACGAATGATCAGAGGCCATCGCTTAGACCACTGCGCCAACCGGGGCGGCTAGAAAAGGATCGTGCATATGTTACCGGTTTGTCCGTCCGTCGATCTGTACCCACGATATCTCTGCAACTATTAGTCCGATTTGAAAAATTCTTTTTGCATTGGGAAGCTTGAAATATGCGAATGGTGATCCTTTATTTCGTTTTTTTTTTACGATGTACAATTTCGCCGTTAGAGGGCGTAAATGCAGATGATGTCGAATTCAAAAATACGTTTTATTCCACATATTTGCTTCTAAACATCCGATTGAAAAAATTCTTTTATAGCAGCACGTCGGGTAATACTGTTTGCGCAGCACATTGTTGTACACAATCAACTTTTCGTCACCAGTTATCAGTCGCTTTAAAAAAGAATCGTTTTCCTCACGTTTAATGAGCATATCGCAGATGTTTATACGCGCCGTCAATTGAGCTTCTTTGAGTTCATGAGGAACCCACACATCGAGCTTGCTTACGTATCCCAGCTTCTTCAGGTGGTCGTGAACGCTTGAATAATGGATGTGCAATGTGACTGCAATCTCTCGTGTCGTGTAACGTGGGTTTGTGACTCGATCAATGCCTTGATTTGGTCGTCATCAACCTCGGTAGGCCTCCCGGACCGAGGAGCATCGTTGAGGTCAAAATCACCAGCACGAAATTTTGCGAACCACCGCTGGCACTGACGTTCTTGTAGAGCATTATCACTGCACACTTTCTGCAACTTTTCACAGGCTTGACACGCGTTATTCTTTTACGGAAGTAAAACAGTAAAATATGGCGAAAATGCACAGTTTGGTCTTCCATCTTCAACTTGATGTCAAATCTCCACAAATCAACTGCAAATCGCTCACTGTTCCTTTAGACTGCAGCTAGAACTAGTACCTGTCGAATGACATAGCGATAACAGAGCTGCGCATGCTTCTAGTACTTCCACAACCTCCCAACCGCCATCGGGTGCCAAAATACGTTATGCCTTTTCCGACAACCCAATAGCTAACACTTGTGTTGTGCATTCTGTTACATGTGAGTGTGATGTTAATTTCGGAAACAATCGGTGAGCGCGTACGCCACAGCATGGCATAATATGCAAATTATCGTCGGTGGTATTTAAGAAGTACGGCGAAGTGAATGTAATCAGTCGTCGGAGTACGGACACGTGCGAAGACCCTGAAGAAGCTGCAATGCCTGGACATGGAAGACGTGTACGATTTCAGCAGTTAGCGGACTTTGAGCGAAGTCGTCTAGTCGGTCTCCGCGAGGGCGGGTGATCGTATCGTCGTATTGCGGAGCGAATTGGATGGGAAGTATAGGTGGTGGCACGATGGTGGCGTAGATGGTCCGAGGAACATTCCCACACGGGAAGACGTGGAACCGGGAGTCACAGACGGAGTGATAAACGGACCGATCGATGCATAAGAAGAGCGGCGTTGTCAAGCAAAACATCCACTGCGGCGCAAATCCGAGCTGCCGTTGCACCTGAGGTGACTGTGCGAACAATCCACAATCGTCTACCGGATGCAGGACTACGTGCACGTGTGCCTCTGGCATGTGTACCTCTGACTCCAGCCCACCGTCAGGAACGGCTGCATTGGTGTCGCCAACGTCTGCACTGGAGAACGCAATGGCGATCTGTCGTGTTCAGCGATGAAAGCAGATCCTGCTTGGGAGCCTCCGATGGCCGTATGCGTGTTCGCAGACGCACAGGGGAGCACTCCACCCTTCTTGCATCCGCCAGCGACACACAGGACCTACACCTGGTCTCCTGGTGTGGGGAGCGATCAGCTATTGCTCCCGTACACAACTAGTGTTTGTACCGAGTACGTTAAACAGCACCTCCTACATCAACAACATCATTCAGCCCGTTGTTGTGCCATTTGTAAGGTCGGTTCATCGTGGTGTTTTCCAGCAAGATAACGCACGTCCACACACGGCACGTGCAACGCAACATGGACTTCAGGGTGTGAGACAACTTCCATGGCCTGCACGTTCACCGGATTTGTCCCCCACTTAGCACGTTTGGGACTTTATGGGACAACGACTTATCCGGTCTCCACGGCCAGCCACGACCATCCCCGATTTACGCGTCCAGGTTGAGGATGCTTGGAACTCAATACCCCAAACTTACATCCAACATCTGTACGACAGACTCCATGCCAGAATTGCACAGTGTGACGCAGTTCATGGCGGTTCAACATCGTACTAACCATGTTACATGGAAATGTTATTTTTCAGTTTACCAGCAAATACAGCTGTATTTTGCCATAATGTTTTGATCACGGTATCCTCTGTATTCCGTTATTATGCTGTATAAATTTCGTAGGTATCAGACGTCTCCTTCTTGGTGTTCTTTTTTCACTTTCCGCCAGTGTATGTTTTTAATATTAAATATTTAAATCGTGCATTGTTTTTTAACTTAGATCATTTTTAGCAGGAAAATATCGTATCTCACAGTACTACAGAAAGCTCGTAGAGTCCATGTTCAGCCGTGTTGCTGCTGTTATCTGGTAGTAAGGAGGAATAACGGGTTTTGAGAGGTATTCCAGTTTTTCAGGCACTTCAGTGTATTCATGTATATTCAGCAATATGTATTTGCCTTCACTGGATTGTGGACACGGTTTTTCGCTTTGGGGAGTGTAAAATAATTTTCTTCTGTGTGGATACATGCACGGAGAGAGTCAATGAAAGAACTCCCAAAAGTAGGTATTTGGTTGTGCAATATCACTCGTGTATTATGTTTTGCGTGATTTCTTAATGTCTCTGACGTTTCTTAATATCAGGTGATTTCCCATCAATGTCATGCACAATGATTACACTGAAACTTCGCCGATATATTCTCTTTATATCTTTGGTGGAGTGCGTGGGACAGGTTGATTAATCGCCATATCGGTTTTAAACACGCATCATTCTTGAATTTTTGGTTGTCCAGGACACAGAATATGACAGAAGCGTATGACCGTCACTAAGTTCATAAACAAAATATATTTGAACAATACTATTGCGTGATGTCATCTAGCTGACAGAAAAAATAAATCATATATCAATGTCCAGTGGCATATCCTGGGCCCGAGACCTGTGCTATCTCACCCCCACCCCCACAATACAGTTTTTTAAAAATTGTGAAGTTTATTTTTTAATTGTTAAGCAATAGAAGAAACATTTTTTCTAAATTTTAGGCACTGCCATTGCTAACATGATACCAAATAATTATGAGTATTCGGATTTATACACTTATTTGTACACGAACTCCATTCTTCTTTCCTTTTGTGTGAACTTGAGTGTTAAGTTTTCACAAAAACGTTTCTTCCGAGTACTTTTTCATATTTAGAAAATAATGTTTTTCTCTATTAACAAACCAGCCAAGTCGTTCGAATGTGCATGTTCTTGTGTGGCTCTAAGATATATCTTGATTCTTTTTAATACGGAAAACCCTTTTTTCGGCAGGTGCAGTTGTTGACGAAAAGTTTAATATTAGGTCTGCTAATTTGTACACCTCAATAAACACTATGTCCAATTATTCAACTTTATGTAACAAGTAATGTCTCTTACTGATTTGTTTTGCATTCAAATGCGAGTCCCCGTCTTACTTGTATTAGTGATAAAATCACTGTTTACGACAGCATTGACGGAGTTGTAAAGAAGCCTGAATTGCGAGTCACCGTCTTACTTGTATTAGTGACAAAATCACTGTTTACGACAGCATTGACGGAGTTGTAAAGAAGCCTGAATTGCGAGTCACCGTCTTACTTGTATTAGTGACAAAATCACTGTTTACGACAGCAGTGAAGGAGTTGTAAAAAAGCCGGAATTGCGAGTCACCGTCTTACTTGTATTAGTGACAAAATCACTTTACGACAGCAGTGACGGAACTGTAAAAAACCCGGAATTGCGAGTCACCGTCTTACTTGTATTAGTGACAAAATCACTGTTTACGACAGCAGTGACGGAGTTGTAAAGAAGCCAGAATTGCGAGTCACCGTCTTACTTGTATTAGTGACAAAATCACTGTTTACGACAGCATTGACGGAGTTGTAAAGAAGCCTGAATTGCGAGTCACCGTCTTACTTGTATTAGTGACAAAATCACTGTTTACGACAGCAGTGACGGAGTTGTAAAGAAGCCAGAATTGCAAGTCACCGTCTTACTTGTATTAGTGACAAAATCACTGTTTATGACAGCAGTAACGGAGTTGTAAAGAAGCCAGAATTGCGAGTCACCGTCTTACTTGTATTAGTGACAAAATCACTGTTTATGACAGCAGTAACGGAGTTGTAAAGAAGCCAGAATTGCGAGTCACCGTCTTACTTCTATTAGTGACAAAATCACTGTTTACGACAGCAGTGACGGAGTTCTAAAGAAGCCAGAATTGCGAGTCACCGTCTTACTTCTATTAGTGACAAAATCACTGTTTACGACAGCAGTGACGGAGTTCTAAAGAAGCCAGAATTGCGAGTCACCGTCTTACTTCTATTAGTGACAAAATCACTGTTTACGACAGCAGTGACAGAGTTGTAAAGAAGCCAGAATTGCGAGTCACCGTCTTACTTGTATTAGTGACAAAATCATTGTTTACGACAGCAGTGACGGAGTTGTAAAGAAGCCGGAATTGCGAGTCACCGTCTCACTTGTATTAGTGACAAAATCACTGTTTACGACAGCAGTGACGGAGTTGTAAAGAAGCCAGAATTGCGAGTCACTGTCTTACTTGTATTAGTGACAAAATCACTGTTTACGACAGCGGTGACGGAGTTGTAAAGAAGCCGGAATTGCGAGTCACCGTCTTACTTGTATTAGTGACAAAATGACTGTTTACGACAGCAGTGACGGAGTTGTAAAGAAGCTTGAATTGCGAGTCACCGTCTTACTTCTATTAGTGACAAAATCACTTTAGGACAGCAGTGACGGAGCTGTAAAAACGCCGGTATTGCGAGTCACAGTCTTGTATTAGTGACAAAATCACTATTTACGACAGCAGTGACGGAGTGGTAAAGAAGCCTGAATTGCGAGTCACCGTCTTACTTCCATTAGTGACAAAATCCCTTTACGACAGCAGTGACGGAGCTGTAAAAAACCCGGAATTGCGAGTCACCGTCTTACTTGTATTAGTGACAAAATCACTGTCTACGACAGCAGTGACGGAGTTGTAAAGAAGCCAGCATTGCGAGTCACCGTCTTACTTGTATTAGAGATAAAATCACTTTAGGACAGCAGTGACGGAGCTGTAAAAAAGCCAAACTTACGAGTCACCGTCTTACTTGTATTAGTGACAAAATCCCTATTTACGAGAGCGGTGACGAAGCTGTAAAAAAGCCGGAATTGCGAGTCACCGTCTTACTTGTATTAGTGACAAAATCACTGTTTACGACAGCATTGACGGAGTTGTAAAGAAGCCAGAATTGTGAGTCACCGTCTTACTTGTATTAGTGACAAAATCACTGTTTACGACAGCAGTGACGGAGTTGTAAAGAAGCCAGAATTGCGAGTCACCGTCTTACTTGTATTAGTGACAAAATCACTGTTTACGACAGCAGTGACGGAGTTGTAAAGAAGCCTGAATTGCGAGTCACCGTCTTACTTCTATTAGTGACAAAATGACTGTTTACGACAGCAGCGACGGAGTTGTAAAGAAGCCAGCATTGCGAGTCACCGTCTTACTTGTATTAGAGATAAAATCACGTTTTACGACAGCAGTGACGGAGCTGTAAAAAAGCCGGAATTACGAGTCACCGTCTTACTTGTATTAGTGACAAAATCACTGTTTACGACAGCAGTGACGGAGTTGTAAAGAAGCCAGAATTGCGAGTCACTGTCTTACTTGTATTAGTGACAAAATCACTGTTTACGACAGCAGTGACGGAGTTGTAAAGAAGCCGGAATTGCGAGTCACCGTCTTACTTGTATTAGTGACAAAATGACTGTTTACGACAGCAGTGACGGAGTTGTAAAGAAGCCTGAAGTGCGAGTCACCGTCTTACTTGTATTAGTGACAAAATTACGGTTTACGACAGCAGTGACGGAGTTGTAAAGAAGCCGGTATTGCGAATCACAGTCTTACTTGTACTAGTGACGAAATCAGTGTTTACAAGACACACTTTTCATAGAAGCCAGAAACACACTTCCGTAAAAAAGCCAGAAGCCAGACACGGTTACAGAAGAACCACTCACCTGTCACGGCCGTGACGTCATCGCGACTGATGGCCTCACGAGCTGGTTCTCCGTTTTTATCCGGTGCCCTGTTCGTGTGATTGGCCTGCAAATGCAATCATTTGCATAACTTGTACGTGTGCACCCAGCCTGCAATTTGCATGGTGCTGCGTTCACGTCTTCGTCGTGTGTAATTTTCTCTGTCAGCTAATGTATATCAGCTCTACTTCATAAACTTGTGGCAAGTCAATTTTTTCGTATTCATATTTAATCTTCTTAAATGTAAATGCACAGCATCATGATCACCATGCATTATCATCCACTGCTAGATGAAGATCTCCCCAAGTTTCTTCCACGACGGTTTGCCTTGTGCTAGTTTCCCCCATGACACTTCCGTATGCTTTCGAATTTCTTCCACCCATCTCCCATGTGGTCTTCTTCTGGATCTTTTCCTACCCCTTTGGAAACCAGTCTATAATTTCTGTTGTCCATTGGTGGTCCGTTCTTCTGGCAACATGTCCAGCCCATTGCCATTTCAGGGATCTTACTCTGATCATGATGTCTTCCACTCTTGCCATTTTACTTATCCATGAATTCCTCTTCTTATCTCTCCTGGTTACACCAAGTATGCATCTCTCCATGCCTCTTTCAGTTAACAGCAGTGTTTGTATGTCTTTTTTAGTTAAGGTCGACGTCCCTGCCGCGTACATAAGCACTGGAAGGATGCATTGATTAAACACTCTTTTTTAAGACATAATGGCATATTGCTCTTAAACATTTTACTGTTTCTATCAAATGATCTCCAACCTAGTTTTATACGTCGATTAATTTATTCACCAATGTGATCTTTGCTTGATATCTGCTGTTTAAGGCAAATGCAGGTATCGGATATCTCCACCTTCTCCCAACAATAGAGAAATCTTCATTTCTTGTAAAAGAGTCGTACATCAATTTTGTCTTTTGAAAGTTTAGTTTTAATCCCACTTCTTCACTCTTGTCAGCAAGTTCTTAAATCATACTCTGCAGCTGTGAAGGGGTAGTTGCAAAAATTACTACTATGCCCCGGTGGCGCAGTGGTCTAAGCGATGACCTCTAATCATTTGTCCGAAAGGGGTCCGGGTTCGAATCCCGGGGAGGCATAGATGATTTGTTTCTCTTACGGCACTGGCTCTCTCCCTTCCCTGGAACAAGTGATCTAAATTAGGGACGAGGGACTGCTTATAGCCTCATTGAGTTGCTCACAGTGGTCGTTAATCCTCCAATAAAAAAAAATAAACAAGAAAGATGACACCGAATTTTCGGGTGTAATAAACACGTCTTTTGAATCCGTTCTGACGCAAATTAAATTTATCAAAGCTATTCAGAGTCAATGGAACCGGTATGGAAAACAATAGTATCTGACAGAAGAAAGAAAATTTTCAATCGGGTTTTTAATCCCTCAGATATTGCTGTAAACAGAATCGTCAGCTTACGCCCTCTGGTTGCAGACTTGTGTGTTAAGAAAAATATGAATTTACTCCAACACCGAAATGATTTTTCAAATCAGATTCTTAGAAACAGAGACATCGACAAAAATAATATGTGAATCTACGCTCCTGGTGGGAAAAACATACATTACTTTAAGAAGAACGTATTCTCAAAATGTTTTTAGATTTGAGCAGTATAGGTCTACGAAAGAATGTTGTCAGTAAAGTTTTCAGCAGCTCAACTTTTGCTGCAAGTACATAAGAAGCAGAAATTAACACTTATACCCTCTGGTGGTCAAACCATTCTTTACTAAACATTAGAAATCACATGAAAAATATTTTCCATCAGGTGTTGTATGCGATACAGGATGAATTTTTCAAATCGGAGTTTTAGAAGAAGAAATAACGCAGAAAACGCAATTTACCCTTGCGCCCGTAGCGGAAAGTTTATGATTTACTTGAAAATTTCGAATTTAAATGAAAACAATTTTGCATCGGAAACACTATGCAACAAAGAAGGAATTTTTCAAATCGGACTCCTAGATGTTGACAAGAATAAGACATATATCTACGCACCCTGGCGTAGAAACCATGCACTATTGTAAGAAGAAAATGTTCCTAAAAGGTTTATCGACGTGAGTAGTATCGATCCACAAACAAATATTTTTCAATCGAGATTTTAGTAGCTCAGAGTTTGCTGCAAACGCATTCGAAGCGGAAATTAAGACTTACGCCCCCTGGTGGCCAAACCATTTTTATAAAAATTAGAAATTATGTGCAAAGGATTTCTCATTAGGAGCTGTATCCGGTGCAGATAGAATTTTTCAAATCGGAGATTTAGAAGCAGAGATATAGGGGGAAACGCAATTTACCTTGTTTACCAGCGGCAAGTCTATGAATTACTTGAAAATTTTGAAGTTACACTATCTACCATCAAGTAATTCGACCGCTCTGATAGCAAAGGAAAACGAAGTTTATTCACCTTCAATAGTTGGTGCAGCCTCCACGAGCGGCGATTACAGCTGCGATTCTCCGGGGCATACTCTCAACCAGGCGTTGTACGATGGCTAGCGGTATTTTCTTCCACTCGGCTTGGAGAAGACAGGTCAGTTCCTTCACCGATTTGGGACGGTGAGGGCACCCCTTAAGTCGACGCTTCAACTCGTCCCAGAGGTGCTCGATAGGGTTAAAGTCCGGGCTGTGCGCAGGCCAGTCCATTCGATTAACCCCATTGTCACCAAATTAACATGGGTTTACCCCGTAAAACTGCCACAACACAGGAAGCGCATGGTCATCCAAAATAGTGCAGTAGTAAGTCTCGGCGTTGAGTCTACCAGGAATTGCGACCAAGGGTCCCGTGCCATACCAGGAGAAACAGCCCCATAGCAAAATTCCACCGCCGCCAAACTTCACAGTTGGCACAATACATTCCGGCAGGAGGCGTCCTCCAGGCAGACGCCAAACCCAGAACCTGCCATCCGAACGGTAGAGGGTGAATCTTGATTCGTCGCTCCAGAGAACCTGTTTCCACTGTTCAACGGTCTACTGTCGACGTTCTTTGCACCACGTTTGCCGAGCAGCGCTATTGGACTTGGTGATCAAAGGCTTGTGGGCGGCAGCACGTCCATTATAACCGAGCAGATGGGCTTCCTTACGGATGGTATTCATCGAAAGAACACTCCCGGATGCCTGTTGAAACACCTCGCGGATGTGGTCCATCGATTTTCCGAATTTCTCTGGCCAGCACCCGTCGGTCTCTAACTCCCAGTTTTTTGGGTCTGCTGGTTTGGGGCACATTCCGACAGTCATCTCTCATCTTCCACTTGCCAATCACGTAGGTCACTGTCGATTTTGGGTACTTCAACTCGCTGGAAATGTCACGTATGGATCGGCCATTTCTGTGATACCCGACAATTACACCTTTCTCGAAATCAGAGAGCTCCGAACTACGTGGCATCTTGCATGCGACTGGTTGCGTTGTTGTTTTTCACACAATATTTAACGGTGGTGGCCGTGGCGTGTATCAAGACCGCAGATATCGTCGATTGCATTGGTGTCCAATTACTTGTTGGTTGATAGTGTTTATTAAAAACATGTCACACTGAAAACACTATCCAACAAAGAAGGATTTTTCAAATCTATATCTTAGAAGTAGGGATATTGACAAAAATAAGATATAAATCTACGCCCGGTGGCGTAGAAACCATGCTTTACTTTAAGAAGAAAATGTTCCTAAAAGGTTCGTTGACATGAGCAGTATCGGTGTACAAACGACTTTTTTTTTCAATCGAGAATCTATTTAGAAGATCATATTTTGCTGCAAATACATCAGATTAAGACTTTCGCCCCCTGGTGTCCAAACCGTTTTTTTTACGAAAATTAGAAATTATATGCAAAAGATTTTCCATCACGAGCTGTATCCGCTAAAGAAAAAATTATTTTTCAAATCGGCGTTTTAGAAGAAGAGATATCGGGGAAAACGTAATTTACTTTTACGACCCCTAGCGGAAAATCTGTGCGCAATTTGAAAAAAAATAACTATACTTAAAATACTCTTCGACATAAATGGAATCGAAAGATAAAATATTTTTTTCAATCGGATGTTTAGAAGCAAGCATGTGGAATAAAACGTATTTTTAAATTCGACATCATCTGTATTTACGCCCTCTAGCGGAAGAATTGTACATCGTAAAAAAAAATGAGATAAAGGATCATCAATCGCATATTTCAAGCTTACCAATGCAGAAAGTATTTTTCAAACTGGACTAATAATTGCCGAGATATCGTGTTTACAAGCGGACGGACAAACCGATAACATAATCACGATCTTTTTTGTCATTAGCAAAACGAAGGTAAGTTAGTTTATCTGTATTAATCTTTATCTTCTTTTTTGACTGGAGGTTTAAATATCATCATGAGCAACTCAATGGGTTATAAGCAGTCGCCCGTCCCTAATTTAGTGCCACTGGTTCCAGGGAAGGGGAGAGCCAGTGCCGTAAGACAAACACATCATCCATGCCTCACCGGGATTCGAACCCGGATCCATCTCGGAGAAATGATCAGAAGCCATCGCTTAGACCCCTGCGCCACCGGGATGGCCCATTTGTTTTCCCAGCTCAACGATTGAAAGACATTTTTTTCTTTTATTGAAGGTTTAACGACCACCGTGAGCAACTCAGTGGGTTATAAGCAGTCGCCCGTCCCTAATTTAGTGCCACTGGTTCCAGGGAAGGGAGAGAGCTAGTGCCGTAAGACAAACACAACATCCATGCCTCACCAGGATCCGAACCCGGATCCATCTCGGAGAAATGATCAGAAGCCACCGGGATGGCCCATTTGTTTTCCCAGCTCAACGATTGAAAGACATTTTTTTTTTATTGGAGGTTTAACAACCACCGTGAGCAACTCAATGGGCTATAAGCAGTCGCCCGTCCCTAATTTAGGGCCACTGGTTCCAGGGAAGGGAGAGAGCCAGTGCCGTAAGACAAACACATCATCCATGCCTCACTGGGATTCGAACCCGGACCCCTTACGGACGAATGATCAAAGGCCAGCGCCTTCGACCACTGCGCCACCGGGTCGGCGAAAGACATTTTGCAGTGCGGCTTAAAAGAGTTAAGGAAATATGGGTAAATACCAATAAAAATTAATAAATAAAGCGGGATATACACTTTTGAGTAAAAACTGTTGATCAGTGTGATGAAGCGCATGGGATTTTTCGGTAAATGCGTTTATGCTCAGCGGAATTTTACGAAAAGTTGAAATCGCTTTTTTTTGCGTGCATTCTCTCTCGGCTTGCTTTATACACAGCGGTGAAAGAGCATAGTTCATACGTGTGGCCTGTATTCCTTTTTGGAGCAGGTGATAAGGTTTAAACAAAGCACAAGGGAGAAAGAAGTCTACTGCGAGATAAGAATTAACTTGATAGCAAAGTGACGCGAAGATAACTTCTTTAGGCGTCTGCAAACATGCCAACCTTGTTTGATATCCCAGATCCGCTAATGCCCAAGCACATCTGCTGTATATTCAGCGAAGAAAGAAATCTGGCAACTTTTTTGCTCAATATCCTGTTAAAGAAAACTTTTCCCTTGTACAGCTTGCTCACAGAACAAACAAACGGAGGTAATCTTGATTTTGAGAGCCTATTAGTTTGAGAAGTTAGAAAAAAAAAAAAAAAAAAAAAACGACGGAAAAGAAACACCGAAATAACAACAAAGATTCGTTCTATGAAGACATGCACAATAGCGACACCTTTTTTGGAGAATATAACGCTCAGATTAGTGGCTTATCCCAGATTGAAAACATGGGATATCTCATCCGCCTCTAAAACTGTTTTTTTTAAATTGCGAAGTTTATTTATCAGTTGTTAACTAATAGAAGCAACTTTTTTCTTAATTTTAGGTACATGCTATTGCTATCGTAATGCCAAATTATTATGTGGATTAGGATTTTAACACTTATTTGTACGTGAACTCCATTTTTCTTTCCTTTTGGTGAAGTTGAGTGTTACATTTCCATAAAAAGTTTCTTCCGAGTACTTTATCACATCTAAAAAGAATGTTTTTATCTATTGACAAAACAACCAATTTGCTCAAGTGTACATGCTCTTGTGTTTCCCTAAAGTATAGTACACTGAAAAACAACTGAATTAGAGACGCCTGTCTAGTAACGCGTAGCACCACCTTTCGTCCTGATGACGGCAGCAATTAGTCTCGGCATGGACTCGACAAGACACCGGAAGCGTTGGGAAGCCATACGGATCCACGACCCCTGAACAAGCTCCTACAGTTCACGACGATTTGATGGAGGGGCGTCATCTCTCTCGATGGCATCCCAGATGTGCTCGATGGGATTGAGGTCAGGTGACCTAGCTGGCCAAGAAAGCGAGGTCACGTCGGTGGAGTGTTCATCCAACTCTTCGGAAGAATTCGGGACCGATGGCACTGTGCATTGTCTTGTTGCAGAATAAGGTCCTCAGTGGGATATTGAAGACGCACAAACGGGAGCAAATGGCCGTCCACTATATCCCGGTAACATTGACTTGTGAGGGACGATGTCACACGTACCAGGGGTCCCATTTCAGTTCACGTAAACAGTCCCCAGACGAAAATGCCACCCCCACCAGCTTGAAGAGTACCCTGCTAGCAAGAAGGATCCATCTTTTCATGTGGTTTGTGCCGTACTCGTATCCTGCCATCCGCATGTACCAACGTGAATCTCGACTCATCAGTCCAGGCAACATTTTCCCACATGTCTAGGGTACAAAGGGGATGTTACCGCGCCCATGCTAATCTTTGCACCCTGTGATGTGCGGTCAGCAGCGGTACCCTCATGGGACGATGGCTTCTGTACCTCTTAGCGAGGAGATGGTTCTGGATGGTGTGGCTGCTTACACGTTTTCGTGCACCAGCGTTAAATTGCCGAGTGATTTCTTGCACTGTACCCCGTCTTTCCGCTGTTGCAATGGGAGCTAGCCGACGATGATTCCGCTCATCTACACGCTGTTGTCTACGGCAGTTGGACCTTGCAGGGATGGTTTTACCGGATTCGATGTACTCACGGTGCACCCGTGACACAGTGGCTCGTGAAAATCCCAGTGCCTGCACGACTTCCGAGATGGAGTGACCTATTCGTAGGCCTCCGACAATTTGCCCACGATCAAATGCGCTTAGATCCTTTGTCTTACCCATACTGCGTCCGACTCTTACTGATTCCCGTCGCATCACTCCTTATATTGTCTTTTCGCTGCATACGTCATGTCGTTTCCGTTTACAGGGCCGCCCACAGCGCCACATTTGCATAACTCCAGCTGTCTCTAATTCAATTTCTCTTCAGTGTATGTCTTGATTCTTTTTAATGCAGAAAAACTTCTTTTGGCAGTTGTTGATGAAAAATTTAATTTTACGTCTGCTAAGTTTTACACCTCAATAAACACACTGCCCAATTTATTCATTTTCATGTAACTAGTAATGTCTCTTACTAATTTATTTTTTCAACATCAAGGGAATTATAAAAACCTTCACACACACACACACACACACACACACACACACACACACACACACACACACACACACACGCAGTTCATTTTTGAGTCGAACTGTGTCAAAATTTTAAACATAGGGTTCTTCAAGTTCTCACAGTAGATGATGAGGAAAGCTTTCGCAAAAATTTTTCAAAACAATTCGAATCCAACAAAAGCCACGAATTTAAGATATAATATCATTAATTTTAATTCATTGCCACATCACACAGCTGGAACAACTTCCTCGAAACACGGGCATTTGCGGGCGGGAGCATGCAAGTGAGGAAGGTAGTCAAAGTTTTCTCTTTTCTGAGCGAACCGTTGCCTAAAGCAATGGCCTATTCAGACCTCATCTGCTCCTCCATGTTGTCATGGAAACCCTAGCCGGTGAACGTATCCAAAGTCTTCGAATCACACAGTGAAGACTGGTAAAGCGACTGGTTGCGTCACGTGACACCATTCCTCCATTAGGAGGCCGCTTGGTCTTTGATCGCCAGACTCATTCTCTTAGTCAAAAGAAGCGAATCAGCAAGTGCGTTATTTTTTCGCAGCGAAACATCGACATAGCCTTAATACCGTTGATAATTGACTTACTTATGCATATCTAATTGAATTTTATTTGTGCATTCTCCTGACTTCGCAGATAGTCTAGCTAGCCTCGAATATACGCAATTGGTTAGGATAATTCTTGTAGTCATAGTACACCCTTGCAATGGTCGTCCGTAAAAATCTGAACTTCGTTTCTCCCTCCGAAATACTATGACCCATCTCACGAGGGCCAACTATGACACCGGTTTGAAAATCGCTGAAATCGTTATTACTTGTCATGCTCATGCCAAAAACACCTCTGACAGCTGGCAAGGATGTCTATCGCTTTACATACGCACTGGCGGACGCAACCGTGTACGCTCATAGGTGACGTTGTTATGCGTTTTGCACAAGCTCGTATGTACCAGTTTTTCTGGAACTTCAGTGTACACAGTGTGGCAAAGAATTTTTAAGACTGGGTCTGTAAAATGAAATAGAAACAAGAAATTATAATTTGTTTTGGTTTGTTATTCAAAATAAGTCCCTCCAGTTTCAATACACTTATTACAGCGATTTAATAATGATTCGAATGCCAGTTCCAGTTCACTTTGCGGAATTGCCTTCAAAAGCACGCGTCGAAGCTGTTTGTATGGTCGAAATATCATAAAAATAACACCCTTTTAACGTCATTTTAAGTTTTGGGAATAGAGAAAAGTCGCAGGGTGCTAAATCAGGCGAACACGGTTGATGATTCAACACAGACGTTATCTTTCGCTAAAAATCTGCGAACAAGAAATGAGGTGTGACTGGGTGCATTATCATGCATCAAACACCAACTGTTTTCATCTCGATATTCTCGACGAATGCGACGAATTCTGCCCATCAAACACCTCAAAAGATTTAAATAAAACTCACCAGTAATTGTTTGTCCACTTGGAACAAATTCTTTGTGGATAATACCCTTACTATCGAAGAATGTAATGAGCATTGTTTTGATTTTCCACGGAACTTTTCTTGTTTTTTTTTTGGCTTGTGGCGAGTTTTTTCACTTTTATTCCGCACTTTGTAACTTTGTTTTAGAATCATATTGAAAACACCATGTTTCATCACCAGTAACAATCGATTTTAAGAAGTTTGGATCATTTTCAGCGGCTGAAATGGTGTCTCTGCAATGTGTAGTTCTCCTTGATTTTTCTTCATTGGTTAACGTGCGTGGAACAAATTTAGCACAGACTTTTGTTTTGCCCAAATCTTCATGCAGGATGGTTCGAATCGTTTCTTTGTTGATGTTTAAAGACGCTTCCATCATTCTTAGTGACGCACATCGATTGTTTGCCACGAAATCACGCACTTTTTCAATAATCTCAGGTGTCCTAGATGAACTTGGTCTTCCGGTATGCTTATCATCTTCTAGGGTATCTCTTCCGTCCAAAAAACGTTTCTGCCACAGGAAAACATTTGATCTACTTACAGAAAACTCACCGTAAAGTTGTTTCATCATTTGGTACGTTTCCGAGGCACTTTTAACAAGTTTTTGCGTTAAATTTAATAACAGGCCTTTGTTCCATCTTAAATATTCAACATGAAAGAAATTTTACTTCTCTAATGAATGCCCGTTTCGTTTGAGTTACTTTAACAACTGCGCAGTACTTTTGGCAGAGAGCAAGCAGATGGTCACGGTTTATAACGCATTCGCGATTGCGCTGGTGGCGCCACCGTAGGCTGAAATCTAGCGCCAGTCTTAAAAATATACGCACTGTGTATATACAACCCGAGAACCGACTTTCGATTGGGAGTCAAAATGGTTAAAGATACCAATTTGTTGGAGTTTGATAAAAGACCTATTGTGATGGTAAGGGGCCTGGGCTACGATCTCTGAAACGGCGCGGCTTGTGGGTTGGTCACGTGCCGCTGTGGTGAGTGCGTATCAAAAGTGATACACAGATGGCCAAACGACGAACCGTCGTCCAGCTATAGCGGAGACCGTCGCGCATTGTTCACAGCGACCGCAGGGCCGCAGTGTGACAAATCCCCCGCAGCTACAACGGCGGGGATCAGGGCAATACATCACAGCACACAATTCGTCGCAGCCTTCTGCGCATGCGCCTGCGTACCCGAGGACCCAGCCGAGTCCCCATGCTCACTGCAAGTCATCGCCAACAACGCACGAAATTGGCCTAAGATCATCAAGATTTGACTGTGGATGGTTGGAAGAAAGTAGCCTGGTATGATGAATCAAGATTCCTGGTGCAGACGGTCGAGAGCGGATACGCCGGTTACCAACGTAGGCTATTGCACCTGGACGCACTGTTATGCGGATACAGGCCGGTGGTGGTGGTGTTATGCTGTGGGGGGATGTTTGTTTTGTGACATTTTAGGCCCCATTATCCCAATAGCAAAATCCCTGACAGCTGTCAGGGGGCTGAACATCGTTGCGGACTAATTCCACCCATTCATGGCAACTGTGTTCCCTGCTGGTGATGGCCATTCCCAACAGAATAATATGCCATGCTGCACTGCCAGAATCTTCAAGGAGTGGTTCGAGGAACATGCTGGTGACTTTCCGTTAATGCTCTGGTCTCCAAATTCACCTGACATGAACCTAATCGAACATTTGTAGTTCGATCTAGAAAACCGGGTTTGCGCTAAATCACAACCGCCTCGAAATGTACGGGAACTGGAGAACATGCTGTTGACATTATGTTCCAGATACCCCAGAATACCTATCGCCAGCTAATCGAATCGATGCTTCTCCGAGTGGCCGCTGTATTGCGAGCTAAAGTGAGTTCTACCAATTATTAGGCAGGTGGTCATAATGTAGTGTCTTATCGGTGTAGTGCCGCCCCGGTGGCGCAGTGGTCTAAGCGATGGCCTCTGATCATTCGTCCGTAAGGGGCCCGGGTTCGAGTCCCGGTGAGGCATGGATGTTGTGTTTGTCTTACGGCACTGGCTCTCTCCCTTTCCTGGAACCAGTGACCCTAAATTAGGGACGGGCGACTGCTTATAGCCCATTGAGTTGCTCACGGTGGTCGTTAAACCTCCAATCAAAAAAAAAAAAAATTATCGGTGTAGTTAGTGGCTTATCTTAGAGGTTCTGTCTCTCTCTCTTCTCTCTGGAACCAGTAGCTCGAAATAGGGAACGGGAGGTAGCTAATATCCCGTAAATTTGCAATCATTAAGTCTCGAAAAACAAAATGATAATTTGCTTTTGAAAATTAGACATTTCTTTCAAATAGTGCATGCCCATGTTTACATGTCTATTAATTTCTTTTTTACGCTTTCCAACCGTAGGTTGAAGAAGCGTATATGCTCCAGCTTCGTCCGTCTGTCTGTCTGCCTGTCAGTCTGTCAGCACGATAACTCGCGTAAAAACGGTTCGATTTCGATGAAACTTTAATATGTGGTAGGGAACCACTGGGGAGGAACCCTATTGAAAATGGACGAAATGGGGTTAAAGGTCAGGACAAAGGAATCGGATCCACTCCATTGCCGTTATGCCTCATAATTTTCGTAAAAATGGTTCGATTTCGATGAAACTTTAGTATGCGGTAGGGAACCACATAGCAACAAACCCTATTGAAAACGGACGAAATGGGGTCAAAGGTCAGGACATAGGAGTGGGATCCATTCCATTGCCTTTATGCGTCATAACTTGCGTAAAAATGATTCGATTTGGATGAAATTTTAGTATGTGGTTAGGGACTACCTGGCAACGAATCGTATTGAAAATGGACGAAATGGGGTCAATATGTCCTGACCAAAAAGGTCAGGACATAGGAGTGGGATCCATTCTATTGCCCTAATGCGTCCTAACTTGCGTAAAAATGGTTCCATTTTGAAGAAAGTTTGGTATGTAGTAGGTTACACCCTGCCAATGAATCGATTTGAAAATGGACGAAATGGGATCAAAGGTGATGACACAGAAGTGGGATCCATTCCATTGCCTTTATGCGTCATAATTTGCTTAAAACTGCTCAGATTGGGACAAAACTTTAGTATGTTATTCTGGAAGCATACTGAACCGGCTCTGTTCAATATCCTCCAAATGGGTCAAAGGTCAGGACACAAGAGCGAGATTTATTCCACAACTATTATCCTCATAACTTGACCAAAAATGCTTTTATTGCGACAAAACGTTAGTATGTTGTTCTGGAAGCATACGGAACCGGTTCTGTTGAATATAATCGAAATTGGGTCAAAGCTCAGGACACAGGAGCGAAATGTATTCCACAGCCATTATCCTCATAATCTGAGTAATGATCTCTGGTATGTTGGAAAGCTTATCATAATCAATGCATTGTATGATATTATTAACTTGTTTGATGTAGCCTTGTTTTGATAGCTGGTGTCCAAGAAAGATGTATTGGGTTGGAAGGAAAGTAATGTCCAACGACAAGGTACCGGAAGTCGAAACTCCGGACACGGCGCACATTGACCACTGCGACTGTGCAGCACACCGCATGTCATCAGCAGGTAGGTGGCTTAAGTCAATGACAGCTGTCAGAAGGCGAAGAGTGTAAGCGCCAGCCAACATGGAAATGGAGAAGAAGCATATCTGCCATTGCATGCTCTCTGTGTTTCGTCGCGGGAACATCCCCACAGCACTGTAAGGAACACTACCAGTGTGTAACCCAATGCTAAAGCACATTCTCAGCACTGTTATTTGTTCGAATGGTTTCGAGAGGAAATTTTTGACCTATCAGACTGTCCCAAACCCGAAAGACCCGCAAGAATGGATATGTACATGATGAAGACCTTAACGTAGACCGATCCACGTGTGACCATGCTGGAGTTGGCCGAACGGCTGGAGACTACCCACACGAGCATTATCACGAAACTGCGTCAAATTGGGAAGCTGCGCAAGAAGGGAGTTTCGATACTGTCAACTCACAGTTGAGCAGAAAGAAAATCGCATGAGTTCATGCGCTTCTCATTTTGCACGTGAACAAGTGGAACCGTTTTTGAACCGCAACGTGACAGGTGATGAGAAAAGGATCTTGTATGACAATGTCCGCGCCGGGAAACAGAGGTTGAACCCAAAAGAGGAGCCCATGCCAACCACCCAAATGCCGGCTTACAACAACGTAAGGTCCTGCTGTTTGCTTGGCGGAGTATGCGGAGCTGCTGCTGGACAGCACCACTATCATCGCCCATGCGTACTTCCGTCAGATTGATGATCTGCACGCATCGCTCACGTCGAAATTAATAGTATTATTGAACCGCAAGCGCGTCCTCCTACAGATGAATGGAGTGAGACCTCAGATAGTTCCTGTATGACCTTGTCAGCGGCCGGGAACATAAGTTGGACCCAAAAGACCCCCCAAATGCCGACTTACGCCCACGTAAGGTCCTGCTGTCTGTTTGGTGGGATATCGGGGTGTCTTGTCAGCACGTCTTTTGTAAAACAAGATCGCGCTTATGTTATCGGTTTTTCCGTCAGTCTGTACCCACGATATTTCTGCAAATATTGGTCCGATTTGAAAAATTCTTTTTGCATTGGGAAGCTTGAAATATGCGAATGATGATCCTTTATTTCGTTTTTTTTTACGACGCACAATTTTGCCGCTAGAGGGCGTAAATGCAGATGATGTCGAATTCAAAAATACGTTTTATTCCACATATTTGCTTCTAAACATCCGACTGAAAAAATTCTTTAATCTTTCGATTCCATTTATGTAGAAGAGTATTTTAGTTAGAGTTACCTTTTCAAATTACCCATAGATTTTTCGCTAAGGGGCGTAAAAATAAATTACATTTTTTCCGATAACTCTTCTTTTGAAACTCCGATTTAAATAATTTTTTCTTCAGCAGATACACCTCCTGATGGGAAATCTTTGGCATATAATTTAAAATTTTTGGTCAATAATACTTTGGCCACCAGGGGGCGTAAGCGTTATTTTTTGCTTCTGATGTATTTGTCATAAAATCTGAGCTTTTAAAATATCGATAGAAAAAATTATTTGGTAGACTGGAGCCACTCACATAGATAAACCTTTTCGGAATATTTTCTTCTTAAAATATTCCACAGTTTCTCCGCCAGGGGCGTAGATGTACATCTTATTTTTTTCAATATCTCTACTTCTATGAGTCCGATTTGAAAAATTCCTTCCTTGTTGGACAGTATTTTCAGTTTGACATGTTTTTCATATAATTTCAAAATTTTCAAGTAATTCACAGGCTTTCCGCTAGGGGGCGTACAGGTAAATTGCGTTTCCCCCTATATCTCTGCTTCTATATCTCCGATTTTAAAAATTCTTTCTGCACCGCATACAGAATTTCTAATTTTTGTAAAAAAATGGTTTGGCCACCAGGGGGCGTAAATCTTAATTTCCGCTTGTGATGTATTTGCAGCAAAATATGAGCTTCTAAAATCTCGATTGAAAAAAAGTTGTTTGTTGACCGATACTACTCATGTCGACAAACCTTTTAGGAACATTTTCGTCTTGAAATAACGCATGGTTTCTACGCCAGGGGGCGTAGATGTGTATCTTATTTTTGTCAATATCTGTACTTATAAGAGTCAGATTTGAAAAATTCCTCCTTTGTTGGAAAGTGTTTCCAATGCGAAATGTTTCTCCTATAAATTCAAAATTTTCAAGTAAATCATAGACTTTCCGCAAGGGGGCACAAAGGTAAATTACGTTTCTGCGTTATTTCTGCTTCTAAAACTCTGATTTGAAAAACTGTTTCTGTATCGCACACAAGACCTGATGGAAAATATTTTTCACATAATTTCTAATGTTTGTAAAGAGTGGTTTGGCCACCAGGGGGCATAAGTTTTAATTTCTGCTTCTGATGTATTTGTAGCAAAATCTGGGCTCCTGAAAACTCGACTAATGATGAACTACCACGTATGGAATAACCTTTTGAGAATACTTTCTTCCTAAAATAATGCATGGTTTTTCCACCAGGGGCACATAAAGTCACATCTTATTTTTGTCGATATCTCTGTTTCTAAGAGGCCGATTTGAAAAATCCTTTCCGTTTTGGAGAGCGTTTCCGATGCGAAATGTTTCTCATATAAATTCATGTCTTTCTTAACGCACAAGTCTGCAACCAGAGGGCGTAAGCTCACGATTCCGTTTACAGCAATATCTGAGGGATTAAAGACCCGATTGAAAAAACTCCTTTCTTCCGTCAGATACTATTGTTTTCCATACCGGTTCCATTCACTTTGAATAGCTTTGATAAATTTATTTTGCGTCAGAACGGATTCGAAAGACGTGCTTATTACACCCGAAAATTCGGTGTCATCTTTCTTGTTTTTAAGCTGCTGCTGGACAGCATTACTGTTACCGCCGATGCGCACTTCCGTCAGCTCGACCATCTGAACGCATTGCCCACGTCGAAAAAAAGAGTGTCCTCCTAAAGCAGGGTGGAGTGAGACCTCACACAGGGACTGTTGACCTGGTACAAGATCAGGGACTTGGGCTTGGAGATGCTGTCGCACACAGCCCATTCCCAGGACAATGCCGCAAGCCACTGCCACCCCTTCCGGTCCCTGCAGCATTTCCGCGACGGACAGCGGTTCACCAACGGGGACGATGTCGAACACGAGCTTATTTCTTTGCGTCCAAGCCCCTACATTTCTACTGGGATTATATCCAACAGAACGAAGGAATGAGATCTTGGCTCCCATTCTCGGGGCAGCTGTAAATAATGGCGACTACATTTTGGACTAATTTATATTTGTATACACGATAATTAGCACTTTTCGGTTTGCCTTAGATTTGCAGACATTACTTTCTTTCCAACCCAATAGGTATCAGCTCCCTATAAACATTAGCAAACATTTCCAGAAGCTTTTAAAGAGGGGGAAACAGGACTGGATATTTGACCGTTTTTTTAAGCAATATGATAATACTACGCCCACCCCAAAGGATCTGAATTTACTTTCATTAATTAACTGAACGGTCTGTGGCAGATATGCTCTTGCAGAAAATTTCAACAAAATATCAATACCTCTAATTCTGGAAAATAGCGGGAGACATGAAATCCAAATACGATCTTCAAAATTTGGCGTATCATGGCAGTGCCGATATAATAATACACTGGTGTGCAAAAATTAAGGACGAGACGGTTTTTCGAATGTAACGTCGTTCAGAAGTGCTCCACATAGACTCAAATCACACCATAAGATCCCCAAGATGTAAGAATATGGGACACGTGAGAAAAACCGTCCTAACAAGGAATCCAAAGGATACAAAGGCACTTTATTGAAAAGATAGCTTCGAGCACAACTGGGCAGAAAACAGAAACGTCCATGTGACAGGCGGCTGCCAAGACAAATCCAGTCTTTAGTAGGGGATATGATCACCCCTGACTGCATTGCAGGATTTACAACGTCTATCCATTCTGAGCACGAGGTTGTCAAGGAGCTGTTGAGGCATCGCTGCCCATTCCTCTTGCAGCGCCAATCGCAGCTGCGGAATCGTTGCTGGCGGCTGATGACGTGCTGCCAAGCGTCTCCCGAGAAGGTCCCACACGTGTTCGATTGGATTTATGTCTGGGGACCTTGCGAGACAATCCATGCGTTGAATATCTTCACTCTCCAACAGCTCTGCGACAGCCACTGTACGATGAGGTGTAGCGTTGTTGTCCATAAAGAGTAACTCAGGACCCACAGCACCTCTAAACAAACGCACGTAAGGCAGGAGAACCTCGGTACAATAGCGGACACCAGTGACTGAACCTCCTTGGAAGACGTGGAGGTCAGTACGGCTACGAAGCATGATACCGCCACAAACGAGAACTCCGCCACCTCCAAACCGGTCTCTTTCGATGACGTTGGAGGTGTTATTCCGTGTTCCCTGCTCTTTCCAGATGTGTATATGTCCAGAATCGCTTGTCACACTAAATCGGCTCTCATCCGTAAAGAGAATTCGACCCCATTGCTGATGTGTCCAGTTCCTGTGTTCCTGGCACCACAGAAACCGCCATCTCCGATGAGCAGGCGTTAATGGCACACACCGTACTGGTCGTCGTGCAAATAGACCACCTTTGTGCAGCCTCCTGGCCACGGTAAAACTCGATAACGGACGTCCAGTTGTCTGTTACATATGCCTTGCGATTCCTCCCGCTATCTGCCGTCTGTCTCTTCTCGCCTGTAGGAAAATATACTGGTCTCCCGCCGCCATGGTTGCCCGTGGACGACCACTGCTAAACTATCGGACAGCTGTTCCTGTCCTTTGAAATGCTTTCCAAGCTCGTGAAACGATGCTGTGAGCGATCCCAAACTTCTTGGCCACACTATGTCACACTTCGACCTTCTTCCAACTTCCCAATGGCGCGACCTCGGGTAAAGTCATCCAGATATCGCCTACTGGATTGGCGGTTGGCCATATCACACTGTGACAGCAACTCGACGTCCTTCAAACCGATGTACACCGTGCAGTAGCTTTCGCCGAATTGCTGAGCACGATCATGATCATATGTAGAGGATTTTAGGAAGGGAGTGTCTGACCCCAGGTCTTAAACAACCCTTAGAAATAGGAAGCTAGGAGATCTGGGCTAGAGTGGCCGATAGGAAAGTGACACGGAACGAAGTAGAAAGGGGAGGAAGACGCCCTTATTTATTACCGGCGGGGGGAGGCTACCCGGGGTCCGACGGCTTAACGTGCCCATCCGGCGCACGGCGGGTATTTAGTGGATCGAGCGTTTGTACCTGCCTGGGATCAAATCTGAGGCCCTTTCCGTGGCAGTCACGAACATTGCTCACTAGGCCACCCGCCGCCCCGAATTGCTGAACGTACACCGCCCGTGTGCTTTATACCCTTCCGACACTCCCCTCCTCCCCCTTCTACGTCATGCTGCATATATGCACATGCCCTACCGTAATGGTCCTTAGTTTATCTCCTCAGTGGTCTTTCGGTCTGTTCTGCCTGCTCGTTCCGCTGTTATGCTAATTTCTACTCTTCGTCCTTAATTTTTATACACCAGTGTACTACGCTTAAAATTTACACTCTTTCCTCCTGCTGTTACTACATGCATAATGATGTTGAGAAAAAAACGAGACAGTATTCTGGTACACTTTTTAGATAGCATTGGTTAACAGTGGTTTTATTACCGACAATATTTCAGGGGATTTAGACTGACTTTGTGGCGCTGTTTATGAATATGCCATTAGTTTAGCTAGATTAGCTCTACTTCTTTAGATAACGGAGGCCCCATTGGAAAACATAATATGTATTCAAAAATTGTAATGGTGAGGCGTAACCTACCCACAAGTCACAATGAAACTGTCTCAAATCATACAGAAGTAAACATACGGACTCGTATGAAATACCTAATGGCGTTGTCTTCAGTACAATAACACAAAAAAGTAAGATAATTCGAATATTCACAAAGAATGCATAGAAAAACGATTGTTGTACGATTTTCTTTTATGTGGGGCATCAGGATAGTCACGTTGGAGGGTCCAGAACTAATCTGGCCGCATTTCCTTGTTACCTTTTCTCCATCACCTTGGTATTCTGATGGAATCGCCAAGATTATCCGGAAATCTGTCTAAGTGGCTATGAAGAAATGTGACGTACCTGCCAGCAGGACGCACACGACATAAAGGCAGATAGGAATCAGAATGAACGTCTGCGTAGCTCAGTTGGTTGAGCGACTTGTTCCGGAATAAGCGGACTCGGGTTCAAATCCCGGCGTAGACTAGAAATGACGGAGAAATTTACTTCGTTATAGTGGCGCCCGAACTATCCGGATGACCCGACCGTTCAAATCTCGCAATGGTGTGATGTTATTTCCACACCGCGAGATAGGAAAAATCAGAGAATCCCTTCTCCAGCGCTTCGAAAAATAAATGTGTGTGACGTTGCATTCCACACACCAGATTGACTGGAAGTTCTCAAGTGCACGTTCTACAGTGGATGGCTGCCTGCAACGATTCATGGTCAAGGCTGAGCAGTGGGCCATGCCCCCGGCCCTCTTTCGGGGGGGGGGAGGAGATGTGACGTACCTGCCAGCAGGACGCACACGCCATAAAGGCAGATAGGAATCAGAATGAACGTCTGCGTAGCTCAGTTGGTAGAGCGATTCGTTCCGGAATAAGCGGACTCGGGTTCGAATCCCGGCGTAGACTAAAAATGACGGAGAAATTTACTTCGTTATAGAAAGTATACCTTTACGCTCATGACAGATGAAAACCCTACAATAATGACTGGAAAAATTAAAATTGATGATACAGAAGTTTTTGAATTAAAATTTTATGATATTGGGTTTTTGAGTTCCACGTCAGTAGATGGCGACGTTGGCTCACAGATTTCTTAAAATTTCCCGAGCAGTCGATTTTAGAATTTGATACGATGGGCTGTCTGTTTGTTATGTCTTTTGTAAAACCTTTAGTTCCAATTTCGTCAACACTTCCTTGAACACAACATTTTTGGTATACACTGACTCTGAACCCTGTATCAATTTCCCCAGGTCTTTTCCGTGAACTATTTTTATCTTGACGTCGTCAGATCGTCGTACTCTTGACGTTGCCACATAGAGATAGCTAAACACCGGTTCAGGTAGTGAACCAAAATTCCTGATGTAAAGTTTTCATATCTCTAAAGAGTTGACCGTGTGACGTAACGCATGTCTGACGTCATGTGAGAGTGATTTGGATTAGATGACGTCACACCAGCAGCTGTGTTCTTTGTTGCTCTGAAAACAGAACAAAGTGATATATGCGTGGCCTGTGCGTGTGTCGTCTACTGGATTGCCTGTTGTCCATAAACCTCGTCTTCAGCTAAGCGTGACGTCACAAACATTTGTTTCTCGGTTGTTGCTATGATGACTTAAAAAGTGGCGTGGAGGAGGAGGAGGTCTCTGGCAAATTATATGTTAGAATTAGTACTCAAATTATTAAAGTTAGCGAGCATGTTTTGAACCAATTCTTCAAAATTGTCTGCTTTGTGGTTACCCAAGAAGTTCTTAGCAACTAAGACATAACTGCTCCACGCAGATGTTTCATCATCATTTATAAATTCGGTGAAATTCGTATCGTTGATGAGTTTACGAATTTGAGGACCATCAAAGATCCCTGCTTTAAATTTTTCAGAACTCAACCCCAGGAACGATCTGCAAATGTAGTTGAAGCAATCTCCCCATCTTTGTCCAAGTCCTTAACAAATTGCTTCATCAGTTCAAGCTTGATATAAACTGCTGGTAGAAATATTTTTCCTCTGTCAACCAATGGATCGCTAAAGATGTTAGCTGCACCTACAGTCATGTTTTCCCTTGAAGGACATGCCACATTTTCCCCAATGACCTTGCTTTGCCCTGCTATACCACACGTAGATGAAACAAGAAAGATGTACCGAATTTTCGGGTGTAATGAGCACGTCTTTTGAATCCGGTCTGATGCGAATTAAACTTACCAAAGCTATTCAAAATAATTGGAAACGGTATGGAAAACAGTAGTACCTGGCGAAGAAAGACGTTTTTCAATCGCGTTTTTACTCCCGCAGATATTGCTATAAACGGAAACGTCAACTTGCGCCTTCTGGCGGTAGACTTGTGCGTATATATGAGAAACATTTCGCAGCGGATACGCTCACCAACAAAGAAAGAATTTTTCAAATCGGAGTTTTAGAAAGAGAGATATCGGGGAAAGCGCAATTTACCTTTACTTCTCCTAGCGGAAAGTCGATGAATTACTTGAAAATTGGGAAATTATATTAGAAACATGTTGCACAGGAAACTCTGTCGAACAAAGAAGAAATGTTTCAAATAGGACCATTAGAAGCTGAGAAATTGACAAAAATATGATATACATCTATGCCTCTGGCGGAGAAACTATGAGTTATTTTAAGAAGGAAATATTCCAAAACGGTTTGTCTACGTGAGTAGTGTTGGTCCACGAAAGAATTTTTTCAATCGAGATTTTAAAAGCTCAGATTTTGCTGTAAATACACTGCAGGACAATTGCTGAGGACGGATCATAAACGGCTATATAGCGCATAAAAAAGTAAGTGTGGTTGGATGCCAAGTGAAATAAAATAATGTCTGAATGCCAGGATATTACAAGAAACACAATTTATTGTGCTCTGAAATCCAGAAAGCTTTGGAACGTGTTTAAGGGACAAACAGGCCATTTTGTGCAGAATACGTTAACGTGAAAAAAATGCAATTACCGTCCGCAGGCGTTCCGGCGTAAGATGTCAATACGGGATATGGCCACCATGGAGGGCGATGCAAGATTCCACACGTCGTGTCATGCTCTGCACAACATTATCAAGCAGTTGTTGCGGTAATTTATCCCATTCCTCTGTCAGTGCACGGATGAGGGTGTCCTTGTTTATTGGAGGGCATTGGCGACCAGCAAGACTCCTCCCCAAAGCATCCCACACATTTTCAATGGGATTCAGATCTGGAGAACCTGCTGGCCATACGAGGCGTTGAATATCCTCGCTCTCAAGACACTCCTGGACAGCGACTGTTCCATGACATTTTGCGTTGTCGTCCAGGAAACTGAATCTATCACCGACAGCACCACGGAACATGCGAACATGAGGTAGCAGAACATCATTAATGTATCGATGGCCAGTCATAGTCCCAGTTGGAAGCACATAGAGGGACGTACGGCCATTGATCATGATGCCAGCCCATACCATGACACTACATGTCGGATATCGGTCCCTTTCCTGTATGTCGGCTGGACAATATGCAGTACCACTATTACGCCAGATCAGTTGTCGTCGGTAATCAGACGATAGACTGTATCTACTCTCATCTGAGAAGAGGACAGCAGTCCAGTCGTTATCAGTCCAATTGCGATGTTGATGGCACCATTGCAAACGGGTGATACGGTGACGTCTGGACAATAGGATGCACACAACAGGACGGCGGGCGTATAGTCCTTCTTCATGCAAACGTCTGACGACAGTTTTTCGGGAGATCCGCTGGCCAGTAGCAGCCATAAACTGATTTGCTACCTCACTAGCTGTGCTACGCCGGTGTCTTTTTGTTGATAGCACTATGTACCGATCTTCTGCAGGTGTCGTACTGCGAACACGACCTCCCCCGTGACGTTTGCTACACTCTCCATTTGTTTGAAATGATTTCCAAAGCCTTGAAACAACACTGTGGCTGACGTCGAACTCCCTGGCAACATCTGTTATTTTTTGCCCTTCTTCAATCTTGCCAATAATACGGCCACGCGTAAAATCATTTAGGTTATGTCGGGAAGACATGCTGAAAATTTCAAGTTCGTCAATTGATTCTTTCCCTTTCAACTTTGCGTTTGAACAATAACGGTCAATACGCGTCAAATCCTTTAGACCACTATCAGCTCTATGACGTCACTAACAAGTTCGGCAATCCAAAATTTGCATACGCACAACACGCCTTACTGTATCCCGCACTTATGCTAATTTCCACATTTTCCTGCCTTCCATTTTATGGTTGCTATCGTTGCTATTGTCATCCGTCCTTAGCAATTGTTCGGCAGTGTACATGAGAAGCAGTAATCAACACTTACGCCCCCTTGTCCTTGTGGCCAAACCGTTTTTTAACAACAATTGGAAATTACATGCGAAATATTTCCCATCATGAGCTGTATCCGCTGAAGAAAAAAATATTCAAATCGGAGTTTTAGAAGCAGAGATATCTGGCAAAAAGCAATTTACTTTTACGCCCCCTAGCGGAGAATCTATGCGTTACTTGGAAAAGTGATTATGTCTAAAATAATCTTCGACATGAATGGAATCGAAAAGTAAAATAGTTTTTAGAAGCAAATACATGGAATAGAATGTGTTTTGAATTCGATATCATCTGCGTTTACGCCCTCTAGCGGGAAAATTTGCACCGTAAAAGACATGAAATAAAGGATCATCATTCGCACATTTCAAGATTCCTAGTGCGAAACGATTTTTTTTAAAATCGGAGTATTAGTTGCAGATATATCGTGTCTACAAACGGACGGAAGGACAAACCGATAGCATAAGCACGATCTTTTTTATATAGAAGACGTGCTAACAAGGTTACTTTGTGTATCCACTTTGCTGCCAGAGCTAGAAGTTAACCATCTTTAGATCAACACAAATAAACCACTGGTGCTGATGATAACGGAGCTTCTGCAAGACCATTTTGACATTTTCATATTCTTCTTTACGTTTTGTTGAGTGATCAATTGGAAGAGATGCATGGAGGTTACCATTCTGCAATAAAACGCATATTAAGCTCCTGGTGGAGCTGTGTATAAATGCCGCCAATCTTCTGATCGATATTCCGGTAGTCCCATTTGGAGAATAAGTCCAGGAATGTTATGGCAGTATACAAGTACTTCATCTTGGATGAAGTAAGGAAGAATTTCCTCCTCTCTTGTCCGATAAGGTCTTATTTTAACTTATAGCTATAGACAGTTTTTTAATTTTAGCCTTGATGCTAAAAGTTCAGCTGCATGCTTTGACAAAGAGAGTTCTCGTATAAGATCATTGAGTTCTTTCTGGGAAAACTGCTGAGGTTTTTAAAAGCTTCCTTCATACTTACTTTCACTGCTACCTCCTGTGGTACACTCCAAGCCCTGCGTTTCTTCAACATTTGACAATGGAAGTTCAGGCATTGAGGTAAACACTGGTATGAGAACGTCGTCGCAGTGCGGCAAAGGTAGCCTTGCTGATAATAATCCACGGAAGTCATTAGCTGTCAGTACACGATACAATAGACACTCGCGAATACATAATCCACAGAGTAAACATTTATTATATGCGCGTGATCTTCCGAACCATCATCAGGTAAAAGACATCAGGAAGCCTCACCGGGATTTGAACCCGGACCCCGTTCGGACGATTGATCAGAGGCCATCGCTTAGACCACTGCGCCACCGGAGCGGCCTGAACTAGTTTTATCTTGACGTCGTCAGATCGTCGTACTCTTGACGTTGCCACATACAGATGGCTAAACACCGGTTCAGGAAGTGAACTAAAATTTCTGATGCAAAGGTTTTCGTAGCCGCCCCCGTGGCGCAGTGGTCTAAGCGATGGCCTCTGATCATTCGTCCGAAAGCGGTGCGGGTTCAAATCCCGGTCAGGCATGGAGGTTGTGTTTGTCATACGGCATTGTCCCTCTCCCTTCCCTGAAACTATTGACCATAAATTAGGGACGGGAAATTGCTTATAACCCATACTGAGTTCCTCACGGAGGTCGTTAAACCATCAATCGCCGCCCCGGTGGCGCAGTGGTCTAAGGCGTTGGCCTCTGATCATTCGTCCGTAAGGGGTCCGGGTTCGAATCACGGTCAGGCATGGGTGTTGTGTTTGTCTTACGGCACTGGCTCTCTCCCTTCCCTGGAACCAGTGACCCTAAATTAGGGACGGGCGACTGCTTATAGTCCATTGAGTTGCTCACGGTGGTCGTTAAACCTCCAATCAAAAAAAAAAAAAAACATCAGGAAGTTACAAGCGGTTGGGTGTTAAATACAATCCAGACAGTGTTCGGGACGTATAAGAGCATGCTGCGCAATCGCAAATTGGAAATTCGTCGCTACCATTAATTACGTGAACTAGTTCATTGTCTCATCCTCACTGACGTATTGGGGAGAGGATAGTTCATGAATTCCATGTGGATTTGATTTTTTGACAAGTGATTTCCATGTTTGCAGGATGTTAAAAGGCACATCATCGTTGCAACACCGATTTCCCATTTGATACAAAAATAAACTTTCCATTATCAAATTTGATTGCTTAGTTTTGGATGTTCCCAAGATTGAGGCTTTGTTCCACTTTGGAGTGTGTGAGCTTGTGTTCACGAGACGCAAAAGAGCAGTGGCATTGGAATGCATCCGTACATCAAATGGGAAATCAGTGTTGCAACGATGATGTGCCTTTTAACATCGCACAAACATGGAAATTACTTGTCAAAAAATCAAATCCACATGCAATTTATGATTTACCCACCCTGCTAGTGAGGATGAGATGATGCCCTAGACCACGTAACTACTGGTAACGACCAATTTGCCATTGCGCAGCATACGTCATGAACACTGTCCGGATTGTATTTAACACCCAACCGCTTGTAATTTCCTGATGCATGGGCCGCAGGTGGCCTAGTGGTCAGCGTTCGTGACTGCCATGGAGATAACCTCAGGTTCGAACCACTGAATACCCGCCGTGCGTCGGATGGGCACGTTAAGCCGTCGGATCCCGAGTACTGGACCCCCGGTAATAATAAGTGCGTCTCTCTTACTACTTCGCTTCCGTGTCACTTTCCTATCGGACGCTCTAGCCCAAATCTTCTAGCTTCCTATTTCTAAGGGTTGTTTAAGACCTGGGGTCAGACACTCCCTTCCTAAAATCCTCTGCATAGGATCTGAACTGCCTGATGTTTTTTACCTGATGATGGTTCGGCTGCTGAACCACAAGATCTTGTATTTTTAAGATGTATAAACTTTTACTCTGTGGATTATGTATTCGCGAGTGCCTAGTGTATTGTGTACTGACAGCTACCGACTTCCGTGGATTATTTCATTTATGCACGACTTCATTTACATTGTAGCCTTGCTGATTCCAAATCAGGATACTCCGACTTGTTTCGTGTATATAGCCATTGAAGCCTGAAATTCAAAGCATAACAAATAACAATTATCGTGGTGGTTCTGCAGCTCTCTCCACACCCTAGGTAAACCAAAGTGCAAACATTTCCTTTCTCCATTTTTCCACTCTCGTAGGCACTCTACACAGATTTTGCAAACCTTATGGGAGCCCAAGACTTATTTTGGTCTCCAAGTTTCATTCCAAAATAAGCAAGATATGCTTGTCTTACAAAGCCAGTAATTTTTTTTGCCGTTGTCTTTGCAGAGTGTATTTGCCACAAATGTAGCAGAATGCATTAGGACTATTTACGCAGCTTCTTCGTGAAGAACTCATATTCCTATAGTAAAGAAGAAAAAACAATAATAAATATGATATTACATGAAAGGTATAATCTTTCAAAACAATATTAAATATAAAACCAAAAATTACATTAGACAAAAACACTGTTAAAGAGTAAAAAGCCAGATCAAATGCTGCTTCATACATATGTCAGCTGCATCAAAATTTGAGGGGGGATGCATTATCTCAAAAGCTAGAGCCAATTCGGCAAAACTAATGCCTTTTTTGGATTTAGCACGCCTCAAATACCCCACATACGTTTAAAAATCCTCGGCAATGAAAAAAAAAACATTGTTGACCAGTGTTGCTATGCATCTTTTGTATGACGAGACCTTTTTGGGTGTAAAATAAAACGAGTGCTTCGAGAGTATATATTTATTTATGTACAAACACATCAAGCGGAAGTCATCGCTCTTTCCACGTTTATAAGTGTGTCAAAAAAATTATCATCGGCCACCACCGGGAATCGAACCCAGAGTCTTCCAATTACGCGACGGATATGCTTCCACTGCAGCGCAGTTGCCTCGAAATTTTCCAGACTCGCAAACGACAAACTGCCAAACGACCTGGCATGTTGCTTCTTTGGAGCCCCGCACAATGCTGAGGATTCTCCACAGATGAACAGCAGCAACTGACCAAATAACTAGAATGCGAATGAAAGATAAAAACACAGTTGACGTGAACCAGGAACATCAAATAGAAGTCATCGCTCTTTCCACGTTTATAAGTGAGTCACGGAAAAATTTCTCATCAGCCGCCACCGGGAATTGAACCCAGGGTCTTCCAGTTACGCGCCGGATATGCTTCCACTGCACCACAGCGGCTTCGAAATTCTCGAGACTCACAAACGACCAACTGCCAAGCCACATGACAGGGTTGCTTCTTTGGAACCCCACACAATGCTGGGGATTCACCAAAGATGAACAGCAGCAAATGAACAAATAACTAGAAGGCGAATGAATGATAAATACACAGTTGACGTGGACCAGGAACATCAAATGAAGTCATCGCTCTTCTCACATTTATAAGTGAGTCACGGAAAAATTTCTCATCAGCCGCCACCGGGAATTGAACCCAGGGCCTTCCAGTTACGCGCTGGATATGCTTCTACTGCACCACAGCGGCCTCGAAATTCTCGAGACTCACAAACGACCAACTGCCAAGCCACATGACAGGGTTGCTTCTTTGGAACCCCACACAATGCTGGGGATTCACCAAACATGAACAGCAGCAAATGAACAAATAACTAGAAGGCGAATGAATGATAAATACACAGTTGACGTGAACCAGGAACATCAAATAGAAGTCATCGCTTTTTCCACGTTTATAAGTGAGTCATGGAAAAATTTCTCCTCAGCCGCCACCGGGAATTGAACCCAGGGTCTTCCAGTTACGCGCCGGATATGCTTCCACTGCACCACAGCGGCTTCGAAATTCTCCAGACTCACAAACGACAAACTGCCAAGCCACATGACAGGGTTGCTTCTTTGGAACCCCACACAATGCTGGGGATTCACCAAAGATGAACAGCAGCAAATGAACAAATAACTAGAAGGCGAATGAATGATAAATACACAGTTGACGTGAACCAGGAACATCAAATAGAAGTCATCGCTTTTTCCACGTTTATAAGTGAGTCATGGAAAAATTTCTCATCAGCCGCCACCGGGAATTGAACCCAGGGTCTTCCAGTTACGCGCCGGATATGCTTCCACTGCACCACAGCGGCTTCGAAATTCTCCAGACTCACAAACGACAAACTGCCAAGCCACATGACAGGGTTGCTTCTTTGGAACCCCACACAATGCTGGGGATTCACCAAACATGAACAGCAGCAAATGAACAAATAACTAGAAGGCGAATGAATGATAAATACACAGTTGACGTGAACCAGGAACATCAAATAGAAGTCATCGCTTTTTCCACGTTTATAAGTGAGTCATGGAAAAATTTCTCATCAGCCGCCACCGGGAATTGAACCCAGGGTCTTCCAGTTACGCGCCGGATATGCTTCCACTGCACCACAGCGGCTTCGAAATTCTCCAGACTCACAAACGACAAACTGCCAAGCCACATGACAGGGTTGCTTCTTTGGAACCCCACACAATGCTGGGGATTCACCAAAGATGAACAGCAGCAAATGAACAAATAACTAGAAGGCGAATGAATGATAAATACACAGTTGACGTGAACCAGGAACATCAAATAGAAGTCATCGCTTTTTCCACGTTTATAAGTGAGTCATGGAAAAATTTCTCATCAGCCGCCACCGGGAATTGAACCCAGGGTCTTCCAGTTACGCGCCGGATATGCTTCCACTGCACCACAGCGGCTTCGAAATTCTCCAGACTCACAAACGACAAACTGCCAAGCCACATGACAGGGTTGCTTCTTTGGAACCCCACACAATGCTGGGGATTCACCAAAGATGAACAGCAGCAAATGAACAAATAACTAGAAGGCGAATGAATGATAAATACACAGTTGACGTGAACCAGGAACATCAAATAGAAGTCATCGCTTTTTCCACGTTTATAAGTGAGTCATGGAAAAATTTCTCATCAGCCGCCACCGGGAATTGAACCCAGGGTCTTCCAGTTACGCGCCGGATATGCTTCCACTGCACCACAGCGGCTTCGAAATTCTCCAGACTCACAAACGACAAACTGCCAAGCCACATGACAGGGTTGCTTCTTTGGAACCCCACACAATGCTGGGGATTCACCAAACATGAACAGCAGCAAATGAACAAATAACTAGAAGGCGAATGAATGATAAATACACAGTTGACGTGAACCAGGAACATCAAATAGAAGTCATCGCTCTTTCCACGTTTATAAGTGAGTCACGGAAAAATTTATCATCAGCCGCCACCGGGAATTGAACCCAGGGTCTTCCAGTTACGCGCTGGATATGCTTCCACTGCACCACAGCGGCTTCGAAATTCTCGAGACTCACAAACGACCAACTGCCAAGCCACATGACAGGGTTGCTTCTTTGGAGCCCCGCACAATGCTGGGGATTCTCCACAGATCAACAGCAGCAACTGAACAAATAACTAGAAGGCGAATGAATGATAAATACACAGTTGACGTGGACCAGGAACATCAAATAAGTCATCGCTCTTCTCACGTTTATAAGTGAGTCACGGAAAAATTTCTCATCAGCCGCCACCGGGAATTGAACCCAGGGGCTTCCAGTTACGCGCTGGATATTCTTCCACTGCACCACAGCGGCCTCGAAATTCTCGAGACTCACAAACGACCAACTGCCAAGCCACATGACAGGGTCGCTTCTTTGGAGCCCCGCACAATGCTGGGGATTCACCAAAAGATGAACAGCAGCAACTGAACAAATAACTAGGAACCGAATGAGTAATTAATACACACTGTTGACGTGGATTAGAACATCAAATAGAAGTCATCGCTCTTTCCACGTTTATAAGTGAGTCACGGAAAAAAGTAACCTGCCACTTGGTTTGGCAGTTAGTCGTATGTGAGTCTGGATAATTTCGAGGCCGCTGTGGTGTAGTGGTAGCATGTCCGGCGCGTAACTGGGAGATCCGGGCTTCGATTCCCGGTGGCGGCTGATGAGATTTTTTCCGTGATTCACTTATAAACGTGGAAAGAGCGACGACTTCTACTTGATGTTCCTAATCCACGTCAACAGTGTGTATTAATTACGTACAACACATTGCTTTTTTTGCGTCACTCACGGCTATCACAAAGAGAAACAGTCCGGTAATATTAAATGGAATAAAATCATAACGACACACGATAAGGTTTACTAATTCCTGACATTGAGTGGTACTTAGGTAGGTGGATTAATGAATATTATTGTCGTAAAACTAGTGAAGGAAGATATGTGACTCATAAAAGAAAATATTTACTGAACTATAGCATTTCGATTGTTTAGTTTTTCAAATACAATATTTATCATTATTATTATTACTATGCAGGGTGTCCGAGAATTATTGGAGACATTACAAAATTATGTACAAAAAAAAAAAAAAAAAAAAAAAACTATGAGCATTGCCTGTTTTTCTATGTCACCTATTACTAACACGGTTTCTATATTTTTTGTTTTGCAGAATTGTTATTCCCAGAATCCGATAGATGGCGCTAGGTGTGGCCTGATAAGGAATGTATGGAAAATGCGCAATCAGTCATGTCATCCGTACAGCAGAAGCCGACGTGTGTGTTTTGGCTTGCGGAATTAAAGTTAAAAGACGGTACCGTTTAGAGTATGGTTGTAATCCTCCGTCAACGAATTCCATTAAGCGGTGGATGAAACAGTTTAAAGAAACTGGCAATGTGGAACATCGTGGAGGAACCGGTAGGCCTTGTGTCTGCGGTCAGATGGTTGACCAAGTTAATGTAATGAAAATTTCCTACGAAGCCCCAGGAAATCTGTTCTTAAAGCAAGCAGAGTACTGTGCTTTCCGAAATCGACAGTTCACGAGATCTTCCACAAGAAATTAAAATTTCATGCTTATAAAATTCAAATAGTGCAAAAGATGCATGTAAATGATCACACTCTGCGATACGATTTCGCTGTGGATATGTTGAATCGAGTGGAAAACAACGAAAACTTTCTCAGTACTGTAATTTTTAGCGATGAATCCACAATTCATGTATCAGGTATTGTGAATCGTCACAACTGTAGGATATGGGGCAGTGAACCGCCTCATGCTGCTATTGAACTGGAACGTGATTCTTCAAAAGTGAATGTGTGGTGCACCCCATCAAAAAGAGAAGTGATTGGCCCTTTCTTCTTCTGCGGAAAAACCATAAATGGCGGCATTTAGTTGGATATGCTAGAAAATTTCGCTATACCCCAGATCAAAAGATATGACAACGTCGTTTTCCAACAAGACGGCGCATTGTTCAACGTGTGTACGTAAGTGCCTAAATGAGCATTTCCCCAACAGATGGATTGGGCGTGGTGGTCCCATTCCGTGGCCTCCTCGCTCTCCAGATTTGACTCCATTGGATTATTTCATGTGCGGTTATGTGAAGGATCGTGTCTATCAGACGCCTTGTACTGATTTGCAGGAACTAAAGCAGCGTATCACAGCTGCTATTAATTCCATAACTCCTCAGATGCTTGCCAACACATGACATGAAATCGAGTATCGCTTGGACGTACTACGAGCAACCAAGGGATCTCACATCCAAATTTATTAACTTGTGTAGTTTCATTGTAAGTTAGTACAGTCAGTTTCTTTCTATCTGTTTAATGTTTTGTTTTATATACTTTTGTAATGTGTTCAATAATTCCCGGACACCCTTATATTATTCAGATTTATAGGAACTTAAGAAACAGCCTTGACACCGATGAAATGTGATCTAGCTATGAAAGAGCATATGCGCATGCGCAGTTAAAATTTGTCCACAAGATAGAAACAAAAGCTGTATCAAGCGTGTTAGTAAGGTGTGATTGGAAACTTTTGATCTAGGATATCTGTAGGTTACACCTCATTGTGTTATACATCATTTTAAAGCTCTCGTCAATAGCAAGTAAGACCCTATTCGGGGGAAGGGTCTACAGAATTCATCCGTGTCTGTGTCGTTCCTTTCTTTTGTCTAAATATGAATTACATACAGTCATTTCCAAAAGTTTAAGACCACCTACCAATTTATTGGAAATTAAGATTTTCAAAGAAACAACTAATTGCTAGTCAGAGGTACTTGAAACATGTTAGTAAAATCATGCAATGCATTGATTGTGATACGCTTTCCAACATATAAGAAATCATTACTCAAGTTATGAGAATAATGGTGTGGAATAAATCTCGCTCCTGTGCCCTGATCTTTGACCCCATTTCGATGATATTAGACAAAAGTGGTTCAGCATACCTCCGGAACAATATACTAAAGTTTTTTCGCAATAGAAGCCTTTTTACGCAAATTATGGGGATAATGACCTGGAATAAATCTCGCTCTTGTACCCTGACCTTTGAACTCATTTCAATGATATTCAACAGAACCGGTTCAGTGTATCTCCGGAACAACACGAGAAAGTTTTGTCGCAATCGAACCCTGTTTACGTACATTATTACGTTTAAGGGCGACGGAATGGATCCCGCTCCTATATCCTCACCTTTGACCCCATTTCTCCCATTTTTCAGTGGGGTTGTCCCCTACCCACACATATTAAAATTTTTATCGAAACCGAATCATTTGTACGCCGCCCCGGTGGTGCAGTGGTCTAAGCGATGACCTTTGATCATTCGTCCGAAAGGGGTCCGGGTTCGAATCCCGTGAGACATAGATGTTGTGTTTGTCTTATAGCACTGGTTCTCTCCCCTCCCTGGAACCAATGACCCTAAATTAGGGACGGGCGACTGCTTATAGCCCATTGAGTTGCTCACGGTGGTCGTTAAACCTCCAATAAAAAGAAACGTTTTTACGCTAGTTATCCTGCGGACAGATAGACAGACGGACAAAGGTGAAGCATATACGCTTCTTCAACCTACGGTTGGAAAGCGTAAAAAATGACATCCCAGATGAATTCTTACGTTAATTAGAATACAAAAAGACCAAAATCAGTACTTTGTATGCCCACCTTTTTAGCACGTCTTTTGAAAAAAAGATCGTGCTCTAATGTTATCGGTTTGTCCGTCCGTCTGTACCCACGATATCTCTGCAACTATAAGACCGATCTGAAAAATTCTTTTTGCGTTGGGAAGCTTAAAATATGCGAATAATGATCTTTTATTTAATTTTTTTTACGATGTAAAATTTTGCCACTAGGGGGCGTAAATGCAGATGATGTCGAATTCAAAAATACGTTTTATTCCACATATTTGCTTCTAAACATCCGATTGAAAAAATGCTTTTATCTTACGATTCCATTTATGTCGAAGATTATTTTGAATATAGTTACTAATTTTAATTACGCATATATTTTCCACTAGAGGGCGTAAAAGTAAATTACATTTTTCCCGATAACTCTTCTTCTAAAACTCCGATTTGAATTTTTTTATTCAGCGGATACATCTCCTGATGGAAAATCTTTTGCATATAATTTCAAATTTTTGGTAAAAAATACTTTGGCCACCAGGGGGCATAAGTGTTAATTTCTGCTTCTGACGTATTTGCCATAAAATCTGAGCTTCTAAAATATCGGTTTAAAAATTCTTTCTTGGACTGATGCCACTCACATCGATAAACCTCTTTGGAATTTTTTTCCTAAAATATTTCACAATTTCTCCGCCAGGGGGCGTACATGTAAATCTTATTTTTGTCAATACCTCTACTTCTAGGAGTCCGATTTGAAAAATTCCTTCTTTGTTGGATAGTGTTTTTCGTGTGACATGTTTTTCATATAATTTCAAAATTTTCGAGTAATTCATAGACTTACCGCTAGGGGGCGTAGCGGTAAATTGCGTTTCCCCTTATATCTCTGCTTCTAAATCTCAGATTTGAAAAATACTTTATGCACCGGATAGAGTTCCTGATAGGAAATAACTTCTAATTTTTGTAAAAAATGGTTTGCCGACTAGGGGGCATAAATCTTAATTTCCGCTTCTGATGTATTTGCAGTAAAATATAAGCTTCTAAATTCTCGATTGAAAAAAACGTCGTTTGTTGACCGATAGTACTCATGTCGACAAACCTTTTAGAAACATGTTCTTCTTAAAATAGTGCATGGTTTCTACGCTAGAGGCGTAGATGTATATCTTATTTTTGTCAATATCTCTACTTCTAAGGGTCCGATTTGAAAAATTCCTTCTTTGTTGGATAGTGTTTCCAGTGTGACATGTTTTTCGTATAATTTCAAAATTTTCAAGTAATACATAGACTTTCCGCTAGGGGGCGTAATGTAAATTGCGTTTCCCCCTATATATATGCTTCTAAATCTCCGATTTGAAAAATTCTTTCTGCACCGTATACAGCTCCTGATGGGAAATGGTTTGCACATAATTTCTAATTCGTGTAAAAAATGGTTTGGCCACCAGGAGGGCGTAAATCTTAATTTCCTCTTCTGATCTATTTGCAGCAAAATATGAGTTTCTAAAATCTCGATTGAAAAAAAAAAGTCGTTTCTTGACCGATACTAATCATGTCGACAAACCTTTTAGGAAAATTTTCTTCATGAAATAATGCATGGTTTCTACGCCAGGGGGCGTAGATGTATATCTTCATTTTGTCAATATCTCTGCTTCTAAGAATCCTTTTTGAAAAATTCCTTCTTTGTTGGATAGTGTTTCAGATGCGAAATGTTTTTTCTATAAATTCCAAGGTTACAAGTAAATCATAGACTTTCCGCTAAAGGGGAACAAGGGTAAATTACGTTTTCAGCGTTATTTCTGCTCCAAAAGCTCCGATTTCAAAAATTATTTTTGTATCGCCTACAAGACCTGATGGAAAATATTTTTCACATAATTTTTAATGTTTGGTAAAGAATGGTTTGGCCACCAGGAATCATGAGTGTTAATTTCTGCTTCTGATGTATTTGTAGAAAAATCTGGGCTTCTGAAAACTCGACTATTTTTTTCTTGGACCGATACCGCTTATATGGATGAACCTTTTGAGAATACTTTCTTCCTAAAATAATGCATGGTTTTTCCACCAGGGGACGTAAAGTCACATCTTATTTTTGTCGATATCTCTGTTTCAAAGACTTCGTAAGCTCACGATTACGTTTACAGCAATATCTGAGGATTAAAAATCCGATTGAAAATTTTCTTTCTTTCGTCAGATCTATTGTTTTCCATACCGGTTCCATTGACTTTGAATAGCTTTGATAAATTTAATTTGCATCAGAACGGTTTCAAAAGATGTGCTCATTACACCCGAAAATTCGGTGTCATCTTTCCTGTTTTTTTTTGTTACAGCGGACAGAATACGATGCAGCATACTTTCAACGAGGGATTTGAATCACTTGAAATATCTTTGCGACACACCTAATTTATCGCGTCAATCAAAGCTTGTGAATTTGACGGCTATTTTTCTTCTACCTTGTCTTTTAAAATGGACCACAAATTTTCGATGGGGTTAAGGTCAGGATTATTGCCGGGGCAGTCAAGCACAGTTATGTTTTCCCTCTGCAAATAGTACTTTGCTGTCTTTGATCTGTGGCATGGAGCACCATCTTGCATAACGATTGTGCATCTCTGCACTTGCATACGAGTGAACAGCTTCTCACGTAGCATTTCCACATAAAAAGACCAGTCATGGTAGTGCATGTCGGGGAAAAAGTATAATAAAGCTGAACCGAATGCTGACATAGCACCACATATTATCTAAGTAGGCGGATGTCTCAGGGTGCTTATCGGTGTATTTTTCACTAAACCTTTTGACTTTTGGTCGCCGAACATGTGCTTCACATGATTCAAATTGATGTACAGTTAAGCCATCGAAAAAAAGAACTTGGATTCAATTTTCAGTACTCCATGATTGATAACGCTTCGCATACTGGAGTCTCTTCTTTTTCATAACAGAGGTTAGTCTAGATTTACGTCAGTGGCGTAACTATCACAACGTGCACCCCCCCCTCCCGCAAGATTTATTTCAGCTCCCCTAAGCCCAGTAATTTTCCCAGGATTTCAAGCACGAGGAAGGATGCATTTTACGCGGTGTGTGTGTGGTGGATATGGGTGGGAGTGGTCAGGAAGTCAGGGAGACTGTCTTGAAAAGTAATGCAGGTACCTAGAGCTCTGTAGTTTTAACTTTTTAAGTACTAGACTCAACAATCCATGTAACTGTTTTGTACAAAAATATGTAAAATAAATCACTTGAAGAAATCACCCTCTTGTGCATTGGCAGATCTGCGGCTGCTTAGCGCCTGTCGTGTACGTAATCCTAGGTGACTGACTGACAGTTTCCTCCCACGCAGCCTCGCGTTTTTCCTCAGCAGCGCAGAGAGAGGGCGATTGAAGAACGATCGTTTTACAACTCGGGGCCAAAGGGCCAAATAGCTTCAATCTGTATTACATACAGTGCTTTAAAAGTAAAACTTGGCAATTATTTAGGCAAAGATAAATGCATTTTGCATTTTCATTTATCTAACCCACCTTCGTTTTGCTGATGACGTAGTCATTTTTGCAACTACCCCATCAGAGCTGCAGAGTATGATCCAGGAACTTGCTGACAAGAGTAAAGAAGTGGGATTAAAAATGAACTTTCAGAAGACAAAAGTGATGCACAATGCTTTTACAAGAAATGAATATTTATCGATTGATGGAGAAAAGCTGGAGATAACAGACACGTACTTTTATCTTGGACAGCAGATATCAAGCGAGGGTCACATTGATGAAGAAATTAATCGGCGTACAAAACTTGCCTGGAGAGCTTTTGGAAGAAACAGCATAATTTTCAAGAGCAATATGCCATTATGTCTTAAAAGAAAAGTGTTTGATCAATGCATCCTTCCAGTGCTTACGTATGGTGCAGAGACGTGGATCTTAACTAAAAGAGACATACAAAGGCTGCAGACAACTCAAAAGAATCATGGAGAGATGCATGCTTGGTGTAACTAGGAGAGATAAGAAGAGGAACTCGTGGATCCGAAAAAATGACAAGAGTGGAAGACATCATGATCAGAGTTAAATCCCTGAAATGGCAATGGGCTGGACATACTGCCATAAGGACAGACCATCGGTGGACTGCCGAAATTGTAGATTGGATTCCAAGGGACAGGAAAAGACGCAGAAGAAGGCCACATGGGGGATGGGTGGATGAAATTCGCAAGTATGCGGGAGTGACATAGAGGAGACTGGCACAAGACAGACCGTTGTGGAGGAAACTTGGGGAGCAGTGAATTCATAATGGTTGACAATGATGATGATGATGAAATGCACCTTAAAAGAAAATATGAACCTTTGGGTTGTTTAATTGTTTGTTTGTCTTCGTGAGTGTTCCAATTTTTTCAAAAAACGATTACTGGAAGCTGCGGTACGTCCCTTGTTACGTGCGGCCACTGATTTATGTGCAGGTTTAGAAGACTTTAATCCCAAGACGTCGAGAAATAAGTGCTGATACTAATATCAGACACTTTTGAATGCAGAAAGGCCTTGGTTTCCTTGCACGAACTCCTCGGAGAGCACATAACTACTCACCTTATGGCATTCTCATCATGTGAGGTTATTTTCCTCGGATTTCCATTTCTCATTTGGTCGCTAAATTCACCTGTATTTCGATATTTCATGATCGGATAATACAGTAAATAGCAGTCTCGCTCACATTCACCGTTCTACTTATGTCACGTTCGGAGTATCCTTCATGACATAAAGTCATTATTTGTGCCCTCTGCGTAACACTTAATGACGCTGTTTTGCCCATTTTTCGCTATACAGGAAATACGTACAAAACTTCTCAGCATGAAAACCAGATGCAAACTAACGCTCGAATGCTTCCACCAACGCTACAATGATTTTATTTAATTTACCAAAGGGCAGTTATTTTTCATAGTTCGTGCTTATGTTATCGGTTTGTCCGTCCGTCTGTACACACCATATCTCTGCAACTATTAGCCCGATTTGAAAAATTCTTTTTGCATTGGGAAGCTTGAGATATATATGTAAATGGCGATCTTTTATTTCGTTTTTTTTTTACGATGTACAATTTCGCCGCCAGAGGGCGTAAATGCAGATGATGTCGAACTCAAAAATACGTTTCATTCCACATATTTGCTTCTAAACATCCGATTGAAAAAAAAAAAAATTATTTGCCGCCCCGGTGGCGCAGTGGTCTAAGGCGCTGGCCTCTGATCATTCGCCCGTAAGGGGTACGGGTTCGAATCCCGGTCAGGCATGGATGTTGTGTTTGTCTTATGGCACTGGTTCTCTCCCTTCCCTGGAACCAGTGACTCTAAATTAGGGACGGGCGACTGCTTATAGCCCATTGAGTTGCTCACGGTGGTCGTTAAACCTCCAAAAAAAAAAAAAAAAAAAAATTATTTTACACTTCGATTCCATTTATGTCGAAGAGTATTTTAGATATAGTTACTTTTTCAAATTACGCATAGATTTTACGCTGAGGAGCGTAAAAGAAAATTGCATTTTCCCCAATAACTCTTCTTCTAAAACTCCGATTTGAAAAATGTTTTCTTCAGCGGTTACACCTCCTGATGGAAAATATTTTGCATATAATTTCAAATTTTTGGTAAAGAATACTTTGGCCACCAGGGGGCGTAAGCGCTAAATTTTGCTTCTGATATATTTACCATAAAATCTGAGCTTCTAAAACATCGACTGAAAAAATATTTCGTGGACTGATGCCACTGACATCGATAAAACCTTTTCGGAATATTTTCTTCTTAAAATATTCCGCAGTTTCTCCGCCAGGTGACGTAGATGTATATCTTATTTTTGTCAATATCTCTACTTCTGGAAATCCGATTTGAAAAATTCTTCTTTGTTAGATAGTGTCTTCAGTGTGACATGTTTTTCATGAAATTTCAAAATTTTCAAGTAATTCATAGACTTTCCGTTAGGGGGCGTAAAAGTAAATTGCGTTTCCTCCTAAATATCTGCTTCTAAATCACCGATCTGAATAATTTCATCCGCACTGGATACAGCTCCTAATGGGAAATCGTTTGCATATAATTTCTAATTTTTGTGAAGAAATGGTTTGGCCACCAGGGGGCGTAAATCTTAATTTCCGCTTCTGATGTATTTGCAGCAAAATATGAGCTTCTAAAATCTCGATTGAAAAAACCGTCGTTTGTTGAACGATAGTAAGTACTCATGTCGACAACCGTTTGTAAGCATTTTCTTCTTAAAATAATGCATGGTTTCTACGCCATGTGGCGTAGACGTATATCTTATGTTTGTCAATATATCTACTTCTCAGAGTCCGATTTGAAAAATTCCTTCTTTGTTGGATAGTGTTTCTAGTGTGACATGCTTTTCATATAATTTGAAAATTTTCAAGTAATTTATAGATTTTCCGCTAGGGGGCATAAAGGTAAATTGCTTTCCCCCTATATCTCTGCTTCTAAATCTCCGATTTGAAAACTTCTTTCTGCACCGGATACAGCGCTCTTGATGGGAAATCGTTTGCACATTAGTTCACCTTCTTGTAAAAAATGGTTTGGCCACCAGGTGGCGTAAGTCTTAATTTACGCTTCTGATGTATTTGCAGCAAAATATGAGCTTCTAAAATCTCGATTGAAAAAAGTCATTTGTTGACCGATACTACTCATGCCGGCAAACCTTTTAGGAACATTTTCTTCTCTAAATAATGCATGGTTTCTACGCCAGGAGCGTAGATGTGTATCTTATTTTTGTCAATATCTCAACTTCTAGGAATCCGATTTGGAAAATTCCTTCTTTGTTCGATGGTGTCTCAGTTGCGAAATGTTTTTCCTAAAAATTCAAAATTTTCAAGTAAATCATATACTTTCCGCTAGGCGGCACAAAGGCAAATTGCGTTTTATGTATTATTTCTGCTTCGAAAACTCCGATTTGAAAATTTTTTCCTGTATCGCATACAACATCTGATGGGAAATATTTTTGACATAATTTCTAATGTTTGGTAAAGAATGGTTTGGCCTCCAGGAAGCATAAGTATTAATTTCTGCTTTTGATGTATTTGTAGAAAAATCTTGGTTCCTGAAAACTCGACTAATTTTTTTTTCTTGGACCGATACCGCTCATATGAAAAATCCTGTTGAGAATACTTTCTTCCCGAAATAATGCATGGTTTTCCCAATAGGGGACGTAAAGTCACATCTTATTTTTGTCGATATCTGTGTTTCTAAAAGTCCGATTTGAAGAAAAATTTCTGTGTTGGAGAGCGTTTCCGGTGCGAAATGTTTCTGATATAAATTCATGTTTCTGAGGGATTAAAAACCCGATAGAAAAACTTCTTTCTTCCATCAGATACTATTGTTTTCCATACCGGCTCCATTGACTTTGAATAGCTTTGGTAAATTTAATTTGCGTCAGAACGGATTCAAATGACGTTCTCATAACACCCGAGAATTCGGTGTCATCTTTTTTTTTTTCTTTTTTGTTGTAGCTGATCAATTTTCTTGAGAAAATAATGAAAGCACTCCAAGGAGAACTATGTATATCAACAGCTGTTGCTGGAGGATGATACAACACCGACATCAAGTTGAGTAATACAGACACTAGTTGACCCAATCGGCAGAAATCTCCTAATACTAACAGGTTTTCTTAAACTGTTGCAGATGATTGTATAATAATAACGACAACATAAAGGTATACGAAATATCAGAGCTTTTAGGGAAGATCGAACTATAAAATTATCGGAGATTTTATGTGGAACAGAAAGCTATAAAAAATGTCATAGCTTTTAGAGAACAGAAATCTACAGAAAAAATATCAGAGCTATTAGGGAACAGAGAACTGTGAAAAATATTAGAGCTTTTATAGAGGAAACATAAAACTATGAAAAATATCAGAGCTTTTAAGAGAAAGAAAGGATAATATTAGGAAAATTGAGATCATAAAAATGTAATTTTTATGCGAAAAAAAAACCCTATAAAAATGTCAGATCTCTTAGAGAACAGAAAGTGATAAGAATACCAGATCATTTACGAGGAACAGAAACCTATAAATATATAGAAGCGATGTGTGTTTGTGTGTGTATGTGTGTTTCTTTTAGTACCAAGCTATTGCGTAAGAATCAGATATGCAAGGAGGCTTTGAAAAAATTGTACAGGAGTTAGATTTGTCGAACTTTTTGTACAGATAGGGAATTATAACGAAGTAAATTTCTCCGTCATTTTTATCCGCGCCGGGGTTCGAACCCGGGTCCACTCATTCCGGAATAAGTTGCTCTACCAATTAAGCTACGCGGACATGTATTCTGATTCCTATCTGCCTTTATGTCATGTGCGTCCTGCTGGCAGGTACGTCACATCTCCCCCCGAAAGAGGGCCGGGGGCATGGCCCACGGATCAGCCGTGACCATGAATCGCTGCAGGCAGCCATCCACTGTAGAACGTGCACTTGAGAACTCCCCGTCAATCTGCTGTGTGGAATGCAACATCACACATTTTTATTTTTCGAAGCGCTGGAGAAGGAATTCTCTGATTTTTCCTGTCTCGCGGTGTGGAAATAACATCACACCATTGCGAGATTTTGAACGGTCGGGTCATCCGGATAGTTCGGGCGCCATTATAACGAAGTAAATTTCTCCGTCATTTTTGGTCTACACCGGGATTCGAACCCGAGTACGCTTATTCCGGAACAAGTCGCTCTACCAACTGAGCTACGCAGACATTTGTTCTGATTCCTATCTGCCTTTATGTCATGTGCGTCCTGCTGGCAGGTACGTCACAGAATATCTATGGAAAATAAAGGACCCAGAAAAAGCTCAGTGGGTTACGTTTTCTGAGCATTACTTGAGCTCAGACTGCAGTGAAATTAACGAACAACTTAGAAAACTGTAGATTCATTTCTTAACCATTTTGCGAACTGTTAACTACTCAGTAAGAAGATTAATACCGAACTACCGGTAGCAGTTTGGTAATGATTTTCTGGACTCAAACCGGTGGCCTGATGGCTGAGTGGTCAGAGGCGCTGGCATCCGGCCGTTAGTCCAAAATGGACCCAAGTTGGAATCCCGAATGTGGCCTGATTACTCCGGCTTCGTACCTCCCTCTGGAACCAGTGGCCTCAAAATAGGACAGGCACTAACATTCCCTAAAAAAACAAAAGAACTGAAACCATGTTAGGAATCTATATATTAATTCTATAAGTTTTTTTTACTGTGAGTCCTATTTTGAGAGAACGGCTGAACGTGAACATATGATTGAGGTATCAAAATAAAGGTCTTACCATGTAGATGTGCCAGTCGAAGAGAAAAATGAGATTGGGGCAACGGTTCGGGTGTCGTAGGAGTGCAAAATTCCCCTGCAAAGTCTATGGGAGAAGCGTGCGGTTGACTCACGCGCTGTTGATGGAGAGACTGAGATGGTCCAAAGTTTGAAACCTTCTCTTTTCTCAGCGAGCCGTTGTGCAAAGGAACGCTAGCAGGCATTTGCGTCAAAGTTCTTCTCATCGGAACAGCGAACACTCTCGGAGTCCTTCTTGTGTTATGCCGTTTGATGTATATATTATAACGAAGTAAATTTCTCCGTCATTTCTATCCGCGCCAGGATTCGAACCCGGGTCCCCTCATTCCGGAATAAGTTGCTCTGCCAATTGAGCTACGCGGACGTTTTATTCTGATTCCTATCTGCTTTTATGTTGTGAGCAACTCAATGGGCTATAAGCAGTCGCCCGTCCCTAATTTACGACCACTGGTTCCAGGGAAGACAGAGAGCCAGTTATAACGAAGTAAATTTCTCCGTCATTTTTGGTCTACGCCGGGATTCGAACCCGAGTCCGCTTATTCCGGGACAAGTTGCTCTACCAATTGAGCTACGCGGACGTTTTATTCTGATTCCTATCTGCTTTTATGTTGTGAGCAACTCAATGGGCTATAAGCAGTCGCCCGTCCCTAATTTACGACCACTGGTTCCAGGGAAGACAGAGAGCCAGTTATAACGAAGTAAATTTCTCCGTCATTTTTCGTCTACGCCGGGATTCGAACCCGAGTCCGCTTATTCCGGGACAAGTTGCTCTACCAATTGAGCTACGCGGACGTTTTATTCTGATTCCTATCTGCTTTTATGTCGTGAGCAACTCAATGGGCTATAAGCAGTCGCCCGTCCCTAATTTACGACCACTGGTTCCAGGGAAGACAGAGAGCCAGTTATAACGAAGTAAATTTCTCCGTCATTTTTCGTCTACGCCGGGATTCGAACCCGAGTCCGCTTATTCCGGGACAAGTTGCTCTACCAATTGAGCTACGCGGACGTTTTATTCTGATTCCTATCTGCTTTTATGTCGTGTGCGTCCTTCTGGCAGGTACGTCACATCTCCTGGTACGTTACAATATATAATTTAATATTTATTCGATATAGTTTATACCTGTAGGTAAGACGTTTCCCTTTATGTAAAGATGTGAATAAATATTCCGTTGACCATTGATAGTGAAAATATTTAGAATGTACATATTGAGTTTCGCCATCTATATCTTCATTATATAAGGGTTTTTTTACTGTGAGACCTATTTTGGGAGAACGGCTGAAAGTAAGAATATGGTTGAGGTATCAAAATAACTGTCTTACCATGTACATGTGCCAGACGAAGATAAAACTGAGATTGGGGCAACGGTTCGGGCGTGGCGGGGCGGCAAAGTTCCCGTGTTAAGTCTATGGGAGAAGCATGCGACCCTTATGTACATCAGACGCTCAGTTCGGTGTCAGATTTAGTGTGTGTATGGTGTTGTATGATCAGTCCTAAAGTAAGTAAATACTTTATTGCTTACTTACCTTTAACAGAATGTCTCTTCCGCAGAAAAAAAAAAAAAAAAGAAAAAGAAAATGTAAGAGCCTTACTGGAAGGCGTGAGCGATCAATGGGTCGCAACTATACATGTCTCAAGCAAGAGAGAATGAAGAGTATTCGCAACGCGAATCTCATTCCAACAACATTTACAAACACAGTTGTGACTGAAGATGAGAGTAAAAGAGTGCGCTATCCAGTTGAATTTTTGCACACGATCGACATGAGTGGACTTCCGCCACACATTTTACGACTGAAAAAGGGTGCAGTCGTGACGGCTCATCACGAACCTGCCCACCCCGGTGGAGCAGTATTCTAAGCTCTGGCTTATGATGATTCGTTCGTGAAGGGTCACTGTTCGAATCCTGTGAGGCATGGATGTTCTGTTTGTCTCTTACGGCACTGTGTGACGTGCCTGCCAGCAGGACGCACATCACATAAAGGCAGATAGGAATCAGAGCAAATGTCCGCGTAGCTTAATTGGTAGAGCAACTTATTCCGGAATGAGGGGATCCGGGTTCGAATCCCGGCGTAGACCAAAAAAAGACGGAGAAATTTACTTCGTTATAATGGCGCCCGAACTTTCCGGATGACCCGACCGTTCAAAATCTCGCAATGGTGTGATGTTCTTTCCACACCGCGAGATAGGAAAAATCAGAGAATCCCTTCTCCAGCGCTTCGACAAATAAATGTGTGTGACGTTGCATTCCACACACCAGATTGACTGGTATTTCTCAAGTGCACGTTCTACAGCGCTTGGATGCCTGCAACGATTCATGGTCACGGCTGACCCGTGGGCCATGCATCCGGCCCTCTTTCGAGGGGGGGGGGGGGTAGATGTGACGCACCTGCCAGCAGGACGCACACGACATAAAGGCAGATAGTAATCAGAATGAACGTCTGCATAGCTCAGTTGGTAGAGCGACTTGTTCCGGAATAAGCGGACTCGGGTTCGAATCCCGGCGTAGACCAAAAATGACGGAGAAATTTACTTCGTTATAACTGGATCTCTGTCTTCCCTGGAACCAGTGGTCGTAAACTAGTGATGAGCGACTGCTTATAGCCCATTGAGTTGCTCACGGTGGGCGTTAAAGCTTAGTCAAAAAAAAAAAAAAAAGAATCACGAACCTGGACAATTGTCTTTACTGAAGTGGTTGAATGAACACCTGCCAGCAGGATGAGCACCTGCCAGCAGGACGCACACGACATAAAGGCAGATAGTAATCAGAATGAACGTCTGCATAGCTCAGTTGGTAGAGCGACTTGTTCCGGAATAAGCGGACTCGGGTTCGAATCCCGGCGTAGACCAAAAATGACGGAGAAATTTACTTCGTTATAACTGGATCTCTGTCTTCCCTGGAACCAGTGGTCGTAAACTAGTGATGAGCGACTGCTTATAGCCCATTGAGTTGCTCACGGTGGGCGTTAAAGCTTAGTCAAAAAAAAAAAAAAAGAATCACGAACCTGGACAATTGTCTTTACTGAAGTGGTTGAATGAATTTGTCAATCAAATAAAGTTTACATTTGTTGTTTCATATGAGTTTATTCTTTAAAAAAATAGAACTAACTGTCGATTTCGATGGGTTTGGTCTAGTTAAAGTTAATATTGGCTTAGCGGAGTTCCTTCGTTAGGACGCAGAGGGTAAATAACACTTTGCGAAAATAAACATTTTAACGATATTCGTTCGGAAAGCTCCATGTTTAAGGGAAATTTGTACGGGTCGTCTTTAGTTTTGTAGCTTCGTGATCCTAGAATGAATTTGAAAGCGTGTTTTGCTACATAGGTTACAATTCCAAATCTCTGTCTCAGAATCAACGCAAAGTAAACAAAAGTTAAGTTTCCTTAAATGGTGCATGAACTAAATCTTCCATACTTCATGGTAGTGCGAAGGTTTCTGTTTATCAGATGAAGTTTTACAAGGAGCAAATCCGAGCACAGGAAAAGGGCAATATATTTAAACCGCTGTCAACACTGTTTGTTCTTCTCCGAATAGGACCCCGAGGCGCCATGTTTATGTCCTTTTATGAAATTCGTGTCGTAGGTGCGTTTTCAGCGCGACGCAGCTCTCCAATATACGGACTCAAACTGCATTTGTAGGACTATCTGGACTAGGATTTCTTAAACCATGACTATAAATCCCGTTGTGTTTAGTGCAAAGCTATTGCTTCTGCTTGCTCTTTGTTTCTCTCAATTTGAAGAAAGCTTGACTCAAGGTAAATATTTTTTTTTCCTGTTTATGAATAAAAAGCGAAAACTTGTGTATGTAAAATATACTATACAGTGACTTCTCCACATACTGTCCTAAATGGAACTTCCTGAAATCGTCCTTAGGAATTTAATGTAATGGCAGATGATTATTCAGCTTTTTGCGCAGATATGCATCGTCTAACTTGCAGCTTCTCACTGGTTTTAACTTACATGGTGAGCAAGCTGCACGAGATGGGACCTACAAAAATCAGCGCTTTGCCTATCTCAATTATTGCACTAACAGCTCCAAGAGTAAACGCGCTGATGAAGACAGGTGAATTCAAGGTGTATCTTGACTTATGTTGCTTAAAGAGGAATCATATCAATTCCAAACAAATTCCGTGGTGTCAGGTATTACAAACACTAAGAAATTTTAACTCCAACTATTTCTCTTTCTGTGTGTTTAGGGTTTAAGAACCACCGTGAGCAACTCAACGAGCATTATCTCGCCCCTAATTTGGAAGCAATGCCTCCAGGAAAGTGAGAGAGCCAATACCGCGTAAGACAGACACTCGTTATTTCTCACACGGGATTCGAACACGGAACCTTCTCGGACGAATGATTAGAAGCCGTCGCCTCGTGTCACTTGGCATTCGCGTCGGCGAACTAAAATTCCCACTCTCCCGTCCCTAATTTAGGGCCACTGGCCACAGGGAAGTGAGAGAGCCAGTACCGTGTAAGACAGACACTCATTATTTCTCACAAGGGATTCAAACCCGGAACCTTCTCGTACGAATGATTAGAAGCCGTCGCCTCGCGCCACTTGGGATTCGTTATTATTTTTTTTTTTTGATTGGAGGTTTAACGACCCCCATGAGCAACTCAATTGGGCTATAAGCAGTCGCCCGTCCCTAATTTAGGGTCACTGGGTCCAGGGAAGGGAGAGAGCGAATGCCGTAAGACAAACACAACATCCATGCCTCACCGGGATTCGAACCCGGACCCAGTTCGGACGAATGATCAGAGGCCATCGCTTAGACCACTGCGCCACTGGGGCGGTCCAGTTGGCATTCGTGTCGGCGAACTAAAATTCCCACTCGCCCGTCCCTAATTTAGGGCCACTTGCTCCAGGGAAGCGAGAGAGCCAGTACCTGGTAAGACAGACACTCATTATTTCTCACACGGGATTCGAACCCTGACCCTTCTCGGACGAATGATTAGAAGCCGTCGCCTCGTGCCACTTGGCATTCAGGGCGGCGAACTTAAATTACCAGTCGCCCGTCCCTAATTTGAGGACAATGGCTCCAGGGAAGTGAGTGTGGTCCAGAGCCATGTAAGACAAACACACCATAGATACTTCATTCGGCATTCGAACCCATCTTTGACGAATGATTAGAAGTAAACGCCTCAAACCACTCGTCTACCGGGGCAAAGAACCCTAATTACCTGCTCTTACCTTTTTATTGATTTTAAATTCTCATTCATTTGCTTGAAGTGTTGGATAAACCGTAGAATCAGTGTCGTATATTCGAGGCTAGCTAGACTAGCTGCAAAGCCCAGAGAATGCACATATAGAAGTCAATTAAATATGCACAAATGAAAGTCAATTAAATATGCACAAATGAAAGTCAATTAAATATGCACAAATGAAAGTCAATTAAATATGCACAAATGAAAGTCAATTAAATATGCACAAATAAAAGTCAATTATCAACGGTATTAAAATATGTCGATGCTTTCGGTGCGAAAAAAAACACGAGCGGATTCGCTTCTTTCGATTATGAGAATCAATCTGGCGAGCGATGACCAAAGGCATAACGCAAGCAGGTCTTCCAGAGTTTTCACTGTTCTGATTCGCAGAACTTCAATAGGATCGCCTGCTATCGTTTCCATGACAACATGAATGAGCGTATGGAAGGGATTGGACCATTGCTTTGCGCAACGGTTCACTCAGAAAAGAGAAGACTTCGACTATCTCAGTCCCCCGCATGCCTCCGCATGTAACAGCGCATGTTTTGCGAGAGTTGTTTCAACTTGTGTGAAGTGCCAGTGAATTAAGATCAGTGATATTATATCTTAAATCCGTGGCTTTGTTGGATTCGAACTGTTTTGATAAATTTTGTGAAAGCTTCCCTGAATATATACTGTCAGAACTTAAAAAACTGTATGCTTCAAAGTTTGATACAACTCGATTAAAAATGAACTGAAGGTGTTTCATTCCCTTGATGAATTCAAAACAAATCAGTGCGAGACATTTCGTGTTACATAAAGTTGAATATATTAGACATAGTGTTTATTGAGGTGTACAAATTAGCAGACCTAATATTAAACTTTTCGTCAACAACTGCGACTGCTGAAAGACGTTTTTCTGCATTAAAAATAATCAAGATACATCTTAGAGCCACGCAAGGACACGCACATTCGAAAAACTTGGCTGATTTGTCAGTAGAGAAAAACATTCTTTTTAAGTATGAAAAAGTACTCGGAAGAAACATTTTATGAAAATGTAACTCTCAAGTTCACAGAAAAAGAAAGAAGAATGGAGTTCATGTACAAATAAAGTATTCAGATGAAGATTGTTCATGTACAAATAAGTGTTCGAATCCTAATCCTTATAATTATTTGGTATCATGTTGGCAATAGCATGTACCTAAAATTTAGAAAAAATGTTTCTTCTATAACTTAACAATTAAAAATAGAACTTCTCAATTAAAAAAACGTACTGTGGGGGACGGGGGGGGATAGCCCAGATCTCGGACCCAAGATACTCAACTGCCGTACTGTGGGGGACGGGGGGGGGGGATAGCCCAGATCTCGGACCCAAGATACTCAACTGCGTAGAAGAAATGTTATTTTCGGCAATGTATTTTCAACAGTTTAATTTTCACTCTTCGGATAACTTGCATCGACTTGGAACTGGAATCGAATTAGCATTTTACGATTTCTGCTCGAGCATGTTACAGTTACAAAACCTAGGACAACGAAGTTACAAGTTACTGATGCTAGGTAGTTGCAGCTTAAAGAGCGTTGGAATTTGCGCTAGAAGAAGAAATCGGATGCTTTCCCGTACCGTCGACGACCGATTTCTCATCAAGAAAAGAGAATACGCAGTCAGCAAAGCGACGGTGAGAAATATAATCTCGTTCAATCTTGATCCCTTTGTCGTTCTAGTTCAATCATTCTGCAATGAAACACTGAAGGGCTTGGGATTTTTTTTTCTTCGTTTTGGGGGTTTAACGACCACCGTGAGCAACTCGATGAGCTATAAGCAGCCGCTTGCCCCTAATTTTAGGAATCTGGTTCCAGGGAATTTTTTTTTTTTAATTGGAGGTTTTGCGACCACCGTGAGCAACTCAATGGGCTATAAGCAGTCGCCCGTCCCTAATTTAGGGTCACTGGGTCCAGGGAAGGGAGAGAGCGATTGCCGTAAGACAAACACAACATCCATGCCTCACCGGGATTCGAACCCGGACCCCGTTCGGACGAATGATCAGAGGCCATCGCTTAGACCACTGCGCCACTGGGGCGGTCCAGTTGGCATTCGTGTCGGCGAACTAAAATTCCCACTCGCCCGTCCCTAATTTAGGGCCACTTGCTCCAGGAAGCGAGAGAGCCAGTACCTGGTAAGACAGACACTCATTATTTCTCACACGGGATTCGAACCCTGACCCTTCTCGGACGAATGATTAGAAGCCGTCGCCTCGTGCCACTTGGCATTCAGGGCGGCGAACTTAAATTACCAGTCGCCCGTCCCTAATTTGAGGACAATGGCTCCAGGGAAGTGAGTGTGATCCAGAGCCATGTAAGACAAACACACCATCCATACTTCATTTGGGATTCAAACCCATCTTTGACGAATGATTAGAAGTAAACGCTTCAAACCACTCTCCTACCGGGGCAGAGAACCGTAATTACCTACTCTTACCTATTTATTGATTTTAAATTCTCATTCATTCGCTTGAAGTGTTGGATAAACCGTAGAATCAGTGTCGTATATTCGAGGCTAGCTAGACTAGCTGCAAAGCCCAGAGAATGCACAAATAGAAGTCAATTAAATATGCACAAATGAAAGTCAATTAAATATGCACAAATGAAAGTCAATTAAATATGCACAAATAAAAGTCAATTATCAACGGTATTAAAATATGTCGATGCTTTCGGTGCGAAAAAAACCACGAGCGGATTCGCTTCTTTCGATTATGAGAATCAGTCTGGCGAGCGATGACCAAAGGCATAACGCAAGCAGGTCTTCCAGAGTTTTCACTGTTCTGATTCGCAGAACTTCAATAGGATCGCCTGCTATCGTTTCCATGACAACATGAATGAGCGTATGGAAGGGATTGGACCATTGCTTTGCGCAACGGTTCACTCAGAAAAGAGAAGACTTCGACTATCTCAGTCCCCCGCATGCCTCCGCATGTAACAGCGCATGTTTTGCGAGAGTTGTTTCAACTTGTGTGAAGTGCCAGTGAATTAAGATCAGTGATATTATATCTTAAATCCGTGGCTTTGTTGGATTCGAACTGTTTTGATAAATTTTGTGAAAGCTTCCCTGAATATCTACTGTCAGAACTTAAAAAACTGTATGCTTCAAAGTTTGATACAACTCGATTAAAAATGAACTGAAGGTGTTTCATTCCCTTGATGAATACAAAACAAATCAGGGCGTGACATTTCGTGTTACATAAAGTTGAATATATTGGACATAGTGTTTATTGAGGTGTACAAATTAGCAGACCTAATATTAAACTTTTTCGTCAACAACTGCGACTGCCGAAAGACGTTTTTCTGCATTAAAAATAATCAAGATACATCTTAGAGCCACGCAAGGACACGCACATTCGAAAAACTTGGCTGATTTGTCAGTAGAGAAAAACATTCTTTTTAAATATGAAAAAGTACTCGGAAGAAACATTTTATGAAAATGTAACTCTCAAGTTCACAGAAAAAGAAAGAAGAATGGAGTTCATGTACAAATAAAGTATTCAGATGAAGATTGTTCATGTACAAATAAGTGTTCGAATCCTAATCCTTATAATTATTTGGTATCATGTTGGCAATAGCATGTACCTAAAATTTAGAAAAAATGTTTCTTCTATAACTTAACAATTAAAAATAGAACTTCTCAATTAAAAAAAACGTACCGTGGGGGACGGGGGGGGGGGAGAGATAGCCCAGGTCTCGGACCCAAGATACTCAACTGCGTAGAAGAAATGTTATTTTCGGCAATGCATTTTCAACAGTTTAATTTTCACTCTTCGGATAACTTGCATCGACTTGGAACTGGAATCGAATTAGCATTTTACGATTTCTGCTCGAGCATGTTACAGTTACAAAACCTAGGACAACGAAGTTACAAGTTACTGATGCTAGGTAGTTGCAGCTTAAAGAGCGTTGGAATTTGCGCTAGAAGAAGAAATCGGATGCTTTCCCGTACCGTCGACGACCGATTTCTCATCAAGAAAAGAGAATACGCAGTCAGCAAAGCGACGGTGAGAAATATAATCTCGATCAATCTTGATCCCTTTGTCGTTCTAGTTCAATCATTCTGCAATGAAACACTGAAGGGCTTGGGATTTTTTTCTTCGTTTTAAGGGTTTAACGACCACCGTGAGCAACTCGATGAGCTATAAGCAGCCGCTTGCCCCTAATTTTAGGAATCTGGTTCCAGGGAATGGAGGGATCCTGTGCCGTAAGACAAACACAGCATCGACGTCTCATCGGAATTCGAACCCGGAACCATCTCGGAGAAATGGTCAGAAGCCACACTTAGACGTGGCTAGGACAGCCCCTGTGGAGTAGTGGTCTAAGCGATGGCTTCTGATCATGCGTCTGAAAGAGGTCCGGGTTAGTATCCAGGTGAGGCAAAGATGTTGTGTTTGTCTTACGGTACTAGCTCTCACTCTTCCCTGGAACCAGTGGGTAAGGATGGGCGACTATTTATAGTCCATTGAGTTGTTCATAGTGGTCGTTAAACATCCAAGCAATAAAAAAAAAAAAACGAAAAAAAAAAACGTGGTGAGGTATGGTCGAAGAGCTTGGAAGATATGGTGTGACCTATGGTCTCACGGTCTTTTCAATTCTTTTTAAACGTTCTGTGTTCTCGTATAGTTGAGCTTTTGCACTTGGTATTTTCATTGATGATATCAATATTAACGTATGCTTCTTTAATACCGCAACATTTCAAGGATATTATAAATGGTGTTGTTTTCACGGGATCAAAAGCCTTTTCGTAATCATTAAGTTTCATATATAGTAAAAGTTCATATTAATTTGCTCTCTCAATTAGCTCCCTGAGTGCAAGGATATTCCATACATATATTGTCACTTCTGAATCCAGCTTGTTAGTTTGATTTCCGCAATTAGATATCCGGTTTCAAATATCCTTTTTATATTCCTTAGCTTTTTCTACAAATTCTCCATGGATTTCTGAAGTATGGCTCATGCAAAATGTTACAAGGAGACGGAGTAAATTTTCATATACGGTTCAACAGTATCTGTTTTTGTAACAGTCAGAACAGAAACATTATTTTAACACTTTAAAATTAATCATGTTCATGATACAGACAGGTACGTCAGAGTTTTTAGATGCTTTCTCTTTCTTTCAAGACACATCGCTCAATCTTAGAACCGGTAACTGTATCTACGTTTCTAAAAAGCTTTATTCAAAAGATTCTCTTTGCGGAAACGTCGTGCCCAAAGGAAGGAGGGTATTAACCCCACCCCCCAAAAATTGGAACTGTTTCATATTTCATAAAGACTAACTTAAAAGGCAAAGTTTTGTTAGTACTTCTAAATGTTCTTATGTATCATGGCAACAATTGAACGTGTTTTCTTCATGAAGACAAGGAAACGGCAAGATACCAAGGACCAGGATATTACATTGCAATAAAAAGCCAATACATGGGTATACTGAAAGTTTCTGTGGTGACGAGGTAATCCCAAATTTGAGTTCCATAACTTATTTCAGATTACTCTAAAGTCAGCTAAAAACCAAGGATTTTTGAATAAAATACCAAGAATCACATCAAAACAAAACCAACGCTGTCTTTCCTTCCTGCCACTTGGGTTAAACAGATTGTCTTAGTAAGCATCTCATCACTCATGCTTTCAACATGGTCAAACCACCGAAGCATATTAGTCTCCTCCTTGCTAACCACATTTTACTTCACATCCCACTAATGCAACACATCTTCATTCCTCACACAATCAGAACGTGTATTGCCCTAAACCCCCGTAAGTAATGCATATCTCCACCACACGAACGACGTCTATGTTTCTTCTGTAGTACCCAGGTTTCACTGCCATATATCAGAGTAGGTACAATTACGCTTTCATACACAGCCATGCTGAACTCTCTTGAGAACCAATCATTCCTGTGAAAACCTCCCAGAGCAGCCATAACTTTCAATGAAGAATTCATTCGACTACTAATTTCAATATCTAATTTGTTCTCTCTGTCAAGCATGCTTCCTAAATGCACAAACCCACTCAGCAGGTCAATCACTGTGCCATTTAGACTTAAATTACATTCAGTGCTACCAGTTCCTGTCTCAAAAACCATAACGTTGGTTTTTCCCTTATTTTTACTCAGTTTGAAACATGTTTATTAGTGCTTTGGAAAATAGATTTCTCGCACACAAATCAGTCTTATCAGGGTACCTAATCAGTCTTATCAGGAAATTGAAACATGTTTATTAGTGCTTTGGAAAATATATTTCTCGCACACAAATCAGTCTTATCAAGGTGCCTAATCAGTCTTATCAGGAAATTTAAACATGTTTATTAGTGCTTTGGAAAATATATTTCTCGCACACAAATCAGTCTTATCAGGGTACCTAATCAGTCTTATCAGGAAATTGAAACATGTTTATTAGTGCTTTGGAAAATGGATTTCTCGCACACAAATCAGTCTTATCAGGGTGCCTAATCAGTCTTATCAGGAAATTTAAACATGTTTATTAGTGCTTTGGAAAATATATTTCTCGCACACAAATCAGTCTTATCAGGGTACCTAATCAGTCTTATCAGGAAATTGAAACATGTTTATTAGTGCTTTGGAAAATGGATTTCTCGCACACAAATCAGTCTTATCAGGGTGCCTAATCAGTCTTATCAGGAAATTTAAACATGTTTATTAGTGCTTTGGAAAATACATTTCTCGCACACAAATCAGTCTTATCAGGGTTCCTAATCAGTCTTATCAGGAAATTGAAACATGTTTATTAGTGCTTTGGAAAATGGATTTCTCGCACACAAATCAGTCTTATCAGGGTGCCTAATCAGTCTTATCAGGAAATTTAAACATGTTTATTAGTGCTTTGGAAAATATATTTCTCGCACACAAATCAGTCTTATCAAGGTGCCTAATCAGTCTTATCAGGAAATTGAAACATGTTTATTAGTGCTTTGGAAAATATATTTCTCGCACACAAATCAGTCTTATCAGGAAATTGAAACATGTTTATTAGTGCTTTGGAAAATATATTTCTCGCACACAAATCAGTCTTATCAGGGTTCCTAATCAGTCTTATCAGGAAATTGAAACATGTTTATTAGTGCTTTGGAAAATGGATTTCTCGCACACAAATCAGTCTTATCAGGGTGCCTAATCAGTCTTATCAGGAAATTTAAACATGTTTATTAGTGCTTTGGAAAATACATTTCTCGCACACAAATCAGTCTTATCAGGGTACCTAATCAGTCTTATCAGGAAATTTAAACATGTTTATTAGTGCTTTGGAAAATATATTTCTCGCACACAAATCAGTCTTATCAAGGTGCCTAATCAGTCTTATCAGGAAATTGAAACATGTTTATTAGTGCTTTGGAAAATATATTTCTCGCACACAAATCAGTCTTATCAGGAAATTGAAACATGTTTATTAGTGCTTTGGAAAATTTATTTCTCGCACACAAATCAGTCTTATCAGGAATCCAGTCAATTTTCACAACACATCCCAATGTGCCACCATCTTCTAAAGATATTGATGCTTTTAAAACTTTAACTGAATTTTATACAGGTGACTTGAAGGGCTCGCGAGAAGAACTAATCGCAGAATTGAAATTGTGGTACCTTAAGATCACCCGCAAAGAAAATTATCACTGGCCAAAAGATGCTGTGACGTGCCTGTCCCGCAGGACGCACACGACATAAAGGCAGATAGCAGCGAGAATGAACGTCTGCGTAGCACAGTTGGTAGAGCGACTCATTCCGGAATAAGAGGACTCGGGTTCGATCTCCGGCGTGGACCAAAAATGACGGAAAAATGTACTTCGTTATAATGGCGCCCGAACTTTCCGGATGACCCGGCCGTTAAAGATCTCGCAATGGTGTGAAGTTCTTTAAACACCGCGAGATGGCAAAAGTAAGAGAACCCCTTCTTCAGCGTTTCGGAAAATAAAAGCGTGTGATGTTGCATTCCACACACCAGATTGACTGGGAGTTCTCAATTGCACGTTCTTCACAGGACGGCTGCCTACGACGATTCTTGGTCACGGCAGACCCGTGGGCCATGCCCCTGGTCCTCTTTGGGGGAGATGTGAAGTGCCTGCCCCGCAGGACGCACACGGAAGATTGCAGCGAGAATGAATGCTGCGTAGCTCGGTTGGTAGAGCGACTTGTTCCGGAATAAGTGGACTCGGGTTCGATCCCCGACGTGCACCAGAAATGACGGATAAATTTATTTCGTTATAATGCATTAAGTGCTTCAAAACTGTTCTACAGTGAGGTATTACCCAATATAAAAACATTGTTTCACATGTTAGGTACTCTACCAGTGACCACTTCAGCAAGTGAGCGTTAGGTTTTAAAACTGCGTCTCTTAAAATCGTATCTGCGTAATACCATACCAGAACTGAGACTCAATGTGTTAACGTGACTTCACATACATCGATAATACACACCCAAAACTAAAGTAGTTTTAGTTAAACTAGCAAAAAAAACAAAAAAAACCCAGAAGGCTGGAGAAACGACTGAAGTAATAGTAAGTAAAAGTAACATAAGAGTTGAATCAAATAAAGCAATATTTGTCGAAATGAGTGTCGTCAGTGTTAGGGAATGTTACTCTTACTGTACAATGAAAAAAGCGCCATTGGATTAGGTGTTCAAATAAGTTTTAAGACAACGCAACATGTAATTTGAGAGAAAACAACAATACCTTTACGAAACCAAATATGCGCCTTCATTATTTACCACCTTTCGTCATCGGTCGAGCAGCTGACAGATTCCAGCCATGAAGAATAATTCGGCGTGTGACCCGATGAAGTCATCAACCCATTTTTGCACTTCGTCACATGTTCGGAACCGTATAGCACCCAAACCATATTGCATCGGTCGGAACAAATGATAGTCTGAAGCGGCTATGTCGGGACTATACGTCGGGTGCTCCAAAACTTCCCAGCCAAGCGTCAATAACGTTTCCTTGACCGATTTCGCGACATGCGGCCTAGCGTTGTCATGCTGTAATTTAACGGGACGAAATCCTTTGCATGCGAATGGACGTTTCCGACCGATTTCCTGGTTCAATCGCAGCATCTATTGCTTGTAGCAATAACAGTTTGACCCTGTTCCAATAGTTCATAATAAATCACACCCTTCATATCCCACCAGATGCACAGCAGAACTTTCTTGGAGTAAACATTGCGTTTCGGTGTCGAAGTCTTTACTTCAACGGGGTCTACCCAGTGTTTTTTGCGTTTGGGATTGTCGTACGATATCCACTTTTCATCACCTGTAACGATTATCCACAGGAAAGACTTTCTGTGTTGTTTATTTAACAGATTCAAACACTTCACGACAAGCTCGTCCTTGTTCCTCTGGCTCAGGTCATGTGTCACCCATTTTTCCATTTTCCTTAATTCTGAATCTTTTCCATTGCGCGTAAACGATTGGAAATGGCTTGTTGAGTTACCCCCAGTTGCTCAGCTAGTTCTTTTGCGTTTAAGGCGAATCTTCATCCAGCAATGCCTGCAGTTCCTCATGTGCAACCTTCCGCTACGTTCTCGATCGCTAACAGCAAATTAACCTGCTTTGAACCTTCTAAAACAAAACTCACACGTGCTTTTCGATACAATATTCTCCCCCAGAACAGAAAAGATCGATGCACATGCTTTTGAAGCACTTTGATGAAATTTGCAACGAATGCAGTGTCGAATAAATGGAGTATCGATTGCCATCTTTCACCTACCGATGTGCAAGTGCGTTTGACTGCTGGGCAAACTTCTGTGTTACATTTTATACCATAGACTAGTTACGGTCACATGACAAAAACGCTGGGGGACTGTCGAATATGTGAATTAGCGGTATAAGTCACACTTTAAAACTTATTTGTGCACCTAATACACTGGCGGAAAGTGAAAACAGAACACAAAGAAGGAATTGGCAGATGATCATGAAATTTACATATGTTAATGGGGTCGAGTTTACCAAGGTGTGATGTTAATTTTAGGACCAACCGATGAGCGCTTACGCCACAGCACGGCATAATATGCAAATTATCGTCGATGGTATTTTAGGAGTACGGCGAAGTGAATGTAATCAGTCGTCGGCGTACGGACACGTGCGAAGACCCTGAAGAAGCTGCAATGCCTGGACATGGAAGACGTGTAGGATTTCAGCAGTTATCGGACTTTGAGCGAGGTCGTCTAGTCGGACTCCGCGAGGCCGGGTGGTCGTATCGTCGTATTGCGGAGCGAATTGGACGGGGAGTATCGGTGGTGGTACAAGGGTGGGGTAGACGGTCCGAGGAACATTCCCAGACGAGAAGACGTGGAACCGGGAGTCACAGACGGACTGATGAGCGGACCGATCGACGCATAACGAGAGCGGCGTTGTCAAGCAGAACATCCACTGCGACGGAAATCCGAGCTGCCGTTGCACCTGAGGTGACTATGCGAACAATCCGTAACCGTCTACTGGATGCAAGACTACGTGCACGTGTGCCTCTGGCATGTGTACCTCTCACTCCAGCCCACCGTCAGGAACGGCTGCAGTGGTGCCGCCAATGTCTGCACTGGAGAACGCAATGGCGATCTGTCGTATTCAGCGATGAAAGCAGATTCTGCTTGGGAGCCTCCGATGGCCGTATGCGTGTTCGCAGACGCACAGGGGAGCACTCCACCCTTCTTGCATCCACCAGCGACACACAGGGCCTACACCTGGTCTCCTGGTGTGGGGAGCGATCAGCTATCACTCCCGTACACAACTAGTGTTTGTACCGGGAACGTTAAGCAGCACCTCCTATATCAACAACATCATTCAGCCCGTTGTTGTGCCATTTGTAAGGTCGATCCATCGTGGTGTTTTTAAACAAGATAACGCACGCCTACACACGGCACGTGCAACGCGAAAATGCACTTCAGGGTGTGAGACAACTTCCATGTCCTGCACGTTCACCGAATTTGTCCTTCATTGAGCACGTTTGGGATTTTATGGGACAACGACTTGTCCTGTCTCCACGGCCAGCCACGACCAACCCCGATTTACGCGTCCAGGTTGAGGATGCTTGGAACTCAATACCCCAAACTTACATCCAACATCTGTACGACAGACTCCATGCCATAATTGCCCAGTGTGACGCAGTTCATGGCGGTTCAACCTCGTACTAACCATGTTACATGGAAATGTTATTTTTCAGTTTACCAGCAAATACAGCTGTATTTTGCCATAATGTTTTGATCACGTTATCCTCTGTATTCCGTTATTATGCTGTATAAATTTCGTTGGTATCAGACGTCTGCTTCTTGCTGATCTTTTTTCACTTTCCGCTAGTGTAGTTGGTGCCTCCGTAACAACAGTCGCCGGTGTCGTGGGAAGTTACGAGAGCTATTTTGTCTAAGGTCATGACAGCATACCGTGTTCGTGGCAAAACCTCGTCTGCGAAACACAAAAGTGCCGGAAAAAGGACCCTGACTGATAGAGATATATGAGAGCACCAAAGCAGATTGTTGCCCGTAATAAGAAGACCACGGGGCCGAAAATTAGTGCGGAGATAAATCTGCATTTCCAGATCCCAGTATCAACAAAAATAGTGCGCAGGGAACTGCATGAACACTATATTTTCATGGCACAGCTGCTTTTGCAAAACCTTTGGGGACCCGGATCAATTTATAACGGCCACGGCAGTTGTGTCAGGAATGTACAACGTGGACTGCCTATTCATGGAAGCACGTAATGTGGTCGGAGGAATCCATATTCACACTATTCGCTACCGTAGAACATGTTTACGTGTGGAGAACACCGTGAGAAGCTTACAACCGAGACTGTGTGCTCCCAACAGTGCAGTATGGTGGTAGTTCTGTCATGCTCTGGGCAGTGATATCGTGGTTTTCAGCAGACCACCTGATCACCTTGAAAGGGCGAATGACTGCCAGAGCGTATAAAAACATTTTGGACTACCAAGTCCGTGCAATGGCTCAGGCATCGTTTTCTCCAGGGGATGCCATCTATCAAGATGATAACGCCCCAATTCCCGGAGCTCAGAATGTCTAATCAGGGTTTGAGGAACATGAGGACGGACTTTCACACCTTCCTTGGCCTCCCCAATCACCAGACGTAAACACCATCGAACCACTGTGGTCTGTGTTGGAAAAACAGAGTAAGATCCCGTTATTCTCCTCCTGCATCTCTCAAGGATCTGGAGCAGTTTTTGGGTGTAGAATGGCGTAATGTCCCACTAACCGCTATCTATGATTTGTATGCGTCCTTTCCAAGGAGGATTTAGACGGCCCTGAATGCCAAAGGAGGTCCCACACCTTACTAGGCACGTAAAACCTTCTTTTCCTAGGTGTTCACATTATTTTGCCCAACTCCTGTATATAGAACTATTAACCTTTATTTTGTATCGAGTGAGGTCAGCTGATAGCAAGTATACGCTGCGGTGTAGAGTCTATGAGGCGCTTGATTTCGTTTTGGTCCAACTATAGCCATTACTGCAAAAAAAAAAAAATATCGCGCTATTCTCTCACTGTTGACGGAAGAGGACGTTGGATTTTAAAATTTGTTTTTGCGTTGCTTAGCTTTCACAGCTAGCCTTTTTGCATATACACTGAAGGGCAATTGAATTAGAGATACCTGTCTAGTAATGTGTAGCACCACCTTTCGCCCTGATGACGGCGGCGATTCGTCTATGCATGGACTCGACAAGACACCGGAAGCGTTGGATCCACGACCCCTGAACAAGCTCCCACAGTTCACGAAGATTTGATGGAGGGAGCTCAGAGCCTCGAACATCTCTCTCGATGGCATCTCAGATGTGCTCGATGGGATTGAGGTCAGGTGACCTAGCTGGGCTAAGGAAGCGAGGTCACGTCGGTGGAGTGTTCATCCAACCATTCGGATACAATTCGGGAGCTGCATTGTCTTGTTGCAGGATGAGGTCCCCAGTGGGATGTTGAAGATGTACAAACGGGAGCAAATGGTCGTCCAGGATATCCCTGTAACGTTGACCTGTGAGTGACGATATCACACGTACCTGGGGCCCCATTTCAGTCCACGTAAACAGTCCCCAGACGAGATTGCCATCCCCACCAGCTTGAAGAGTTTCCTGCCGGAAAGAAGGATCCATCGCTTCATGTGATTTGCGCAGTACTCGTATCCTGCCATCCGCATGTATCAACGTGAATCTCCACTCATCAGTCCAGGCAACATTTACCCACATGTCTGGGGTAAAGTGGCGATGTTCCCGCGCCCATGCTAATCTTTGCACCCTGTGATGTGCGGTCAGCATCGGCACCCTCGTGGGACGATGGCTTCTGTACCCCATAGCGAGGAGATGGTTCTGGATGGTGTGGCTGCTTACACGTTGTTGTGCACCAGCGTTAAATTGCCGAGTGATTTCTTGCACTGTGGCCCGTCTATCCGCTGGTACAACGCGAGCTAGCCGACGATGATCCAGCTGATCCACACGCTGTTGTCCACGGAAGTTGGCCCTTTCAGGGATGGTTTTACCGGATTCGACGTACTCACGGTGCACCCGTGACAGAGTGGTTCGTGAAAATCCCAGTGCCTGCACGACTTCCGAGATGGAGTGACCCATTCTTCGGACTCCGACAATTTGCCCACGATCAAATGCCCTTAGATCCTTCGTCTTACCCATACTGCGTCCGACTCTTACTGATTCCCGTCGCATCACCCTTATATTGTCGGATGGCTACATACGTCTTGTCGTTTTTGTTCACAGGGCCGCCCACAGCGCTACATTTGCATAACGCTAGTTGTCTCTAATTCAATTGCTCTTCAGTGTATATCTTCCCATTGAGAAAGGAGAGTGACCGAAATTGCAGGTTTCGGGTCAATCTAGTAACTATGCTTGAAGGAACTGTCTTTTGAAGACGGAATTCCCATCAATTCTATACGATGTGAGGAAGGAGCATCACACATTTTTCGTAGAACCTTACGACCAGGTGATTCATTTTTCGTTGGGGCTCCAATATAGTGTAAAACCCAATACTGCTGATGATGGGATTCGAATCTACATCTTCCTCCTCTGGAGTAGGATATTCTACTGTTTGAACTACACCGACAAAGGCTTATCGCTGTAACTTCCCGTTTTCGATATGTGCATCACCTCTGAGGTAGGCCTATCACTTCTTTCTTGTTAGAATTTTTTTAATTTTAAACTAGTGAGTGATTCAGTTGTACGTCTTTTGTTTTGATGGCCATTTCAAGTATTTTTTTAAAACGAAAAACACAATTTTAAATTTACTATATATATTTCAATTTCGTTTACCAGCGTGTTCATCGAAATATGCAAGAATATTTACTTTCCATCTTTTGCACTTTACAGAAGCTACAGATGGTTCGGACGTAACAAATACTTTTCCATTGGAAAGCGAAACAACTTTAGCAGCTGTCACTGAAGATGAAAATGTCTTTGAAAATGGAACCGAACATTTGGATAATTTTTCGACCACAACTGAAAATACTACTGTGGCAGAATTCGTTACGGATTTAAACATTTACGATTCAAACATTACAGGTATGTTTAATTCGATGACATCTTTTTAACTTGCTGTGCTATTACGTGTAATGCAAAATCTTAGAACTGAGGTATTTTACAAGGATTGGACATTTTTTAGTGAGAACGTAATGGTTACATTAGAATATACTATAGGATCCAACTCCAGTCTACTATATCTCTCCGATATAGTCACCACCATTATTCAACACCATCAACCATCTGCGTGGAAGTCTCTGTATGCCGTCAGCAAGGCAAGACATGTTGATCTTCGCCATGGACCGGTCTACAACTCTTACATTGCCATCAGTGGTCTTGAAACGAATCCCCTAAACTGGGGCTTTCATCATTATCCAACATCCGCTGCCATAAGTGCGGAAGTCTCTGTATGCCGTCAGCAAGGCAAGACATGTTTATCTTCGCCATGGACCGGTCTACTACTCTTACATTGCCATCGGTGGTCTTGAAACGAATCCCCTAAACTGGGGCTTTCATCATTATCCAACATCCGCTGCCATAAGTGTGGAAGTCTCTGTATGCCGTCAGCAAGGCAAGACATGTTTATCTTCGCCATGGACCGGTCCACTACTCTTACATTGCCATCGGTGGTCTTGAAACGAATCCCCTAAACTGGCGTTTTCATCATTATCCAACATCCGCTGCCATAAGTGTGGACGTCTATGTATGCCGTCAGCAAGGCAAGACATGTTGAACTTCGCCATGGACCGGTCTACAACTCTTACATTGCCATCGGTGGTCTTCAAACGAATCCCCTAAACTGGTGCTTTCATCATTATCCAACATCCGCTGCCATAAGTGTGGAAGTCTCTGTATGCCGTCAGCAAGGCAAGACATGTTGATCTTCGCCATGGACCAGTCTACAACTCTTACATTGCCATCGGTGGTCTTCAAACGAATCCCCTAAACTGGTGCTTTCATCATTATCCAACATCCGCTGCCATAAGTGTGGAAGTCTCTGTATGCCGTCAGCAAGGCAAGACATGTTGATCTTCGCCATGGACCAGTCTACAACTCTTACATTGCCATCGGTGGTCTTGAAACGAATCCCCTAAACTGGGGCTTTCATCATTATCCAACATCCGCTGCCATAAGTGTGGACGTCTATGTATGCCGTCAGCAAGGCAAGACATGTTTGAACTTCGCCATGGACCGGTCTACAACTCTTACATTGCCATCGGTGGTCTTCAAACGAATCCCCTAAACTGGTGCTTTCATCATTATCCAACATCGGCTGCCATAAGTGTGGAAGTCTATGTATGCCGTCAGCAAGGCAAGACATGTTGAGCTTCGCCATGGACCGGTATACAACTCTTACATTGCCATCGGTGGTCTTCAAACGAATCCCCTAAACTGGTGCTTTCATCATTATCCAACATCCGCTGCCATAAGTGTGGAAGTCTCTGTATGCCGTCTGCAAGGCAAGACATGTTGATCTTCGCCTTGGATGGGTCTACAACTCTTACATTGCCATCGGTGGTCTTGAAACGAATCCCCTAAACTGGCGTTTTCATAATTATCCAACACCCGCTGCCATAAGTGTGGAAGTCTTTGTATGCCGTTAGCAAGGCAAGACATGTTGATCTTCGCCATGGACCGGTCTACGGCTCTTTCAGTGTCGTTGGTGGTCTGGTGGTCTTCAAACAACCCTCCCGAAGCGGTGCTTTCATCATTATCCAACACCCGCTACCATCATTGTGGAAGTCTTTGTATGCCGTCGGCAAAGCGAAACGTGTAGATCTTCTCCAGCGACCAGTCTAACGCTCTTACAATGTCGTCGGTTTTCCTGAAACGAATTTCCCGAAGCGGTGCTTACATTTCCGGAAACAAATCGAAGTCAGAGGGATTTAAGGCTAGAGAATAGGAAGGGTGGTACAATATTTCCCAATCGCCTCAACGAACATATCGGTAACAACGTCAGCAACATGGTAGCCAGCAAAAATGATCACAGTATGCTCCCGAAAAATGAAGCCGTTTTTGCGGAGAGCGGGACACTGGCTATGTTCGAGAAAATACGCATGTTACGCTGCTTTTACCGTCTGTCCTGGAGGTACTGCATGTGTCAGCACGACACATGCAGTACCTCCAGGACAGATTTAGCACGAATTTAAAGCGATATATATACAATCCTGGCCAAAAGTCCTGCAACAGGTGATCGAAAGTCAATTTTTGATGTTTCAAGTCAACTTATTTTAATGCTGAGTTCAAATATTTATACAAAATGTTATTACCAGTAACAGAAGTGAACTTACAAGCAACAGCGTCTAGTCATAAAAAGTAAATTTAATTGGAATTTGTGAAATTAGTGTACAATGCATTTAACGTAAAATTACTGTACAGCATATTATTGGAACCTGCAGGACACTTGAAATAATTTACTAACACGCAAAATACGCTTTAATATTTCTTTGGATAACCACGGTTTCTTAGTAACAAAGTACACCTTCTTGGCATGGAACTAATGAGCTTCTCTAGTTGTCCATTGGTGACAACACGGTGCCAAAATTGCTGTTAAATGTGGCTGTGATCATTCCACTATTTTGCGCACCATTAAAAGAGTTGCAGACACTGGATGTGTGGGAAACAGAAAAAGAATAGGTCGACCAAGGGTGTGTCCTGAACGTGATGATCACATGTCGATTCGTCGTTCCATGAAATCAAGGTTTAAAGCAGCCACTAATTTAAGAAATGAGTGAGAGAATGAAGTAGGCATTATTGCATCGGCACGTACAGTGCGTCGTAGGCTACAAGAAAATGGACTGACTGTACCATAAGCTGCACGAAAACCTTTCCTTACTGAACAACAACGGCTCAAAAGAAATCTTTGGGCCAAGACACACACGAATTGGATTGTTAATGAATGGAAAATTCTTGTTTTCAGTGATGAAACAACTGTTACTATTTTCGCTAATAGTGGAAATAATTATGTACGTCGTCGGCTGGTGAAAGATATAAGGCATGCTGCACCCGGCCAGCACGCACATTCGGTGATGTTACGGTCCTGTTTTTCAGCCAGTGTTGTTAACCGTCTGCGCATCCTTGACGGCGCATTGAATGGATCGAAATATGTGGATATTTTGGGAGTCTCTACTGCTATCATCTGCACAAGACATGGGTTTGCGGAATTTTATCTTTCAGGACGATAACCCGCCCTATCATCTGTCAAAGTTGGTTGACGAGTGGTTTAATCGAAAAGTTATAAAACAACTTCTGTAGCCGGCACAGTCACCGGATCTTAATCCCATAGAGAATCTGAGGGTAAGATTGCAGCAAAAGATCTGTCAACAAAGGACCCACATCTAAAACAGCATTAATTGAATCTGTAAGGGCCGTATGGCACCGTGTTACCACCAATGGACAACTAGAGAAGCTCTTTAGTTTCATTCCAGGAAAGTGAACTTTGTTACTAAGAAATCGTATTTATCCAATTAAATATTAAAGCCCATTTTGCTTGCTGGTAAGCTCTTTCAATTGTCCTGCAAGTAGTTTCAATAATGTACTGTACAGTAATTTTACGTAAAATGTATTGTACACTAATTTCACAAATTCCACAATCTTTTGCTTTTTATGACTAGACGCTGTACTTTTGCTTGTAACTTCACTTCTATTACTGGTAAAAATATTCGGTAAAACATTTCAATTCAGCATAAAACTTCTTTTAAAATGGTGTATAATATGAATTCCCGACTTTACCATTATGCTGTACAAGTTGACTTTAAACATCAAAAATTGACTTTCGGTCTAGTGCTGCAGGACTTTTGGCCACGACTGTATATATATATCAGTGGCTTTTATTCTAGGCTAGCTGCGAAGACCAGAGAATGCACAAATAAACTTCAATTAAATATACAGAAATAAAAATCAATTAAATATACACAAATAAAAGTCAATTAAATATATACAAATAAAAGTCAATTATCAACGGTATTAAGTTATGTCGATGCTTTCGGTGCGAAAAGAAGCACGAGCGGATTCGCTTCTTTTCGACTCTGAGAATCAGTCTGGAGAGCGATGAACAACTGCATAACGCAAGCATGTCTTCCAGAGTCTTCACTGTTCTGATGCGAAGAGCTTCGACTGCTAGCGTTTCCATGACAACATGAATGCCCGTGTGGAGGTGAATTGAACATTGCTTTGCGCAACGGTTCGCACAGCAAAAGAGAAGCTTGGACTATCTCAGTCCCTGTAACAGCGCCTGTTTCGCGACAGTTGTTTCAGTTTATGTGAAGTGTCAATGAATTAAAATCAGTGATATTATATCTTAAATTCGTGGTTTTGTTGGATGTTTTGACAAATTTTGTGAAAGCTTCCCTGAACACCTACTGTCAGAAATTAAAAAAAAAAAAAACTATGCTTCAAATTTTGATAGAGCTGAACTGAAAAATGAACTTGAGGTGCTTGAAATGAACTTAAAAATGAACTTAAGGTGTGTGGTGACAACATATCTCCGAAGCTCCTTAATGCCACATTGGAAAATGTCTTTCAGTCACTGAACTGGGAAAACAAAGAGATAAAGATTAATGGAGATTATCTAACCTACTTTCGTTTTGCTGATGACGTAGTCATTTTTGCAACTACCCCATCAGAGCTGCAGAGTATGATCCAGGAACTTGCTGACAAAAGTAAAGAAGTGGCATTAAAAATGAACTTTTAGAAGACAAAAGTGATGTTAAATGCTTTTACAAGAAGTGAAGATTTATCGATTGATGGAGAAAAGCTGGAGATAACAGACACTTGCGTTTATCTTGGACAGCAGATAACAAGTGAGGGTCACATTGATGAAGAAATTAATCGGCGTATACAACTTGCCTGAAGAGCTTTTGGAAGAAACAGCATAATTTTCAAGAGCAATATTCCATTATGTCTTAAAAGAAAAGTGTTTGATCAATGCATTCTCCCAGAGCTTACGTATTGTGAAGAGACGTGGACCTTAACTAAAAGAGACATACAAAGGCTGCAGACAACTCGAAGCAGCATGGAGAGGTGCATGCTTGGTGTAACCAGGAGAGATAAGAAGAGGAACTCGTGGATCCGAAAAATGACAAGAGTGGAATACATCATGATCAGAGTTAAATCCCTGAAATGGCAATGGGCTGGACATACTGCCAGAAGGACAGACCATCGATGGACAGCCGAAATTTTAGATTGGATTCCAAGGGACAGGAAAAGACCCAGAAGAAGACCACATGGGAGATGGGTGGATGAAATTCGCAAGTATGCGGGAGTGACATGGAGGAGACTGGCACAAGGCAGACCATTGTGGAGGAAATTTGGGGAGACCTTCGTCCAGCAGTGGATTGAAAATAGTTGACAATGATGATGATGATTCCCTTGATGAATACAGAACAAATTAGCAAGTTATTACTTGTTACATAAAGTTGAATAAATTGGAGATAGTGTTTATTGAGGTGTACAAATTAGCAGACCTAATGCTAAACTTTCCATCAGCAACTGCAACTGCCGAAAGAAGTTTCTCTGTATTAAAAAGGATCGAGATATATGTTAAAGTCACACTAGGGCATGCGCATTCGAGCAACTTGGCTGATTTTTCAATAGAGAAAAACATTCTTTTTAAATATGAAAAAGTACTCGGAAGAAACATTTTTGTGAAAACGTAACACTCAAGTTCACACAAAAGGAAAGAGGAATGGAGTTCATGTAAAAATAAAGTATTCAGAAGAAGAGTGGAGTGCATGTACAAATAAGTGTTCAAATCCTAATCCTCATAATTATTTGGTTACATGTTAGCTATAGCATGTACCTAAAATTTAGAAAGAAAGTTACTTCTATTACTTAACAATTAAAAATTAAACATCGCAATTAAAAAAACAGTACTTGGGGGGGGGGGTCGGAGCCAGGTTTCGGAGCCAAGATACCCCACTGATATAGGTATATGTGGCTTTCACCAATGAACCAAACCCATGGACCCCGCTCCCCCACTATTAAAGATAACAATGTTCTACGCCACTGATTGTGGATCATTATTATCTTTAATAGTGTCTCTGCTACGCTATATCATATGGTTCCTTGTACGGGTGTTGTTGTTTTATAGTGCGTTGTTTTATTTGTTTTTTACACCGCTTGTTCTGTTTTGTGCCTTTTCATTTTAATTGTGCTTAAAAAGTTAACAAGATAATAAAGTTAACGACTTCTGAAATCATTGCGCATGGCGCTCTTTACCCCTTCGAGGATCTTGTGACACTAAACACTAACCAACTAACCAACCAACCAACCTTGTGGAACACTTAAGTTTTTATTCGTTTTTATTTTCATAGTTCATAGTTCTGTCCCTAGGTGGAGTTTGTATACTTCTGTTTACAGATGTATCTCGACTTATAAAACCCCTATTGAGAAATTCATTTTTTACTGTATGCCATTCACTATGATAGATGTGTGGAACATTACCCTCTTTAAATAATGCACAGACTTCCTGCTACCGGGCATAAAGGTCATGACCTTTTTCTCGCTGTAGTTCTTTTTAAGTAAAACCTTTTCCATGAAGAATATTTTTCATATTTGTTTCCTTCTTTTCGATTATGCAAAATTCTTCCGCTGGCAGACGTAGACTTACACAGTGCGTCAAAGAATTTTTAAGACTGGCGCTAGATTTTAGCCTACGGTGGCGCCACCAGTGTATTCCCGAATGCGTTATAAACCGTGACCATCTGCTTGCTTTCTGCCAAAAGTACTGCGCAGTTGTTAAAGTAACTCAAACGAAACGGCCGTTCATTAGAGAAGTAAAATATTTTTCATGTTGAATTATTAAGATGGAACAAAGGGCTGTTATTACATTTAACGCAAAACTTGGTAAAAGTGCCTCGGAAACGTACCAAATGATGAAACAAGTTTACGGTGAGTTTTGGTTTAGTAGATCAAATGTTTTCCTGTTGCACAAATCTTTTTCGGATGGAAGAGAGACGCTAGAAGATGATGAGTATACCGGAAGACCAAGTTCATCTAGGACAACTGAGATTATTGAAAAAGTGCGTGATTTCGTGACAAACAATCGATTTGCGTCACTAAGAATGACGGAAGAGTCTTTCAACATCAACAAAGAAACGATTCGAACCATCCTGCATGAAGATTTGGGCAAAACAAAAGTCTGTGCTAAATTTGTTCCACACACGTTAACCAATGAACAAAAATCAAGGAGAAGTGCACATTTCAGAGACATCATTTCAGCCGCTGAAAATGATCCAAACTTCTTAAAATCGATTGTTACTGGTGATGAAACATGGTGTTTTCAATATGATCCTAAAACAAAGTGACAAAGTGCGGAATAAAAGTAAAAAAACTCGTCACAAGCCAAAGAAAAAACAAGAAAAAAACAAGAAAAGTTTAATCGAAAATCAAAACAATGCTCTTTACATTCCTCGATAGTAAGGGTATTATCCACAAAGAATTTGTTCCAATTGGACAAACAATTTCTGGTGAGTTTTATTTAAATGATTTGAGGCGTTTGATGTGCAGAATTCGCCGCATTTGTGCAGAATATCGGGATGAAAACAGTTGGTGTTTGTTGCACGATAATGCACGCAGTCACACCTCACTTCTTGTTCGTAGATTTTTGGCAAAAAATAACGTCTGTGTGTTGAATCATCCGCCGTATTCGCCTGATTTAGCACCCTGCGACTTTTCTTTATTCCTAAAACTTAAAATGACGTTAAAAGGGTGTTACTTTGATTTGATGATATTTTGACCATACAAACAGCTTCGACGTGTGCTTTGGAGGCAATTCCGCAAAGTGAGCTGGAACAGGCATTCGAATCATTATTAAATCGCTGTAACAAGTGTATTGAAGCCAGAGGGACTTATTTTGAATAACAAACCAAAACAAATTATAATTTCTTGTTTCTATTTCATTTTACAGACCCAGTCTTAAAAATTCTTTGACACACTGTGTATATCCTGTTTCCTTCTATATTTCTTTTTTCAACTGTTCGATTTAAAAATCTCTTCGTCTCTGATATGTCCGTTGGCTACGAGACATTTTTTGTGCGCCATTTGTAAATTTCAGAAAGATGCTTTTTAGCCGCTGGTAGAAGTGAGTAAATGTTTCTATTTCTGGAACTCCTATCAATTGTAGAAATTCAGTTAATTTTTTTTTCAAATGGTTTCATTAACTTTGTATGACTTTGATAAATTTTATTCGTATCGGAAGGAATTCATCAAGACGTTCTTCTTTACAACCGAAAATTCTGCGTCATAATTTTTCTTATTTAATTTGGGGGGAGGGGGGAATCTGAGAACCCACACGAGCAACTCAATGGATCATTTAATTTTAATTTAGTTAAATGTTAATTCTTTTAGATGTTACATCATACTTTACATCAATTTTATATTTACATTTTATTGTAACAAAGATCTAAGGAAATCATGGAAAAGGTCGTTGATGATCTGTGTAAGCCCTGATGTTCTTACATGATAAATACAAGTCATGTAAAAGTTACTACAGAATTAAAGTAAACAGTAGACAGGTCATCCAGTGAATCAGCAGGTGTTAGTAGATATTAGTTGCAATTAGAAATGAATTAGGATGTTATTTAATAATTTGAGAATTTGTTTTCTTTCTCCCCTTTTTCGCTCCTTTGTTCATAAATTAAGCAAATATGTTTTTCATCTTTTTTTAAATACGTTCTAATTATAATTGTGCCTTAGTACATCAGGTAAAAGATTCCAAAAATCTAGTCCCTGATAGTTTATACTATGTTTGATTTCTTCTGTTCTAGGCAAGCATGGCTTTATCTGAAATCTATTTCTAGTTTCATAAATATGAACATCAGAATTTATACAAATTTTGAAGATGACAATCCGATTTTTGGCGTAAATGTAACAAGGACGGTAAGTCAGATAAAATCCGAAAACTTGAAAATTTTCATCGTCCTGGAGCGGGACTCGAACTCGCGTCTACCTGAAAACGCCCAGGTATGCTAACCACTACACCACCCAGAACGACCAAGTTTCAAGTTTCCGATCAATTTGAATATAACCATCACAGGATTCGCTAGTCGAAGCAACAGGCATTCATGTTTAGCGAATCTGGAAGTTAAGAATCCTATCTCGTGTTTGCCCGGAGAAGCAGATAAATCATGAAAGAAATACGGGATTATACGCCATATAATACAAATTTTGAAGATGACAATCCGATTTTTGGCGTAAATGTGACAAGGATGGTAAGTCAGATAATATCCGAAAACTTGAAAATTTTCATCGTCCTGGAGCGGTACTCGAACCCGCGTCTCCCAGAAAACGCCCGGGTTCGATTCTCTAAACATGAATTCCGGTTGCTTCGACTAGCGAATCCTGTGATGGTTATATTCAAATTCATCGGAAACTTGAAACCTGGGCGTTCTGGGTGGTGTAGTGGTTACCAAACCCAGGCGTTTTCTGGGAGACGCGGATTCGAGTCCCGCTCCAGGACGATGAAAATTTTTAAGTTTTCGGATATTATCTGACTTACCATCCTTGTCACATTTACGCCAAAAATCGGATTGTCATCTTCAAAATTTGTATCATATGGAGTAATCCCGTATTTCTTCCATGATCATAATTTATCTTTATGAAAACTATGTTAGTATTCTGTTTAATCCTTTTAAACATACAGTATATTGACAAAAGTCCCCGGATATACCTTCAAAAGCAAATGAACGGTTCCGCTGCGTTGTTAAGATGAACGGTACAGCTGCAAACGGTGTAAACACAAGCCTGCTGCTGACCATCATCATATCGCACTGTGAGGTTGAGTGAAAATGTTGCGGTGGGAGAGAACAGACTTTGAGAAAGGTAATATTGTTGGGTGTTATATTTGTGGGTTGTCCATAAGAGAAACCGAGAGGCGTTTAAACATGCAAAAGTCAACTGTCTAGGATGTATTAAAGAAGCGGAAGACACATGGCGTGCCTGAAGTAGCAAAACGTACCGGCAGACCAAGGAAAATCAGTGATAGAGGACATCAAAGCCTCAGGAGAGTCGTTGCAGCTAATCGACGGAGTACTGCTGCGCTATACAGGTGAGTAAAAATGCTGAAACCTCGGTATGTACACTTACCATTCGCAGAGAACTTCATTCCATGGGTTACCGTGGTCGTGCGACTGCTCAAAAACCTTTCATCTCCATTCAGAATGCTACTCGTCGTTTAGCATGGTGCAAAGAATACTTATCGTGAAACGCAGATTAATGGAAACGGGTGCTATGGACTGATGAATCCAGATACACGATCCATCAGTCGGATGGATCGTGTGTGGGTATGGCGACAGCCGGGGGAACGCTATTTACCACAGTGCACTGTTCCTACGGTCAAGTATGAGATGAATTGAAGAGCCGCATAAGAAGTTCGGAACCAAGGCTTACTACTAAGCAACATTTAGCGGCAGCATTATATACTGAATGGAAGCGCATACCTATCGCTGTGTTCCAAAACTTTGTAGAAAGTATGTCTCAAAGGGTCAGTGCATGCAGTAAGGCGAAAGGTGTACCGACACCGTACTACTGTATGTAAGTAAATGTAAGGTTGTGTTTCGTTTCTAGGTGCCCGGTACTTTTGCTAATATACTGTATGTAATACCAAAACGTATTGATATAATTGTTTTATATTTAAAATGTTGTGTTTGTTAACATCTACTCGCATAGAATGGTAAATATCAAGATGTATTATTATTGGGTATATAAATAAGTTTTGAAGGATTGGAGGTGAACAAAACACGTTGCTGGAGAACAGAAACAATATTTTAATATTAATCGAAGTATGCTCCCTCTAAAGCTACAACTTTACCCCATCTTTCGGGAAGTGAACGTATGCCCCGAAGGAAGAATTCCGGTTCCTTGGAAGAGATCCAGTTGTCCAGCCAATTTTTGATGTCTTCATAAGAACTAAACCGTTCTGCAGAAAGTGCTGACTGCATCGGCCGGAACAAATGGTAATCCGATGGCGCAATGTCTGGCGAATATGGCAGGTGGTGTAGAACTTCCCAGTCGGATCTTTCTAAGTACTTTTTCACAGGTCGAGAAACATGTGGTCTGCCGTTGTCATGCTGTAAGATGACTTTGTTGCGTCTATTCTCCCATTCCGGCCGTTTTTGCGTGAGAGCTCGTTTTAAACGCATTAATTGGGTTCGATACCGATCACCAGTAATAGTTTCTGACGGTTTCAGCAGTTCATAGTGGATCACACCCTTCTGGTTCCACCAGATACACAGTATTACCTTTCAGCCATGGATTTTGCGTTTTGGGGTTGAATGATCTGGTTCACCTGGCTTTACCCATGCTTTCTGCCCTTTAGAGTTATCGTACCATATCCATTTCTCGTCGGCAGTAATAATGCGATGCAAAAGAACCTTTATTTTTTACGCTTTCCCACCGTAGGTTGTAGAAGTGTATATGCTCCAGCTTTGTCCCTCTGTCCGTCCGTCCGTCTCTCCGCACGATAACTCTCATGAAAATGGCTCGATTTCGACGAAATTTTAGTATGTGGTAGGGGATCACCTGGGCACGAACCCTATTGAAAATGGGTGAAACAGGGTCAAAGGTCAGGACATAGGAGCGGGATCCATTCCATGTCTTTATGCATCATAACTTGCGTAAAAATGGTTCGATTTCGATGAAAGTTTAATATGTGGTAGGGAACCACTGGGCACGAACCCTATTGAAAATTGGCGAAATGGGGTCAAAGGTCAGGCAGGGCATAAGAGCAGGATTTATTTCATTACCCTGATGCATCATAACATGCGTAAATATGGTTCGATTTGGATGAAATTTTAGTATGTAGTAGGGAACCACCTGGGCACGAACCCTATTGAAAATGGGCGAAATGGGGTCAAAGGTCAGGCAGAACATAAGAGCGGGATTCGTTCCGTTGCCGTTATGCGTCATAACTTGCGTAAAAATGGTTCGATTTCGATGAAATTTTAGTATTTGGTAAGAAACCACCTGGGGACGAACCTTATTGAAAATGGAAGGAATGGGGTCAAAGGTCAGGACATAAAAGCAGGATCCATTTCATTGCCTTCATGCGTCATAACATGCGTAAATATGGTTCGATTTCGATGAAATTTTAGTATGTGGTAGGGAACCACCTGGGCACGAACCCTGTTGAAAATGGGCGAAATGGGGTCAAAGGTCAGGCAGGACATGAGAGCGGTATTTGTTCCGTTGCCCTTATGCGTCATAACTTGCGTAAAAATGGTTCGATTTCAATGAAATTTTAGTATGTGGGAGGGAGCCACTGGGGACGAACCCTATTGAAAATGGGCGAAATGGGGTCAAAGGTCAGGGCATATAAGTGGAATCCATTCCATTGCCTTTATGCGTCATAACATGCGTAAATATGGTTCGATTTCGATGAAATTTTAGTATGTGGTAGGGAGCCACTGGGGACGAACGCTATTGAAAATGGGCGAAATGGGATCAAAGGTCAGGACACTGGAGTGGGATCCATTCCATTGCCCTTGTGCATCATAACTTACCTAAAAATGTTTGGATTGCGACAAAACGTTATCATGTTGTTCCGGAGGTATAGTGAACCGGTTCTGTTGAATATCAACGAAATGGGGTCAAAGGTCATTGCACAAAAGCAAGATTTATTCCACAGCCATTATTCTCATAACTTCCGTAAAGCTGACTAACATTTAATGCTGCTGCTATTTCTTTTTGGGTTTGACACGGATCCTCGTCGAGTAAAGCTTCCATTTCAGCATCAGCAATTTTTTTGGGTGGTCCAGAACGTTCTTTATCACTGACATCGAAATCGTTCCTTTTGAATCGTCTAAACCAATACTCACATGTTTTTATGGATGGAGAATGTTCACCATAGATTTCTGACATTAAGCGATGGCTGTCGGCAGCACTTTTCTTGACAATAAAGTAATGCACTAACACTTCCCGCAAATGCTATTTTGTCGGGATGAAGGTTGCCATTTTCCATCGAGTAAGACAAATACGTCTTCGCACCTCAATCGAACGTCGCTAACTGACTGACAGCTGGCGTCTCGAACTGCGATATCGCAGTGTTGCCACCTTAAAATACATGCGAGCAGTAATAAATACGACACCAAACGGAAATCCCTCTAGGTCTAGTAATTTAATAAATTTATTCTGGAGTACTAAATGTTAGTACTCCAGAATAAATAGAGTTTCTTAATGTTAGTTTGTGTTGCACAAGTGTATAATACAACAATTTAGGTGTTTTATTAGTAAGATTATTAAGTATTCGGCTAACCAATCCTATGTTTCTAGAGATTTTATTAATAGTTTGTTCTATATGTTTATCCTATTTCAGGTTAAAAATAACCAAAAAATAATCCAAGAAAGCAATCATTTCGTCCCTAATTTATGGTCACTGGTTGCAGGGAAGGGAAAGAGTCAGTGCCGCAAGACACTGCTCTCTCCACCACAGTGCATCACCCGGATTCGAAACCGGACCCCATCTCAGACGAATAATCGGAAAATGATAAGTTACGAATGAGTCTTTTCGTGAATGACGAATGATCTTCCGAGGGGGAATGATTTACGGCATCGCTATTCTGAATCAGGGGGAAAAAGTACAAGTGATGTAACGAACTGACAATAAATTTCGTCACACACGAGCAATCAGTGAAAAAAAAAAATACTCATTGTCTTCTGATGTCGACCTTTGCCTTCCCTAACACAAAACACGCAGGATCTAATCTAGAAAGAATGCGGGAGAAATGTGCCAAACAATATTCAGAAGAGATCTTCAGTTGATATATATCGCGAAACGCACATACTAGATAAAAAAGTTAAACAATACTCCTGTTCTTGAAAGCGGAAGACGTTATCTTACGGGTATCAGGAAAAAAGTGACGATGAATCATAAGGCTGTTGCAGTTGGAACTTACGTGATTCGATGATTTGATTTCGTTTTGCTCTGAATACAGAACTGCAGAAACATTTTTTGAAAAGCAAGACGAACTCTGCTTGCACAAACCAAGATAAATTACTATCACATACCAAGAATTCAGACATATTTCCGTGTTTACGTACGCACAATATTCAAAACAAATACCACGAAGAATGTATCTACGCAAATAAATACTTCAAATACATTATATTGACAAAAATCACCGAACACCTAGAGGAGAAATACACCATATAGCATTTATTAACGTACATTAGTACGGTGTCGGTCTGTCTTTGGCCTTAATGCATGCACTGACCCTTCGATGCTTTCGACGAGGTTTTGAAACACAGCGATAGGTATGCGCTTCCATTCAGTACATAATGCTGCCGGTAACTGTTGCTTAGTAGTAGGCCTTGGTTCGAAACTTCTTATGCGGCGCTCTAATTCATCCCATAGATGTTCTATGGGATTAAGATAACGACTCTGTGCTGTCCAGTTCACACACGATACTGAATTATCGTCAAACCGCGCCGTAAGTCCTTGCCGTATGACTCGGTGCGTTATCCTGTTGGTACCAAAAAGGATCGGTTCCATAGCATTGCCACAGAGTTGGTAGGGTATAATTGTCCAGAATGTCGAGGTAGATGTGCTGGTTAACTGGTTTGTCCACGATAACCAATGTTCCGGGACTATACCACAAAAAACACCCCCACACTAGAATACTGCTGCTCCAAACTTGACCGTAGGAAGAGTACACTGTGGGAAATAGCATTCTCAACGGCTAGCGCCATGCCCACACACACGGCCATCAAGCGGATGGATCATGTATATGAATTCATCTGTCCATAGGACCCGTTTCCATTGATCTACGGCCCATGATAAATGTTCTTACACCATGCTAAACGACGAGTAGCATTCTGAGTGGAGATGAAAGGCTTATGAGCAGCCGCACGACCACGGTAACCCATGGAATGAAGTTCTCTGCGAATGGTACGTGTACATACCAAGGTTCCAGCATTTTCACTCACATTTATACTAAGGTCTTGTACAATACTCCGTCTATTAGCTGTAACGACTTTCCTGAGGCTCCGACGTCCTCTATCACTGATTTCCTTTTGTCTGCCGGCACGTTTTGCTGCTTCAGGCACCCCTTGTGCCTTCCACTTATTCAGTACACACAAAACAGTTGACTTCGGTATATTTAAACGCCTTTCGGTTTTTCTTATGGACAACCCACAAAAATAACACCCAACAGTCTCTTTTCTCAAAGTCACTTCTCTCCCACCACGACATTTTCACTCAACCTCACAGTGCGATATGCTACCGGCTGGTTTTCATACCGTTTGCAGCTGTACCGCGCGCATCTTAACAACGCAGCAGATCCGCTCATTTGCTTTTGAAAGGGTGTCCGGTGACTTTTGTTAAAACAGTGTACATGCATCCTTAAACAGACACTTATAGCTGATGAAACCATCTGCTCTTATTTTTGCTTTCAGTTTAAAAGAATGATATCACTACAATGATTAAGTCCCTATGGAACCAAATTCTTCCACACACGCACAGAGATCCCGGTATACACTTAACAGCAATTGGAATAGAGATACCTGTCTAATAACGTATAGCACCACATTTCGCTCTGATGACTGCTGCGATTCGTCTCGGCATGGACTCGACAAGACACCGGAAGCGTTGGGAAGCCATAGGGATCCACGACCCCTGAACAAGCTTCCGCAGTTCACGAAGATTTGATGGATGGGGGGAACATTTCTCTCGATAGCACCCTAGATGTGCTCGATGGGGTTGAGGTCAGGTGACCCAGCTGGCCAAGAAAGCGAGGTCACGTCGGTGGAGTGTTCATCCAACCATTTGGATACAATTCGGGAGCGATGGCACGGTGCATTGTCTTGTTGCAGGATGAGATCCCCAGTGGGATGCTGAAGAGGCACAAACAGGAGCAAATGGTCGTCCAGGATATCCCGGTAACGTTGACCGGTGAGGGACGATGTCACACGTATCAGGAGTCCGATTTCAGTCCTCGTATACAGTCCCCAGACGAGAATGCCACCCCCACCAGCTTGATGAGTAACCTGGTGGCAAGAAGGATCCATCGCTGCGCCGTACTCGTATCCTGCCATCCGCATGTACCAACGTGAATCTCGAGTCCAGGCAACATTTTTCCACATGTCTAGGGTCCAGTGGCGATGTTCCAGCGCCCATGCTAGTCTTTGCACCCTGTGATGTGCGGTCAGCAGCGCTACCCTCGTGGGACGATGGCTTCTGTACCCCATAGCGAGGAGATGGTTCTGGATAGTGTGGCTGCTTACGCGTTTATGTGCACCAGCGTTAAATTGCCGAGTGATTTCTTGCACTGTGGCCCGTCTATCCGCTATCACAATGCGAGCTAGCCGACGATGACCCCGCTCAACCACACGCTGTTGTGTACGGCAGTTGGCCCTTGCAGGGATGGTTTTACCGGATTCGATGTACTCACGGTGCACCCGTGACTCGTGAAAATCCCAGTGCCTGCACGACTTCCGAGATGGAGTGACATATTCGTCGGGCCCCGACAATTAACCTACGATCAAATGCGCTTAGATCCTTCGTCTTACCCATACTGCGTCCGACTCTTACTGATTCCCGTCGCATCACTCCTTATATTGTCGGATGGGTACATACGTCATGTCGTTTTCGTTTACAGGGCCGCCCTTAGCGGCACATTTGCATAACGCCAGCTGTTTCTAATTCAATTGCTCTTCAGTGTAATACACATCGTCATCAACCATTAATTCAGTGCTGTAAGAAGCAAGCTTCTCGTCTTCTCTAGAACTCTTTGCATTGAGCAATTCTCACCTCCACATACGCACAGAGATCCTGGTTTAAAATTCATCGTTATCAAGCATTAAACCACTGCTGTTAGAAGCAAAGTCCACGCATTTTCTATTGGACTCTGCACTGAGGATTTCTCTTGTCAATCCGGCATGCTTTCAAATTTCATCTACCCATCTCCCACGTGGTCCACGTAGTTTTGGGTCTTTTCCTGTCACTTGGTATCCAGTCTAGTATTTCAGTATGGAACATACTACGTGAAATAACATGGATGACGCACAGGTGATTCATAATTCAAATTGATAATAACGTCGTAGTTCAGTTGGGAGAATTGAGAACATTTCGCTTTTGACAAGGTTGCCCCCGCGAACCATCAGCTTTCTTTTAACCTTGTGTACGTTTTTTATTGACTATGTTTTGTTTTGATGTCTTTTGTTTGGTGCTCTTTGGCCAACCATGGCCCTTGCGCCAATAAAATCAATCCACCTACCAACCAACCAACCCCCGCGAACCGTATGGCTCTTACCTCTTGGGCCACAGAACGACCCATCCGTCTTACGCCGACAATGCGTGCCCGATCAGTGTCGCTCAGATCACCATGTTTACCCGTGTTCGTCAATTGCAATATACTGTTAGGAAGCCCTGCTGTCTCCCTATTCACCGCTTACGTTTGGTTTGGTTCTGTTCCACCTGTGCTGGGAATGTCCATGTCAAATGCCCATCACCCCTGTCTCTAATGCTTTGTCTACTTAGTGATCATTAAAGTGCGTTTCAGCATTGCTGTTTCAATCCACACATTGATGTGACGAACTGTTTTTGTATTGCGAAATTTAAGAAAAAAAGAGGACTTTGGGAAACGTAAATCCAGTCACTTAAATTACCCAGGCTGTTTTTCTGAAGTGTCAGTCAGAGATTAGTGTTTAATTAAGATTACACCTACTATGAGCAAGCAAAGAACGACTTAGAGTAATCCGAATAGCAAAGTAAAGCCGAGCATATTTCTTAATACGATAATATCCGTTTAGAGCATATTTAAAACAATATCTGTAAGTCAAAACGGAATTGAAGAAATTCGTTTTTGGTAAGATACTACTAACTATTGAAATAGTTTGCAGCATCTCCTGCCCGAAATAATGCACAATTTCCCCACCGGGGAGGTAATATTTAAGCTGTTGTTTTAGTATTTTTACTCCTAAAAGTCTGATTTAAGAAATTCTCTCAACATCGGATAGCATTCACGATGTGTGACACTTTGTTTGCACCCACGGTTTCGTTGTACAACGACCATTCCGTAAGAACTGAGAGTGAAATCACTCAAAATGAAGAAGTACAGCAAAACATGTGTTATTCTTTCTCAAAGTATCTTCCTTTGGATGATACGCAACGGTCCCTTCGTTCAAACCACTTTTCTGAGCATGCGGCGAAAGTATGTTATGGAAGCTGTTTTATCGGAATCTGTACAGCTTGAATAACCCCAGTATCTGTATTGAATGTTGTATAACGAAGTAAATTTCTCCGTCATTTCTGTCCACGCCAGGATTCGAACCCGGATCCCCTCATTCCGGAATAAGTTGCTCTACCAAATGAGCTAGGCGGACGTTTTATTCTGATTCCTATCTGCCTTTATGTCGTGTGCGTCCTTCTGGCAGATACGTCACATCTCTTGGTACGTTACATCATCTCCCCCTTATTTTTATTTTTTTTTTTTATTCGAAGTGCTGGAGAAGGGATTCTCTTATTTTTCCTATCTCGCGGTGTGGAAAGAACATCACACCATTGCGAGATTTTGAACGGTCGGGTCATCCGGATAGTTCGGGCGCCATTATAACGAAGTAAATTTCTCCGTCATTTCTGTCCACGCCAGGATTCGAACCCGGATCCCCTCATTCCGGAATAAGTTGCTCTACCAAATGAGCTAGGCGGACGTTTTATTCTGATTCCTATCTGCCTTTATGTCGTGTGCGTCCTTCTGGCAGGTACGTCACATCTCCTGGTACGTTACAGTTGCACCACGGAACTTCACCTTCATTGTTAGAAGCAACCAGGAATCGCATGGGGTGAGGTCAGGACTGCATGCAGGCTGGGGCATGATTTCAATACCACATTTCTTAAGAAATTGTTGAACACAAGCAGCTAAATGTGGTTGTAAATGCGGGTGATCTGTCGAACTGTCGCTCTGAGGTCACTGTGAACAATGCGCGATATTCTCCGCTCTCATCTGGTATCAATAATCTGCAGACGACACACGGCTTGACGACGGTTTGTTGTTTGGTCCTCTGTGCACCACTTTTAATGCGTACTCATTACAGCGGTACGTGAACAACCCGCAAGAAGCGACGTTTCTGGGACCGTAGTTCCGAGGCGGCGTTCCATCACAATTTATCCTTTTTCAAACTGCGATGAATCAGCCGCTTTCTCCATTCTGACTCCGAACACTATACTAACCCAAAGCCGGCCTTCCGGTTTTGTATACACTGAAGTGCCAGAACAACTGGTACAGACGAGCTTATGAAAAATACATAGCAACTGCAGCTATGCGCGTACTCGGTTGCGTCCGCCAGTGCGCTTATAAAGCGATAGATATCCTTGTCAGCTGTCAGAGCTGTTTTCGGCATGAGAATGGCAAGTAATATCGATTTCAGTGATTTTTTATTAGATAGTGTTTCCGATGCGAAATGTTTTTCATATAAATTCAAAATTTTCAAGTAAATTATAAACTTTCCGCCAGGGGGCGCAATGGTAAATTGCGTTTCCCTCGTTATTTCGGCTTCTAAATCTCCGATTTGAAAAATTCTTCCTGTATCGCATACAGCTCCTAATGGGAAATATTTTTCATGTAATTCCTAATATTTGGTAAAGAATGGTTTGGCCACCAGGAGGCATAAGCGTTAATATCTGCTTCTGGTGTATTTGCAACAAAATCTGAGCTCCTGAAAACTCGACTAAGAATTTTTTTTTCTTGGACCGATACCTCTCACATCGAAAAACCTTTTGATAATACTTTCTTCTTAAAATAATGCATAGTTTACCCGCTAGAGGGCGTAGAATCATGTCTTATATTTGTCCATATCTGTGCTTTGAAGAGTCCGATTTGAAAAATTATTTCTTTGTTGGAGAGCGTTCGGGCTGCAAAATGTTTCTCATATAAATCCAAATTTTTCTTAACTCATATAAGTCTGCAACCAGAGGGCGTAGTTCATGATTCCGCATACAGCAATATCGGAAGGGTTAAAAACCCGACTGAAAAACTTCTTTCTTCGGTCTGATACTATTGTTTCCCATACTGGCTCCATTGACCTTGAATAGCTTTGATAAATTTAATTCACGTCAGAACGGATTCAAAAGACATGCACCCGAAAATTCGGTGTCATCTTTCTTGTTTCTTTGTGTGAATGCTTTTATACTACAACATTTTAACATTTTGTATAACTTTTTTACTTCTGAGAGGATGAAAAATAGGCAAGTGGTATTTATAGATGATAATAAATTAAGAGATATGTATATTTTGCAGGTATTTCTAGTCACTGTAGCAACCAATCCTGTGAGAATGGTGGTACTTGCATTGTAACTGATGAAAACGCGATCAAGTGCATGTGTCCTGAAAACTACGTAGGAAATAAGTGCGAAACTTTGGACAACTGTACAGCGGACGGCGAGGGTATACTATGCAAAAATGGTGTTTGTACCTACGGAGAAAGGCGAAAATATCGCTACTGCAAATGCTTCTTGGGCAATTACTGGGATAACACCAATGCGGAATGTCGTCGTAAGTAGCAATCAGTTTCTTTTATCTGTCTGTGTAAATACTTCTTTTTTCCATATTGCGCCACAATACACTGTTCTCCGACACGATGTGTTTTCAGCCAGCGAATTGAAAGCGTCGACAGCATTTTGCCTTCTAGAGTCGTTACTTCCGCAATAGGCTTGAGTGATCCAAACAGAAAGCGAGAGATAACAAATATGGTTTTACGCAGCAGAATTTATAACAAGGCCGTGTGGAGCTGATCGCCTTTCACTGAAGAGCAATTGAATTAGAGATACCTGTCTAATAACGTGTAGCACTACCTTTCTCCCTGATGACGGCGGCGATTCGTCTCGGCATGGACTCGACCAGACAGCGGAAGCGTTGGGAAGACATACGGATCCACGACCCCTGAACAAGCTCCCATAGTTCACGAAGATTTGATGCAGGGGGTCAGAGCCGCGAACATCTCTCTCGATGGTATCCCAGATGTGCTCGATGGGACTGAGGTCAGGTGGCCTAGCTGGCCGCGGAAGCAAGGTCACGTCGGTGGATTGTTCATCCAACCATTCGGATACAATTCGGGATCGATGGCACGGTGCATTGTCTTGTTGCAGGATGAGGTCCCTAGTGGAATGTTGAAGACGCACAAACGGGAGCAAATGATCGTCCAGGATATCCAGGTGGCGTTGACCTGAGAGGGACAATGTCACACGTACCAGGGGTTCCATTTCAGTCCACGTAAACAGTCCCCAGACGAGAATACCACCCCCACCAGCTTCAAGAGTACCATGCTGGCAAGAAGGATCCATCGCTGCATGTGGTTTGCGCCGTACTCGTATCCTGCCATCCGTATGTACCAACGTGAATCTCGACTAATCAGTCCAGGCAACATTTTCCCACATGTCTAGGGTCCAGTGGCGATGTTCCCGCGCCCATGCTGATCTTTGTATCCTGTGATGTGCGGTCAGCAGCGGTACCCTCGTGGGACGATGACTTCTGTACCCCATAGCGAGGAGATGGTTCTGGATGGTGTGGCTGCTTACACGCTTTTGTGCACCAGCGTTAAATTGCTGAGTGATTTCTTGCACTGTGGTCCGTCTATCCACTGTTACAATGCGAGCCAGCCGACGATGATCCCGCTCATCCACACGCTGTTGTCCACGGCAGTTGGCTCTTGCAGGGATAGTTTAACCGGATTCGATGTATTCACGGTGCACCCGTGACACAGTGGCTCGTGAAAATCCCAGTGCCTGCACGACTTTTGAGATGGAATGACTCATTCGTCGGTCCCCGACAATTTGCCCACTATCAAATGCGCTTAGATCCTTCGTCTTATCCATACTGCGTCCGACTCTTACTGATTCCCGTCGCATCACTCCTTATATTGTCGGATCGCTGCATACGTCATGTCGTTTCCGTTTACAGGACCGCCCACAGCGCCACATTTGCATAACGCCAGTTGTATCTAATTCAGTTGCTCTTCAGTATATATTCTGATCCCCAAAAGTTAGGGATACTGCATGAAATTAAGGATTTATGTATCTGACTCCAGTAACACGTGATCAAATAGCATCAGCGAGGCTACGTAATATAAATGATAAACAGCGCGTTTACAAAAACAATTTAGTGTGCATTGTTGCACACAACAAATTAACACTAAAATATAGACATTTTGACATACTGATTACTGATTGTAGTCTTGTAATGTAACGTGCTGCACATTGTACTGTAAGTTTCAATCTTCGAAAGGTATCAGATTTAACTCTCTGCACTTTGTGCTGCCGGAGTTCACGTCGTGGCGGACAAACTTGAAGAAATAAAGTTTTGTATAATTCTATTGCTAAGTTATTTTTATGCTCTATGCTTTATTGTAGAATGTTTTAGTTGAATAGTTTATAAAAATTTTACTATATATGTTACCGGCAATGTACACTATCTACCAACAAGTAATTGGACACCTGTGATAACAAAGGAAAACGAAGTTTATTCACCTTCAATAGTTGGTGGAGCCTCCACGAGCGGCGATTACAGCTGCGACCCTCCGGGGCATACTCTCAACCAGGCGTTGTACGAAGGCTAGCGGTATTTTCTGCCACTCGGCTTGGAGAAGACAGGTCAGTTATTTCACCGATTTCGGACGGTGAGGGCACCCCTTAAATCGAGGCTCCAACTCGTCCCAGAGGTGCTCGATGGGGTTAAGGTCCGGGCTCTGCGCAGGCCAGTCCATTCGATTAACCCCATTGTCACCATACCAAGCTATGTTGGACCTCGCAACATGACAGGTGGCATTGCCATCCTGAAAGTAACATGGGTCCACCCTGTAAAACTGCCACAACGTAGGAAGCGCATGGTCATCCAAAATGGTGCAGTAGGTCTCGGCGTTGAGTCTACCAGGAATTGCGACAGAGGGTCCCGTGCCATACCAGGACAAACACCCCCATAGCATAATTCCACCGCCGCCGAACTTCACAGTTGGCACAATACATTCCGACAGGAGGCGTTCTAAAGGCAGACGACAAACCCAGACCCTGCCATCTGAACGGTTGAGGGTGAACCTTGATTCGTCGCTACAGAGAACCTGTTTCCACTGTTCAACGGTCCACTGTCGACGTTCTCTGCACCACGTTAGCCGAGCAGCGCTATTGGACTTGGTGATCAAAGGCTTGTGGGCGGCAGCACGTCCATGATAACCGAGCAGATAGGCTTCTTTACGGATGGTATTCATCGAAATAAAACTCCTGAATGCCTGTTGAAACTCCTCGTGGATGTGGCCCATTGATTTGGTGCGGTTCTTCGGAATTTCTCTGGCCAGCACCCGTCGGTCTCTAACTCCCAGTTTTGTGGGTCTGCCGGGTCGGAACACTTTCCGACAGTCATCTCTCATCTTCCACTTGCCAATCACGTAGGTCTCTGTCGATCTTGGGTACTTCAAATTGCTGAATATGTCACGTATGGATCTGTCATTTCTGTGATACCCGACGATTACACCTTTCTCGAAATCAAAGAGCTCCGAACTACGTGGCATCTTGCATGCGACTGGTTGCGTTGTTGTTTCCCACACGATATTTAACGGCGGCGGCCGTGACATGTATCAGGACCGCAGATATCGTCGATTGCAGGGGTGTCCAATTACTTGTTGGTAGATAGTGTATATAATGCCTGACATTTTTAGGGAAAGTATGAAATTGGTAATATTTCACACATTTCCTAGGCATTCTATACAATGCCTAAATAGAAACCTGCAAAGTATAAAATACTCTTGCTAATGATAGTTCTAATATGACGTGGGAAAGCACGTGACTTTCAATGCTCGTGTAAGATGGAGAATTCGCCATTTGTATTTCAGTCTTTGTTCGGAAATCAAGTATAAAATACTCCCGCCAATAAAGTTTCTAACGTGACGTCATAAGAAGTTCCAATTCGGTAAAAACCGTCTTCTGTCACACTCCTAACAACTCCCAACAAATTGCGCGAATCACCTCGTCCCTTGTCGGCGTTAGGAATAGGAACTCAACAACTATATGCGAGATTACAAATCACTTTATGTCCAAAGAACTTACTGACAATTGAAGACATTTCTCATCACAAAATACCTCTCCGGTCAGCTGCTATTGCTCAGTCCACAGGAAGCAGCTAAGGATTTCTCAAGTGTATGTGTAAGACAAACTGCCAAAACATGAAGTGCTTTTGTGTAAAAAAAGGAATGAAGTGCAATTCAAAATGTCATACAAGCCTTCTTTGTTGCAACAAGTAGGTAAGAAAGTTCTATATTTTATTTCATATTTTCTGTTTTCATTCTTTTTCATATACGTCTTTTCAATAAAAGCCTTTTTATGAATCTCTTTTAATAATTTGCCTAAATAGCATTAGTCATTCTACAGAATGTCTAGGTAAAGTACGAGCATATATAATATTTGAAAATTTCATACTTTTCCTAAAAACGCTCCAGATCGTGAAATATGCCATAAAATATAAATTCATTTGATCGGTGAGTTAGAAGCATGTCAGTCCTAGTCGCAGTACTCCAGATCGTGAAATATGCCGTAAAGTACACTGCTGGACAATTGCTAAGGACGGATCATAAACGGCTATATAGCGCATAAAAAAGTAAGTGTGGTTGGATGCCAAGTGAAATAAAATAATGTCAGAATGCCAGGACATTACAAGAAAGACAATTTATTGTGCTCTGAAATCCAGAAGGCTTTGGAACGTGTTCAAGGGACAAACAGGCCATTTTGTGCAAAATACGCAAACGTGAAAAAAATGCAATTTCCGTCCGCAGGCGTTCCGGCGTAAGATGTCAATACGGGATATGGCCACCATGGAGGGCGATGCAAGATTCCACACGTCGTGTCATGCTTTGCACAACATTATCAAGCAGCTGTTGGGGTAATTTATCCCATTCCTCTGTCAGTGCACGGATGAGGGTGTCCTTGTTTATTGGAGGGCATTGGCGACCAGCAAGACTGCTCCCCAAAGCATCCTACACATTTTCAATGGGATTCAGATCTGGAGAACGTGCTGGCCATACGAGGCGTTGAATATCCTCGCTCTCAAGACACTCCTGGACAGCGACTGTTCGATGACATGTTGCGTTGTCGTCCATGAAAATGAATCTATCACCGACAGCACCACGGAACATGCGAACATGAGGTAGCAGAACATCATTAATGTATCGTTGGCCAGTCATAGTCCCAGTTGGAAGCACATAGAGGGACGTACGGCCATTGATCATGATGCCAGCCCATACCATGACACTACATGTTGGATATCGATCCCTTTCCTGTATGTTTGCTGGACAATATGCAGTACCACTATCACGCCAGATCAGTTGTCGTCGACAATCAGACGATAGACTGTATCTACTCTCATCTGAGAAGAGGACAGCAGACCAGTCGTTATCAGTCCAATTGCGATGTTGATGGCACCATTGCAAACGGGCGGTACGGTGACGTCTGGACAATGGGATGCACACAACAGGACGGCGAGCGTATAGTCCTCCTTCATGCAAACGTCTGGCGACAGTTTTTCGGGAGATACGCTTGCCAGTAGCAGCCATAAACTGATTTGCTACCTCACTAGCTGTGCTGCGCTTGTGTCTTTTTGTTGATAGCACTATGTACCGATCTTCTGCATGTGTCGTACTGCGAACACGACCTCCCCCGTGACGTTTGCTGCACTCTCCATTTGTTTGAAATGATTTCCAAAGCCTTGAAACAACACTGTGGCTGACGTCGAACTCCCTGGCATCATCTGTTATTTCCCTTCCTTCTTCAACCTTGCCAATAATACGGCCACGTGTAAAATCATCTATGTGATGTCGGGAAGATATACTGAAACTTGCAAGTTCGTCAATTGATTCTTTCCCTTTCAACTTTGCGTTTGAACAACAACGGTCAATACGCGTCAAATCCTTTATGCCGCCCCGGTGGCGCAGTGGTCTAAGGCGCTGGCCTCTGATCATTCGTCCGTAAGGGGTCCGGGTTCGAATCCCGGTCAGGCATGGATGTTGTGTTTGTCTTACGGCACTGGCTCTCTCCCTTCCCTGGAACCAGTGACCCTAAATTAGGGACGGGCGACTGCTTATAGCCCATTTTGAGTTGCTCACGGTGGTCGTTAAACCTCCAATAAAAAAAAAAAAAAAACCTTTATATCTCTTATCAGCGCTATGACGTCACGAACAAGTTCGGCAATCCAAAATTTGCATACTCACAACACGTCTTACTGTATCCCGCACTTATGCTAATTTCCACATTTCCCTGCCTTCCATTTTATGGTTGCTATCGTTGCTATTGTCATCCGTCCTTAGCAATTGTCCGGCAGTGTATAAATTCGTTTGATCGGTGAGATCAAAAGAATTTAAACTTTAGGTCAGTTCTAGTCGCAGTACTCCCGATCGGGAAATATGCCATAAAGTATAAATTCTTTTGATCGTGAGATAGAAGGAGGACAGTCCTAATCGCAGTACTCTAGATCGGAAAATATGCCATGAGTATAAATTCTTTTGATCGTGAGATAGAAGCAGGTCAGTCCTAGTCGCAGTACTCCAGATCGTGAGATCTTTCATAAAATATAAATTATTTTGATCGGTGAGACAGAAACAGGTCAGTCCAAGTCGCAGCACTCCAGATCGTGAGATCTTCCATAAAATATAAATTCTTTTGATCAGTGAGATGGAAGCAGGTTAGTCCTAGTCGCAGTACTACAGATCGTAAAATATGCCATAAAGTATAAATTCTTTTGATCGGTGAGAGAGAAGCAGGTCAGTCCTCGCACTGCTCTAGATCGTTAAATATGTCATAAAGTATAAATTCTTTTGATCGGTGAGATAGAAACAGGTCAGTCCTAGTCGCAGTACTCCAGATCGTGAAATATACCATGAAGTATAAATTCTTTTGATCGGTGAGATAGAAACAGGTCAGTCCTAGTCGCAGTACTCCAGATCGTGAAATATGCCATAAAGTATAATTTGTTTTGATCGGTGAGATAGAAACACGTCAGTCCTAGTCGCAGTACTCCAGATCATGAAATATGCCATTAAAGTATAAATTCTTTTGATCGGTGAGATAGAAACAGGTCAGTCCTAGTCGCAGTACTCCAGATCGTGAAATATACCATGAAGTATAAATTCTTTTGATCGGTGAGATAGAAACAGGTCAGTCCTAGTCGCAGTACTCCAGATCGTGAAATATGCCATAAAGTATAATTTGTTTTGATCGGTGAGATAGAAACAGGTCAGTCCTAGTCGCAGTACTCCAGATCATGAAATATGCCATTAAAGTATAAATTCTTTTGATCGGTGAGATATACACTGGTCAGTCCTAGTCGCAGTACTCCAGATCGTGAAATATGCCATAAAGTATAAATTCTTTTGATCGGTGAGATAGAAACAGGTCAGTCCTAGTCGCAGTACTCCAGATCGTGAAATATGCCATAAAGTATAATTTGTTTTGATCGGTGAGATAGAAACAGGTCAGTCCTAGTCGCAGTACTCCAGATCATGAAATATGCCATTAAAGTATAAATTCTTTTGATCGGTGAGATATACTCTGGTCAGTCCTAGTCGCAGTACTCCAGATCGTGAAATATGCCATAAAGTATAATTTGTTTTGATCGGTGAGATAGAAACAGGTCAGTCCTAGTCGCAGCACTCCAGATCGTGAAATATGCCATAAAGTATAATTTGTTTTGATTGATGAGATAGAAACAGGTCAGTCCTAGTCGCAGTACTCCAGATCATGAAATATGCCATTAAAGTATAAATTCTTTTGATCGGTGAGATATACACTGGTCAGTCCTAGTCGCAGTACTCCAGATCGTGAAATATGCCATAAAGTATAATTTGTTTTGATCGGTGAGATAGAAACAGGTCAGTCCTAGTCGCAGTACTCCAGATCATGAAATATGTCATTAAAGTATAAATTCTTTTGATCGGTGAGATATACACTGGTCAGTCCTAGTCGCAGTACTCCAGATCATGAAATATGCCATTAAAGTATAAATTCTTTTGATCGGTGAGATAGAAACAGGTCAGTCCTAGTCGCAGTACTCCAGATCGTGAAATATGCCATAAAGTATAATTTGTTTTGATCGGTGAGATAAAAACAGGTCAGTCCTAGTCGCAGTACTCCAGATCATGAAATATGCCATTAAAGTATAAATTCTTTTGATCGGTGAGATATACGCTGGTCAGTCCTAGTCGCAGTACTCCAGATCGAGAAATATGCCATAAAGTATAAATTCTTTTGATCGGTGAGATAGGAGCAGGTCAGTCGTATTCGCAGCACTCCAGATTGTGAAATATACTATAAAGTATAAATTCTTTTATTCAGTGAGAAAGAAGCATGTCAGTTCTAGTCGCAGGATTTCAGATCGTAAAATATGTTTGATCAGTGATATAGAAGCAGGTCAGTCCTAGTCGCAGTATTCCAGATCGTGAAATATGCCATAAAGTATAAATTCTTTTAATCAGTGAGAAAGAAGCATGTCAGTTCTAGTCGCAGGATTTCAGATCGTAAAATATGTTTGATCAGTGATATAGAAGCAGGTCAGTCCTAGTCGCAGTACTCCAGATCGTGAAATATGCCATAAAGTATCATGTCAATACGATGGAGGCGGTTCCTTAGTACAGGAGAGGTTTATCGTCAACAAGGACGAGACAGTAACAGGACTATATGGTTCTAACAGCAAGAAGATATCGGCAGATAGCAGGTAGAAACACTGACTGCGGGGATCGTAGTAGTCACTGGCACGAGAATAATCCTTTAACAGTTTGCCTATGATTGCACTAGAGCGGTCTTTATACGACGAGATTTATTATTTGTGAGTCCCGCATCCAAAGCGATCGTTTAAGGTCGAGTCGCTAATATTGCCTGTGGATTCCAGACAACTGAGCACGTGTTCTTTTCACGGATGAGGTATGATTCAGGTTAAATACTGATTCTCGATGTGCTCTCAGCTGGCGAGGACCGTGGATTGGCGTCAGCCCCAAAAATATCCGTAAAATGTCCAGTTTTCATGGCGGTGCTTTTCATGTCTTGGGAGGCATCATTAAAGACGGTTCACCAACCTACGCATATTTATGAGAAGCTCATTGACCGGCCAGGAATATAGAAATGAGATTCCGAGCCTCTATTTTTGGCTGATAAAGGGTGCCGTCGTAACAAATTTTCTCCTGAAGGACGATAATGCCAGCCCGCATCTAGCTCAACTGGTGGATAAGTACCTGGAAAGAGAAAATATCGCTCGAATGGATTGTACAGCATATTTACCGGACATGAATCCCATTTAGCATGTATGGGATGCTTTGAGAAGGCGATTTCTTGAACTCCATTTCCCCCGCCTAGGATCCTTGAGTAACTCCGAGCAGCCCTTTTAGAGAACTGGCGGTTAACTGCACAAGCAATTATTGATAGTCTCGTTAACAGTATGAGGAATCGCTGTGTATGTGTGTTAGAGGCAATCATACGCCTTATTGACTGCTGGGGATTATTACACTGTAGAACTCATATTTTGCTCTTCCTGTTTCCATACATACATTTTCATGTTCATGATTGAATTTCAAAGCTCTGCAATATGTAATTCTGTAATATGTCTCATCATCGTTGAGACGTGTTACCAGCTTTACATGGGTAAACTGAACTCGTCCGAGGCCGCGGATGGCCTATTGGGCAACGTTCTTGACTGCCACGGAAAGGACTACAGGTTCGATCCCAGGCAGGTAAGAACGCTCGATTCACTAAATATCCGCCGTGCGTCGGATGAGCACGTTAAGCCGCCGGACCCCCGGTAACAAATAAGGACGTCTTCCTCCCCCTTTCTATTTCGCTTCCGTGTCCCTTTCCTATCGGGCACTGTAGCCCAAATCTCCTAGCTTCCTATTTCTAAGGGTTGTTTAAGACCTGGGGTCAATCACTCCCTTCCTAAAATCGTCTGCATATGATCATTTGATCATCTGAACTCGTCCTACTCTAGTTAAGGGCTATTTCTTCGTGGGAAGAGAAGGAGCCTACGCTATCGGGCAAATACACCACATATGTGACACACGCGACTCTACCTGAATCCTATCTCGGGCAGCTCGCCCACTGTCGTGGGGGTAAATGTTTCTATTTTTTACGCTTTCCAACCGTAGGTTGAAGAAGCGTATATGCTCCAGCTTTGACCGTCCGCACGATAACTGGCGTAAAAATGGTTCGATTTCGATAAAATTTTAGTATGTGCTAGGGGACCACCTGGGGGCGAACTCTATTGAAAATGGGCGAAACAGGGTCAAAAGTCATGACATAGGAGCGGGACCCAGCATTCCATTGCTCTTATGCGTCATAACTTGCGTAAAAATGGTTCAATTTCGATGGAATTATAGTATGTGGGAAGGAACCACTTGGGAACGAACCCTGTTGAAAATGGGCGGAATGGGGTCAAAGGTCAGGACATAAAAGCGGGATCCATTTCATTGCCTTTATGCGTCATAACATGCGTAAATATGGTTCGATTTCGATGAAATTTTAGTATGTGGTAGGGAACCACCTGGGCACGAACCGTGTTGAAAATTGGCGAAATGTGGTCAAAGGTCAGGCTGGACATAAGAGCGGGATTTGTTCCGTTGCCCTTACGCGTCATAACGCGTGTAAAAATGGTTCGATTTCGATGACATTTTAGTATTTGCTAAGGAACCACTTGGGGAGGAACCCTGTTGAAAATGGGTGAAATGGGGTCAAAGGTCAGGGCATAAAAGTGGAATCCATTCCATTGCCTTTATGCGTCATAACTTGCGTAAAAATGGTTCGATTTCGATGAAATTTTAGTATGTGGTAGGCAGCCACTGGGGACGAACCCTATTGAAAATGGGCGAAATGGGGTCAAAGGTCAAGGCACTGTAGTGGGAACCATTCCACTGTCCTTGTGCATCATAACTTACCTAAAAATGTTTCGATTGCGCCAAAACGTTATCATGTTCTTCCTGAGGTACAGTGAACCGGTTCTGTTGATTATCAACGAAATGGGGTCAAAGGTCATTGCACAAAAGCAAGATTTATTCCACAGCCATTATTCTTATAACTTGCGTAAAACTGCTTCTATTGCGACAAAACTTTAGTATGTTATTCTTGAGGTATACTGAACCGGTTCAGTTGAATATCATCGAAATGGGGTCAAAGGTCGGGACACAGGAGCGAGATTTATTGCACAGCCATTATCCTCATAACTTGAGTAATAATTTCTGGTATGTTGGAAAGCGTATCATAATCAATGCATTGCATGATTTTACTAACTTGTTATTTACAACGTTTTACAATTTTTATTTTACTGTTTCTTATACTAAAACGTTACATCGCAGATTTTGAACAAAATTTATAAATACAGTCACCTGGAACCTACCAACGCATGTTTCGTTAACACGAATTTGTTCTAATGAGATCGATGAATCGGTAATAGGTCATCCGAGTGGCGCAGTGGTCTAAGCGATGGCTTTTACGGGATCATTCGTCCGAGTTGGGTCCGGGCTCTTTTGCGACTTCATTCCTGTCGCTTGAACCTTTCAAAGTAACATATTTAATCCCTGCGGAACTCAAGGTGTTATTTTTATCACGTGACCTTCTATAGGTTTGAGTCTTACATGAATGCAAGCATGACTGTCAATCACAGGGACAAAGAAATTGCGCATCCACTCAGTGATTGTAAGATGTAATCTCCTCAAAAACCGATACCATTCCATGACAGTCACGTTAGCATTAATCACTCGTCACGGTGAGGGATATTCCTTTTGCCTGGAAAAGGAACGAGGGAAGTTTATTTTGGTTCCCTTGATACTCGCTCCCCAATGAGATTTCCCCATCTGGGTGTCTGGCATGGAAAGGAGTTAAAGGAGGATAAAACATAAAGGCTAGATAAAGTGCGCTAATTTTGTTTTTTGTTACATCATTAAATGTGCTCAAAGATCTGAGGTAACGTGTTTGTGTTTTTGCTTTACCATTATTCTTCTGCAACGCAACTGCTTTATTATAATACAATTTAAAGTTGTGGGTAAAATTAAGAATAAGCGCCACTATGTTTAATAAGAGAAACGCATAGAACACATTTAACTGACTTTCCATCGATTTACATTATGAAATCGTTTCAATTTTCGTGGATTCCGATTACGCCACTTCCGAGAACGCATCCCAGGGGTAAATCGAGAACTATCTGTACTTTTGTCTGCATAGCGTATATGTTCAACAATATAACGGCCCAAAAATGTTAGGGATATTACAATCTAGAATGCGGCCCCGTTGGCGTAGCTGTTTATGCGCTGGCTTGTGATCATTCTTCCGT